>VVIT01000013.1:38359-638359 GCA_009806525.1 Sanghuangporus sanghuang | reverse complement strand
ACCTCATTACTCCTCAACCCCGGGTTCTGTGGGAGTGGAACCTCTGCCGCCGTCTACAGTCTCTATCTCTATGAAAGCAGAAGACGTCAATCGCTCTTCATCCAATACCTCCACTTCTAAACTCGTTTATCAGCCATCACGCTCTGAATCATCGGCCAGCGACCAAGCGGATGAAGACGTTGTCATGCAGACTTTGGATCCATCCGGTCCGTCAGTCCCTTTCCCTCCGATGGGTGACAAATCAGCTCATACTCGAGAGGTTTAGCATCAACATCTGAATCGGCATTACAAACACCTACTGGTTCAATCCCTCGGTTCTTACGAAGCCCTCTGGCCGTCTGATTAAATCTTTTATCTGCCTTCTAGATATCAAGATGATTACGATGGAACACTCAACAACCGGTGAACCTGGCAAGTTTTTGCCTATGTATCTGAAGCAATAGTTCTTACATGATATTTGCACAGTTTTGACAGCTGAAGCCAAAGAAGAGCCTGGGGCAAGATAGTCGTTCCATTTCACCCATATTGGTTGTGACGGATGAATCCTGACTGAGACTTCTTTTGGTTTTCTGCTCGATCTGGATTTGATCATTACTGGGGCTCCCTTTCTTACGTCTTCGTCTGGTCTTGCAGGTAAATGCGGAAACTTCAGATGCCGAATCGGGCAAGCCGATGGACGTTACCCATCAAGATACGCCATCGGCTCAGGTGCGTAGCTAACGACTGATATTGTACCCTTGTTCATGCGTGACTTTCTCACCTCATTTCTCTTTAGGTTGAATTCAGACAGGATGACTCACAATCGTTTACTCAATATATTTCTCCGTTCTCTTATTATCCCCTACTTCGTTCTCGTACTCGAGTAGTCTCAGATTTAGGTTCAGATACTTTTCATACGTCTATAACTTCTGCTAGACCTTCTGTATCTCCCTCTTGTATTTCTTCTGTCGTTGATCGAAAGATCACGGTTCCTGACTTGCGACCCTTGAGGGTTGCAGTTGCATCGCGGGAGGTCGGAGACGGTGAAGGGCGACGAATTTGTCAATTCGAGGTACCGGGTGGAGGTGTATGCGCTGACAAGACCTGCACGGATTTGCACATTAATGATCTTGAACCTGATGGTACGCACTTTCACTCGATCTAACATTGGTTCGCTCATCACTCGTCGTTCTTTCAAACCATTCCTCTCTTTATCAACGATCACTGCAGACCATGAAATAGCCCGATATCTCCGCGAGGTCATGCCCGACGTCTTACAAGCTTACGACGAGACAGAAATTGTAGATCAGCTCCTTCAAGCCCGGCAAAAGAACTCCAACGCCACCAAGTCTCCGAGTCAAGTGGGAAGCTCGACTTCACTAGCAAATAGGGTATCAGAAGCGATCACGGCTCTTCTTGGATCGAGGCGATGAAATTTACAGGTCGTCTAGGTTGTTCCATGCATGTATCGTGACTCGTGTCCTCATGCTTTCTCAGCAGTTTTCGGTTTTAGGCGAAATCGTGCTACATGGTTTGGTACCGCGTAGTCAAGATCTATCGAGTAGTTGGGGCTGCATGCTTTTGGAGGTGTAAAGAGCGCAGATGCGCCACCCGGTGTCCTTTAAAAGGGTCGCTGGGCAGTTGTGGAAGCTCCATCAACTGTGTTTGTCCGTCGGCTTCCTTCCGTTTCTCTTTGGCTTGCTTTCTTGCTTTGCTCTGCTCTTGGTTCCTTCTAGGTTTTTGCGCTTTTTGAGTTAGTTTCTTAAGCAATAAGCAACCCTCCTGTACTCATCTGTATGTTTTCTTTCGTAAAAAAATGAATTCGAATGTAAAAAGTGATTGTTTTGAATATCTGATACTGATGGATTCGGCGCGATGTACATACGGATATCGGCGGGTATACAGCCGATGAACAATTAATCTCCAATCTCGTATCACCGCAGGAAGGAAAATTTTAATCGAAGGACAAAGATATCTATCAACGGAAGCATTACCGCTGATGTCGAGGCCGGAAGTATTTCAGAGGCACTTGCTCAATTCAATTGCATCCCTTTAATGGATCAAATTTTACTTCATCTCGCCCCAATCTTATCCTGTCCCTTCACATTTGTAAAAATTTATCAGTAATACTTGTCAGAAAGCATATTAATATTATGTTGCAATAGGGTATGAGAAACACGATTAATTTATCAACTGAATCTCAGTAAACTAAGATAGCGAGTCTCTTAGATAGCTAAGTCATGCTCAACACCAATGAGAGTCATCAGGAGAACGAGCGCCATCCAGTGGAATCAGAAAGACGCCGACTGTCGATTTCGAGGTATTGTAAGTCCCGCGGGCGCTTGATAAGGATTAACATGTGCGAAGGAATCAGAGAAATCCGAAAGATCGAGAAGAGAAGGTTCAGTAAGTACGGCATGTTATACAGTCGCTATCCACATAGCATGGCGTAAAGTCCGAATGAACGCCTGCCTGCCGGCGGGAGCGGACATTAACGGTTCGGCATGGCCCAAAGGCTCAGTCATACCGACTCTCAGGATGAATTCGAGGGTGTGGGACGAGAATATAAGTGTGAGACTTATAAGATGACGGGGAAAGACGGGGCTCAGTGCTGAAGTAAGGTGCCTTGAACTGACGTTGGACGGCCTGCGAGACTTCCAACCAGTCTAGACACTCTCAGGGCATAAGAAGAATAAAGTCGCCGTCGACTCTTTGATCCAAAGTTAGTACATTCTCTCCCGCTCCTTTTCTCATTTTCATCTCATCATCGCTGTAAGCAAGTAAGCATAGGAGCGGATTAGCTCGTCATCGTACACCAGTATAACTTACCAGTCTCCTCGAGGACGGGATACTCACTTAACTCATAGTGTTAGTGGGTTATTAATTTCCGTATGAACCCCTTGTCTTCTCAAGATGATTCACCGACCCGTCATAAGCTCCCGAATCTTATCTTCTCGCTTCTGGTAGACTAATGGATTCTGGAAACTGCAAACGGTGCCTCGGTAAGCGAATAGATATACTGTACTGTACATACTGATATTACGGCCGTCCGTCCCGTCAGGACTGCCTACCTTCAATTCCAGCAAGGAATTGATCACTCGACACAACTTTTCACCTGACCATTGAAGAACAAGGTGGTGAGCCAGGAAGGGACGATCCAGACTCCGCGTGTAAATGCGCGTGTACGCGAGTCCGCGGGAGGTCAGGACCGACTTCCACGGAGGCAATTAGCGCTTTAAATTTAGATGGCGCTGAATGGAAATGACCCTTTCTGAGATGATTGCTTTCGTGTGCGCTTTGCAAACTCGACAGTTATAGGAAAACAATATACCTGTCTTGTTCATTCGAGCGTTTCTTTTCCTTACAATTTGTATCAGTGCGCAGGGAAAGTAAGGGCGATCACTTACCTGTTTCAGAACAAGTGCCTTATTTGGGTTCCGACCGAAATCGGCTAATCACTTGAGACGCCAGTGAGTCACTTTTACGTACATGGCTGGCCAAGAAAAGAAACTGAATGCGTCCAGAACGGAAATGAATTGCGCCGGCTACGGCGCCAAAAGAAGGAGGAGATAAGGGCCCAGGTATCCATATGAGGTGACGCGTGCTCCGCTTTAGGGTCCGATCTGGCCGAGAGAATTACGACATGTGCTAATACAGGACGAGTCATCGCCCGATTCGGAGTGGAGATCAAATCCAAAACAAAACAGCAAGAGCGGGTTTTGACGCGGATGCGGATTTGGCGTTGCCAGGGCAATGGGTGACAGAAAGTTATCTCAGATTCGGACGTCCTCGACAGAAAGACCGGCTGAAGAGAAGGACTCGCGGTGCACGGAAGGGGAATTAGAGAGGACAGAGGCAAGAGATGAGTGAGATGGACTTGGGGAGCGGGAGAAGGACGGGCAACTGGGGATGGTTTGGGGACGCATGACCCGAACAAGGTTTGAGGGTCCTAATACGGAAAGATGCGGCCGATAACAGAACCGGGACACGTGGGAGAGTACGTGGGAACATCCGACTGCGGATTCCCCCTAGGGGTCATGACGCAGCTCCTTCCGGTCGAGAGCTCGTTGACAACGCAACGCACGAGCAAGACGCAAAAAGCGACGAAAAGAGCGTCAACGTATGTTATGGGGACGGACTGAAGAGGAAGGAGGACCGGCACGGAGAGGGATGAGGATCAAGGGATGGAAGGAGTGAGCGAGCGAGCGCCATGAGAAGCTCTAGGCACGGGCTGTGATGGATGAGGCAGTGTGATTGGCCGGGCCAAAAAAGGGGTCTTGATTAGTCAGCAAGTGGACCCAAAGGGAGAAAAATAAATATTTATTCGACTTCAAAAAGAAGGAAAGGGCACCTTCCTCTTCAGACCCCCACTGCCCTTTGTGGACAGCCTGCACCAAAGCAGTAGTATCACGCTACGATTCGCGTCGCGCGTCGTGCAGCATACTCATCCCTCTCTCGTCGCCCGTCGTCCCCGCCGCGTAGCTAAAGGCTCCGGCATCACTCACCTCGACGTCCAAGTTCATGTCCGCCGAGTCTCAGATCCCTTCCCCGAACACCCGTAAACGTTCACGCGCAACCATGCAAGCAACTGACTCGCAAGGCGCTCCAATCCAGCAGCAGCCGGCGACTGAGGACGGCTTCGTCAATGACAATGATGCCGCCGAGTCTCCCGGTGATGACGATGAGGAAGAAGGCGCAAAATCGGACAAGAAGGCTGGTCGTCGTAAAATTAAGATCGAGTTCATCCAGGACAAGAGTCGGCGCCACATTACATTCTCGAAACGGAAGGCTGGTGAGTGTGCCATTTCTGGTCATACATACATTGCTTCCGTCACGCCGACGCGTACACGGCATGCCTGTCGGTGTCGTTCTCGCCGCGCACATTATTTCTATTATTTTCCTCTTATTTCGTCTGAATATTCGAACCGTGTGAACATATGCGCTGATTGCAACAACACTGCCTTCATCACGCACAGGTATTATGAAGAAGGCCTATGAACTTTCTACTCTCACTGGCACTCAAGTGCTTTTGCTCGTCGTGTCCGAAACCGGCCTTGTCTATACCTTCACCACTGCGAAACTGCAGCCGTTGGTGACCCAGCCAGAGGGCAAAAATCTTATCCAGGCATGTCTCAATGCTCCTCATGGTCAACTTCCGTCAAGCATGCCCGTTGGTACACCACTTGGCCGGCCTGCGCCTCAGCAAATGCAGACTCAGGCAGGTGCAGGCGGGCAAAATCAGTCAGTTTCAGGAATGCCGCCGCCGCCAATGGGCCAACGCAATGTTCCTGGTGGTCTCGCAATTGGCGGCGGCGCCGGCGGTGTATCAGGACAAGCTGGCGAAGATGCAGATGGTGAACGCGATACACACGACGATGTCGATGTTGAAGCTGACAAACGTGGGGCTCCTCGTCGAAGGACATCAGGTGCTTCAAAGCAAGGTGCTAATGCGAGTAGCGGCCAAGCTGGTGCAGCGCGAAGCCCAACGACTCCAAGTGCACACGTTGGCGCGCCTCCGCAGGGCATCCCGCCCATGGGTCAGCCATCATATGGCGCCGCACCTGGTAGTGCTGGTCAGGACGGTGCAGCTGGACATCCAGCGCCTCCGGTGTACCCGATGTACGCAAATGCGCCCCAAACAGGGTATTATCCTCCTCCTGGAATGGCTTGGGGCCAGCCTCAGGGAGGTCCTCCCCCGCAGCCAACGTATAGGAGGTAAATGAGCAGTGTTTTTTTGACGGACCGACAGTGCATATATGCGGTCGATTTCGCTTTCTTCCCGCCTTTCCGTTTTGCGTCGGTCCTTGTACTTTCACTATCTTCTTTGGTCTGACTCGTACTTTTCGTCTTATTCAGTCGTGCGTTCCGATGACCACGATACGCGGCCTGTTACCTCTGGCTTCTCCCAGGTTCTTTGATGTACCATAACCGTAATACCCCGCTCCACTTCGATTCTTTCCGGCGTCTCTAGCTTCTCGGTTAGGTTCCGTGACGACTTGCAAATGCACTGTTTCGGCCCGTCGTGTCTTGATTCTTTACCTCCCTGCGCAAGTCCTGATACTCTTGGTCTGTATAAACCGATCGGACGAAACACAAAATATTTCATTTTTCTTAGTTTCAGTTGCTTTCTATTTTCCCTTCGTAGTATGCGTGATCCTTCCATATGCCTGTGCTGTTTTCTCTCTTCGAGCCCTCCTCTGATCTTTTCTGTGTTTGTCCTTCGCGCCGCTCCCGGTGCGCCGTTGTTTGTCGTACTTACATACGTTGTTTCTTTTCTTTTTCTGTTCCGATTGTTCGATATGATTTTGTATTATTACTTTTGCTAAATCCTGAAGATCGCTTTGCTTCGTCGCAATCGCAGTTTCTTGATTTGATGAGTCCAAGACAAGGAACCATTCTAGCTAACCTCTCTCCAAGATCCTCCTTTCATTTCTGTCACCTGCCTTCCTCGTCCTCTATCATCTCTCTCGATCATCGATACTGAAACAGACGAACGTACGTACATATAAATCGCGTGACCCGAAAATAGCCTCAATTGGAACTGGGACAAGAAGATTCTGGCGTCAGGGACACACGAGGAATAAGGAAAAGACTGCCATAACACCGGGCCCGACTCACCTGCCCGAAGCGGAACTATATACATATGGAAAGGACGACCGGACGAATTTAGAACTGGACCGGTTACGATATGTAGGCATGCATGCACGGATTTGGACAGATGCGATGATACTACCTCTTTCGATTTGGTTGCCAATTTGATATTGAAGGATTGACTGCATTTGGACGTGGAAGGCCAGTTGGTTAGAGACAAGTGCCAATATGTTATATGTCAAAGTAAAAGGGTGCCGTGTAAATCTGTATATCTTTATCCTATAAACTGGAGAAGTAGCAATCCATCCTTTTGAACAAATCGTGGACGAAAAAAAGTAAAGAAGGTATACTATCTGCCGAAGTCCAGAATCATAAACTACACTGAGAACAGGAGAAGCGCTGAAGTCCCAATCAAACATCCTTCACTTGCTCCTCCAACCAATTCCACAATTCCTCTGCCTTCTGCGGGTCGTCCGAGCCTGGACCGGCAGACTCCGTGCGACGCGCCCAAGGTACAAAGAACGCACCGTTCGAGTCCAGCGTTTCTGGAGATGTTCCTGCGTACAGAGGGGTGAGCGCACCAAGCTCGGGTTCGTACATGTATATCGTTTTCTACAATAAAGAATGCAATATCTTACTTCTCTGGTTAATCTAAGAGGAAGAAGAGTGCACGTACGATGAACCATGCGGTTACTCTGTCTGCGTACCGGAGTAGATCTGTTTTCAGAATGCCTATATTTCCCAGATTAGTCTGTGAACTGTACAAAGCACGTCGGAAGACGGGATGGAGTCACGTACCTGGTGCACATCCTGTGAAGACGATCCCTTGGTCTCCAAATCTCCTGGCAAATTCTCTTGAAAGGAGCACGTCTCCCTTTTTTTTTATCATACAAAAGGAAAAAAATTAGCAATTCAATATACCAGTAGGCTGAGTTGAAGCCTTACTAATTTACTCTGATTGTACAGCGCCATTGTGCCGAATTTGCGGCGCTTCGGCCCATCTTTCAGAGTCTCATAGTCGATGGCACCGAGAGAGAGGTGTCGAACGATGGACGAGACTGTTACGACGCGCGCCTTCCCTTCTGGAGAGGATTTTGAGCCCTCGGTCAGCTGCGGTAGGAGGAGTTTGGTGAGATAGAAATGACCTATGCAGGCAGATGCGTCAGTATGGCGAGTCAGATTGCGAAGATCCGTGTACCAAGGACATTTGTCCCGAACTGCAGGTCATAGCCCTGTGCAGTGAGCATTTCTATGGGTGGCCACATAACACCTCTAGAGGAAGTCAAGATTACAATTCAATCATCGACACTGCAGAGACAGGCTTGACGTACCCATTGTCGAACAAGAGATGCAACGCCGTTTCTTGGCTAAAAAGGCTGTATGAGTACTGTGTCGACCCGACTTTCAGAAGTGACCTACCTCCGAAACTGTTCGACGGCACGCCTGACAGAACTCAGGTCTGCAAGGTCCAGTTCCAAGAAGAGAGCTTCATTGCCCGTCTCTTTCTCCAGCTCGGTGATCGCTGCGTCTGCTTTCTCCTTATGCCGACTCGCCATATAGACCTTCGCGTTCTTGTGCAACAGAACCTTCAGAGCCGCTACGCATCAGTGCCATCATGTCACTCACCCTCCCCAATCCTTGAATCACACACCTTCACGATTTCCTTCCCAATTCCACCATTTCCGCCCGTAACAATCGCAACACGCCCCGTCAAGTCGGGCACGTCCTCAAGGCTGTACTTCGATTTCGGCGGGAACGCCTCGACGTTGAATCGCACAAGGTTACTCAGGTAGTTCATAACGATTAGCAAGTCGTTTCGAAGGGTGGTTACCTTCGCAAGAACAAATATGCGCTTTTAGGAGATATCAGGTCTTCAAGGACGGTTTCAGCTTGAAACCTTCACGACGAGGAGACGGGAGACAGGACGAGGAATCCAAACTATCAGCATCAAAGACGAGCGGACCTGAGATGTATAGTTCCCGCGTTGATCGGACACCCGTATGTTGTTGGCTTGGCCTTGGCATTGGGCCGTAACTTGACGCAACAACGAGACCATGAACGACTCTGAACAGGTAAACCTCTTGGTGTAACACCAAAAGCCTAACGTAACTGAAGATTAATCGCCCTTTATCAGATCAAATAATCTTTCGATATGATACAGAAGTCGGAGGGAAATGATATTTGATCGCCTCGACTTCGCAAAATTCAAGAAGACGAAGTTTGCCATTCCTCTGGACATGGTAGGCGAGATCAAGAGCCTGAATAGACTGAAAACTTGAATATGGCAAACCACCATTCTTTTGTAATCCCGTCATAACATTTGCATGATATTATATCAAGTTATAAGGATTTGTATTCGCATACAGCAGCGGTGGAATGTTTATATGCTATACTGTTCCGCCGATGCTATATGCAAATATAATCCTGTGCAAATTTTTGTGAAGCCATTACTGTGTTTCAAGTTGTTGCGCCAATCACTTTCTCGTCACGCTGACCAGACAATGACATGTATCTACAATTATGTAAAGCTATGCTGAAACTTTGTTTCTGAAAAAAGAAAATGAACATAAAGAATGGCAAAGACGGTACTTGCTATAGGATGGTGTCTGCTAACTTCATTCTTTCTTGAAGGCCCTGAAGTCATTGTGAGTGACTGTTGTTGCTTTTGTGGGAGGACGGGCACGTGCTGCTCAACGCGAAACGCGTGTTGCCCGACCGTGACTTGGGAATCCACCTTATTGTTCTACCACCACAGTACTTCCGTGTTACTCTCAATGTTCCATCCCTTCCCAACAGTGTGACTCTCATCGCATCGTATTTCTTTTTGTCCCGCCACGCGACAATTGTCTGTCACTCAAAATTCCCGTTATTTCTCCTTCGCGTGCTAATTGTCAAGAACGCTACAGTAACGAAATGCTTTTCACCGAGCAACCGGAGTTTGTGAATCAAGATGCTGTGATAGCATGGCTAGAGGCTTGCCGTGCTACGGCTTGACCGCGGGTCGATCAATCGATGTTGACACAATTACAGAAACTCGTCAAAGACGCAAAGCATGCTCTTGAGCCTCTATTGTTGGCGCCCAGGGCGGATGCTGGATCTCATAGTATCTTGCGGATAAGACTGCCGCGGAGAATGGAATGGGTCGGAGTCACTATCCGTGTACATTGTCTCTGCATATGCATTGTTGACGTCCAGTCTGAGGCAATTTCCCTTGACAAGAGCTCTTGAGTATATAAAAGCTTGCGCTCTGGCCACTTCTTCAGTGTTCCCCAGACTTCTGTCAACGAGTCCTTCCACTCCGTCCTTCGCAAGCAGCAGCTTTTGCGCACCTGCTAAGCCCTTACGTACCTGCGTACTCACTATCTGCTCTGCAACATCAATGGACGCCTTCACCGACATCGCTACTTTCTTCTCTGAGACGGCCTCCTCCTCATCTTCCGAGGAGTCGAGCATTCCCGTCAACTACGAGCAAAGCAGCACAAGCGGTACCTACTGCGTCATTGCCTGAGCCTTTTGAAGCCCTCTGGGCCTCCTTGCACATGGCACTTTCACGATCTTCTTTATCATCGGTGAGCGCCTCTCCTCCTACGATTCCTCTGTCGCATTCGTACTGAATTTCCTTTTTTCATAGCAATTGTAATCCTACCTGCACTCGATTTTTTTTTCACGTTTTTTGCGCCCCGAGGCATACAAATTCATTCGCGCTGAGACGATAACTCGCGCACCAATGACTCGTTATCACTCTTCGTTCATCAGCAACTTCGACTTTCTACCGTTCGCACACCTTGACACTCGGTTTCACTTTTTTGGCACTCGATACCTTCCTGCTCCTTTGCGGTTTTTTTTGAGAACTTTTGGATAACTTATTTTGTTGGAACGAAGTGTTATCAGCGACACACCGACGTTTATGATATTATCATTAGACACTTGCGCGTTAGGCGTAGAATGATTTTTGGTTTGGTGATGGGTGGTGGTGGTAGTAGTAGTGGAGGACTCTCACATATTCACAGACACGTTCTCATTGACACAATTGTTATTGATAGGCACGGATTCTATACAGACATGAATGACTTGAAATGATTCGAATGGCGATGAAAATTTACAAATGCACATCTGGAACAAAAGAAATGAGAACAAATGGGATGAGTATGAATGAGAACGAGCGAATCG
Organism: Sanghuangporus sanghuang; assembly: GCA_009806525.1. Classification (NCBI taxonomy): domain Eukaryota; kingdom Fungi; phylum Basidiomycota; class Agaricomycetes; order Hymenochaetales; family Hymenochaetaceae; genus Sanghuangporus; species Sanghuangporus sanghuang. Next base: position 627,619 of record VVIT01000013.1, on the reverse strand, counting down.
AATAAAGTCTAAATCCATCAGAGTGATAATTTATCCGTAAAGAATATGAAGACAAGAGAAAACTATCCATGGGCTAAATATACAGTGAATTCTCCCAAGCATGTTTGATCTTCCGTAACGATGTGGCAAATAATAAAACTTGTTTAGTATTCCTCCTTGAATGCATCCGTTGTAAGCTGGATTGGGATGGCCTGCTGAATTTCTCGACGTTTGCCGGAGGACATCTCAGCGTGAGGCTCGCGCACGGACACAATGAGCATATCCTGAATACAGCGATGAAAGAAAAGAAGAAATTTAGAATGCTCATTCCAGCAAGTCGAAACACGATGCAAGAAAGTTTAGAAGACGACGTACCTTCACAATTATACTGCCTGTGGAAAACCCACCAGTCCTCACATTGTGCTTCGGGTCAATACGAATCTCGCCAGCCCAAGTGACGCTCCCTCTCGAGACATTCGCAGTGTACATCATTCCCTCACCCAGTACAGTACGCTTGAACATGCGACTTCCCGTTCGACCCCCGCTCCCGTCTCGATTCAAAAAGCTACTTGATTCCGAGAAGGTGTCGGAATTCGGGTCGAGGTCGAATTCATCGTGCGGCTCTGGCTGTTGAGAATTTTGTTTGGAGAAAAGGTTGGCATGGACGGATACCACCCGGACGAGTGTTACGTGCACACCCGTTGAAGGCGCCGCTCCCCGCATTCTCCTATCTCTCTCTAGCGTATCATGCCGCTCGGATTCTTTCTCGCCGTCCAGGCTAGTCCAACTATCCGATCGCGATCCCGGAAGCGACAGCACCCTCCCCAATCTGATGTTCTGCAAATTTTCATTTACGACATGCCCTATCACACTACATATCGTTGGAAGACTGTCCGGTTCTGTTTTTGGAAGAAAAGACGAAAGTGGAGGTCGGCTGTACGCTTTCATCGTCGATTCCGGTCCGGAGACGCGCAGATAGAAGGGAATAGTAAACGAGATTGGCGTTATTTGCGAGTTCGGTAAATAGAGCTATATTCGTGCACAAAGTAAATTAGTTTTGATTACGAAAACGAATGATGGAGAAAAAGGGACTCACTACCGCCTTTAACGGTTTGACTGAAGGAGTATTTGACTCCAGCGTTGCCATGAACCGCGTGATTGGGCCCTTATTTGGATCAGAGTTTGTCGGGAATGGAGCGGGCTGAGAAGGTCTAGTCCTGGGACGATACTCGATAGGCACCCTGAATACCGTATTCCTTCTCCATTGAGCTCTCAACGTCTTCATCTTCATGTCCCTCACTCTGGTTAAGGCAATGCTTATCTCGTATCGTACGTTGCAATGAAAGCCAGGTATACCCGGGAGTGTCTCAACAAATGACGGAGGAAGAGGACACACAGAACCGTCCTCTTCCGTGTAGTGCGTCGGCAGTGTTACTTTGAACGCGAACGAGCGCGGACACGACCCGGGCTGAGGCGCGAAATTGCCTGATGCATGACCGCTGCTGTATCCACCCAATCGATTCGGTGCATCCCAATACACCAACAGTTCGGAAAGCACTGGTGTACTCGATGAGCCGTTCCCGTCAACCTCTTCTACAGTCACGTGCCCTTCAATCTGTGAAGCGGAAATTTGAAAATGAATGTGGGTATGAGATAAATGGAGTAAATATGAGATGCCCGCGCACCCTGACTTCCACCTTCGTGATGCTGCTTGGGTTGGCGAAGCTGACTGTACCATCAACTCTCGCGCCCCTCCCATACTCGGGAACAGTCGCACTCTCCTCCTGGCCATTCAACACGAGCGTAATCCCTGCATCCTGAATCACCATTCTATAGGGAGGCCTTCGATGGAGCTGCTCGCATTGCACTTTCTATTAGCAAGTGAACCGGTGAGCTGCAGAATCGATCTTCCAGAAAGATCAACGACGTACGAGATCAATCTCTGGCTTTGCTTCAGGAGCTCGGGATGACGAGCGCACTCTACCACTCATAGGATAAGATTCTAGTAAACGCTGTTTACTCTCCCCTGAGTTGTGAACGTAGTCTCCAATTGCAGGGGACATCGCCCTGGCGAAAGGATGTCGATACATATTTTGTATGCCGGTGGGTTAAAATAGTGGGATTTCACGCGCTTATAACGCTTTGGGAGACAGCGGAGGCGGCTACGGAGGAGACTCGGAGGCGAATAACTTCAGCCTCAAATGTGGACGGACGGGTGACAAACGCCGAGTTTGGGTCAAGGGCAGATCAAAGTTGACAGAGTAGTTGACGTCGCCCTTAAGTAGAAGGCAGACGAAGGAAGAAGCCCTATGGGTTCTCCACTGCACCTCCTTGAATCAGTTGAAGTGATATAGGAAGCTGCCGAGATATTCATAGCTCGAGAGTTTTCTCAGTATCAGTTGCAATCATAGCACGACGGAACGAATCGTCCGCAGCGGCAAGCTTCAGGCTTTGAATAGCCACGATGAGGATGGTGTCAGATGATAATCACGATCAAAAGAAGATGGGATCCATTATTCGGGATGTCAAATAGAGGAGCGGAGCGGAAGATCAGAGCAGTGATGGAAGTTTCGTCATGATTTGATGGGCATGGCCTTGGTGATTATCTGAGAGTATGAATTAAAGAACACAGGTAGTGGACAGACAAGTTCCATAGCTACCTCAGTGACAGATATTAGTCTGGCGTGGCTCAGACGTTGATTCGCAAGTATTGGGCAGAGGGAAGGTCTTATCAATTACGAAACACGTCTGAAGATTAGCCTGCTGCAGGTCAATGCTCAGATGCAATGAAGTCCGAAACGCGATCGTCAATGTACCTAGCTAATTGAGATAATCAAGAATAAGAAACAGGGCATCGTAGTCTTCGCGCCAAGTGAAGACCTGTCCTTCATTAGCGTGCCGAAATCCTATGCACATTCATGCCTGAGAATAAGGACCTGAACAGACCAACTACTTCTCTTCTCCGGAACTCTTGGAGGCTGTGCGTGGGTTATCGGCGCGTCGAAATCCAGATGCTAACGCGTCCGTCAATTAAATCAATAGGGATGGAGAAATCAGGAAGATTGGAGTGGGGTGGCCAGAGATCGGAGGAACCCTCGAGAATTGATTGGGAACATAAAGCACGGCATGAAAACTGAATGTCATCAGTGGCAACAAAAGAACGACGTGCTAGAAAACAGATATACTTTGGGCTCATCATGTAGCAAAGATCCAACTCTCGGATCTTATGGACCCGGATCATCTTGTTTGTTAAGCACTTGCATTTCAAATATGAAGACGGGGCCGGCAAGTTCATCCTGAATCCTGACGCCCATAATCAGATGTGTACAAGACAGAAAGATGCTCGCTCGGTGGGCAACAAGCAGCCCGATCCAACGCATCTGCAGTTGTAATCGCCCTCTCCTTAAAAAAGTGCATTGTCAGCGTTTTTCGGCTTTACATGATCAGATACTACCCAAGAAGCGATGAAGCTGAAGCGACTCACCTATTGCCTCAAATATCTAGATCAAGTACATCTTGAAACAGGACTCCAGAACGACAAGAATAATATGAGGTGGATGTGAAAGTTGCTGCACGTGATGCCACATCTGATTTTGGACGATTACAAATACTTTTGTTTGTGTCGTCGCTTCTGTAGGTAGTTTTCAACCCTTCCTACCAACTTGCCTGACGCAAAAATCACAGACAATTTGAATTCAGGACATTTCGCGCTTGTGCACAATATTTAGCATTAGTAATGCCGTGCTACATAAGACCGGATTCACATCCCGATTCCCGGCTGGTTCAAAGCTAGAGGTTTTCATCATCACGAAGTACTCGAAGTACTCGGCAACTCTATCAAGTGCCTTATTTCCATGCTTCTCTCGGTCTTGCAGCGTTCTGGCTTTGGGTATTTGGTGTTTCTAATGGGGGTCGATAAAGCATAGCAAACCAAAGCGTTGGAAATTGCGGTTATTTTTGGAAGGTATCGCCTTTCTCAAATATTCCCGTGCTGTCGATCGTGGGTATTCATCGGAGTTACAGTGCGTCGAAAATGGAACGACAGATAAGAATTTACGGGCAGGTATAAAAACACGTCTCACGGATTGTCGAGCCTCTGACATGCTGGCTTTTCTCTCCATCTCCACTTTGTCCTTTTTGCTTATTCTTGCTTTTGCTCTTCTGGTCGATCGGGCTTCGACCGCAAATGTGCAACTTGACTCTCGCAGTGAGAATGCTTCGTTGCTTATACTCGGCGGCGGGGTTACCGGAGTCATTGCGGCACGAACATTACATGAGCGCGGGTTTAGCAATTTTCGCATTGTTGAAGCAAGAGATGAGCTCGGTGGCCGTATGCAGACAAAGACTATCGGCGGCAAATTCACCGTAGAACAGGGTCCGAATTGGGTACAAGGGACGCAAACAGGAGACGGGCCTGCCAATCCGATTCTCTTGTTAACCCAGAAACACGGTGTAAAGACACAATTCAACGACTTATTCGGAAGCCTAAGTGAGGCATTCCATGCTTATTTCATCTAAAAAAGTTGACCTTTTCTCAATTCAACAGCGTTTTATGATTTCAATGGGCCAGCAAATTTCACAGATACCTTCAATGACCAAGATGATTCTTTCACCGACCTGACAGTAAAAGCAGGTCCGACTTCTCGCCTTTGTCCTGACGTTCATCTTATCCACTAATTGAAATTGTAGGTGATCGCCTGAACAAGCGCCTTTTGGATCTTAGCGCACGCTCAGGTTACTCACTCGTTGGCTCAAAGCCTTTGACACATACAGAACAGACCTCTGAATACTATCTATTTGATTGGGAATATGCACAGACACCAGAAGAATCGTCATGGATTGCCTCTTCTCTGGTAAAATTGTTTGTAATGTTTCTGAAGCGTACCGACTAAAGCTGGGTTACAGAACAACAATTTTACATTCGATCCAGACATGGGTGGTTTTTCGGAAGATAATCTTCTTTGCATCGACCAGCGGGGATTCAAGACAATCATCCAAGCTGAAGCTGCGGAATTTCTCACACCCCAGCAAACAATGCTCAATTCAACTGTGAAGGCGATTTCGTACACCAAAGAGGGTGTCGAGGTGGAATTGACAGATGGAACCTCGCTCAACGCAGACTATGCGCTTGTTACATTCAGCGTGGGCGTGCTCCAAAATGATGATGTTGCATTTGAACCTGTCCTTCCTGATTGGAAGCAGGAAGCTATTCAGAGCATCACAATGGTAAGTCATAAGTTCAGAATCCGGATGATAACAGATGTAATTGCTTCTATAGACAACTTACACGAAAATATTCCTTCAATTCCCTGAGAACTTTTGGTTCGAAACAGAGGTGAGTCCAGCTTGATGATCGACTTGGATCATAACAACTCATTAAGAGCCCAGATGGCGCTATACGCGGACAAAGAACGAGGTAAATACCCCGTCTGGCAGAGTCTTGACCACATAGACTTCTTGCCTGGATCAAGAATTGTTTTTGTAACCGTCACGGTAAGTACGAACCTCATTTCAAGGATTAAATCGATTGACGTACGGTCTAGGGCGATTTCTCGAAACGGATCGAGGCTCTCCCCGACGAACAAGTACAATCTGAAGTGTTGGGAATTCTTTCGCTAATGTTTCCGAACACGACGATTCCAGAGCCGACTGATTTCTTTTTCCCGAGATGGCACTCCAATCCTCTATTCCGCGGTTCATATTCCAATATGCCGGCAGCTTATGTAACAGCGCATCAAGATAATTTACGTGCAACGGTCGAGGAGCGACTTTGGTTTGCTGGGGAGGCTTCGAGCGTAAAGTACTATGGTAAGGAGGACTTTCATTATAGTCGAGCACACCTCATAATTTCGCGGAAACATAGGCTTCTTGCACGGTGCATATTTTGAAGGGTTGGACGTTGCAAATAAACTGGCGGACTGCATTGAAACCGGTGGATGCTCGGGACTTCCTCATGTCGAGAATATCAGACAATAAGCCGGAAAATTCGCAGTATCGTTGCTGCGTCTATAAGTCCACGAGGCAATCACCATAGGTTAGACTCAAAACTATTTGTTGAGCCCATTGCATCACCTGCATCTCGGAATTTTATTTAAAGATTGGACCTCAAGAAACGGTATGTTGTCAAGGTTTACATAAAACTCCGGCTATTTCCTAGTGTTCCCGCTACGAAATCGAGAGTCCTTCACGTGTTCTTTCCGATACCATCACTGCGTGTTTATCTCGACGTTTGATCGATACTACAAAGCTCTTGATAGCAGCAGTTATGGAGGGTCTCGTAGAGTCCAAGAAATATGATATCAAAGACTCGAACATTGAATTACTTGGTTCGGACGTACGCAGCATATCTCCGTCGGCGAAGTGAATGAGATATTGATCATCGGGTATCTATAGCTAGAGAGCCGTGTCCGAGAACATGGCGGAGACAAGGAAACGGCGTGGGAGCATGCTGGAAAGGAACCTGGTCTCCAGATATGGAGGATCGAGAAGTTTCATGTAGTCCCTTGGGCAGAGGAAAGGAAGGGCACCTTTTTCGAAGGAGATTCTTATGTTGTTTTGCATGTAGGAATTGATGGTAGTTCCTGTTTGAGGTCATCCCTCTGACTTTTTTCGTTTTCAAGACGTACAAGAAGTCGCCAAATTCGGATACTTTGGCTTATGGCCTCCATTTTTGGCTTGGGAAGAACACAACTCAAGATGAGGCCGGGACAGCAGCCTACAAGACTGTAGAGCTTGACGATCGTAAGCAACTCGCATAGTTCATCGGTTTTGGAACGACGGATGTTAATCGACGCTATTTCTCAATAGATCTCCATGGTCAGCCAGTAGAGTATCGTGAGGTACAAGGACATGAATCAAACCACTTCCTGTCATACTTCCCAAAGCTCAACATCCTGCGGGGCGGTGTATCAACAGGTTTCCATCATGTCACTGATCCACCGCCGCTCGAGACGAAGCGCCTGTACCAGATCACCGCGTCTACGCATCGTGGTCCAGGCGCAATCGTGAAGACAAATATATCCATCCGCGATGTACCTCCTGAAGTTCAGAGTCTCGTCAAAGGGGATGTGTTTGTTCTGGATCTAGGAAATAAAGTACTGCAATATAATACAGCTGACGCTTCAGGGAAGGAGAGATTCATGGCGGCCGATTTTGCACGAAGCATCGCAGATAGTAGACCTGGTAAATGCAGGCCGAATGTTTATGGTACGACTACTAGTTCGTTACCACGTGCATGAATTCTGACGTTCTTGGTTGTGCAGATGAACGTGGTTCTGGTGCAAGTTCATTTCTGTCCATGCTAGACGTTGACGAATTCCCTCGGCGTGAAGTCCGCACCACAGCGAGCATTACAAGGCCAATTCCAACCATATTTCGCATCTCAGACGCATCCGGAACTATCGAGTTCTCTCGCGTAACGGACCCACCGAGTCGTTCGGTACTTTCGTCCTCCGATGCATTCCTTGTGGATGCGTCTCAATTCCCTGCATCCCAATCTCCTGCGGTATACGTCTGGATTGGACGCGAAGCATCCCTAGCAGAAAACCGCCTTTCTTTGCGATATGCGCAAAAGTATCTTTATGACAAGCAAAGTGATTCAGATGGATCGGTTATTGATCCTGCGACTCTTATTATAAGGATCAAAGAAGGCTCAGAGACCGACGCGTTTTTGGAAATACTGAAGCAGGAAGACAAGAAAGAATAACATAGGTACCCGAATTCCATTATTCGTGTATCTCTGGCTTCCAAAAAAATAATCTTTGCCATTCAATAGGTTTAATTTCCTCGATACAAGTATGCAGAAATGCATGTACGAAATAATTAAGAAGAATCAGAAAGGGCGTATTTCATCCTCCGCAGATTGACAATCTGCGCTTGAAAAAAGCACGAGGAGATTAGACACAAGATTTCGTCGTGTCGACAGAATCGGAAAGCGCTTTAGATTTGGAGCTACTGGACAAAATGACCTTTTCATCAAACCCTCGGAAGGATCCTTCCAAAGTAGGTTTATTACGCCTGCGAAGTGGGATACATACGGTATGCGTTCAACACCGCACTACCGAACAGGGAATTCATGAATTCCATGTCAGTTGATGGCAATAACAGGATTGTAAGATGCACGCCTGCGTATTTGGCGTTCAGCACTGATACTCAAAAATCGCATTTCCTCTTAACCAGCCTTCAAACTGCTGACGTCCAAACCGGTTTCTCCCACTTTCATTCGACTGTCGTACCTGCACATCTAGAGAATTATGTTACAGCGGAGCAAACTGGCATCCTTGCCTGAGATTTCTCAGCTTTCGACTAGGACTAACAAGTACTTGTGCAATATGTATGACGTCGATCCATTACGCTTCCCGCGGATCTTATGAAATAATTCATAATTCAGGATAAGGGACGTTGAAATTAACTATTCGTACACATCTTACACGGCTCAGTGAGAAGAACGAAGGGATAAAGAGGAGGTATAATAAAGCATTTCGAAACTTGAAGAGAAAGAAACCAGTAGCCAACTGCAGTTCAGTTCATCAATTCATCAAATACGAACAAAGCGCCTATCATCCAACCGACACAACTCCCTGTTTCGCTTTTCATTCGGCCTAACTTTCTGATAAAAGCAAAGACTCCTTCAGTGATACCCCTGATGATCCGCATCAAACACCGTCTGGCCTGCGTTCGTCGTCTGCGAGTTCACAGGTAGATGGTCACCAGTCTCAGACGGAACGTACGCCTCGCCGGGCAGACCAGTCTCGTCCAGACCCTCGGCGGCTTCGATGATCTCGTACAACCGCGACGCTACTTCTGGGGGAGGGACTTGTCCACCGAGGATCATGCGCGCGGGGATGGCGGAGCCGTAGAAATCACGATTGGCATCCTTGCGCTCAATGAGGGCCGTCCCTTCGAGGGAGAGACCCGCGAATAGACCTGTTTTGTTGAAGATATCAATTGTTCATCAGCATCTCACCTCATCTGGATAACCAATAGGAACGAAAAGGTGATACGAACCCTTCGACTTGGAATACGAGAACATCGGCGCAGGGTGTGCAAGGCTCGCCTGCACGCTCCCACCCGTTCCAATAGGGCCCGCCGCAGCGCTTATGTTCCCCCCAATCGTGACGTTCCCACCCATGGAAAACGCGCGCACGGCGTCCTCGCTGTTCAGCACCACAACAAAATCAGTGATGTCCGCGCCGACTTGGAGGCCCCACCCGACGCCGCCCGTCGCGATACAGGAAGGCGCGGACCACGAACCGTCGGGGAGTCGTGCGATGATGAGCCCTGACCCTGCTTTCCCAGAGAAGACGAACCCGGCTTTGATCACTTGGAATATGGCGAGACCTGTGTCATACAATGAGTCGATTTATTGCTTGGAATGTATACTATATTACAATACGTACCTCGCGCTCGCTGTAAGACAGCCTTTGGAATCGCGTTCAGAGCGGACTCAGGGTGCCCCGGGTCTGCTGTCGTGTCGCAAGCACATCAATACACACATCGCTACATAACAATGCTATGAAACCACGTACCGAGGAAACTCTGCAAGATCTTTGCAGCCTTCTCCGCCTCCCCGGGTAGACTGAACCCCTGCGCGAAGCTCCTCGACTCCGAAGCGACCTTGTTCCCCGCCTGGTTCATGAACGCCGTCGCCTGAATCCCAGCCTTTTTGATTCCGAGTCCGCAGCAATCATGAGTTGTCAGAGACAACTAAACATGAAGAAAGGTTGAAGAACAGCACCTTTTGCGCGCCTTTCTTAAATTTATCAAGCATCGACATCCTGGCTTAATGAAATAACACGCCTCGTCTCAGTTGTGGATGAAAATGAAGGTGAGATGATGAAGGATCAGATGTACGCAGTCCGAAGTCGTTGTAAGCTGTATTACCAGATGTAAGGCACTGCTACTACACTGCCATTCACGCCGAACCAATGCGTCATCATGTGACTCCCTTCAACTACTAAGGATTAGAGAGTCAAAGTATAAAACAATTACATACATGGGATGTTATAATACAGAAAATGCCATAGAACTGAAGTAGCAAAGCAATGCGCAGCGTCCAAACTCGCCTCTAAAAGTACTTATCCCAAAATCCCTTCGTCGCATTGTTCTTCGCCGACCATTTCTCCAAACCAAGAAGTTTCATAACCAGTCCATAGATCTGCACATTCTCGAACCCTTCCATGACGTACGCAGAATTGTCGATAGAATGCCAGCCTGGCGGTGGATTTTTCCTCGGAGATCGTCTGAATAGCGATGAGCTCCATGATTCGGCGACAGAGCGTTTGATGTGAACATCTTTGACGTTTGTCGAGAATGGACCGTGAGCGACGAACATTGCGCGCATCGAGGGCTCTTCGTTGTCATATCCGTGATTCTGCAAATCACGCCCGTCAACACATTACACCTAGAATTCAATCGCAAAGAGAGCATACCCCCTTAGACAAGCCATCGTCACCCTCCGCCCTCGTGGTGAGCGCGTAACCAATCTTCGGCACGACATAAACAGGCGCAATCCGGTAGTTGTTGGAGAAATGATATCTCTCCGGCATCGTCTCGCGTGTGTACACGTCGAACTTCTCCGGGTTTTCGTCGGCTGCTTTAAGTAAGATGTCCAGGTAGTGGGTTACATTGCATTTACTAGAGAACCTGAAGCCCTTGCTCGGCCACCCTGAGAAGGCACGGCGAAATGAAAAAGAAAGCGTTTCAGATCCTCTTGGGAGAAGAAGATGGAAGGAAGGGTCTGGGATGCTCACCGTCCTCATGCTCGATGTATGAATACCCTTCCTCACCGAGGATGTCGTCGAGATATACCAACTCTGGGTGGCTTGTATCCGTCATGCCATGGTCGCTGACGAAAATGACGTCGACGATGTCCGTAAGGTTCCGACCGGCAAGTTCTAGATGCAAATCTTTCGCGAACGTGTCAACGTCTTCCAACGTTTCCTGGGAACAAATGAAGTCCGTCAGCACGTTGAGACATCTGAGGATCACTACGTACATTTACGAGCTTCGAGTTTGGTCCCATGAGATGACCAGCCTGGTCCAAGGACGGTTCGTAAGCTGCAAGCAAGTGAGTGGCGTCTCAGCATGTCGTACATTTACCACGGGATTTTTTCAGCTTACCCATGATGAGCTGGGGCCGATCATCCAGAGGCATGTCGATCCATCGCATAACTTGGTCGAGTTTCTCCTTCAAAGGCACTTTATCCTGAACGAAATGACCGTGTCAAAACAACGGAAAATGTCAAAAGGTAATGATAACTGACTTTCCATGGCACGAAGTATGTCGGCGAAGCACCCGACATCGTCTTCGGCGGGCCGGGCCTAAGCCTTCTCAGCTAGTGGCTTTCATGAAATCCAATATCAGAGCTTACCACATCAGATTCGCCGAAATGACATTGGCATGTCCCGTAGTCTCCCACATCTACATGCATAACAAAATGAGTTTTATCCTTCCTGCGCTCTTCACAGTCGCAACTTACCGGCTCGCCGAACCACCAGGTAGGATTCCATGTAGACTTCTCCTTGTTGTAATGGAATTCAGACTGAGATTGGGGATCCCAGAAGTTCTGAACAATAGAAAAAAAATTGAAATTCGTAAGTACCGGCCGGAGTGATGATGACATGTGGGGAACGTACGTTTGCCACTATCCCATGAGATTCAGCGTACAACCCGGTCCTATTGACGAATATGAACACTTAAATTCCGGCACCACATTGACAGATATGATATTTACATTAAAGCCCAGTGGTTTCTACACGTCATCGTCAGCAGAACGTCTCTCGCCACGGATCGGAAATGAGACTTACGGGAAAGTCAATGTCTACGACACAACGCACAGCATAAGTACGAAGTGTCAGCATCGGGCCAAAGTGCAAGAACGTGGAAAACGTACGGGAAAGATGGGTTTCATGTACTTCGCTCGGAGGCCTTCCTTGCTGATATCCAGAAGGTGCGGCGTGAGACCGCGGTCAAGATAATCCGCTCTGAGACAGCGTGTGGACTTGTATAACAGAATACAGAAGAAGAGCTATCATAACTCACCTCAATCCATCAATAGATACAATTAGAACTGTCCTTTTGAAATCGTGCGTGCCGTTTGACCGTAATTCAGTCCCGACGAACTTCGAGTTTGGATGTGTGCTCTTTCTGCAAGAACGACCTGAAAACAGGTCTCGAGGTACGAGCGCCGCGCCGAGAAGAAGAATTATCAAGATTCCCGCGACGAGCGCCATATTCTTGCGACTCCACGGTTCGGAATTTTCAAACCACTCTACGAAGAGCCCGCGTCCACGCTTGCTGTTCGTGTCTGGTTTACGGGTGTTTTGCACACCCGAGAGGAGTCCTCTGAGCTCAAGTTCATCACCATCGTTATCCCCATTATCCTTGATTGGAGGTCTTGAGTTCTTTGAGTATACTGGCAGAGAGCTCGACGGCTGAGCCATGGTCGGAGACGCAATGCAGCAATCGATTCAAAATGGCACGGGCACGTTTCTTCTTGAGCGCGCGCGGATCCTTGAATGGATCAGGTGCCGATCATCCAAAAGTGGCAATAAACCACAAATGGAGCAAATCGGTTGAGGGGACCATTCTCGTCATGCTCTCGTCTTTCTCTTTCTCTCCAACCTTTCGTCTTTGAAATTTCGTTGATGCGCCCCATTTGATCTGAGCTGGCAAACCCGAGAGGCGGCATTTTTTGAATGATTGGAAGACTTCTTTTGCTATCTGGGCTCGGTTACAGAACGGTGGTTCGAATAAAGAAGCTGTGAAATTGAAAGAAGGGCACAACACGACCCGGTGTGTTCCAGTGCCATCTAGTGCAGCCATAGTCCTCTGTCATACCGCAACACTGAGCACGCAAGCAGTTACTATTCTGTGACCACTTTCTGTTTTGTCAGAAGATTTCACAGCACAGCATGTTTTCGGGCGGAAAGCGCCGCTCGTCGGAAATTTCGAGAAGTCAACTAGTCAGTCGATCCTGTGTCATGCGATACACCTGCGCATTTCTTGGATCTCTATATAAACACCCGAGACTTGGCCCGTTCTTCTCTGCCCATCGGACTTCACTCCGTACTCTCAAGTCAAGACACTTTTACCTACTTTCTGTTTACGACTACTCACGACTACGACCACCGCTAACACGATGATATCCTCAATGTCGCGCATCTACTTCCTCTTCTTCTCCTTTGTCATCACTCTCTTCTCGCTCGTCAGCGCCCTGCCCGTCGACCGCCGAGACGTTTGGGTTCCACCCATCACCAGTCCGACTGAGGGCGCCATTTGGACGGTCGGCACCCTCGTCAACGTCACCTGGGATACGTCGACAAAGCCTGACCAGGTCACCAACCCTCTCGGCCGCGTCCAGCTGCGCAAGGATGATCTCACTTCATGTACGTCTTGGCTTCCTTCATCTTACTCCTTCTTTGTGACTGACTGATTGTGACTATTTGTAGCGGACGTCCTTGCGGAGGGGTTCAACCTCACAGACGGATTCGTGGAGATCACCGTACCCGATGTCACACCTGACTTCGGATACCAAGTAGTCCGTAAGTATTCCTGTTCTCGACTTCCATCTTGATAGGAGAGCAAGACACTGACTGGTTGATTCTGGCACCTGAACTAGTCTTCGGTGACTCCGGCAACTTCAGTCCCGAGTTCGAAATCGTGGCTGCATGAGGGTCATTTCTCTCTTTAGACCAAGCCAGGCCTCTCCGGCATGTGAGCTTGAAGAGGCTCTAGGTCCTCACTCTGACAGTGTGACGAGCAATCGCTATTGAACTCGAAGAACGACTCTTCTCATGATGACAAAACGAATGATTATCACTATCACGGACTATCCACGGACCTTCATCCTCACTTCATACGTCGGACATTTCTTCTTTGTACATACAGAAAACGGGACCTTTTTTCACTCGGCTTTCGATCCCGGACTTTGCTCAACCATCATCCACTCATAGCATACACACCATTTGGGCAATAATCATTGAAAAATCTCGAGATGATGATGTACGTTTGTCTGTATTATAACATAGTGTCCTGCTTGCCGTGTCGTACATAGTGTAGGAGTATCGGGTTTTCACGCATGAAGTGACAGGCTTACACGTTGCTACTGTAATTTCATATAATCAAATTTTTAGCATTTCGTGACGTGCTTGAGGCTCAAGTCTAAAGGTCTCGACTCTTTTGTACATTACGTTGACGACCCTTGGTAGTGTTGGTTCGATTATGTTTGATCAAGTTAAGCAGTGATGCTTGTCACAAGGTGGTAGCTTGCGCTATTAGTAGCATGCCTTTCTAGTTTTCCCGAATCTCCATCTCCAGGGAGTGACAATTGGGTATCTGAGATGACGAGAAAGCGGTTCGGATGCAAGCAAGCTGAAAGTGTGCAATGCAACAAAAGACTCTGTTAACACTACGATTATATGCGACATATACACGTATTGCGATCGTTCAAGAAATTCAGTTTTATGCATCTAAGCAACAGCAGCAATACCAACCCATCTAACAAGCCATTTTAATGCGCAAGACCCGCCGCACCGTCTCCTCTCCGCCGATCATCCTCTTCCACACGTAACATCAAGGTACAAAGTCCGGCGATGACAAACACAACGACACTCGTGTAGACCGGAAGAGAGCGCGAGATGACGAGAAGTGCTCCCCCTAGAACTGGAGCTATCATACCGCCACTGAAAGGATGTGCGTGATGAGACCGGAAAGTACTGAAAGGAAGATGTGAATACGTACATTCGAGATAAGGCAGACGCCGTTCCCGTCGCCGTTCCTCGTACTATTTCACGTTATGAGAATTCATGACAAGCAAATCACAGTTCAAGAAAGTTTTACCTGCGGTGTCAAATATCTCTGGTGTCCAGCTTTACACCTCAGTTAGTATATATTAATCCGCTTGGTATTACGATCGCATGCTTACCCGTACAAAACTGCCCACATCGTCTGCAAACCAAAAATGGGTTAGAAACGGACGTGACGACGGGTACTATTCAAACATACCGTTGAACTCAGACTGATACCGATCGTGGTGACTCGCACAAAGAATGAGCTCTCGGAGTAAATGAAGAAAACGCAAAATACAGCAGTCACGAAAGTACTGCCGGCAAGCGACCATCTCCTTCCAAAGGATGACTCAATCATATACGCGCCAATCTACGCGTTATCTATTATGAGAGTGAAAGACGAAATGTATAGTGGTGAACGACGTACGAGAGCACCAGGGCATCCGCCAATGGTGAATATCACCACGTCCCACATCGTTTCTTCAAGTGATTTCGGAGATTCGTCGGTTCGGCCTCCAGTATTCATCTCCAACATTTTAGGTAAAAACACATTAAACATCGTATACGCTGATGAAATAGACAATCAAAAGACACATCATCTCTACACGAATGAGACTCACCAAGAGACATAGAACACCACATCGCCCAGACCAACAACGTCGTATATCGCCATTCGGGTCCCAGCACGACACTGAGCTTGTCCAACCACGCCCAGAGTGGCTTGCGAACTCGGCGAGGCAGAGCCCAGTACACTTTCGCTTTTGCTTCATGGAAGCTGGAACGTCGTGAATGTCTTCGAACGGAAGGCCGTTCATTACGAGGAGACATGGGGCTTTCTTCCTCCTTAACTTCCGGAGAACGAGTGTTATTAGGAGGATATGCTTCGAAGTCTAATCGAGGTGGGACCTCCGATGCCGGAGTCACAAAACTATGTGAATCCAACGGAACTTCAGATGATCCGGTCGAATCATAGTGAGTTCTCTCTGGGAAGGGTGACGAAGGCTTAGGTGTGCTGGTCGGATTATCGGAAGCAAGTGGCTCTCTCTCACTTGATGATTCAAGTTGTCGTTCTTCATCAGCATTGGCATCGAATACGATTCTCACATCCTCTCTTGTGCGTCCCGCATTTCGAGGGATGAAAGGTGCTTGCTCTTCGCTTTGCGGCTCCTCTACGGTATGGTGATCGTGCACGTCTTCTAAAGCCAAGGATAGTTCGGATCCATTGTAACGAGATATTTTTCGGAGGTTCACTAGAGCCTCTTCGTGTCTCCCAGCATGAACAAGGTACCTTGGAGACTCGTGCAGTCGGAAAAAGACGATTCGCGCCAGAAAGAATGATAAAGTCTAGGCCATTAAGAGTAAAAATTAGGTGGAGTCAGCACTGAAATGAACTTAATTACGTACGATTAGACCAATAGCGATAAGCAAGTATTGCCAGCCCCTGTTCATCGTCTCGACATCGCAAGGCGGGCCAGCTTCTGTTTTGGATGGACATGAATGTCCGGGAATGATTATGATTCCCATTATAGCGGAAAGCACTGAACCAAAGGAGAAGAAAACAGAAAGCGCTGTGACTAAATACTGCTTTCCTTTTGGCATATGTTCTAGCAAAAGCGTACCGTCCGTCGGCATGGAGCCCTATTTTAATCATTAGATAGCCCAGGTATTTCGTGAATATTTTGACTTACACCGACGGATGTTCCAAGGAAGAATAAAGCTATGCACAGTATTGAGAATGAAGGTGCGTAACTCGCCGCGAGGCCAAAAAGAGCAGTAAAGAACAACGTGAGGTTGAAGGCGGTACTTCGACCGAGTAAGTCGGAACCTTTGCGAAGGCTATGAGCTTGACAACAGTTTGAAGAATAACAAGGTCCTACATGATCCCCATCCCACGGCACCGATCATCATTCCAGCAAACATGGACGAAGAAAGGTATCCAATGCTGCCATCTGGAACTAGAAATACTGTTAGAATAAATTGTGACGAGGTGGTGTACCCCTTACCATCAAAGTGCTGTTGCACTCTGGGTAGAATGATTGCGATAGTTTGTATCCACATCTGTCGTATATTGTTATACTCTGTATCGGTACGCCTACAAGCTTACCAACATTATCTGCTAGCCAGCCTAGGGAACATGGGATAAGTCGATACAATTCGACGTTCAAAATTAAATGAGAATGCTTACCGAAACCACATAAGGCGAGTAATGCCCACTGATAAGTTCCTGCACGCGACACTCTCAGTCTCGCCAATAACCCAGAGACGGCGGATGGAACATACCCATTCCAATACGATCTATTGTCCGGTCAAGAGGTGTCCTTCTATCCACTTCTTGACCCTCGGCATCATCATCGTTTCCAAGCACATCCTCGAAGTAATCCTCTGCAAGTAGGGTCGACATGCGTGGCGTTATGGAAGCCATGACTCTTGCCTCGGACTTGAAACGGAGTTCTTGCAATGTCAGCGACGTGAAGAACTTTCTCACCCAGACAGAGAGTTGACATGCTTACAGAGGAAGTACGAGTTGTAGTAAGCCGGATCACCAATCCTCTGCACCATCAGGCGAGAGATTGGTTTGTAGTCGGCGAATAGGATGATTCGCGTCGAATTATAATGCCGTTTCGTTCCAGCGAAATCAATCGCTCAAGCTCTTTATCGTATTTACAATCTTTGTCAGGCTCGCGCGAACCTAGATGCACAGTAGACGGTCGTTACCACTAGAGGTATGGGGAGGAGAGCATTCCATTCCAGGTGTTTGCTTTGTAAGCAAACCGATGCGGGCGCGCAAAAAAAATCAACTGATCATGAATAATGCCGCTTTGCACAACTCCTTCCGTTATCCTCATTATGCTGGTCTGATATAGGTGATTGACGCATCCATGTAACTCCTGGATGTTGTGCAGGTCACTATAGGTAATCCCGAGAATCTATCACAGAAGGTTCGGTGTGACAGAATTCCTCTGTGACTATCCGTAACTTTTATGTACCGAGTCCGGTCACGCTTTATGATTCGCGACGCGATCGGCACCCGGAAAGCAGCTCAGCACTTCTTTAGAAGTTCTCATTAGCACTTTCACGCCAGCACACTCACCTCCCTGCTCAGCATGTCCGGACTACGCCTTTCACCATCGCCTTCACCTAGACGTCCTGACTTTGATCGTGATGATTCCGACAACGAGCTTTCTGATCAGGGATCACAACGTTCAATACCGCTTTCTTCACCCAGAGATTCGGTACATTCCCGACGTGATTCACGCGCAGAGACGACAGTCATTGCAGCTCAGGCAAGCACACCGACAGTCGCAGACTTTCACGTGTTCGAAAGCCATGAAAAGGGGAGACCCGGAACGTTTGATATGGTGGACATCGAGTCGACCGACATGAAAGAGCAAGTAACCTCACCGTCCAGTTCGAGCCTGAGCCATGACGAGACCCGGAGAAGCTCTCAAACTTCCCTTACAACCTCTTCTATCAAATATCCTCCTACTCAAGCAACGTATGAGACTGACACTGCTTCTATGGTTTCTTATTCGTCTACATCGTCACGAAAAGCTCGTCCAGAATCGAAACTCATCGAACCACCTATTGGACCGATAGTGCCTGGCGTTGCCCTCATTGACTTCAATCATCTGGTATGTCACTCTGCCTTCATCTAAGCTTTTCGCTAATATCAGAGTTTTTTGAAGGTTGGGCCAAAGATCGAATTCAGTGATGGTGCTCTGTTTGATGATGAGCATTTGGCTGCAATCTTGCCTTTCCTTGCCTTACCTGATGGCGCTCATCTTGTGAGCTTAGTTTTCCCCTTTTCCCACGTAAATTACTCATATCCTCTCCAGAGCAGCGTAGACTACTCATACTTTCATCTCGTTCCTGCTTCACCGCATCCATCGACCATCTTTGGGATTTCCTGTAATCGTCAGATCAGAACTTCCGATCTCCTTGTCAAGGACGAAGATGTTACTCGATCAACGGTTCAGAAAGCTGTCGTTATCCTTGCTTCAAAGCCGGTCTTTGGTGCTATTCGCGACAGGCTAGGCGTTGTTACGCAGGCTTTATTCAGTCAAAGGTGGAGGTCCTTTCCAGAGAACTTTGACGGCTAACTAATTTCTATACAGAGACTTCCGGGAAACTGGGATTCTTGTTGATTTCAAAACTTCCCTTGAAATGTCATTACGCAACCAGCTAACCGAGAGCGCATTATACATGGGTAACTTTGGTTCTCTTGCTTGTTGAGTGAGCCATCGGCTAATAGTGACTTTATTAGGCACTAATTTGTGCGTAACGACAACACTATATTGATTCTATTCTCATTCTTTGTTTAGGCGGGAGCTTGTTCATAAGTTCCGAACGCGGACTTTGCTCTTGTTAAAATCTCTTATTCTTCAGAAACGGGTCCGTGTCAATTTTCCGCATGACAACATGCTTCTTCCTAACGATAATGTATAGATTATGTTTTATGGTCACCCCGTAGAAACGCTTTGCACATACCAATATTCCCTGATTTCATTGATACCCGGTAAGGTCTCCTAGAATTAATAAATAACTCTTGTTACAGTCCATTCACAAATATCACAGGACTTTTGCAGAATCTTGATGATTGCGGTTCTCCTCCGCTAGCTTCACGAGCACTTACTCTATCACCACCGACCTCACTTAAAACTAGCGATAGAAAAAGTTTAATGGCATATCTCGGCCTTCCGTTGGATATTTTCGGGAAGGTGAGCTTATAAATTTATACTAGAACATAGCTAATATTCCATTAGGATGCTTTCTTCCAGCCATATCTTCCTTTACAGCAAGTTGACCTCATAAAGGACACAGGAAGTTATCTTTGCGGCAGTACGAATACAATCGTTACCCAACACAAGGAAATCGATCTCCTTATAAACGTGAGTTGGTTTATGAGGCAGTCGGTACTATCACACTGACATTCATTTGATAGATTGAGACTAACACTTTCGAGTTCCGAGATCCGCAACTGGAGCGTCTTGTGGCATTGACTTCGGCCGACAGAAAGTGGATGGATGATATTGTGAAAGATGTCAACGAAGGATGGAACGACACCGATCCTAATCGCTCTTCGACTATACAGTAAGTATATTCTTCTCAATCGACTCAAACGAAAGCTTATTTGATTATTCCTCAGATTCAAAGGCAGCGATGATTACATTCGGACGAAGGTTTGAGTGTCAACTGCTGATGTAGGATGGGTACTGACTCCAACTTTCACAGTTCGAGGAATACGTCAGTGCTGCTTTGGCGTCAGTCAAATACGCCGATTTTCTGACGAAGAGCTCGCGATCAGACGTTGTCATCACAGGAGCCGGTAAAATAATCTTAATTAGATGTTCAACTTCACAGACTGACAAAACGTTGCTCAGATGGCGGCGATGCAAAATCTATCCAGGACTTCAACCCTCAATGGATCGCAGAGTTCCGCCGGACGAATGCCTTCGAAGTCTGGAATCGCATTACAGACCCTATGATCTTCGACATAATCGAAGCCCGGCATCCTTGTTCTGGGAAACCAAGCGTAGTTGAGGATATAGGTCTCCGTCTGCAAGAAGGTTTACAAGATCTGCACATTCAAGAGCAGCTGACACCTGCGCGTGAAGCGATTTCTCGGACATTTGCAACGAGTTCGACCAACTTCCTCAAGGCTGTTGAAGGAGTTCGCGGACGCTGGGCACAGCGCTCGACGAGTTCCCTATCATCCACAGAAACAGGAACTATCTCAAGTACACCAATTGAGATCTCTCGCTCCGAAGCCGATCTTTCAAAGGCCGCTTCTAGTGGGGACGCAACAACGGATTCGGGAACGAAGAGCACACGCTCCTCGACAGTTCTCGACATTCTCACAGTCCGGGACCGGCCTGAGACCTTTGTCGTTATCAAAGAACAGCTCTCCACAGCAGCCGTCATCTGCATCGGCCGTCACCAGTGATGCCAAAGCGACGATCGGGGCGTGGGGATCGAGTATCGGATCCTTCATCTCGCAACGGACAGCCCGCCTGTCTGCAGCGCGTACCGATAGTGTATCGAGTGCGTCAAGTGTGCCTGGCCAGAGTAGTGCGATGAGCCCACAGACTGGAAAGTCGTTGGTGGAAAGTCCGACTAGTACGTCTCACAATGTTGAAGGTGCAGTGCATGGACAGGGGAATGGCAGCGCTGGCGATGGCAACGACACCACATCCGCGTCAACTCCGTTAACCAGCCTATTCTCCTCCTGGTCCTTCGGCAAGAGCGCCTCTGCAAAGCCCGCATCACCTCAACCACCTCCAATGCAAAATGAGACTTCGAAAGGACCGATTGGGGACAACGATGGCCCGTCTTTTCAACCTCGGAATCTGGGAGAATTTGGACCTCCTCGAAGTCCGAGTGTACGGAGCAATGATGATGTGCAACCCGGGATGGCGCTGTGATCTTTCATGTTCGAAATGCTGGTTGTCGGTATTGTATGTACTTTACACGGATTCGTCACACTGTCGACCGGACTTACTCGTATCAGCATTTTAATGAAATATGGAGTTCGAGAGAAGATTAAATAGAATATGGATGGGTTGAAAAAATAACGCTCGACGAATCCAGCATTGTAAGTTTCTACAGGAAGTTGCCTATCGCTGGGACTTCGAAGGAATTCAGGAGGTCGCCCGTTGTGGGATATTCCAAAAATGAGTGATATCAGATATTTGGTAGTGATGTTAAAAGAGTCTGCGGGCTTGGATGCCGATCATATCTGAAGACTGTCGGTTTCAGCTATTGCTGTTGATTCCACCACATGTTCTCTATTGTCTGACAGGCTTGTAGTTTGCAAAACAGGCAGACGGAGGTATGAGAGTTATACGTAAAAGCTTCAGGTGAATGACGTGGTATTTAAAGTTTGTCGAAATTCTATACAGTGGTATAATGTCTAGATTTTGTTCAAAAGAGAAGTCCAAGTGATACAAACGTTAGAAAAGTACACACGCACAAGATTAGTATGACAGTTAATAATGGTAAAGAAAAGAGGGCAGATTTTGTTGCCAAAGAAAGTAGAGAAGGGAGGGTGAAAAGTGTTGGACCGACCCTATATCTTGAAGCCAGACCATGCGTCATCTGCGTTAAGCCAAGAGTGGAACCACCAATGATCATCTTGTTTCCAGGTTTAGTCGCCTTCAGAGGCAATGATGAATTCCGGGCTGAAGTTACCCGAGTCACCGAAGACTTCAAAAGACATAGACCATGAGTTAATCCAGATCTCGACGTCCACATGAACATGCACTTACGGACAATCTGGTACCCACAGCCAGGCGTGACATCGGGCACCGTAATCTCAACACGACCGTCGGTCAGTTGGAAACCCGATTGAAGGACATCGGCTAGTGATTTCGTTTCATCAAGCCACAGTTCCTTTAGAACGAAGGACACAAGTTATCTGTTGAAGAATTTACTTACGGAAAGTTGAGCCACTTCTGCGTAGCTGTATACTTCCAACAGGATTCGTAATCTGCTCGGGTTGCGACGACGTATCCCAAGTGACATTGTGTCGATAGCCCGTTTTCCAAACGATGTTTGCGCGTGGATACAAGATCTGTGGCACCCAGACGTCCCGACGTTCTACAGATGGCGAAGCCCTTGTGAGCGAGAAAAGTGCAACAGAGCTAGCGATGATAGTAGTAAGAGCACGCAGAGAGAACATCGCGGATTGGCGGTTAGAGGTGAGTTGGGAGAAGGGCAAGGCGAGTCTCGAAGAGGGAGGTCTCCAGATCCTTTCGGAATGGAGTCCATTCGATACCAGACCATCCTTTATAGTTTCATTTCGCTGCTGGTGAGATAAAGGGTCACCTCGCGCCGGGATATACCCACAGTTTAGGATAGTCTCGTTAAATCGGTAGTTACAAGTCGTGTGGTCTGCGCTTCTATAGACCACATACGCGTACTGTAATTAAAGGCTAGAGCGCATGGGCTAGCCTTCTTGCGGAACTTTTCCGGCGGCGGCGGGCGATGAACGGATAAGAAACCAAGACCAGCTTTGTCCAGCATCCAAGCCGGGACTTCGATAAGTTACTGTACAGTATAATCATTGATCGAAGCTGTACAAGAACGCAGTTCATTATAACAGAGCATCCAGACTGAGATTAATGATCCAGAAGACAGGAACCTGTTTCTCCGAGCTCTATCGCCACGAATGGCACTCTCGTGGCACAACAATTGTGGATGCAACTGTTTTAGTATGTACTTTGCTCGTCGGTTTCGGTACGGTAATATTTGCCACAAAGTTCAGCTGCTGGAGTTCGTTTGTAATAAAGCCAGTCCGCCGTAGAGATAACAATTCATGATGCTGCTATTTCGCAGAGCTGTTGTTTTCATGACGTGGAACAGGCTGAGACCTTGAAACGACATCGCCGATGCAGAACAGGATTAATCCATAAATGACCGGTAACGACATTCCCCTTACCAGATTAGCATGGCATCGTCCCAGGAAAGATTGAAAGTACTGTAATAATCATGAAGCAGTCACAGATGTGGATGTTGAAAGTCTGAAAGAATCAAAAGGGCAACTTCTCTGGATGAACACCAAAGAGGCACCTAGTTCTCAGGCTTCTCAAACTCTAAATTTCCCATGAACACTCAGGCGCTGAGGACGAGCTCAACATTTACCAATATCCACGATGGCCGAATACGACTTAACGAAGACAATAATCCCTTACCTTGATCGCCACCTTGCTTTTCCCCTCCTCGCTCATTTAACAGAAACAGCGCTTTTCCCAGAGGACCAAGTCCGCGCAGCGCAATATGAGCTTGCAAAGGGCACAAATATGGTCGACTACTGCGTCGCATTATTTGAGCAGCTTTATCATGATCAGGAGATACCTGATGGTGCGTTTCGGATGCTTCGTTGATTGGTACTACAAATGTCTGATGCAGAAGATCGAATTGTGTTGTCTACATGCAGAATTTGCGAGGAAGCGAGAAAACGCCGTCTCGACGAATGAGCGGTTAGAACAGGAGGCCCAGGCTGTATTGGATGTGATTGAAAATCCTGACGTTGCGCAGGCTCTACGACAAGACAAGATGCAGAATTTGCAGTACTTAAAGGATCATTATAACGTATGTCAAGTTTGATTAACGGTACTCTTTAAACGAGATGCATTGACGTTGGGTTTAACAGCTCACACTAGAACAAATCAATGCGCTCTATCACTTCGGTCAATTCCAGTACTCGTATGGGAACTACAGTGGTGCTGCGGATTACCTATACCACTTCCGCGTCCTCTCGACGGACAATGATCTAAATCTCTCCGCGCTCTGGGGAAAACTCGCCTCGGACATCCTAACAGGAAAATGGGACACCGCTCTTGAGCAACTCAATGAGCTGCGGGAAATCATCGACTCCCGGTCGCCTACGCCTTCATTAACGACATCTGCTGAAGGCGCTATGCTCAGTCAGTTGCAAGCACGCACTTGGCTGCTGCATTGGTCGTTATTCGTGTATTTCAACCACTCGCAGGGACGCACACAGCTTCTCGAAACCTTCCTCGCTCCCTCGTACCTCAATACCATCCAGAACGCGTGTCCATGGATCCTGCGGTATCTCGCTACTGCTGCAGTGCTCTCCCGCAAAGCCAGCGCCGCGGGCGGTTCGACTTCCTCCCGCGTGCGTCACTCGCTAAAGGAAATTGTCAAAGTCGTTCAGACAGAGGAATACCAATACTCCGATCCAATAACCAAATTCCTGAAAGAACTTTATTTGGAATTCGACTTTGAGGCGGCGCAGCGAGAGTTGACGACGGCAGTTCAGGTGGTTGAGAATGATTTCTTCCTACAGGAATTCAAGGATGACTTCTTGGATAATGCGCGTTATTTGATTAGCGAGGCTTACTGCCGGATTCACCACAAGATCGATATTGCGTGAGTTCCTTTCTTTGTTATTTTGAAGGGTATCGTTTGAACAGTGTACTTTAGTGATCTATCTGAGCGCCTAAACCTTTCCCGAGACGAAGGCGAAAAATGGATTGTCAACCTCATTCGCGAAACCCGAATGGGCGCAGACGCCAAAATCGACCTTGAGAAGGTTCGTATCCTTAACTGCTTTGCAACATCCTTCTAACTAACGTTATTGTCCTCGCTACAACAGAATATCATCGAGATCAACCGCCCACCAGT
This sequence comes from Sanghuangporus sanghuang, assembly GCA_009806525.1. NCBI lineage: Eukaryota > Fungi > Basidiomycota > Agaricomycetes > Hymenochaetales > Hymenochaetaceae > Sanghuangporus > Sanghuangporus sanghuang. Next base: position 602,704 of record VVIT01000013.1, on the reverse strand, counting down.
ACCTGTATACCAAAACGTCATCGAGAAGACGCGCGGCCTGGCATTCCGTACGCAAGCCATAGGTGCAGCGATAGAGAAAACTGTCTTGGAGAAGTCTGCACAAGGTGTTGCTGAGGCACAACCTGCTGTTGTTGAAGGCGCTAGATGAACAGTAGTCTTGCATCCGATTTGCAGTCCTGTTGTTAGCCTTGAGCGACTCAGGGCTAACGGAATGCCGGGGTAGCTTACCCGAAAGAAAAGTAAACTTGTACTACCCGACTCTGCTTCCTACAGTTTTACTTGTCTTCATCTGCTGTTCTGTCACCAGTTTGTCATGCTTCTTCCTGTACGGTTCACTTTGCTGTACGCCAAAACGAAGAAATGTAGAGCAGGAATATGTCAATAACCCAAAAGATAATGTGTACACTTGAATGACAAGAAGCGCAAACCTCAACCTCAGTCGCTATACTACGCAATCCTACATGTGTGAACAAGCCTAGAACCATCCTGTAGAATACAATACAGTTCAATTATCTCCTACCGCTGGCCTTAGTGCAATTTGGGATGCTCGGTCGGCTTATCGGGATATAACTGTGGTACATACCGGCTCATCAGTGTCTGTCATTAAGGCAGCTAGCATGACGTAGTAATGAGACCAACCTTCTCAGGATTAAATAGACCCAATGGGTCAATCGTGCGTTTAATAGTCTTCATAAGCTCAACGGTCCCTTCTCCGAGCTCTTCGTAAAGAAACTCTTTCTTCCCAACGCCTACGCCGTGCTCGCCCGTACCTTCATATCATCAATTCAAAGGATTAATCCATCCGATCTCGTTAGATAGAAACATCTATCTAGGAGACTCACATGTTCCATCGAGGGCAATGGCTCGCTCAACCATCCGATGTACGGCTTCACGCACCTTCACGAGCTCCTCGTCATCCTTGAAGAGGATGAGAGCGTGGAAGTTCCCGTCGCCAACGTGACCGACAATCGTAGAGACTAACCCAGCTTCCTTGAGGTCTTTCTTTGTCTCATAGACGAGGTCAGGAAGTCTCGAAACAGGAACGCTTTGATTTACATCCAGTCATTATAACTCAGAGTATTTGCGGATCAATAAGCAATAAGCGAGGCTCACCAAACGTCAGTCGGCCACCCCTTCGCACCCTCTACAAGAGCACACCCCGAGTAATGTGCATTCTTCCGATCAGTCCACAAGTCATCCGCCTCTCTCTCATTACGAGCAAGCGTAAAGCCGCTCCCTCCATGCCGCTCCACGACCTTCTTCACAACCTTCGCCGTCTCCCGTAGCGCGTCGGGTGAGTGACCTTGGAATTTGAAGAAGAGACTGTCCTTCTCGGGCCATTTTCGCGAAGACATGCCGTATTTATTCGTGGCGTGCATAAAGTCATCGTCCACCAGTTCGACACATTCTATTTTCGTGAAGAAACGTAAAGCCAATTACAACCTTGATCAGCAGACAGAGAAGAGCGTACGAATTCCAACGCCTTGATTCATCACGTCTCTCACGGCCTCGGTCGCTTTTCGTACATCCGGGAACTGCACGACGGCGACTGTCGTAGGAAGTAGAGGTGCTAACCGTAGCGTAGCTAATCGGAACAACACGTTCAGATAATGTACCATTTGCAAATGAGAGGAAACAGACCTTCGGTAACAATTCCGAGAGTACCCTCAGCACCTATAAATAGTTTTGTTGTGTCGAACCCTGCTGAAGACTTGCGTGCCCGCCGTCTCGTCTTAATGACCTCCCCTGACGGAAGTACAACGGTCTATGAAAGGGTGCCTTTTGAACATGATAGGTTTATGTTCAGACTACGGATCCCGTACCAGATTGAGAAACCATTCAGCTTTGGCGGTGCCGTACCGCACAGCATTTGCTGAAGATGAAATATCCATCAATCATGACGTTTGATTGGTACCGGTTGATGACTTACTCCCTGAGCAGCCTGTCGATATCATTCCGCCAATGGTAGCTCCAGGCGCAGGATCAAGCTTTTCACGCGGGATTTTAGTCAGCTTCGTATTCTGGGAAATATTTACTTACGGGGAAGAATAATGGGATGCCTATCACGAGCCGTGTATTAGAAACTATCTCATGGTGTCAATTTGGAAAGTAAATGTACCTTTTTTCTTGAGAGATTCATTGATGTCCATCCACTTTGCACCAGGCTGACATACTAGGTCACTATCCGCCTCTACAATCAAAATAAGATCAACTTCAAGTGTTGACAAATGCAGATAGTCACTCGCCGTTTATTTGCAGAATTTTATCCATCCGCGACATGTCTACACAGATACCACCGTAGTCGTGCTGCAATCTCAAACTTGAATTTCTAGAAATCTTCGTAGACGAGTGTGCGTGTGCTTACGCCTTGGGTATGACCTTCTAAGCTCGTACCACCAGAATATGGAATGACTGGCATTTTAAATCTTGTCGCAATCTTGACAATCTTCACAACATCCTCAGTGGACTCCGGATAGACAATCACGCTATGCACGGCACCTGTACATTTCAGGTCAAATCCATGAATTATTAGCATTTGCAGGAACAGACGCACCGGGATGATAGTTGTAAATGGAGAACCCGTGATGCATAATGTCTTCTGGGTCTGTTGAGACTTTGTCGTCTTCCGGGAAGGTTAATTCTAGAATGCGAACGGCGGCTTGGAAATCTAACGCAGTGCCATATTTCACTCTCGTGTCTTTTCTTGAACCAATGAGATAGAAAGAGAGCCCGAAGAGAGCAATTGTGGTAGCGGATCCTAAGAGAAAGTAACGAGCATTGGGAGATAGCCGAGACTTATTCTTTGCAGATTCCGTTGAGCTTGCGAGAGCAGCAGATCTAGTCACATAGCATCGGTGCGGCTTATTTGCTCTAAACGCCTTGTATAGTAACCTTGAGGTTGAACCAGTCCGGAGGTCGCGTGAAAGGGTAGCAAGACCACAACGCATCTTGTACGGAGTCGCGTGTGGTGGTCAAGGGAGAGAACGGGATTGCAGATGCCCACATACGGTGCTTATATTTGCGTGCGATCAGATTATGCGAACGCGAGAAGACGAAGCCATGAACCGAGGTGAATGAGTGCTCAGAACGGAAAACACGGGGAGCGTGACTTGCCGGATGATGAACCAGGTGACCAGACGACCACTGGCACGGCACGGTACGGCCAGCTTTGCTTCCGTCGACAACGGCGATCGCGACGGGCTCAACGACGCAAACTCTTTCTCTTCTCATGCTTCGGAACTGTTTTCAAGGCTGAAAGTCGGCAAAATGCCTTTGTTGAACTTGGATATACGAGCTCGAGCTCCTTACGAGAGGCTTCCTGGTGAGGCTTCGGCCAGTGAGGACGATGATTCCGTGCTCGACATTGACGAGGGCAACGGTCCGCCTGCAAAGAGAAAACGTTGGTGGATGTACCTTCCTTTGCTTTGTACGTCCTTAGGAAATATTCATTTGTCCTAGACCTACTGATTTCTTTTCTAGTCCTACTTGTTATCATGTTCACACCACAATACTCCATTCTCGTCATGCTCGTTTCATATTACCTGAACATACACAGATCTCCGTTCTTCCTCACGATTCACCTAGCTGTTGTATACCTTTTGACTTTCCTCTCCTGCTGTTCCCTGCTAGTCTGCGTTGTACGGGATCCAGGCGCAATCCGTGTAGGTGAAGACCCGGGCTCGCATTCCAACGTTCAAGAAGAAAGCGAGGACGAAAATGAAGATACTGACATGATGGATGCTCTTCGCATGGGCCCGTCATCAACATCCATGAAAGGAGGATCGGAAGCCTTTGACGATGATTTCAACGCGCCTCACTAAGTGGTGCCGAAAATGTTGGGCACCAAAACCAGAAAGAACACACCATTGCTCTGCATGCGGACGATGTGTTCTAAAAATGGGTCAGTGGAATATCTTGTTGGCCAAGGAAAAAATGGCATGTTTACTGAGATAATTGAACAGATCACCACTGCCCGTGGCTCGCTCAGAAATGCGTGGTATGTTTTGAAATTTCAATCGTGTCATTTGATCCTCGTAATATTTGATAAAGGGTCATTGGACGTATACTGCTTTCCTCCACTTCCTCCTTAACACAACTCTCCTATCTTTGTATGTCGCTCTGATCGCCGGGAGAATTGTTTATGTTGCGTTCTTAGACCCTTTTCTTGTGGTGAGTCTCAGCGTTTCCTTCAAAGAGTTACGTTACTCAGGCTCTTTTAGGATGAACGAACGGCACTTCACGCGCTGTTTCTCTCAATATACGGCTTGGTCTTCACTCTTGTTGTCGGGTCCTTCTTTCTTTGGCACGTATATCTTGCATCGTAAGTGTATCAGTATGCCATGGTGTCATTTGCCACCTGACTTCGTGGATAGGACAAATCAGACAACAATAGAGAACATCTCTCCCTTCCTTATACTTCGCTACCTACCGACCGCCTCTTCCGTATCTGCATATTCCACGTCGAGCACTTCGCCTCCATCGACTGCAGGGAGTGTCTCGCTGAACTCACCCAATCCACCAGGACCTTTATCCCTGCATCCAGTTTCACAAGCAGGCACACCTCCTCAGTCTCTACATTCTTCCTTCCCAATCGTCGGCGGTGTGCCATCCTCGCGCATCAGATCCTCCGGCCCGGGACAAAACGCAATCCCAATGCTCCGCGAACACCAACTCAACTCGGCGCAGCGACGGGCTGTTCGGTACGCGCACGGGAAGATCCGACTGTACGACGTCGGGTTTCGAGCAAATTGGATGCAAATACTTGATGTGGGTAGACGAGGGTGGCGTGGATGGGCGTATCGGATATTATGTGGCGGAGGAGGCGCTGGTGATGGGAAGACGTTCCCTCGTAATCCTAAAGCTGATGATATGCTTGCGAAGTTGGCCGCAGAGCTCGCGAGTGAGGATAAGATGGACTGAATCCTTGCTAATGAATCTCCTTGATGAATTTTTTTTCTCGAAATGATTTGGTTTCGGGTTGCATCGCGGATTTTGGATTGTGGACTTTATATGTTCTGTTCCCACTATTTGATTATTCTATTGACATTTTAAAAGTAATGCTATATCAATTTTTATTCACAAAAGACGCGTCAATAAAGCACAGGAGCCCGATATCCCCACTCTCTACTTTATGCTCACATCCGTCCATGTAGAGATGCACTGGTTCTTTTCCAATTGTGAACTAAGCCTACGTCCGCTAATTAACCAGAGTGCTTTCATGATGCACTCGCCTCAGAACTGCCAATCTAAGAGGGCTCAGTTAAGCCACCGACTCCTAGCCTTTTCTTGCTTCGTGCAGTCACCCTGAACTCAGACACGAAGGTATCACCAACGTTCTCTCGATTGTAGATAATCCTTTATCCAGCAAGTGGCTGAGGTAGCTGAACGCTAACAGAACCAGTGCCGGCGACAGCGCAATCATTCAAGAGCCGGGCGGTGAAGGACTCAGGGCATTCTTTGGCTGAAACATCGGTGGATAGCACCTACATAGTACAAGCTGGTCAGGATTTACTGAAAGCTAGATGACCAAAGAATGCACGATCAGAAATGTGAGGTACCCTTCGGTGCAAGCATATTCGCCAGTCTTTTTTGGGAATATCTTGCAAATTAGATCCGCTCGCTTGAAGAAAATTAATAGATAAGGTATTCTCGAGCAAGGCCGCAAAACCGTGACTTGCTCAGGCTGACATATCACAGATTCATCGGCCAGTAACGTTGCCTGAACCATTAATCTCAGGATGCCCACCGAGGTTCGCACGCATGATTTATGCAATGTCAATATGTATATGATTGAGACTGAATCTCCATGATGTTGGTACAGGGGTAAAATAACAGATGCTATGCGACACTTGTCTGAAACATCTTCATTTGTTTGCATCGTCCTGAGTCCGGTAAATTCTCCGGATCCACCTTCGTCTGCGCGTCACCCCAGTCGCTTTCCACTTCTCGAGCGGGGCGCTCTGAGGATCCATCCATGCGTCATTGGTATACACCCACCCATCTTCACAAACGGTGAATCAGTAAGCAAAAAGCTTTCAAATGGAATCAAAAACAAACCCTCGTCAGACTCAACAGGTGCCCAAGACGCCTCAAGATCCTTCCTCCAATCCTCCGTCTCCACGAATGCCCACCCGGGTTCGAGCGTGAACGTGAGGTTGCTACTGTACACGATCAGAATTTTTTTGAACCGCAGCACACGAGCGAAGAACCAACAAATAGAACTGATAAACATGCGCGGTCCAGGCAAACACAAAACTGACTTTAAGGGAACTAAACGAACCTGACGTCTCCGTCTCCTCCTTTCCCAGCTCCGGTTCCTTTTCCGTCTGAGTTACTTGAGCTGCTCCAACCATCGCGTCCACGTGTCCAACCTTTCCGCTCGTACGGTCGTAGATGTGTCTTTGAGAACACCTGTGTCCCGCTGGGGCCCGGTCCTAGACGCTCATTCTCCCAAAGCTCCACTTCTTTTAAGACACTTTTGAGATGGTGATCTTCCAGTCGATCGTCGTCGACAAGTTTTGTAACTTTCATGCGAATCCGTTTCGCGTAGTGTGATATCAAAACAGGGAGGTAAGCGAGGGTAAGAGGATGGGTGAAAGCAAATGGTAGAAGTCCAAGGGCGAGGAAAACTGGACGGAGAGGGATGAAAGGGAGTATGACCAGAAGACCGAACAATGATGCAACCGTAGCAGCAAGGATGCTGTACGAGTACGGCGTCGAGAATGTCAAGTGTGGAACCACCGTATAGAGGATCAAGTCGTGCAAATCGCCCCTGTAGAAAAGAATGAAGGTAAGTCTACTGAAAAATAAACAAGCAGCCCGAAGGAATGCGAACACGACGCCCATCAAATTTTGAATACCCTGCAAATTTGAGAACCATTCTGGAGAACCTTCAGCTGGCTGAGCGTATGGCGCCGGACTAGGAGCATCCACTTGTCGAGATGCGGAGGGCCTGCAATAAGAATAGGCAGATAGTAGGATATATAGGAGTATAGTATGCGGAATTAGGAGAATCAGTCTCGGGAAGTAACCTGATAACACGTAAACAGGAGTTCTCAAGGTCGAGATTCAAGCTGGTCAGTGCTCACATATGAAAGCATATGCCATCATCCAAGCCGTAGTTAACTTCCATCCCTTCTTCCACATGATGATCTCTTCTACACGATCCTGTACCCAGAAAATCGGTCCACTCCTCGCTGCAAACCTACGAAATTGCGTAGTTGTCGCGGGTAAACTGAGTGGTTCCCGCGTCGACAATAGTTGTGGTGCTTGTCGGGTCGTGCGAGGAGAAGGACTCGGAATAGTGATTCCTGCAGCCAGGATGGCACTGGGTATATTGAAAGGCTGCTTCATCGGAGACTGTGGTGCAGTCGTCGGCGAAGGAGGCGAGATTGTTGCATTTTCTGACTTTGGAGGACGAGTTGCTACCTTCGTTGCTCTCGAAAAGGGATGTCTGTCGTCAATGCGTTTCGCATAGCTGGGTATCTGCACATAATCCATGATGATAGAGGGATGATGCATGTTCAGAGCATCGCATCATATCACGAGTCAGGGAAACGCCGATCACTGACGAGATCACGAGATCTGGGCCATACTATAGCCGTCGCGTCGCCTTGTCTTACTTACATCCAAGTCGGAACAGCTCAAGAGCTCTCGGCTGCAGAAGTTGTTGTCTTCCTGTGATAAATGATCATTGATGAGTCTCAAACGTGTTCTGGTCATTAGGCGCGGTTCTTGGAACGACCAAAACAGCAAGTCATGGCAAAGCTTACTGGAATCCCTGATATCTCGTTGATTTAATTCTCGGACTAGTCCTGATTCTGCGAGGAGCTATCCTCTTTGTTTTGTCGTCCTAATAAGATGCTGATTGTCTCATTGGCTTATCAGCCTATAACGAGAGAGCCGAACAGATCTCCCAATTTCAGACATTGATTGCTGCACCAATGAACATGGGACGTTTTCTCTAACCGACCATTTCGATTCATGCATTCAGCCCTTTTTTATACACAAGCTGTTATAAACCTCCGAGCCCGTCTGATTCTCCACATCCAGAAGAGCCTCCCTCACGATGTCTTCAACTTGGACCGCCGACGATATAAACGACCTTGTTTTTGAAGTCCATTGTCAAACAGTACTAAAAGTGACCATTGGTCAGTACCTGGTCCTTTTGACATGTCATTTTCCCCATCTCTAATGTGACTTTAGTGGCATGTACTACGTTTCATTTATACTATACAGGTTGGTCTCTTCCATTATTTCTCCGCTCCGAATTCCACTTACAAGGTCTTGAAGCCTTGCACTTCGATGAAGAAGTAGGTCTCTTATGATACTAGATTCGATTTGACTAAATTTTCTCAAGGTCGAATACATCTGGGTGATGGCATCTACTCGGATTCTGCTCAAATCTGCAATGATATAAGTGCCTCATGTTCTTCTAAAGGCTTGATACCTTGGCTCGTTATTCTTGATGTATATCTCATATATTATCCATACCATCCGGATTCTAACATGGAGTATCCAGATGCTGTACGGTAGCGTTCATTGGTTTTCGCTGGGAAGATACAATGAACCTAATAGCTTCTATCTTTGTACGTTTTGTTGCAAGTTAATTTCTCCATAATGTCTGACGATCTCCATGAAGGGCGGAGTTCTCAACAATGGATTTTTGGCTACCTGTTAGTGATTCTTGATTTTGATCTACTTCTACTGACATTTTATACTTCCACAAGGTTTTCACGGTGAACTATTCGCTGGACCCGGTCCTATGATTATATTGCTCGCCGAAGGTATGTTGGTCTTCTTTCCGGAATCATTGCTCACTCTATTGTTTTATCTTGCAGCAATTCTTCAAATGCGTGTATATGCTTTGTATGGGCGGAACAAAAAAATGCTCATCTTCTTCATCCTGCTCAATGTGGCGCTGTTTGGATTCAACGTACTGCAATTTTCTAATCTCTTCTGTAACGTTATTCCGCCTTCTTCTCTTGAACATGACTGATTAATCATTCTCACCTATAGTGTACGCCGAATCAGGTGGGTGTCCGGATGGTGGATGTTTCGAAAAGCGTGATTTGGTACGCAGAGGCTTTATTCCGGACGACCCAGAAGTTCGCCTTGGTTGCTCTCTTACAGTCCAAATCACTGGGGTGGCTTGGGGGGTGACGTCGTTCTTGGAGTTCATCCTATTCGTTCTGGTGTTCGTCAAAGCACAAGCGTGGAAAATTTGCATCAGGAAAAAGGGAACTACGGGCGACGGAGCGCCACGAGTGCGCGACATAATCACGACGATGGCAAGGGATTCTATTTCATACTTTGCCATGTAAGTACGCCACCACTTGAATATGAGTATCGTGCTTACAGACTGGCTGACTATTCCAATACGCTCCGAAGAATATTCACTATCTGCCTCTTCACTTCGTTCTGTACATCCTTCTACATGACTTATGTAGGTAATGGAAACCTTTTACCATTTCTTCTACTCAACAATCCATAGTATTCTCGATTTTTCTACTTCATGTACATTGAATCCAATGCCCTCGAGACGATTGTCATAACCATCATGACCATTCTAGCTCCGAAGCTGATTCTCAACCTTCGAGCGGAGTACTATGGTCCAAACCAGACAGACCAGGTGGAGTTAACTTGGAATGTTGCAGGACTTGACGAACTTACGTCTAGGAGACCGGAGCATTCCAACCATTCCGAGGCGTTAGCATCCTTTCTCGACTGATGTGAAGGGAATATACATTTACTTGTTTTCGCATCGCATACGTAGCCGTGTGTTGACACGTTATAGCTGCATCAAACGTTTATAAGTTGGTCGAAATTGGAATTGGTTTATACAAATAAAACAGTTTCCTTTTCAAATTGTTACATAACTACAGGTATATCCATTACTATTGACAAATGCGTGAATATCATTATATGCGTTTCAAAGCGTGAAGTATTTATTGTGAAAGGAGCGGGCGTTTAAGCGATTGTGACTCTCTGAGGCAGTTGCTCAGGAGTACTCTTAGGGAATGTGACGGTTAGCAGCCCGTTCTCCATCGTCGCTTTGACATCACCCGGCTAGATAAACCAACGTTAGCACCTCATCCTACCAACTAGTAATATAATATATCAGTACACGCGGAACTTACCTGAATGCCAGTCGGGAGCGGCAACGAACGCTCGAAGCGGCCAACACGTCTCTCGCGGTGGATGAATCCTTTCTCGTCGACGTCCTTGTACGCAGCTTCACCAGAGACGATGAGACGTCCCTTCTGAATGTCAAGGGAAACGTTCTCCTTCGTCAATCCCGGAAGCTCGAACCAGGCGGTCACCAAGTTCGTTTCAGGCGATTCGTGGATATCGATGCGTGGCTGGAACGCACGGTTGACAGGGCGCTGTTGTTGTTGCTCGCCACGCGTTGCGACTTGACGACCCGAGGAGTCAAAGACGTCGTCAAAGAAACGCTGGAAGTCGTTGAGAGAGAAGAAAGGTTCGTAGAAGTAGACAGAAGACATGGTGATGTTCGCGAGGAGGTATAAAAGTTAGAGTTGCGATCACGCTTAGTTTTTGTTGTTTTAATCTCTGAAAGGACCCAACGCCAGAGACCGCCATTTTATACCTTCAAGGAGAGAATACTCCAGAATAACAAAAAAGCGCGATGTCTCAAGAAATTTCTCGAAGGGCGGAACTACAGTACAGAAAAGGCAAAAATGCATGAGTTGTGTGGTGTTGTTTGCGCATATTTACCTGGAGCTTCTGGATCCTTCTTGAAATTCCCACGCTCACGTATGCTTCTGCTCCTGGTAGGAATAAAAATTTGGCATCAAAAACTATGGTAGGTAAGGATTATTAATGACATGCTGCAGTATAGTAGCTCGATTTTCCATTACAGTACTTCGTTTCAAGTATTGCTCTTGTACTCATCAGGTGCCAATGTCATGCTAGATCGTGTAATGGACACCTGGCTCGTGTTGGCGTCTTCTATCTTGCGCTCTTCATCGTCATCCTTCGAGAAGGGTCGAGGGACCATCACAAATGTTCCATCTTCCACTTCGCTCGGATCTGCCAACTCTTCAGATGGCCTACCGTCAAACAGTACCGCTGTTTCCTCTAGGGTCATCCCTTTCGTTTCGATGATGAATAATGAACAATAGACGAGTTCGAAAGTCAGCCAGGCACAATAAACGATCTAAAGCGAGGAGAATATTAGAAATAACACGATCCAGGCATTAAAAGCACATACATAATATTTCCAGCCAAGAGCCTATACTCGAACTTGTCAGCTGTAAAGTACACATGAAACTTCCCAAAATATTTGCGCACCTCAAGAGCCACGGGGTTTACGTACTGGTTAAAAATCAAAGAAATTGTCACGACGAAAGTAAAAATAATCATTCCCTTCGCTCGGATCGAAAAGGGTAGGATCTCAATCGTATAGGATACGATAAGAGGAGTGAAAGCTAGACTGAGGATACGATAAAAATGAGGATCAAGATGGATGAGATGAGAGGAAATCACGCACTCATACGCTGCATAGAACAAAAATATGCTTGCGATAACAGCGTGTGCGGCGTTCTGGCTCCCGGTTTCAGCAAACGTCGCAGAGCATATAGTCTGCATCGTAAAGAACCCCAGCATCCCAGCACAGGACATGATAAACAAAATTCTTCTGCCCAGTTTGTCGGCAAGGCAAGCAGCTCCGATCGAGATGAATAAATTCCAAATCTGGAGAAGCCCGTTAATGAGCAACTGCATCGTCGGATCTGTGATGCCGATCGTCGTGAAGATTTCGCTAAGGTAGTATGACACGAGTCCATTGCCAGACCATTGAGAGAAAATCGCAAGGCCTACGAAAATACGAAGACGCCTTCTATTCCCCGGATTTAGAAGGAGAGACGACCAGCCAACGTTCGCGTCAACCGCATTCTCACCCGCGATGACAGCAGATTTGATTTCCTCGAGCTCATATTCCACTAGCGGGTCCTGACTTTGAGTGGATAAGCTTGGAGAAGAGGCTGGAATCCCGTTGTCAGATTAACTCAACTGGTTGCCATCAGCATGATAATATGCCAAAGTTTCAAGAGCTTGTGCCTCACGGCCTTTGCATACGAGCCAACGAGGCGACTCGGGAGCGAACCACAAGAGCAAAATTTGTGCTGCAGATGGGATGCCTTGAACGAGGGAAGGTAGGCGCCACGCCCACGAACTTTGGAGCTTTACACAACCGAACGTTGTCCAAGCAGCACTGTAGTAAGCAGGATGCTTGAGTTTCTCGCCTGTCATGCAATATGAAAGAACCGTACGCGATGGAACCAGAATACCACATGCAATTATACAGGGAAGTTAATGTTGCACGATGAGGAGGATACGAAATTTCCGAGATCAACATAGGAGCAGCATTCGCTGCAATAGTTGTGCCAAAACCAACCATAAACCTTCAGACCCAACAAGGAAAGTGAGTGAACTGGTTATATGCGTACAACAACGATGCAAACTTACCTGGAACCAATAAACATGCCAACGGATGCAGAGAAAGTTTGGAGAATCGTGGCTGTCCAGAGAATTGCTGCTCCTAGCAAAACACTAGGCTTCCGACCAATCCCATCAGAAAGGTATGGAGCGAAGGGTAAAGCTCCAAGTGCGCCGATATTCTAAAGATATGATGGTAAGTCGGTTAAGTCTATCCCATTTGGCAAATCATGCCGGACTCGCCTGAATGGCATTTAGTAATCCGAGCATACTACCCGAAGGGTGATCAAAGTCTTGCTCCCATTGTTGGAGCGATTGTAGACCATTCATCATACTCCCGTCAAAACCATTTGATGATGACGTGATGAGACTAGAACAGACATGAAGCTATTTGGGGGCAAGGAAGTTTAAACGTTAATGAGAAGCCTTACAAAAGGAATATCCAGGCATTGAGATATATTAGTCTAGTTTCAAATCGAATATGAGATGTTACGCGAACTTATAAAAACTTAGAGCTCACCTCCAATTATTATAGAATTTACGATTGGGGTTAAGCAATCCCTTCCATCCACCTTTGTCATTTCCAACGATGGCCGCACCCGCACCCATAGCTGTTTGACAAGGATTTGGTATCAATAAGTATCCAAAGGAATGTGATAGCAGATCTCTCCAAAAGGGTCTGTTTCGTAAGCAGAGGTCGAAGGAGCGGAGGAGTCGAAGACTTCGAGAAGATTAAAGCAAGAGAGAACAGAAAAAAGTCTGCCTTTATATACGGCTGACACTCCGAGTAGCTGATGCTTTAGCGAAGAAGCGACCAGTCCAGAAGCACGCCAATCCTTGCTACAGGATCGGCAAAGCAAATGCGACCGTCCCAGAACCATAGATAGGTATCCTCACTTCAAGTCTTCGATACCGATGAATTTTTGAAAAAAACAATGTAAATCATGCGCCAGCGTCAAAATTATGATGAGCGATTGTCCCATTTATTAGGCGTGATTCATGTCTAAATAGTCTGGAAAATGCGGGAGTCGGTACAGTGATATTTTAGGACTGAGTTTTCTCGGCAACCTCCTTGGGTGCGTTATGTTCCTATGTATTCAGAGTATACAGAACAAGTGACGTCAGCTATTATGTCGTCGAAGATCGATCCAAAACAACGAAAGAATTTGCAAATGATTGGCAGAATGAAATATAATTCTTTTCCCGAAAAGAAAACATAGTTCTCGATATCCATGACATACCTTGGCCTCCTTCCGGGCATCACCAATGTCTGTCGGACCCTCAGACTTGTCCTGAAAAGTCCCAGCACGTTTTGTCTCTGCCGGTTTTTCTTTCTGCTCAGGCTTATCCGCTTCTTCCGTCTGCCCAGGTGCTCCGCCATCAAACCGAGCTACAGTCTCTTCATGAGCTTGAGCATCCTTCGGCGAATTCGTATCCTAAGCAAACAATAAAAATAGAGTTGCCATTCAACGTATCCGTTGTGCGTACGAAGGCAATCTTCTGACTTTCGCTAACGTCTTCTTCTTTGCCCTCGTCATCTTTCATCATCTCGGGTTCAGGCTTCTCTTCTTCCTTCGGCAGGGCATTCTCAATGGGAGCCTTCGCGGATTCAGCAGCATGATGCGCATGCTTTTTGGAACGAGGTGAGAGAATGTAGAAGGCCTGTTTGTCCGTGCAAAAGTACAACCCATCATCGCACAATGGGAAACATGCAATGAAAAGCGTGAGCCAATAATACTTAAGATGACGTGGAAACTGAAAACGCACACCGAGTGCCGTCACCACGCCAGAACCGATCTGATCAGATAAAGGCATCGTAAGTTCATTTTTTCCAGCGCCAACAAGACTAGGAATGTCAGGTAAATGGCCAGTAGTGACGTACCAGCCATGGTAGGTCGCTGGATTTTTCGGGACTTGCTGAGGACGCCATACCGCGCCTTAAACCGGGCCGTGAATTCGTTGATGTTCTCTGCACATTTCTGCGCGTCGATTGGGCGATAACGCGACGAAAAGTAAGGCTCGACATCTTGGCAGAAAGGCAAAAGTACACGTCGGGTGAGACGGAACAAATTCGTCGGGACTTTTGAGCGCGATGGTCATGTGACGTCATGTTGCTCTTTTCAGGTTGTGGAGTGGGAAGATCAGTGATCAGCGCTTCTTGCTTCTACTTTTACTTCTTTCATGCAACAGCTCGAATAAATTTTTGCCTAATGTCTTTCGCTCTTTCCTCTCAACCCTCATAGCCTTTGCATCTTTCCGAATTAGAAACGAGACATATATTACAAATGACTCGCGATGGCAAGCCTCTGGAACTACCTGGTCTCTATTGGGATGAGGAACGCCGTAGATACTTCCCGATCGCATCCAGATCAAAACGAAAATCTATAGACGAGATCGCTGTTGAATCTCAGTCTGCCTACACAAATGTACAAAGCTCTCCGCGGCGGTCCGTCGCATCGAGATACTTACAAGTCTCGAGAGCTGGCAAGGGCAATTTCTCGCAAAGATTGCGGCTTGCGGTGTAAGTCTTCTATTTTTGATGCCATAATGACCACTTGACTTTTGTATAGCGATCTGGAAGGCCTCTCGCTTGTAAACTCATACACCGAGCTTGACCCATCCCTCCGACCTCTGACCTGGCACTCGAGCAAAATTGCCTCTTTTTGTGTACGTGTTCCACTTCCTTATTTTTGCTTGTTTCCGCGCCCTAAACTTCAATAGACTGCTACTACTGATGATACCCTTAACGTGCTCGTCGGAGATTCTCGTGGCATTCTTCACTGCTCGAGAGCTGTGAATAAGACTATTCTGGGAACAAACGTCGGACCCGACCGATTTAACGACAATTCACGACTTTTCACTTCGTACCATCTTGGTTCCGGATCACCTATCGTTAAGATTGCATCGTGTGGAAACCTTGTAGTGTATGTCTCTCTTTGAAATTTCGAATGAATGGACTTCTGATACGAAATGATTCATCAAGTGCCGTATCTAATACGTGCGATTCTTGCCAACTAGCAATACGTGATTTGAAAGCTCCAGATTACTCTGGGGTGTCATTCGTGAGTTTCCTGATCATCGTAGATTCCAATAGTGCTAAAGGTGTCATAGCCACGGATTAATGCGACTGGTGACATTCGTGCAGCGAGTCTCTTAGACAAGAGCTTGGCGTTAGGTGAGTATTTTGAGAATAGCGGGAACAAGCCAGCCTGACATTCATTTAGGAATGTCCAAAAAATTAGTTTGGTTAAAAGACGTTCAAAGCTCCACAAGGAATCACAGAATACTGCACACAAGGAGTGATATCCTTTCCATCGTTCAGGGCCCAGTAGGAGCTTCACGGTTTCAGACTGTACTGTCCTCTCATGGTTGTCTCTTCAATAGAACACGATCACTGCTGGCCTTAGAAGCGGCGAGGTCCGCCTGTTCGACGTTCGTACACGTGGCGATGCCAGTACTGAATTACTTGGGTCGCGTTATAGTAAACGAAGCGATTGGGAACTTGGCCCGTCTAAGGATATGAAATCCCGAATGGCGCATGCGGCTGTCACCCATCTTCAAGGAGTGGGTGATTGGGAGATGCTTGTTGGAACGAGCTCCGGAGAAGTAAACTTCATTTAACGTAATAAATTTACTCAAGTCCAACTGATGAATTTTTCCTTTAGCTCGAGATGTTTGACTTGCGTTTCGCAACTGGTACCCGAGTCGAGCCTACAATGAGCTTCAAGGGACACGTCAACTCATACCTTCTCGACCTTGTGCGTCATACTTATTTTTGTTTGGTTTCCTTTCGCGATTCTAATATACTCTCAGGGAATCACGACCGATCCGACATCTTCATTCCTCTTCGCCGCAGGACAAGATCGACGAATCCGAGCATGGTCCCTCAAATCCGGAGAGCAGCTAGGAACGGTTCTCGGAGGCTCACAGCTTTCCTCACCAGCTCGGGCTCTAGCCGTGACACAAAGAGACAACAATCTTCGTGGCGGAAAGTGGTTATGGATATCTCAGGAAGACGAGATTCGCGTCCTTCGTCTAGGTCAACCAAACAGCTAATTTCCGTTCATCCTGGCGTCAGCTCTGGAAGCCTCAGCCTTCTGTACTGTAATTGACTATTGTGACTCAGAATTAGAAACACATAGATTGTAAGTAATTATTCCTGCTTTCGATCTAGTTTGCTCTCTCCGAGAATAGGAGATAAAGCCTTATTTATGCGTCAAATCAAATAATTCGTTTCGATTCCCGCAATTGATTAGAAGTGCTGTAATTTAATTTAATTCAAGATGCTGTGACAGACGGATGTATGCGTCACAGACATTCGTCACAAATTCGGATTGGACGAGATCGACGTTTTGTTTCCTCCGTTTCTTGTCCGACATGTCATCCAATGCAGAGGCTTCGCCCTCTTCAAATGAAGAACAGAAGACAACGGAATCGGAAACCGAGAGGAAGCGACTTGTGTCGCAACAAATACAGTCTACAGGAGATAAATGGGCGGACTTGAAGCTGGCTGCTCGGGTATATTTACTTGCGGTTTTTTGCGCAAGAAATATGTGTCTGACGTGTTTCCTTCTTCGTTATTGACTCTTTTCATTGGTATTAATCTCGCGAACGACCACGAACATTCATACATGACGCGAAAGGAAGAGAATCTCGTTGTGGAATGACTTGAAGCATATCGGGGAGATTCCATGTGCGCGAAATAGCCTTCTTACGGGCATCGGTGCTGGCGCTGGGATTGGGTTCGTGCGCGGGATGAATGCTAGTAAGTCTCATTGCATCATTATCTCAAAGAAATCTCGCTCAAGAAAGAATACATTATCGTTTCCAAATAAAACAATTACATTCCACTCGAAATAAATAAACGGAAAAATCCAGAACCGTTCGTAGCAGCAAACTGGGCCATGGGGACATTCGTCGTGGTATCCGTCGGTGCATGGTATGTCCTGCATTCCTCGGTACACTGTATACAAAATATATACGTATATTGACACTGTGGCATCCTCGTATCTTCTATTCTAGGAACATTTGCCGAGCGGGAATCAGACGTGAGCGGGAACAGGTGCGAGCCGTAGTGGAGCAAATGGCGGAACGGAAGTTACGGCGCTCCACGCGGGACGGTCAGAAGGAAGAGGGGGACAAGAAAGATCAACCGTAGCGCTCATGCGCTCTATGATCTTGCCAGTGTTGGTTGGTTGTGTGGGACGAAAGTTGGTAATTCGGGATGGAGGAAGAAATCGAGTTCCGAGGAAACGACAGCGTAGCCTGCATCGTGTATTTAAGTTCCTCACCGTGGCACGGAAAATTAGGGTATATCTTCCTATCTAATAATATTTGGTCCAAAAATCTTCATCAAAAGCCTCTATCAGTGTGGCATCCTTCTGTGTGCAAAGATGAACAACTCATTCATTCTATGAAATTAAATCTCTCAGCACTCACCCGGTGGCGAATCTGGAATTCTGTGAAGCCCCCTCGCAAGACATAGACTGTGAAGTCCTTCTGTTTTCCTTCTTTCTCATTTAGTTCACTTCGTAGCTCAGAGTATATCTGCTCGGTGTTTCCCATGAACAAAAACATGAAAATTGAAACACATTTCGAGTTTCGAGACGTACACGAGCTGCCTTCGGACCTCTTTGGTATGAGATCAACAAAAGTCAAAATTGTATCTAAATTTGATGGAAATGACAGACCTCTCTTGGGACAACGCACAATGGAACACAACCGTCGGTATGTCTTTTGTCTTCTCCACGAGGTCCTGTACTTGATCTTGGAATATGTACGACGGAGAGTGGACGCTGTTCAGAATATGCCCGCCTTTGCGATCGTCATCACGCACGTCGACGACAACGTAATCCGTATGTGCCTTTGCATCGCTTTTCATCAGCGACACAAGCTCCTGTACGAGTCAAGTTGTTATGTCATTACAACTGGAATGACAACAAGCAAGCAAAGCTTCGCTGCTCACGTCGCCTTGCATGTATCGGTATGGCGGAAGGAACGTCATCTTTGTGGATATAGACTCGCTTTGAGTGGCGCTACCTGCAGGCTTATTGCGACTGCGGTTCTTGAGAAGGTGGGCGGGCGATAAGGACAGATATCGTGATGGTCTCCTGAGCATCCAACCACTCACAGGACAGCGGTTGTTTTACATATGTTTGACGATCCCAGTATGTTCTCGATACTCTTCACAAGCTCACGTGCATAACTTTCTCCATCTAGAGAAGCTCGTGACTAAGCAGAAATCCCATTCTTTCCTAATTCCTTTCCCTTTTCTGATCTTCCCTGTGTTTCCTCAATGACTTTCGGATTTGGTATCAATTTACATAGACCAGAACAGCTTAGCTGCGTGCAGACCCGCATATCGGCAACGGTGCCGTAATTTGCACAGGCGGATCGGCTCAGGACCTGAAAATTGTCGTGACTAAGGCCGCGCCCCAGGCACTACTAGTACTAACTGGACAGGACATCTGACAAGTTAAAGGCTCACTTTGAAGACCCTTGCCTTGCATTTCTCAATACCATTATGTCATCGCGGTCAATCATCTTCGTCACGCAAAAATGAATATTCCATGGTTTCTGCTGACCGGGACGTTCATTCTCCACTCCGTTTGAAGGCCGGTTAAGAAAGGGTCGCCTTCGGCCGCCTATCTTCTCCGGGTTTCATTGCAGAGATGGGATCTGTTCGTCGCTGTTATATTCTTTTCAGCCAGGGTTCTGTCCACAGTTCTACGAACCTGAGGACCGTTTCTGTGCTGCCACAGACGTCGGATTGGGAGGTTACGTCGGTACCTAAGGCGCTGTTGTGTTATCTTGTCTTGATCCGGAGGCACATTGGTATTCACAGAAGGACTCTCAGTCTCGCCGAATGGAAAAAGCATGGCGGTCTCACCTGCAAGCCTAGCGTCAGTAGATGAAGCCCGTGAAATGCATCTTCTGTAAGTCGTTCCGAGTAAAGGACTGTTTCTTCAAAATCCTCAGTTACCGAATCCCAGCGTTATTTCAAAATACTACCAGCTTGCTTCGTGCAGTACGTGTCTATGTCATCCTCCGGCGTACTAATCGCCTAAATGTTGTTGTCTTCGTGGTCACAGTTGTCTTGCTGTACGACCATATATTGACCGTAGATTTGGAAATCGAAAGAGTGTGGCAGCGCAGTTTCGTTGCCCCTAATATTCTCTTCGTTTTTGTGAGTGTATTCTCTCAATCCTTGTGCATACGATAATGAATGCGTCTTCAGAACCGTTATTTCCCGTTGCTCTCTTATGCATTCATCATAATTGGTCTTTATTCTCTGTCTAGTTCTGATCAGATTGGTATCTAAATCATTTCGTTCGCAGCATACCATCAAACAACTTGGTCAGAGTCTGTACGTATCCAAAGTCTATTGTCTTTTGATGACCACAAACAAAGAAATGCTGCTTTGTTTAGACGTGAGCTACTTCGAAATCATTCAGCGCACACTCTCTGATCCATACACTCTTAGATGTCGTGTTTTCTCTCACTTTCCTTTAGTGGCGACATTACTTAGCGACATAGTCATTGTCTGTGAGTATTCCTGACATAGTTTTTGTCAAATTGGAGCTCCCAACTTGATTATCGATCAGCGATTGTGATACTTCGGGTATACGCCATGTATTTCCAGAGTCTACGAGTTCTCCTCTTCCTCGGCAGTTTTGCATTAGTTGGCACCGCTTTCGGTGCTGTAAGTCGCCGGTCCCGAATATTAAGTCATACATGCCCTGATCAAATTGCCAGTGGGCAGCTGCGAGTGTCACCCTGCGCGACATGCCTTTTCAGTCAGGATGCATAATAACGGTAAAGGATGGATCGTGAGTGAAACAACCTCCTTTGCTTTTCGTACTACTAAAGATTACTGCACTATTGATAGCTATTACGGTAAGGACTTGTTCACTTTTCCCCTCACGTCGTCGTTTAATCTTCCGAAGTGTTCGGTTTATTATGGGGCTGGAGTGTTTTGTTCGATTCCACGGTGTGCATCATGACAGTGTGGAGGAGCCTGAAGAATCGATACTCTTCGAGAGGAGTACGAACCCCTCTGTTCGACCTGTTATTAAGAGACGGTATGTATTTCTTAATTCCTGATTTCAAGACCCTCATTCAATAACTATCTTGATATTCAGGAGTAATCTACTTTGCGTAAGAGAAGTTTGGACTACCTTATATACGGGCTAATTTTTGCAAATCACAGCGTAATGACTGTCGCGAAAACAGTAAACTTTGTTGTCTTTTGGGTAAGAAATCCGTCTTCATCTTTCAGTGATGTACTAACGATGTGGACTTTAGACAATATCGGTACGCTTTCTCTTTCGATTTAAGACTCGAAATGATTTGACTTGCTTCCAGCGAGATCTCATCACTATCAATTGGACTTTCAATCACATGTAAGTGGTATGTCGCATGATATATCTCATTTATCGAATAAATTACAGTATCACGGTTATATTGGTCTCTCGTCTCTTTCTCAACATACGAGCCGAGGAGAGCCTTTTGGTGTACTCGTCGCAATCCTTCGTGGTCCGTAGCATACCTGAACAGCCGATTGAGTTTTCGGCCATGTCATCAAGTTCTCGGCCAACGGATGACTCTACCGTCGTTTCTTCGAATAAGAAATAATCGTTCGTTAGTACACCACATGTACGCCAAACGTCACAATAGCATTCGATCGAGGAATTACTCACTAATGCTGCGCTGGTAGGTAACAAATTTTTTTCTTTCTCTTGAAGATAAAAAAAGTTCGAGAACGGGACCACTGAATATATGATCCTCTGAAGTCAGAGTTGTCTGGCGTGTTAATAAATTACATACTTTGATCAACCCTTCTGAACTATTTCAGTATTATCTTGACGGAAAAATCAGCTCGAATGGTACTCTTTTGTCGATCGGAAAGCTCAAAACAGATGGGCTCGACTTGCATCCGGCGTCTATGCCTGGGAACGTTATAGTCTTCCTGATTCGGGGACTACGGCGACATGAGTTGGACGGAAGGTTAAAACTCCCCCAGAGCATCTGATGAACTGTTACTTCCAGAGGTCTCACCTCAGTTACAGTGCCGTAATGCCCTTGTCATTATGGCAACAACTCGTCGACGAAGTTTCATTTGTAACAGCTTGTGGATACCTCGCAACTGATATCGCAAAGACCACCTTCTCTTAAAAGTACGCTGCGGCAACATTCGAGAATGCCGCCGATTCGGAGGCGCGAAGCACTCGGGATTATTGCCAGTCGAATCAGATTTCGCTTATCATGGATATTCACGGGCATGGGAATCTGTTCGGGTTACAGGACTTTAGTCCTCTGTCTCAGGTCGTAGATGAGGTGGCCATCTTCATTCGTGGTTACGCTATTTGATGTGGCCTATAGTTGCAAACATTTCTTCTTGGCCCTCATCGGTGTGTTGTCATTCTTTTTTATTTTTTATTTTATTTATTATTATTATTATTATTTTATTGCTTATGACATCGCTAACATCTAATAGGCATAAGTTAAACATATCTTCAAGTAAACATCTTCGACGCTGCTTCAGGTGCGATACGTTCCTGCACTTCCCTCTAGAGATGAACGTGATAAGCGATTCAGTGATATGCAATTAGTGCGCATGAGCTTCATGCACATACGACTGCTAAAATCCATAGCGATCTAGCTACTGTGGTACTGAGATTATACGCAATGTACCTTGGTTAACTGAAAGTGCTAGTTTTCCTTGGTGTTCTTGCAGTAGGTTAAATTGTGTTGGGAGCGGTAGGTTCCTGTGGTCCATGGCACCAGACTATCACTAACTTCTCGATAGTGGGCATCTAGGGAAGTCACTTTGCTCGATGCGCATCCGTATTCAGGTTGCATACTAACCAGTCAAGGGACGACTCGTGAGTATGTGTTGCAACGTACTATCCATCTTATTCTTATTGTCTATATCCAGTTACTTCGGTGAGCGCACCGGGTTAGTCTTCGTCTTTTACTTCATCCGTGGTCGCAAAAGTGTTCGGATTATTATGGGCCTGGAGCGTTTTGTTTGATTCAACGGCTTGTTTCATGACTGTTTGGAAATGTATGCAGGGCCGACGCTCTTTGGCGGGCAGAGTTAAAACGCCATTACTGGATCTCCTTGTTCGAGATGTTGCGTCATTCAATTGATCAGGAACCTACCACCGTGGATTCGGGCGCCTATATATTATTTGTAACTTGGACTTACGATTGTATTTACAGGTGTTGTTTATTTTGTGTATGAGTAAAAATGCCATGCGATTGATCAGCGATTGATATATCTTTTTCAATAGCGTGATGTTTGCCGCCAAGGTGGTAAATTTTGCAGTGTTCTGGGTAAGTACCGGCTTCTTCCTTTGTTGACTGAAAAATCTCTTACAAAGATTCTTGAAGCTGGTATCTGTGCGTTATTCTGCTGCAGCTTCTTCACTATCTTGACTCCATTGCGTAGCGCGACCTGATCACAATCAATTGGACGTTCAACCACACGTACGTACAATGAGATCATTTGTGCCGTCTTCGGCTCTCGATTTTTTCTCACTATCCATTTCATCATCAGGATCACGGTCATTATGATATCCCGCCTCTTCCTAAATCTTGGAGCCGCGGGTAGCCTCACATCTCATCCCTCGCAGCCGTCCGTGCAGCAGGATACGAGCGATCTATCATCTCCAATGAAATTGGACGACCTGTTGTTTAGCTATTACTAGAGAGTTGGAACGAGGAAGTCTCCGATCAGGTGTATGATTACGACAGGAGGAACTTGAGCCGCTTGAATGAATCGTTTTATGGTTATAGGAATCCATTATAGGAATCCAAGACAGGAAGGTCACTGATGCAGAGCATGGTCAGAGCCAAGTTTAAGGTCATTGGATTACTATGTAGACTCGTGGAATGAGATTACACAAGAAGGCGCCATCAGAATAACTGACTAGTAAAAGGCGACAGGCAAAATGGTGGGAGGTATACAGACAACAAGAGCACAGTAACGCATTGTGCAAACAAACTTCAGAGAGAAATTCGGAGGTCTTTGATATCAATGTCTTCGGGAAACGCAATAGGAATGAAGCCAAGCGAAAATGAAGTAGCACGACCTTTCAATCGAACTTGAGAATATGCAGGTTGTTGGAATGAATCGACGGACTCTTCTTGAGAGGCTTCAACAAGGTTATCTGGAACCGGATTGATGCATGGAGAAAGGGCGACCTCATTTAGTTGGGATGCAAGCTGCGTTATAAGTCATCGTCGATACATCCGTTGGTAGCCTGGCTGCAGCCTTTGTCAGATTCGCTACAATGAAATCCCGTTCCGGTGTCTGTATCCATTGTATGGAGCTCCTGGGAAATTGGTCCCAGAGAATATCGAGTGTATAAATCTGAATCATCTTCCAGTGGTCGGAACGGACGAATGGAACGACGACCCGTTTTTCCCAGCAGTGGAGTCGACTGAGATACGATGCTTGCGCTCCTAAAGCTTGACCGTTTCATAGTGTCGATTGAAGAACGACCGTAACGAGAGAACTTCTTCGTACTGAGAGAACCAGGTTTAGACGACTTGAGTGTGCTACCGTATGTCAAGCGGTGACTAGAAGAACTACCAGAGAAGGCTTCACGAGAAAATAGAGTAGCAGGCTGAACGTCCTCGTATGTGTTCAAGACGACGGTCTTGTCAGGCTCTGTTACTATATTTGCTCTGTTAGCAACATATGCGCTCCTCAGGCTCCTATTCCAAGGACAAAGATCAGATGGCCCCATGGCATATTTATATGGAAATGTCAGAAACATCGCCTACATAGCTCCGAAATCAACCGTGATTTGCTTGAAAACGTTTGTTTCTTCCATCCGCGACTGAACATCGTTGGTAGTAGCCACAATCGCTGGAGGTCTTCCCGATATGTTCTTGATATCTCGAGCAAAGCGGCGTCCTTGGCCAGAAGAGCGAGTATTCACAGAAAGCAGTTTCTTCGTAGCTATATCGTCTTCGTTGTTGTATGCCACAGCTGATCGTGTCATATTAACTCTCCTCCTTGCCTCAGCATTTTCATCGACCAGCTTTTTGCGGGGCATCAGCGCTTATGAATTGAGCCGTATTCAATCAATACTCGCAATACGATGATTGGCTCCACGAATCAAGCACGGAAGATGAGTGGCAGTAGTAGAGAGGAATGCGCGAGTTGCCAAACACAAACCAAATATGAACAAACAAATCTGGCAGCGTCTCGTGGATGTCCCTCGCCATGAAAAAGATTGCGAACACGCCGACTTCCAAGTGACTTTAGGGAAAGAAAAAGAAGTTTTAGACAGAACGACGGCGTCAGGTGAATAATTTACGAGCAAACTACATAGTATACGAGATTTCTCAGGCAGTGCGATCTGACTACTGTGCACCTCCTTGAGGGCCACCTACCCAAGGAGTAGGAGTCTCAGGATCGACATTCCGTCGTAAATGAGAATTCAACGCTGTAGTGTCGTCGACCAAACCCTGACCGTGCAATTGCAGATGACCAGCACCACCAGCAAAACGTTGGGCGTGTTGCATTCCAAAAATAGTCGGCTCTTCATCCTCGTGCGCTCCCCTATCGTCATAATTGAATGAATCATCAAAGCTATCATCGACTGGCATAGCATTGAAGGCGAACGGATGTATAGGTTGTCCTCCTTGAGCGCCGTCATCGAACGAGTTGTCTGAACCGAATGAATCATCTTGAATCTGTTGTGCATTGGGTATAAACGTCATGGCGGGAGGTGGTCCATCATACATATCGTCGAAGGAGTCGTCGAAAGAGGAGTCCGCTTCATTGAAATCACCCATACCATCGTCTGGTAGTGCAGTCAGATGAGGGAATACTGGTCGTCCTGGGGTATCGTCGAAAGAATCGAAGTTATTATCGCGTGCTCCGTGCTCCGGTCCCCGTTCCATCTTAAAGCGCTGCATGATATCCTCAATTGATGGTGGCACATCAGACGTACTTGTATGTGAAGTGCTTCCATGTGCTTGACCCGCTGAAGAGCTACGATCGGAGCTGCCCACACCCATTGCATGCTTTGAGAACATGGTGATACTTGGGGTTGACATAGTTCCAGTCAGACTGTGATCATTCGGTACGTCGAAACGAAGCTTTGGTTGGAAGCGTTCAGCATCGCCGACAAGGTCACGGCCAATACGAGCCGCCGCCTCTCGCACTGGTGTTCTCCCAATTTGCGCTGCAATGCGCTTCCCGAAAGCGGACCTCGGCGGTGACACTCCTGGAGGCGGGAAATCCTCTTCTTCGGAACTCCAGTCTGCGGACGAACCAGGTGCACGACGAGGAGTAGCCGGATTCCTCAGATCGACGATACCATCCCAGTCCGCGCGACGAACGTCTGGAGGTACATACGGGTTCTTCTTAGGTGTTTTCCTCATCTTGACCGGCGAAGCTTGCCTCTCCTTTTCCGCTCCACGAACGTTCTTCGACAACACATTCTGAAGAAGAGTTGGCGGAACCTTCGATTTGCCCTTTTCTGGAACGGTAAAGACAGGCCGACGAATCGAAGAGGCATCCGATCGCATAGATTGTTGAGCCACGGAATTACTATGTTTGCTGTGATCGATAATCGAGTCCTCCTGTTCTCCGAGACTCTTCAAGCCTTCGTTCAAGCGTTTCAGAGGAGATTGCATGGATTCGGCCCACATATCATGTGCATGTGAGCTCTCAACGGGGGCTCGCTCATTCGCGACGGGCATAGGAGTCGACGAGACAGCCGCGTTTTCCGGGGCAAATGAACTCTCCGCGGGTGTCACGTTCGGATCAAAAGTTCCAGGCTGCTGTTGTCCTTCGTAAGGCTGCTCAGTTTCAACCTCCTCGTCCGAGGCCGTGGCCTGGCCTTCACGCTCGGTACTGAAGTCCTCGGTCGTCGGAATGCGCACTTGTGCAGCCTGCTCGTAGAATGAAACCCAAAACTACGCAAAGCGGGCAAAATGAAAGTTGAGTAAGCACTCTGTCGCTATAACGGTGCGCCGGGAACTACCTACCCTTGCAGCTTCACGAACAGGTTCGGTGTTTACTGCATATCGCTTCACAGCTGGAAGGATTCTCGTAGACAAAATCTGATGAGCACGCGCGAAGTTCGCGTCAATATTCTGATCCTCAAATCAGTACAGTGTCTCTTGAAACGGCCCAACGCATAGATATACCTGCAGCTTGATGGTAATGAGCTGCTCGATCTGTTCAATCTGGTCTTGAACCGGGGCTGATGTATCAAGGCCAGGAACTTCAATGTTTGCTGGTACAGGATTTGGTTCCCATCGTTCGTGCAGAGGCTCGATAGGCGGCAGCTGATCCTTTTCCGCTGTCATCTTCGTTGCAACTGAGGGTGAAAGACTGAGTGACGCGATCCACCCATCGTTCGGTCGTCCCGTGACGCAAAACCACGCGTTATTTAGTAGTATTTGGTCACGTCGGACATTGCCGCGTACGGGACTTCTATAAATCAAATCCCAAAAGATCATACATATTATTAACATACAAAGTACTTTAAGAACAGGAGTATCAGATCACATAGAAGTAGGTAAGAGGCACTACAGAGCAAGCATCAAAGTAAATTTGAAGTTTACAAAATCGTGGAACGGCAGAGAGCAGGACTTCGACGGTGTCGAGAAAGAGAAGTCATGTACCAGGACATACACGGTCATTTCCGCTTCGATTTCGCAGATTACCGGTGCAGAATAGCATATCTAGTAGTGTGTACTGTATTCGCTCGCCCGTGGGTTAGCGTTGCGCACCCAATGACCATGCGCAGGCTCGCGCCACGACCTATTCGCAACCGCATACATGAACGTCGCCGCCAAGAGGCAGGTCAACACAATCCACCCCATCCAAGCAAAGGCAAGCATGGCAGTCAAAACGCGGCATGCCTCATATTGCGGGCAGAACGACGGGAGATCCGGCCAGATATGCTATAATGATGAGAAGAAGATTGGAGTGATAACACACGTGCATGTATGATAGAATGGATGAGCGAAACTCTAAGAAAGGTAGTAGGAAACAGAGATGAACTGACCGTTGCCATTGCCGCGCCGACGAGCCAAAGGACCCAGAGGATGAACAATCCGAGGATCTCATGCCAGACCAGTGAAAAGTAGCGGTACTCCCTTCTTCCGTGGATCATGAGACCTCTGCAAGATTAAAGCATGTTGAGTTAGACGTCATAGACTCAAGTTTGTTCCATATTTAGACTTACACGAGGGGTGCCCAGATCAGTGCAAGGGCTGCGCTGGCCATTAGCTCCGCTACGATGGGGTCTGTGATCATCAAAAGGGATCAGTTCTGAGTGCATTTGGGAGGTATACTGAAGAGGACGTACCATAGAATTTACGCCCTTGGTTCAGGGGATCACCTGGAGGCAGATGGGTCGTATAGTGAATTCGTGTGGCAGTCAGACCCAATAACACTGCAGCAAATAACCACTGATGGACACCACAAAATGTCGCTCAAAATCAGAGCACAAGAATAGAGACACGCCGAGAGATAGATACTCACCAGCCAAAGATACAAGAACCCGCGAACGATCGGTAGGAGGAACATCGCTTGGTAATGACACAAGTTCAAGTCGGCCAGCAGCTCAAGCAGTCGTCACTCAACGTGCGTGAGATTTGTAGGGCGGAGGTTAGTAACAAGACACAGAAGTAAGTGGATACAGATCCATCCGGGAGCTTATATGCGGATTCAGGGTACTACGTATGTAGAGGTGCAACGCACATGGGGTCTGGAGCCCATGAGGCATCAGGAATCCATGATGAGGCGCAGAAAACGCGGTGGGAATATTAATATACATGCACCATCGGGACCCGACGGGGTCTTGAGGTTAGGGCAGAATGAGAAATTAGAATACGTCTGTGCATTCGGAAAGTCGTCGTTCAATGAAGGTTTTTGTAAGAGCCCCCTAGTTCTATGCCGATGAGATATTTCTATATCATCCGAGGGTTACTTCTTAATCTGAGCCGTCAGCAAACTTTGCTTTGATCTGAAGCCGGAGTCAACTAGTATGGTATTCAAATCACCATTATACAGGACGAGAGAGAAGTACCAATTGGAGAAACTCTAAGGCCGAGGCGAGAGATGAAAGGGACTCCTCGCTTATGAAAGCCTCGTGCATTACACGCCTAACAAGTTCACTGAACACAAAACCGACAAAATTTAAACTCCGTCTCTCCCGCTCTTGTGTCCGTCTTGTCCGAAGTGTCCAACCAGCTCGAAACCAGATTGCATCACCCCAAAGCTATCAAGAACTTCCGCGGTTCAATTCTCGCATCCTATCAAACAAATACAGCGTACAAGTACTTTTTCTGTTACAACGAACCAGGATCCTTGAAGCAAGAATAGCAGAAAGTAACGATCACTCGTCATCAATAGAATGTCAGAGATGGGATGTGGTAACTCTTTAGGCACAACACAAGAGAAATAAGAAATGTGGATTGCACAGGCGAAGAAACGATGCAAGGACAATAATAGAATTAGGATGTTCGAAATGAAAATGAACAAATGAAACGTGTGGAATGCAAAGTCTAATGGTGCAAGATCAAGAATAGACACAGTAAAGACAGACGGATATACAGACGAAACGCAAGGCAGGAAATATAGACAAACATAAACAAGTAAATATATATAGACAGAAACAGAAGCAAATGCGGCCGCATAGCGTTTAAATTATACGACGGCGGCTCGCTTGGCGAGTAATGACCCTGGCTCAAATGGCCCAGTCGACTCCAGATTGACGTATGTTTGCGCAGGTTTCTTGCGCGTCCCTGACCGGGCAAGGTTCGCACCGGCACTGGTTCCCTCGCCTGCACTTTTGTTGCGGAATAAGACGTTCTTCTCCTGGTAGAGAATATACGATCTAGCACGCCAGATAGCTTCTAGCCATGCTATTCCAGTCTCTTCAGGGACGGAGAAAACGTGTAGATAATCGGCCTTGTTTTCAAAAAGTGTAATTGGATCGGTTGACTTGACAGCAAATGTGAAGCCCCTAGGCGCTTTGTGAATGCGAGTGACGACATAAGCATCAAACACAGAAAGCGAGCAGAGAAACTCGTCGTCTTTACCCTGCACATACAGATGAGAGACTTGTGATAATGGCGATGAACGAACAACAAACCTCTCGCTTTGATATCCAGAGACCATGCTCACGTAATTCGAGCCATCGTTTGCTCCATTTCCCTTTCTTACTCTCATAATCAACGAAACCGCTACGAGTAGGGATGCTGGAGGGAATGGTCTAATGAAATGATGTCAGTTATCTTTTGATACCTCTTCTATTAACCGAACTCACGGCTAAGCTTTGTGCGAGAGGCGACGGCTTGACCATGAAGCAATTCATAGTTTTCCCCTTATTCCACGACCCCGATATATCAGCGACAAGCTCAAAGCTCCTCACCGGCCGCTCTATAGATAGTGCCGCGTTAAATATGTGTTTATTAGGTAAAGAGTTACCGCAGCGTGTTTACTTACCCATACCATAATCATGGCACACCTCATATAGCACCCAGCTACTTGACCGGCGCTCTTCACCACGAAGGTCACCTTGCTGCCGCAGCATATCAAGCACGTCCTTTGCGCTCGTATCCAAGCCAGCTCCGACAACGTTGAAATGCTGCATATCGTTGATGTATATGCGCGTCTGGACAATATTATGGCGAGTTACAGGTGTGGGAGGGGATGGTCCTTGCAACGCTCCCGGTGCAGGAGGCATGACAAGGCCATGCGAATAACCATGGTGCGCGGGGAGCCCATGTGCATCTTCTTCACTCCTGTTATTCTTATCTGTCGATGTTCGCGCGCTTTTGATTGACCTGTTCCTCATCAGACCGCTTGATGTTGCATCAGTATCCTGAGCCGGGCGCACTTTTGAAGGCGAACGTCGACGAGCTGACGAAGCTGGGACAGGAGCAGCAGCAGAAGCAACAGCCGAAGCTGGTTCGCGGGATACACCGTGGAATGAACGCATAGGACGCAACGTACGGGTTGGTACAGGCCCATCTGCAGGTGGCTGTTGAGCATGTTGGGATCCACCAGAAGGCGAAACCGGTCCTCTACGCGACATCGAATGTGCTGCCGATGCACGCTCGATGGGAGACTCCGTGTTAACATGAGCGGGCAGTTGTGCTTGAACCGAGGGTGCTGCTGATGTTCGCTGCATTATCGTCTGCTGATCTTGTCCCCGCGCTTGCACTCTCAGTAATCGCTGCGTAAGGGCATCAGGTGGCACACCATCTGCACCGCTCAACGTCTTTGCTCGTTGCCGATGCACAGCATGAGTTGCGTAATGCGGTTGCATCAAGCGGTGAGCCATCATCGCAGCTTCCTGGCTACTTGAGAGCGCCGTCGGCCCAGCATTAAGAGGGGCACTCCTCGGTATGCGGGCTGTAAGCGTGCGACCTCGCTCATCCTGACTAGTTACGGGTATATGCTGCGGAGGCGGAGAGATCGTACCCTCGGGTGCGCGCGAAGGGCGCGGCGCTGGCGCAACGGAGCGTTCGCGTCGCCGTCGCTCACGCTCGCTCTTCACCTGCTGCCGGATAGACTTCTGCGCTTGTAATGCATTGGGAATGCGCTGCGCAAGCGGAACATCGTCATCCTCGGCGGCTGGCGTACATGCTCTGTTGACAGAATCAGCAACAGAGGTAATTGGCGGTCTGAAAACCCCTTTGCGGCCGTTTCGTAACTGGCTGAAAATAGGAGCTTCGGGTTGTTCTTCTTGCGTTTTCACAGGGGCGGGACGACCTCGAGGGGACGAGACGCGTACAGGGGACGTCTTCTGGGCAACACCTACACTCTGCTCTCCATAGTCGTCGGTAGAAGACTCACTCTCCGATTCCGACTCCGATTCCGAAGAAGTTAAAGCATTATATGCCGTTGGCCTTCGACCATATTTCTCCTCGTCATCATCCCGGCTGTTACCTCGTCCACGCCGACCGGATCCCGGAGGTCCTCCATGATTGCCGCTATCATCACTCCCGGATCCGCCTTTCCCTTGTCCATAAT
This sequence comes from Sanghuangporus sanghuang, assembly GCA_009806525.1. Classification (NCBI taxonomy): domain Eukaryota; kingdom Fungi; phylum Basidiomycota; class Agaricomycetes; order Hymenochaetales; family Hymenochaetaceae; genus Sanghuangporus; species Sanghuangporus sanghuang. Next base: position 571,224 of record VVIT01000013.1, on the reverse strand, counting down.
AACCATTTCCGTATCCACCTCCATATTCGCCTGTTCCTCCTCCCCAGTCCTCCCCAGCTCCGCCTCGAGCATTAGAATAGTTGTAACCGTTCGTATGTTCACGCACAAGCGCGGAAGTGAAGCCGTCCAGCTTCCGTATCGTTGGAGAACGCATTCCTACACGTACAGATTCTTGCTGCTCCGTCGACGGTCGAAGCGTTCCTGCAGATGAACCAGGTTCGAACGTGTCTACATCAACCGGCTTGACATTCCAGGCGGCCAAGATAGCTCCGCTAATACTGGGCGCCACATCCTCACGCTTAATATCAATCACAAGCTCGTCATCATCATACCTTGCAGAACCCGAGAGCTCATACTTGCTCGCTTTCCCCTCCAACTCAGCCTGAACAGCAGCAGCGTATGGATTTCCGGAGTACGCACGTAAACCAAGCGAGACGTCTTCTACGCTCGATTTCTTGTGCTGTCCATGCACCTCGGCATGAGGTTCGTACTTCGTCCGTGTCGAAGAATGCGAAAGCATGGTGATACCGCTGCTCTGACTTCCATGTCGCCTTCCATTCGCAAGACCTCGCAAATCAAAGGAAGACTTGGAACGTAATGACGAAATACTCGAGGATAATGTGTGCCCGCGACCGGAATCTATCGAACCAGAATTCGAACCATATACGCGTCTACTCGAGCTGGAACCTGTCTGCGAGCTTGATATAGGGAGGGTTGTGGACAATGAAGCAGCGGGTGAATGATTGCGAGAATGTGCGTGCGATATTTGTGAGGCACAGCCAGAACTGCCAGACCTCATGGAGAAAATTGACGCAATCGTGGCCACGGATGCCTTTCTACTTATCGAACGCGAAGGTGGTGGTGGTGCGTAGTCAATAATCTCATATCGCTCACGTGAATGCGAAGTTGTCAGACTGAAGACGGGATCTTCCTCCGGAAGTGTCGACAGTGGTGGTAGCATTGAGCTGTTGTCTTCGTCCTCCTCTGGCGGTTGCGGTTCGTTTTGCTCGTGATCAAATTCGTCGTCGTAATCGTCGATGTAATACTCCGCGTAATTGTCTGCGTGCTGCGGAGACAACGAATGGTCCCGTGAAGATGACGACGAAGCGTACTCGATTAGAGAATCGCCTTCACGGATGGGGGAACGAGACACTGAACGATCAGAATAGTCAACTTCAGACCGCGCTGCAATTGGGGAAGAAAGAAACCCTCGAGATGGTGAAGATGAATTTAACAATGTGGCGTAATTAGGTGCGGGAGGCTCGGCCGGCACTTCGGCTTCGGGTTCAAACTCAGTGTCGCCAGCACTAACTAAATCAATATCAGCTTCCGTCTCCGCTGCAGCCTCGATTTCCGAGTCGCCTCGGTCACAGAAGATTGTCGATGGCAACGGCGCAGATGACGATGACGACAATGATGCGCCCTGATCTGAACCGGAATGATCTTCTCCACTCAACAGATTCTGTTTGCACGCGTTAATGAAAACAGACGCGTCGGGCAGTCCAGGATCGATCGTCAAGGATTCGGGGCGTTGATCTCCACGGAAGGCAGGCGACGATGATAGTAGCACGCCAAAATCCTCAACAGAGCTCTGTGGGGAGCACGACGCGTTTGAGAACGCGGGAGACGCACAACGTGGGGAGGAGAAAGGATAGGGGGTGAGGGCACGTAAGACGTGTGGAGGAATCGCACTAGTTCGGCCAGGAATAGCCATCCTACACGAACCAACATTTGCTAAAGATGTCCCCAAGTCGTTCTCGGAAGCCGCCAAATGGTGCAAGTCGTCATCAAGATTGAAACCATCTCCAGGCGGTCCAAGCTTCAATGAATTGTCCTCTTCGATCAGCTGGTCGGCGTCCTGATCTGCGTTTCTCTCCGCACTGATATCTTGACGTTCCTTACGCGTCTCCGAAAGCGGCGCATTGTCCGAACGCGTCGCCAACATAGGTGTTGCGTCCACACTTTCCCCATACGCACATCCAGTGTTTTCTGAGAAAGTATCAGTTGCTGTCATATATGTAGGCTCCGCATCAATCGATATTCCTCCTTCCCCATGCGCATTCCCAGCGGAACTCTCAGCCTTCCCATCGTCACCTTCCTTCTCAGCAACTCTTTCCAATGCATTCTCACTCTCCATCTCTTCTTGCATCTCGGAATCCTCATTTACGGTCCCAGGAATTTTTGTATCCCCGTTGGATATCCGGACGCTCGCGGGAACCAGAGCTCTTCGCGAATGTTCATCTTCGGCAGCTTTAGACTCCGACAGCGACGACGGCTTCTCTTCCAGTTCGGATTGACTGGTCAGAACACTATTTGACTCGTCGACTATTTCATGAACAGGGTTGACACTAGATTGCAACTGGGACGGACCTAAAAAGCGAACAACCTCAGGACCCATCGGATAAGCTAACCGAAGATAACTTACAAGAAGTATCCAGTATTCTACTTCCGCTGGAGTCCTTTGTCGCTTTCTCTTCGTCTTCATCCTCATTCAACGTGTTCTCATTCTGAGAATAGCCTTCTCCGGTGTCATTTACCACTATATTCGCTATGGTTTGATCTCCCTCCGCCTCTTGTTCTCCAGACTTCAATTCAGTCGCTGGCAGATCCCAAGGCTCCGCAGGCAGACCTGCGCCCACTCTCCCACGTCGCTTCCTTCCGCGAAGGGAACTAGCAAACTCGCCCGCAACAGCTCCCATTCGCGAAAGCGTGGAAAGAGAAGGTAAAGATGGCTTCGGGGCAAAAGCAGGTCGTGTATGTGCCGGACGTACCCGCGCTGGAGTGGCATCGGAGGGTGAAGGTCGGGAAGGAGACGCAGATTGCGGAGAAGGAAGCGAATGTAACGGATTGGCGGAAAGGGTAGCAGACAACGAGCGTAGCATCCGCTCCTTTGACTGCGCTCTTCCGTCACCAGAGGTGATGGGATTCGCGTTCGGATTAAGTGGCGAAGAAGGTGTCGGTGGAGGCGGGGAAGGAGGTGAAATGGATCGACTCGGGGTAGTCGAAACGGGACCGTTTTGGACAGACGTTGGCTGTGCAAGTTCTTCACTTTCCTCTGGTAAGGCACCGAAGGACTGAAATACAGGAGTTCCCGGCATACTCGTACTACTTGCCGAGCTCAGGGAAACGGTCGAGGGAGAATGTGCTATGGAATATGCCGGAGAGCAGATCGGCGTGAATCCGGGAGACTGTAATGGCGAATTGACAGGTGGTGCCACCATAGCAGGAGAAACCGCGAAAGGGTCATCATCGAGCAAATACGACGAGGGAGACTCGCGGCCGCCCGGAGCAGGACCAGAGGATGGAGGAGAATATTGTTCAGGCATCGGCGGCATTCGGCTTGCACTTGAAGCTAAGCTCGGACTAGTTAAAGTGCCATCTCTTCCAGAATATGTGTGCGATCGCCTTCGTCCGTAAAATGAGCGTCTCGTCTCATTTCTAGCGCTAGCTCGACCAGGACCCGACTGTGAATCTAAATTCTCGTTGGAACCAGAACTGGAAGGCGCGCTTTGCGTCGATGCGGTATGCGATTCCGTGCGAGATCCTGGAACCAGGCCAAGCGGAGTGGACTGGGGTTGCAAATGCAGGAAGGAGGGCATAAGGAGTGACTGTAATGAACGGCGCTCCTTTACCATCTTTTGTAGGACACGAGGTTTGTTCGCACCCGCCGAGAGCTTCAGGAGATCACCGTTGGCGACGCTTCTAGCGCGTGAACGCAGTTTATCCACGAAATGGACGGAACTAGGCGGAACTGGAGTACTAGCAGATGTTGGGGACGCGTCTGGGGAGAGAGGAGGCTATACAGGCACTTCGATCAGCTCAACTGTCAGATCGACGCGCCGATGACGGAAAGTGAAGAAGCTTTTATTTTCTGTTTGCCAAACAAGACAGAAACATTGACATTGACAGCCAGCGTAGACAGTCCTGCCACCCAACGCCAAAACGCAAATCATCCCTCATCATCATCGTCATCAAGGCACGCGACAATGTCAACTCGCCCTCGTCGACAAACGACGCGCATAAACACAACAGAAAACAGGGAATACCCTATAACTATAAAAAGATAGAACACCGGGAACAGTACTCACGGAGAAGTATCCAGTGTCAACGTCTGAGTAAGCTGTATGGATATGCGTGGCAGGACTGGGCTCAGGCGATTGTGACTCTATTTGCCACTCGATGTCTGCGCGTGGACGCTCAGGGATCTTGAGCGTGAGGGATGGCGGGGGCAGAGCACGCTGTTTCGCAGAAGGGGCAGGTCCAGTAAATACGCGTTCTTCGGACTCGGTGGTGGCGATGGTAGTGGGAGGAAGGCGGCCGTCAAGAAGCAGCGACTCGCGATCTCCCTTGGAGCGAGTCTTGTTTAATTCGAAATGACGCTTGGTCTGGTCTGCGTCGTGGTGATGTATAGACGCAGCGGAAGGCTGGCCGGAAGTGTGAGAGTAGTCGTCTCCGGTAGGACCGCAAGCGGCGGCGTGTAGGCGGTCAGGAGAAGAAGGAATCGGAATCATGATGATGAATGATGATACATGTAACTAAATAAAATTAACCTGAGACGGTGCCGTAATGCCAATAGTTGCCGCGGGTAGCTGTTAGGCGTGTATGTATGTACTTTTGCGGCTGTTCGGGCAGTGAGCAGTGGAAAGAGGAAAGCGATGGAGGGAATGCGGCGGGAATGAAGGAATCCGTCCGTGACTGAAACTGTGACATCCCGGAGTGTAATCGACCGTGTCGCGTGCTCGACTCGAGAACAGAAAAGAACTTCGATTTATCCCTTTTACCTCATACTTTATTCATCTTTATCATCTCTTTTTCCATCAAAGTAACCTTCAAAGGATTATCGAGTCGTTCTAGTCTGAGGACTAGCAGCACTTGCAATGCACACTACGGACAGGATCATCCACCCGAAATCAAAACAAAAGCGGATCTTGTGCAAAACTTGTTCTTACTCAATCCAACACGCGACGACCCCAGGTAAGTTTTGCTGAGTTCTTCCATTCACCGTACGACAAATACTTCTCAACAAAAGTTTATCTGTCTCTCGGTCCCCTTGCCCGTTCGTCCGCCCGTTCATCCGCTCTCGTCAGTTCATTTTCTCCTTTCTCAAGCCTCTCCAACCTGAAAACATCACGTGCACTCGCCCAGCCATCCAATCGATTCCAAGATCGGGGCGCTCAACTTTTTTCTGGGGTGCGCTGCAAATAATTTCCATGAGCAATTTCTATCTATCGGCGCCAATCTATCTATCTTTTCGGCGTTCTCCTCAGTGGCCGTCTCTTGTGGTCTCCTGTGGTCTGGACATCCTCAAAACACCCTTGATTATTTATTAGAGGACGGGAAAACGGTTCACGCATTCCGAAAGCGGATTCCCCCACCGTCACTTACTCTCCACATTGGCAAGTCTCTCTTCAAGGTCCCCGTAGCCGACCAGACTCGGAGGAGTCGACGCTCAGAGATCAGGCAAGATCCGAGAGCTTTCAATATACAGTACATCACTTTCAAGATAAGAGGGGAGATTACACGGCCACTCAGCATATCAGGCGATCATCTCTCCTGATCGTCGACGCTCCATCAAGGGTGGGGAATTGCATAAACGCACAGCGCTCTCCTTCCTTCCAATCCCTATCAAATACTTGCGTACACTCTTACAGATGGGCCCTTGATGACTTGTAACCAGAGCCCAGCCGCGAATTACAAGCCCGTATTCTAGTAACTGGGGTGCTTCGAATTCTTCTCGCTCGCTCGCTTCCCTTCCCTTCTCAGTTCTCCTTCAGCGTCTTGCCTAGCTTAGTAAGAACATCCATCTCCCTCATACCGCTCATAAGCGAGGGAAATCCCACGACCACGGTTCCGGAATTTGCGCTCATATCACTTCAATCACCCTTCATAAGCACATCATCATCATCATCATCAGCCCATTCTGTACCCGCAGCTTACCGACCTGAACTTTGCTCGACCTTTTCGCAGTTCGCCGTTCTACCGCTCAGCGAATGAAGAAGCACTGGAGCACTTCTTCATATCCGCGAGCTCAGGACAATTACCTTATGTTCCCATCCTTTCTTTTCTATTAATATCGAATATATTGATCTTCCTCGAGCTCTACCCCTTCCTTCCTTTCCTTTCATTTCCGTGCAACATCCTTCACGGGGACCTACTTACAATTTGAATCCCCTTCCTTCCTCTCCTTATTCCTTTCCTCGGCGAGCTTCTCCCGCGCCCCGGCGATAGCAAAAGCCACACCACCTCCTCTCATTGGCTGTTAGAGCGGAACAAAAGGCGTACCTCTTTCCTGATTCTTGGCAGTGCAGCTGTCCTCTTGTACCTCCCTGGTTACTACATCCACACGGTCAAGAAACTCGCTATATGCGCCGAAGTTCTCCAGGCGAGCAGAAGTCTCAAAGTCAATGCAGACACATATCTTCGTATCCGTGCACATCCACCCTCATATAAAGGGTGGAATTGAGTATTCCCACTGAAATTTCTGTCGCCCGTTGCTTTATCAGATCGGATCTAAGAGTATTTTGCATCCGATCACGAACATAATGATAAAATCGCTTGATAACGTACTCGAAAGCGAACAGAAGCTCGAAAGTTATCGTAGGTCATACTTTTCGAGTAACTGGACACGGGCACGGACACGGACACGGACATTACTTCCCGAAGATCTCGTCTTTTCAGCTGTATAACCATAAGTGCTCAGACCATACATTCAATTGTGTATCGTCTCGACGAGCATTCATGGAAGCGCGGCAATTTATCGACGACCTGAGAAACTCTACCAACTTTCTGCCGGATGCAACATTTCTATGTAGCATCCGAAGATCCTTCTTCTGAATAGGCGTATATTTACCTATGTACCTATCGTCCGACCTTCTCGACAAACACTCACATCTCGGAGCTTCTCCAAATATCCGATATACATAGTCAAATGACCGCGAACCGAAGGAAGGAAGAGATTTGATCCATAGTGTTGTATTCCTTTGCTTCTTTGCTCCTCATTCTGGTACCCGCCTTTCCTAACCAAACAGACGATATTACTCGTAAATTCGTAGAGTCAAGAGCGCATCACTCCTGAAATAGGTTTTATATTGCTCGCGGATAAGATGCGCCGTATATCCCTAACGATTGAAATCCAGAAGAATATTTATATATGTCAAATCGTCTCTTGGATACGCGCCACATTTGATCTCTGCTTCACATTTCAAGATTCAGATTTCATCTCGTCTCATCTTATCATACATAAAAGAAGACGAAGACATACCGGATTCCTTTGTTCTTTTCTGATTTCGTAAAGTCCCGCTTGCGTAGCAGAAGAAGAGGTGGGCTGCTCCTCTCGTCCTCCGCCGGGAGAAGCTACCTGAAACGTAATCTAAAAGCCTCAATTCGGGCTGATACCTTTGCAACGTACGTCTGAGTTGAGGAGGATACGGCTGTTGCAAGAGAGCGAGTGATTTGCAAGTAAATGAACGCGGGACGCTCTTGCATTTGTGGATCTACATTGATCGTTTATGTGCGACGCACCTGCTCCCGGAACCGTCTACTTCGTCGGATCTTCGCTATTGTAGATCTCGCGTTGACCTTCAAGCCTAAAGCCTGCAACGTACGCTGATCTGCCTTGAACTGTTTTATTCGCTTGGATTCGCATAGGATCCGTGGTACACTGGAGGGACATGTGCCAGCGCTCGGATCCGCTTGCGATACTTTACGGGTAAACGTGAAGCTAAGCGTTCTTCTCCAGCAACGTCCGGATAATCTACGCCCTTCCGCAGAGTCAATGTAGAATACCGCAAAAAGAGAGGATTACCCGGTGTTTGGGACAGCGCTATGATGGCAGCAAAGCATGGCAGCATGCACACCTCTGTGGCAAGGATTGAAAGAAAGCCCGGAGGGATCTGAGCAAAGGAGTATCTGCGACCGGCGTCCTCTCTATTCCATTTCGCATTTAAGAAGATGCCTGAGTCAGGGTATTTTCAGCCGTCCTGCCTAACATCCGGGAGACCAGCTAGAGAGAATGACGGTCATTTCATAACAAGCTGGAGCTTAGGTAGAAGAAAGTTCATCCGCGGTATGTGCCGCATCCGTCTGTTACATCATTAGGGCAAGAAACTTTCAGGCGCAGAAAGAAGTCATGAGTTCAGAGTTTTCTGTTCCTCACTCAAATCGTGTTGTTGTTGTTTGTTGACGCGTTGAGTGACTTGAGTGACTTGTATGGTACACGTGACCATTCCCCTACCACGAGTCCGGAACGTCCCGATGCATATGCCATGCCACTTTATATCTTCACTCGTTCATTCAAATCATGAATCGCTCATACTCTTGCAAAAATTTGCTGACAGAGATGGAGAGGCTATCTCGCCCTTAATTCTGCCTTGGTGATATATCTACCGGCGGAAAGGCATTGACCGAGACTTGACAGTGACATTTTCACTGGTGCCCCCACACAGTTACTTCTGTTTAGACTGGCTTCTGCTGCACTACTCCGTCTAGGTCCGATTGAATTGGCCTGTATATACTTGGATTAGGAAGAATGTTGGTGGACTGTGTCGTCCGTAGAGCGCCGATTCGAGGAGACTCTAGAGCCTAAACAGATCTCAAGAATTACCTTATTTGGGAATGCAAGGATGTACCTGGAATGTTCTCAGTCCATCTCGTGAACTCCAACGGTGTGCTCAACTCCACTGTTCCTCTAATTAAATCCGACAAGAAGGTATAAATATGCAGGCTGGTACGGACTATTGGCTTCAGAGAAATTGTAAACTACAACTTAGCTTGAGACAACAACAACACCGCTAAACATCATCTAACAAACAACTCCTCGCTAACAATGTCACTCTACTATTACGAGCCTTTCTTCTCTCTCGACGACTTCCAGCGCCTCTTTGACGATTTCTTTGACCGGTCTGAACGGTCAACTGACCGTCCAGTCGGCGAGCGCCAGGTCTCCCGCCGTGAGGAGGGCGGTCAACGTTCACTTGCTCGCGGGTTCCAGCCGCGCATGGACATTCACGAAGCGTCCGACCAGAATGTCGTAACGGCGACCTTCGAGTTGCCCGGTCTGACGAAGGAGAACGTTCAGATCGATGTCCAGCCTGGTCGCCTCACTGTCTCGGGCGAACAGACGGTCTCGAATGACGTCGATGAGAAGGGATTCGTCCACCGTGAGAGGCGCTATGGTCGCTTCGAGCGCTCTCTGCCACTCCCGTCTGGCGCAAAGGTAAGATATGATTTGCGTTGAATTCGCATCTGAACAGCGATCTAACGATTGTTTCTATAGCCGACGGACATCAAGGCATCAATGGAGAACGGTGTCTTGAGCGTCACCTTCCCCAAGACCTCTCCGGAACAGGTACCGCAGAGGATTACCATCGCATGAAGAAAGACCTCCGGTCTCCGGTCTGGTCTAAAACCGGACGCAAATATGAAAAGTCATGAAACCGTCAATACCTCATTTCGAATGAATCATGTAACCTTTTCTTGTTCTTAGTATGCAACTGCACAAAGTCATGTATCATATATTTGTACTATAGCAAAATTCAACGTATAGCAAAGTTCAAAGCAGATCTGTGTGTGAACGAAGCATGGAGCAACAACATCCAAGGAACATAAACACCACTATGTATATTGTACATAGTAGTTGAGGAAGGTATATTAGCCACTGATAACTATTCACGTGTTAAGAGATAAAAACGACGAACCAGGCACCTCACTGCATTTCTCCGTGTCCACGCTCGTCCGGAGGGCCGATCTGTACAATGAGACAGAATGAGCCGTAGACGTGTTCAGCCGAAACTGAGTTCCCGTTCGCCGCGAACACTGCCTCTACAACGTTGAAACGTGTCCTTTCCGTCACCCAAAATACCTCGAAATCAAACTCTCTGTTGCCGTAAGCGGCAATGCAATCTCGGCACCGCTTTATCACTTTCGCATTGTATTCGTTTGTAAGATAGCCCCCCAGTGGTCTTTCATTATCAAAGAGATATCGTCCATTGACGTCTGCTTCCTGAGTCACGAGTATTTCATCCGTGCAGTATGAGTCACCATCATAACAGATTTGGAGAGAAGACTTCAGATTAAGGTCCTTGCATGCCTGCATGACCATCGCATCGCATCCCTTCAAATTCTGTTCGAGGAACTCAAGCGTTTTTGTATCCTTCGGTTTGAGTTCAATCGGGTACTCGTGCCTTAGGCCAAACCCAATATATCCCCCATTCGGAAAGAAAGTTTTGTCCGAAAGAAGAATCTCGAGTGTTTTTCCAACGAGCGACCTGGTTCCAGGGAGGGTCTTCGGAGCCTGGAAAATCGCGTTATCGTCGTAATACAAGTTGTATGTGAGTGTGACGCGGTAGCCGGACTTGACTGTGTTGACTGCGTGTTCAACGTCGCCGAAGAATGCAGCATACGCTATGTGCAAATGAGGGTCTGGCGACTCCGAGAGTGGGTAAAATAACGACGAGGGAGCCAAACATTGTCGTGCTGCGCGGAGTGTCCTTGTGCGATTTGAAGAATGAGTCCTTGCCTTTGGTCATGTAAACAAATAAAGTACAATAAACGAATAATACAAAAAAGGCGCACCATAGACGTTTAGCTTGTATAACTCCACCTTCATGGGTCTGTTGCAATCATGACCTTCGAGGAGGTCATATCGAATGGCATTCATGAGACCAGAGCGCTCGATGTCTAACTTTGTGGCGAAAAATGCAGTATCCAGCTTGCCAGCCTTGCGATATGTCTCATCGTAGACGTCTTGCTGTGCACGACCAAAGGTTGCTCTGTCGCACGTATCCGAGAGATGCTTCAGGGAGTCTTCATTGACAGAGCTGAAGTCAATGCGCCTACAGCTACATGGAATGAGGAAAATGATGAATAGATGAATATATATCCTGATCTGGTAAACCTACCTGCTTGGATCTTCTTTCCCATAGAAGATGACAAGGTCATCCGGACAAAGTGCCATAGTGCCTGAGCAATATGGAGGTTTTGAGTCAACAATTGCGGATCTGAGGACCTGAAGCTTGGATTCATCAATAGGAGAGGGCATTCTGTTCAGCTTGATGGGGTGAAGAGTCTAGACAATGACTCTACCAGCTTATATAAAGGCCAATGTCGACTCATTACCTTTGTCCGAGATAGAGTAAGGAGCCATTTGAGAATCCGAGGATGAGTAGTCATGAGTTATCACCTTATGTTCGATTCTTATCATTAAGCGCCGAAAGCATGTCAAACTGGTGAGATGCCATCCGATATAAACTTCGGTACACCGAACAAGATTATGAAACTCCGAGAATTGTGTATAGATGACCTACATAACCCAGCAGTCTCTGTAAGCGCTGAAAAGTTGCGAATGGCGGGCACCTTCGAGCGCTAAATCCAAATGAGTGTCTTACTATAGCTGGTACTCAAGCTTAAGCGCCGAACCGGAGAATAAGAGAGAAGCGCCTGATTTGGGTCATGAGCTCCAGGAAGCCAACCATGAGTCGATGGCGAAGGAAGCCAGACGCGCCGCGAGCTATTCGCAGACCGTTTGGAAGTGACCAAATCACCTGTAAGCGCTGAGAAGTTGCAATTGAAGAATAAAGAACCCAGGTACGTGTCTGCCAGCTGAGCACAATTTCAGAAGCTTCTGTGATAAAGAATCATCGCGAATAGACCTCTCCTTGGGAAACTCCTCTGAAGTTCGATTAGCGCCCGCGGATAGTAATGATTACAAAAATATTCATTTCTCGATGCATGAGTCAGCTTTTTGTTCACAATCCAATGTAAACTACACCAGTTCGGCAAGTCCTAAATCGAGTCATTAGTCGCGCCAACATGGAGGACGATGAAAGACAACTACCGATTACTCCGCATGCCAATCGAGCACCTGCGTTGCCCGTTTTGAGGCTCTCCTCGTCTCCACCCTTGCCTAGATCATCTTCACCCTGGATAATATAGTTAGGATCTCACTCAATCTCCGTTCACCGAGAGATTGAGCTAAAGCTAGCGACTTACAGCATGAACAACAACACTTCGACCAACGATACTGAATGGTCCATTGAGCGAAATCAGCTTGTCAGAAATAGTGAAGTTGGCCAGTCCGGATCCATCAGTCTCGATGTTACCAAGATCCCCGGCATGTCTGTTGATATCAGTCGGAGCACCATGTGTCTTTCCAAGGGGATTGAAGTGAGCACCGGCGGAGAGACATCCATTCGTCGCGTCGCCGAGTTGGCTGAGCACCGGAGTTGGCGTGGTTTTGCAAGTGAGATAGAAGAAGCTCACTGTATGTGAAAGCCTCGCTTTGCGTTTCGGTCAAGTTTCTGGATTTCGCCGGAGACTATCACTGGCGCGAGTGCACCAACCTGGGAGAATGTCACGGTACCAGTGACGTCTGAATCACCCTTAAGAACAGCAACTGCCTAACAAGGTGTAAGAGATCATATTTTTCTGACAATGTTCGCGGATGCCGACCTTTTTGACGACGAAAGCATACTCCGGTTCGGGGCTATAAATGAAGACTCTCCAGAAAAAGACCGAAGCAAGGGCGAGAGCAATAATTGTGCAAGTGGTTCCACGGCTTTTTGAGTGTTGTTGTCCTACGAGACCAGACATTTGTTTGCTAGAGTTCATTGAGGGCGTTGATGAAGGTCAAGTGAACCAGCCTGAGAGAGAACGAATTGTATTGGCTATTGCCCCATTGGTTGACATAGCATTATTCGCTCGTCTTTGTCATATGGTAATTAGGTGATGGGAAACTTCAACTCCTTCGAGACGCTGTCGAGCGGGAGCAGACACGGCTTACATAACCAGATCCCGTGACAAACACGCTCACCAAAATCCTCTTGCCGCCTGATCACCACCATACATACTCTGACTACTGCTTTTTCCTGCAGCTAACTGAATTGTACTTGGTACACGAGAGTGGCTCGTAAAGATGACGACACAGTTCGATAACATCTACCATGAATTGGAGCCACAAGTAGGGAGTAAGTGTCATGTCTGAATTACTAGAAGCACGTTCTGACGACGCGTAGAATTCCGTATGGCTGCAAGTGGAATGGCCTGGATGAACAGCGAGACGAAGGCCGTCGTATCTGTACCCGCAGGGGAAATCAAATGGGCTCAATGGATGCGTGTCGCCCGCAATTTTCGCCTTCGTATCGGCTTGAAGGAGAAGGGAAAACGCGAAAATTTCGATGGCTTCATGCGCGATGTAAGTGCGTAAGACTCGGCTCAGTGACTGCGTAATGATACCGAGCGCTCCTAGGATCATGACAAACTCACGAGTCCTATGAAACAACACTATGGGATCATCTTAGAAACTAAGGAGATCACATTCAAAGGGTGGAACTGGGGAGCAACTGATTTCCAGGGTGCGTGTCTCTGCGACGTTATGTTGACTCACTCTTATCTTTTTCGTATTAGGTCAAGATCTAGCTTTCTTAGTTTCCAACAAAACTGCTTTCGAGCTACCGCTACAAAAGGTCGCAAACTCGAATATTGCTGGGCGGACGGAGGTTTCCCTAGAATTTGCCACGTCTGCAGCAAACCGACCAAGCAAAAGCGCCGCCGACGAGCTGGTGGAAATCCGCTTCTATGTACCAGGAACATCGACCAAAGAAACGGGTTCAGACGCTGGCGAAGAACAAGGCGAGGGAGACGAGGAAGAAACCAGTGCTGCACAAGCATTCCACGATGCAGTCAAGGAGAAGGCTGACCTTGGCGAAGTATCCGGCGACATGATCGTAAACTTCGAGGAGATTTTGGTTCTCACTCCTCGTGGACGATACGACATGGACATGTTCCCTGATTTCCTCCGACTTCGCGGCAAGACTTATGACTACAAAATTAATTATGATGGGATATCCAAGCTCTTCCTCTTACCAAAAGACGATCAGCATGTGCTGTTTATTGTAAGAAGTCTTACTCTTTTCTCTGGAAAAGTTATGACCAATCTTTGCTTCGCTACAGCTAAGCCTCATGAACCCAATCCGACAAGGGCAAACTCGTTATCACTTCTTGGTCATGCAGTTTGATAGGGAAGAAGAGATCAAAGCTGAGCTCAACATAGACGAGTAAGCACCGGATTCTTGTTCTTGGAGGTCGTGCTGACATCCTTAAAGTGAAGAACTCGTAAAATATGAGAAGCTGCAGAAGAGTTACGAGAGCTCGTCCTTCGAAGTGGTCTCGAGTATATTCCGATCTCTATCTCGGAACAAAATTATTGGCTCTGGGAGCTACTCTAGGTACGGCTGCTTTATTCTTTATTATCGAGGATGTAGCTTACGAATATGACTAGTCGAACCGGCCACCCTGGAATCAAGGCAAACTTGAAAGCTGTTCAGGGAGATTTATTCATACTTGAGAAATACATATTCTTCGTAGCGAAAACTCCACTTCTCATTGAGTTTTCGGATATCCATCAAGTGACATTCTCTCGGTAAGAATTTAAGCAGGTCACTGTCGCGTTTCCTATCCCACTGACTTGTACTTGTTATAGCGTCGGTGGACCAATGGCAACCTCGCGTACCTTCGACCTCGTCATCGTAACCAAATCTGGTCCAGAGCATACCTTCTCAAGCATCAACAAAGAAGAGCACGAGAACCTTGAGGGATATCTGAAGGGCAAGAAGTTACGTGTTAAGAGCACGATGGCTGAGGATCTCGCTGCCCCCGCTCTTGATGACGATGAAGACGAGGAGATGCAGAGCGTTGTCAGTAGTGGAGATGAAGTACCGAGACCACATCTTGGCGGAGATGACGATGATAGTGAAGAAGGTGGGCAAATTTTTCATGATTTTGACATGCTATGACACTAACCTTATTTGTCTCGACTAGACGAAGACTTCCAAGCCTCATCTTCGGACAACGGTTCACCATCATCCGAATCCGAATCAGACGATGACGGCGCAGCTTCCGTCTCCGACGCCAGCGGCGACCTCGACATCACACGGACAGCCAAGAAGAAAGGCAAAGCGGCGGCAGGCTGACAAACCCAAGAAGAAAAAGAAAGCCTTCTGATGGAGACGCAGCCCCTAAGAAGAAGAAGGTGAAGGCGAAGAAAGGGAGCGACGATGAGGCTGAGGACGCTGCGATGAGTGTGGACGAGGAGGAGAAGCCTAAGCCGAAGCCGAAACCGAAGAAACCTGCGGAGGACGGAGAGGGTCCACTGAAGAAGAAACAAAAGAAGGATTGATGGGAATTTATTCCTTCTCCTCTCTCCTGTTTGAGTGCTTTCTCCTGTTCGTATTGAGTTCTGCCTCATTATTGCTAGTATCGATTTATTGAGCTAAAGGGTTCCACATGAACCAAATTTTCTGTGATTTCCAACTCAAGAATGCTTGATTTGATAAACGAGATGTTACAATAGACTTCACATATATGATGAAGGAAGATCAACCCCTATCATTCGGGAGGATGAAACTTGAGGAGGATCATTCCTACTTTGAGCGTTACCAGCTAAATTACAGAATCAGTTATGAGTGCCAGAAAGTGGAAGAAGCTCACTAACAAAACATTTGCTGCCCTGTCTCAACATCAGCATTGTGGTATGTACCTCGAGCCGGGCGTAAATTTTCTCTTAATGTGGCAAGATCATTCTCTGTCTCTGGAATATAAACCGAGGGCCGTGTTCGACAATCTGTCTCCACAATTCAAAGGTGAGAAGTCAAACAAATGAGAAAAGATGGAGGCATACGGTGATTCATAAACGCAGCTGCATCTGGGAAGGTGCGTTGACAAAAGAAGCACTCTCTAGGCCAATACTCAATAAAAAAGTTAGATGGCGTGTATTCTATGTGCGTTATCAGTCTGCTTGTTTTGCAGAGAGGAAAAACAAGAAATAGACACACCATTGAAATCGACACTGTGCAAAAATGTCTGATCATATTCAAAAATAGGTCTGGCGTGAGTCGCCGGTTTTCTGCGCTGAGGCAAGACCCCCTGAGGCATCCGCTGCTGCTCTGTGGAGACTAAGGGAGGAAGCACCGCCTGCCAGGATTTGGATGGGACCAGTTTCGAATCAGTCGGCACTTTGAATAACCACTGAGACACTTGTGAAGGGTGGGCCTGAGGAGCGACATTGTGTATTTGCTGGTTCATCTCTACTAGGCCCTCGTGAGATTGATTCAACATATTGACAGTTATTGTTGCTTGCGACTCCTGCATCCCATCAAATACTAGCGCCAGAATTCTCGATATTTCAGGCATTGTTAACCGTTTCTCTGGACTTTTGGCCCAACATTCTTCGCAAATCCGACAGATCTGCGGATATGCATTGGGAGGAAGAGAGGAACTTTGCGTCATGACATCACTGAAATCCGGTAACGACGGAAGCTGCCCCCTTCCTATTGCAATTATCACTTGTGGATCACTCCGCAGGTGAGCATAGGGTACCTTTTTGGAGATCATCTCCTAATGCAAAGAGTGAATTGCTCTACCTTGTGTAGTCTCACTGAGAAGCTCACATAAAGAACCATACCATATGCCCAGACATCCGTCTCTTTGCTATGGTTAGCTTCTACATCCTCTTCTGAGGCAAGAAGTTCTGGAGCCATCCAACGAATGGTGCCCCTGGGGCTATCCGTGCACGTAGTAGAGACATAACCGCTCTGTGTGGGATCAAGCATACGAGAGATGCCAAAATCGCATATTAAAGGCTGGAAGTGTTTTCCAATTAAAACATTATCCTGTCAACGAGAACACAAGTTAGCTGAGCGCATGTGGTCTGTCATCAACAATTATTTCTCCGCTCACAGATTTCAGATCCGAATGAACAAAGTTCTTGTCGTGCATATACTTCATCCCTTCGGCTATGCCCCGTGCCTGGGAAGCTCAATTTCAATCGCAACCAATCAGCGATACACATGCACACGCACTAAATGTAAAACATCGATTGCTGCCTGTTCCATGAATTCTCTTAACGTTCCGTTATCCATCCATTCCGATATCAGCGCTGGCCAGTTCTTCTCAAACATATAACCGAGGAATGGTAGTATATTCGGATGGTTCAATCGGGACCAGATCTTCATTTCTCTCTCGATCCACTGTTAAGATTGTCAAGATGTATATTGTCCACTAACGTAACGGCATTCGTACCTTTGCAAACCGAGCACTTTTGTCTAATCGAATTTGGAGACGCTTGATAGCAACTTTCGCTCTACCCTGTCTCGCACGCATAGGACCTCGGTAACGAAGGCACTCCGATGACACGTATCCGACGAAAACATCAGCATATCCTCCGCGAGCTTCTTTTATTTGGTCTTTGTCAAATACACGACCAGTCAGATCCAGGTGAGGGAGTTCCGAACGTATCCTTTGCAAAGGAGTCGGAACACCATTGCCATCAGTCGCTATCGGGGCATTTCCTGAAGGTCCCGCATTACCAAACCAGTTATACATTACGGGAGGTTGACTGTTCTACTTGAGAGCTCGGGTGTCTAGTGGGTTGTCGGAAGTGGTTGTATTGTACAACGTGTTGTCTCGAGGAAACGGCGGGTTCACAATATTAACGTGTGACAGACATCGATAAGTACTGATCCGCCTAACGGCAATCAAAAGAGATCAACAATAAATATATGATAACTAGCATTGGTCAGCCATGGGAGCTGTTCACAGAAAAAGTATCGCTACAGAACAGTATCATCTCTGTAATGATATGGTTGCTGACAATAAGTGTCCGTGCCGTGGAGATTCAAAACATCCAGAAAAAATCTCGTTTTGCCACTGGAGCTTGAAATCTTTCGTTTCTGCTTCTGTTTGCGGAAGGCCGAAACTGGCTGAAAGGGCGTATGGTTAACGGTCAACAATGATCGCTCCGCCTACCGATTTCGAGTCAGGATGGACAAAGGCCTTGTCATTCATGTACTCCATCCCCTGAGCTATACCAAGGCTCCGTTTTACGTACAACACCAGCAGCAAAGCACTTATGCATACGCACCAAAGGCACAATGTGGGTTCAAGGTCAAGAAGTCTCTTGACGTTCCGAAATCCATACATTCTGATATCAATGCTGGTCAATTACCCTCGAACATACGTATAGCCGAGGAATGGTAGTATATTTGGATGATCCAGCTGTGACCAGATCTTCATCTCTCTCTCTCGATCCACTGTCAAAATTGTCGAGTTGCACTTGTCGACTTATGTAGAGTCATTCGTACCTTGGCAAACCGCTCGCTTTCGTCGCTTTCGTTAAGCAGATCCAGAGACGCGCCGCACTACAGTGAGGTTCCTTTATTTATTCCTCATCAAATACACAGGCCATCAGTTTCTGTCCTGAGGACGCAAGATGATGATATCGCCTGTGATCCATTACTGGATATTGACTACCTGACTTGAGGAGTTCAGGTGCACAAAGGGAAGGAAGGCAGGTTACCTTGAGCTCGAGGAAGTGGGGTGTATGTCATAACAGACTACGCATCAATTTTCCTTACTTCCACAATCCATCCACGGCAAAGAAAAGTAGTCCAGCAAGTACTTCAAGTAAGCCATTGTTCAGAGAAGAAGGTGATATTTCAAATTGCTGCGATACGGTCACTGAGTAAAGACGCCCATCAGGAGACTTGACGATTGCTTGATATTCTCAAGCTACCGTTACAGCTCGAAATTGGTATGAATTCATCATAGATATAGCATGGATTCTGCCATATGAGCATAGAAAGGTAGGATACAAATCAGTAGACATGCGCATGAAAAGCCTGTGCATTACCAAACGGCCACTCCCCGAGTACAAGAGTTTTACGAGCTACGTGCCGCCTCAATCCGCTTTCTCGCTACCTGTCGTCTGTTAAGCCCTGTAAAAGAGCTACGGACAACATCCTTATCCTTCGCACGTTCGACCTCCTCGTCCGATGCGTTCAAGATAATCTCGATGTGGCAAGGATGGCCCTGGTAAGGATTGATACGACCATGTGCCCGGTACGTACGACGGCGGGTCTTAGGAGCCTGCTGGACGACGATGTTTTTTATGTAGAGGTCTTCGAGAGAGAGGGACTTGGCGTCTGCGTTGGATTCTGCGTTCTTGAGGAGGGCAGTGATGAATTTAACAGACTTCTGAGGCCAACGACCTAATTCAATCGTATTCGGTACTTTGATTCGACTGATATCGACAGCGGATACGCACCCTGAGTAGCCTTGAACTGCTTCGCCTGGCTCGCCCGTCCAACACCACCCGAGAAACGACGGAAGGGCACGACTTGCTTGTGCTCCGCTACATCGCCGAGATATGAATACGCTTTCGTAAGCTTCATACCAGTAAGTACTGCAGCGACCTCGCGCATGTTCTTGAAGTGAGTGCGGAGGTACTCGCCCCGCGCGCGGGAGGCTGTCAACACGGAGAAAGATTAAGTCAAGACTTTGTCT
This sequence comes from Sanghuangporus sanghuang, assembly GCA_009806525.1. Classification (NCBI taxonomy): domain Eukaryota; kingdom Fungi; phylum Basidiomycota; class Agaricomycetes; order Hymenochaetales; family Hymenochaetaceae; genus Sanghuangporus; species Sanghuangporus sanghuang. The sequence goes on along the minus strand of VVIT01000013.1, from coordinate 551,889 downwards.
GTAAAACTGGGCGTTTTAAGCGCACTTTTTTCGGGATTGGTTATTAGCGGGGCAGAAGCGTAGCGAACTGCATAGAGGCTCGTCTGTTAGTCGTCTACGACGAGGAAGCGAAAGTGCTCACCCATTGTTTTGAGTCTTGAGGGTGCTTTGCGTACGCTGAACAGTGACCAAGTAACTTTCAACGCGGCATGCTGCTGCTGTACAGTTGATCAGCAGAAGTTCCCACGATTGCTGCTTCTCGTTCACTGTGTACACTTCATTCCTACTTTACACCCCGTTCTGATCGCCTTAATCATGCAAAGCAAGTGAATTTCGAGCATTAGGAATGAGCTTCCAAGGAGATACAGAAGCTCACAATCACCCGAGATATGCAATGATGGTTTCTCGCTATGTTTCGACATCATGACAATCCGATTTTTTCTCTGTATGATGTGTATCGGTTCTTCTGTGATCTGTTCATCTGCTTCGGCTGATACAAATGTATCCTCGAATTACGATGACTAGGTACACTTGCCGCTGATTCTCATCTACAGTAAGACGTCTGGTCTTTTTCAAAACCTTTGCGGCCCGACGGTCCTTCATGGCGCGAAGAACGATCATCTGACTTTGTGAATACGTGCTATGTATTCTAGTTTCTTCATCTGGAAGATACAAAAAGCTAAAGGATAACATCTTGTTTTTCTCTGCTACTCTCTAATGCATATCTCCATGAAGTTCTTTTCTTCTTCGTCACTTTTTCTTGTTTCGTGGATGCTCTCAAATTTTGTCACTGTCCTCGGCAATAAATCTGTTCAACAGGATTTTGGCAAAGTCATCTCTAGCTCAAGTCTAGGTTTCGTCTGGGATAACATCCGATATGTTTATGCATTTGGGGACTCCTACACTTTTGTTCAAGGTACTCACGGGCTGGCAAACTTCAGGTATATCTTCAAACCAACACTGGCGTCTTCACTCGACAACAACATCAATGTCCCTAATTCTCTGGTAGTTTCATCGGTGACTTTCAGAACCTCAGCTTTACGAAAGAGGAACTCCTCAGTGACGAAATCATATCCAGAAACGTATGCTTTCAAACTAATTCTTCAACCAGCTGGTGCTTACTTGTCAATGCAGACGAGCTCCGATGGAGCGAATTGGGTGAACTCAAGCTTGTCATTTTTTACAGTACAAAACTAAAGCGTGGCTGCAGATTGAATTCCTTACAGGATGCTTCCGTGGTAGACCAAGTGACTGTACTCCGCGACAACTATGGAATTTCGCGTTCGCTGGGGCAGATATTGATGATAACCTGTAAGTAAACAAATAGAATCTCGTCGTGCATCTCCCATTCCGATTCTCTGTATCACTTTTTCATTCAAGACTTCCGTTGCATCACCCCTTCACTGTACCGCTGGTCGACCAAGTGAAGCAGTGGGCAATATATGCTTCCAGCGTCTTGCCTCGCCCAAAGACACATACACTCACGGCGTGGTGGATCGGAATCAACGATACCGGAGACTCGACAGGGAATACAACAGTATGCATTCTGTTTCAAAACGTCCTATTCGGTGCTATTGATATCTGAACAATCTAGATAACTGACTTTGCCTCGTTCTACGAGAAGGAGATGGATTCGCTCTTCTCTGCAGTCGTAAGTTTAGTCCTTCCGATCCTATGATCCCTGTCGTTGAGCACATCATGGACAGGATCTGGCATACACGACAGGTCTTACTGGTGCACACCTCTTCCTCACTGTTCCGCCAATGGAACGTTCTCCATCTGGGCTAGCCTCGTCACGATCACAACTCCAGAAGAGTAATATTATCGAATATAACTCCCAGCTCCTCTTGCGTGTACAACAGTTTGCAAAGAGTCATCCTCGCGTACCTGTCTTTGTCTTTGACGCACATGCATGGTTCAACTTCGCGCTTGATAACGCGGAGGAACTTGGAGTTCACGAACATTACTGGGTTCGTATTAATACACTTGTTCTTTCATTTGGAGCTGAACTTCATTTCCATGAATGGTTGTCTTGATACGCGTAGATTCTGTGAATGCACCGACCCAGGATTCTTCTGGTATAGTACGTCTACACCTGCTTTCAAAGCTTGTATTTAACAGGTGTTCCTCTTTTAGATACTGGACACCCCACAGAACATACGCACCGACTTCTTTCGGACGCACTGCTCGACTTCCTCTCCGATTTCTCCGCCTGACTAGATTCACTTGCATAACCTTGCGAATATCCACGCGCGAGAAGACGGTTTTTAATAGTGGGTGAATATGACGTATATCTCCAAGGGGAGTCATGACGGTCAACGAAAAATAAACACAGAAAGAATGTTTCGGCGAGGGATGAACGAGTGAACGGCACTAAGAAGATAGGCTGACGGAAGTGCCAGCCCGGGGGCGTCACGTACAGCAGAATGGTATCCGAGAAAAGGAAAAACGTTTATATACATTGCTAGGTACGAGTTTCGGGGGGAAAGGGATAATAAAAAGACGAGCCATGTATGTTTAGTGGACGTGTACCGATGTTTCGAAGTTGTCACCGGAACTACTGGTTCTCGAGAAGACATATATAAAGAGAAGAAGGTGAAACAGAAAAGACGAAGTGGAGAAGAATGAACCTTTGCAGAGAAGTCCCTAACCGACACAGTAATACGATACGGTGCCATCTACATACAGCCATGCCTAACGTCCCCATTCCCATACCCGTGCTCATGCCCAACTAAGACAGTATCCCACTAAACCGCTTAGAAAAAGACATAGGTCAACACAAACACCACAAACGCAATCACTCCAACCATCTGGGGTGAGATACCCTCTTGATGCATCGAGCTCGATCCACTATCGATCATCGTGTCCAAATCGGAATGGTTGTCAGTACGGTCAGACACCACCGTGAACGAGTCCGACTTATCCGACCGCACTGGTCGACGGCGTACACCAGAGTCTTCCGCACCCGGTTCCGGTATAGACTCGAGCAAATTGCGCAGGCGGTTGATCTCAGCTTGTGCAGCTGCGAGTTGAGCACGGAGCTCGTCTTCCATGTGTGACATTGAAGGCGCCGGTTGGACGGGCAGAGAAGGCTGAGCGGCAACTGCTGGTGCTGCTGCCACAGTGGCGGGATGTACAATATTATCGTCATGTTCGCGTGTTTCTGGCGGCACGTCGTAGTCACCGGCTGCCGGTGAGAACGCACGCTCGAGAGGCGCTCGAGCCTCTTGCGGGAGCTCCGGATGCCCATTTCCGGGCTCCTGGCGGACGGTTGCATACATAGCCTATTTTGCAACCTCAATCATGATCTGTGATGTGCGGAGGAGGAAGGAAGATGGCTTACTGAGGTGTCTAAGATTGAGCTTGGGTGTTCATCTTCTTCAGGCAGTTCCTCCCCAACAGGCGGCAAGTAAACCACCCTGATCTTCTGTTGGTGGACTTTCGAGTCTTCTCCGTCCACATTATTCCACTATCACACGAGGCCACACACGTATCAGATGAAAAGTAAATCCCAGAACAGAACCATGTGAAAACGGTAAGGAAACATACGAGTTCACTGAGTGGCATCGCCTCCTTTTCAGGTGTGATAATCGTGCTCTGTACCAAGAACTTGTCTTTGCATTTCGCGTTTAGCGGTGGCTCCTCTTTCATCGCCTGAAGTAGCACTATACACGCCGCGGACAAAACCCAGAAAAAGCCAAAGTAGAAAACCAAGAATGATGATCAGACGACGAATTCCAGCCACGAGGAGTACACACATGGAACGTAGACGTACCCTGGACATCAACCGTCTCCCCGGGTTCTATCCTCCCAGAATTTGGACGCACGCAGTACAACTGTCACACTGTCCCATATGAGTAAGGCTCAAAGATTAGCTTGAATAGAGCTTGTTTGAAGCGTTATAAACCTTTGGTGCAGTTGTTTTGACTTTGAAAGCGACCGGTTGGTCATTGTTGTTCGTGACGCTGAGTACACGTTTCACGAGTTGCGTCAACGGCCCTGGGGGTGTCGCACAATGCAAAATCAGCTCTTTTCTCTCTAATTGATAGCAGTAACGATTGGGGACGCACTGTTAAAGCCCAACGCCGAGCTTGGTTTGAGAACGACGGACATAGTGAGAGTTGGAGGAGAAACTGAGATGTAGTTCGGTATGGACTAGGACTGCGGCTGCCTGACGAACATGCTTGTAATGCCCATATAAGGCAATCCCTGAGTCTCGGCTCGGCAGTGTCCTTTGGGAACGCAACGTTACCGACCACTTCCATCAATTCATATCATCAATAACTTTTGATCTCGAAAATTTTCATATAAATCAGCTCGATTATCAGCCCTCAACGTTCTGATAGTATGTCTTACGATCCATTGCTTCTCGAGATAATCCGATTATTTATGTTTGACAAGAGACCGTCATTCTTCTCCTATTCGTCCTATCAAGCATGGAATTTACTAGGATTGTACAAAGCAGAACATCAGAAGACACGTTGTGTCTACATATCCATTCGGGAGAACAATCAACATGCTGAAGTGGCGAGGCGGCCGCACGCCTATGCCTTACTGGTATGTCGTATTGCAACGTTGCAAATAGATCGCAATTGCTTCCGATGTCAGAACCTAGTATTTATAATGAATTATCGTACTCCAGTCAAAACAAGCGTATTAATCAAAGGTGTATACGAAGAACTATAGTAAGGACCGAAAGTAGTTCCATCCAAAGGCACAAAAGTGGGTGGCGGAAGACGAGAAAACCTACATTTAAAGAACGAATGATCTAAGGAATGCGTGTATGATGTGTGAAAAGAACACGTGGGATATGTTGTAATTAAGATCCGAGCAGAGATGTGCACTGTAGTGAGCGAGAGAAATGAGAGGCAAAGAGTGGAGAAGACGGAGCCGATCAGGGGCTGACAGTCATGCTCGTTCCGTTGTATGAGAAACCTAGTAAAATCAACTCTAAGCTGAAAGTTTAAAATAGAGAATAACAATTCAATGCTGACCTGCAAACTGTTCCTGTACAGTCTGCGAAAGCTTGGAGTCCTCAACGACACTATCAAGTGGCTCCTCCGATGTGAAGACTTCGTCAAAGTTCGAAACATCCTATTGCAGAACAAACAAACATTCGTGAACACAAATTCATTCCCCATGCTCAACCCACGGGTAACAAGAGAAGACAACGTACCACGGCACTAGCAACCTTCGGCTTGAACGGCGGCTGAATCTTCTTTGCCAGGAGCTTGTCAAAGTCAATATGTTTTTCAAAGAACGGATGTCGCTTGATCTCCTCGGCACCGTTCACACCGAGGCGCTTGCTCGGGTCACGAGAAAGTAAGCCTGTGAGAATGCTGCGCGCCTCTTGGCCGATGACGTCGCCGAAGACGAGAGGATCGTTCACGATCTTCTTGTACATGATGTCCGGGGTTTCTGTGAGAGAAACACAAGATCAGTCAATTACGACAATCTTCTGAAACTTTTGATGCATACCGCTGTAGAAGGGAGGTAGGCCAGACAGCATCTCATATAATAACACACCAAGCGTCCACCAGTCGATTGTTCGATCTGCGAAGGCCCCGTAAGTACGCAAAGAAGGTTACAAATGGTCGGCGCAACTCACTGTATCCACTGCCGTTCAGTACCTCAGGTGCAAGATACTCAGGTGTCCCACAGAACGTGTTTGTGGTATCATTGTCCTTCATGTTCAACTTGCACAAACCGAAGTCACACAAAGCAATGTGTCCGTTATAATCTAGAAGGATGTTCTCAGGTTTCAAGTCACTAAGCACAGTCAGTAACAAGCACTGAGGTTTAGCAGTGTCTATCTGACTCACCGATACACAACGTCAAGATCATGAAGATGCTCCAAGGCCAGAAGGAGCTCAGCAGAGTAGAATCGGCTTCGCTCCTCATTGAAGCGCTGCTCCTGTTGGAGATGATGGAACAGCTCACCGCCGTTGACGAAACTGATGCCTAGTCAAGTTCCATCCATCGATGGATAACAGAATTGACTTACGCAAGAACAAGATACAGCTTCTGTTCAGACTGGAAACTGAACTTCAAGGGAACGATGAACGGGCAACTAACCCGAGCCAAAACGAGACGCTCGGCAAGAGTATGTGTAATCTCGTTACGCGACGCGATGTGTGCCTTGCGAATCGTCTTCAAAGCGTAGATTCGCTGTGTATCGCGCTTCCGAACCTGCATCACTTTCCCGAAGCTACCTTTCCCAATGACCTTGAGAAGCTCGAAGGAATCAATCGTAAGGGATTGACCCTATGATACATGCGTATCAAGTAATTTTTTTTAAGGAAAAGAGATAGATACGGAGATAAAATAGAACTTACAGTACTTGGTGCGAAGGCAACGCCAATCTGGATCTTGCCAGGTCCGCCTGCCAAACCATGCCATTCATTATCCGGACTCAAGTTGTCAAAGTCCGGAGTGAATTTGATTCCGCCCATGAAAATATCGTTGCCCATATCATCTCCCTCAGCGCCCCGTTTAGGCCGCTCTGTCCGCAAATAGCACTGAATCGAGATCTCTGAGATACGTGAAACATCGCTAAAAATAACAGATTAGATTTGTGTTTAGCGCCGAAAAGGGGTAGAAGTAATGAAGAAAAAACTGACAAGTAGGTTTGGTACATGTAAACCGGGGAATCAATGCTTCCTCCCAAAGGCGTGATGAGCACTTGGTTCACGTCAAACTCCAAAACGAGATACGGTAACCACCAACATTGAGTCCTTTGCACGCTATCGCGCTGTGTTCTCCCCTTGGCCAGACGTTGCTGAGTAACGCTTGACGGAGAGACAGAAGCAGCGACCTTTGCCTCTGAGCTCTCCAGTGCCGACTGCACAGCAGGCGGCACCGCCGAGCCAGCTGGAAGCCCAAGACCCTCAGCAGTGATTATCCTGATAGCAAGCATACCCGACGTGTGCATAGGCTTTCCATTCGGATTGCCTGGCGTCGGCGTGGTCGAACGGCCCAACTCGCCGTCCGCACCAAGTGCGTTGTTTGCAGATTTTGGAGACTTTTTGCCAAGTTTCCAGGACATGGTAAGTAGGAATCCGCGAGTCCTGCTCGTCTTGTTACTACTGGGAGATGTAGAGAGCGTAGTCAGCGCGACGTGGTGGTAGTAAACGGGAAAGTTGTTTTTGACGTACAATTTTGTCGATTCGTAAATTATAAGCCAAGCTTAGCTTCGGCAAACACCCTTCCCGGAACCTTTTCCACGATTATTACTCACTCGGCTTCTATTATCACCCTCATGAAACTCGGATGACTACCAATTTACAAAGTAAACCTCTAGAAGATCTTATTGAAAAGTCATTCAAGCTTTCGTGGCTTCCTAGATCCTCTCTAGCCAGAAGAGAGTTCTGCACGAATTTGTGTCTTGTGGCTTTTGGGATTAGGCAAGTCACCAAAATATATTCAAAGAAAGAAGGGATAAAATAAGCTATTATAATTCCATCTTTTTATAGAGCCGGATACCTAATCGACTCTTTCTCTCCGACAGGCGGAGAGAAAGACCTGCAATGGTTGCTGGAAACCTTGCGTCGGGTACGCTTGAATAAAAATGCCTTTACAAATGGAAATTCTTGTGATATCTGACAAAGCCACCAAGAGATCACCTCGCTTCAACGAGGTGCGATTGGCCTATACCGCCGAACATCAGCAGTACTTCTTCTTGAACATGTCTCTTCTAGCTGAACGCGCGAAGTATCTTTGTACCCCCGAAGCAGCACGGAAAGCATCCAACTTTCATCCTTCTTGATCAAGAGGAAACAGTGGTGAGTAGTACTAGTCTCATTAATTAATAAATCCCAGAAGCTTCATAGCATAGCACTGAAACTTTTGAAGATCGATCCTCCTCAAGATGTCATAGAAACAGTCATACAAGTCGTTGGGAGCCCGGGAAATCCGATACGACTCCCAGAAAGTCTTACACCAAAAACTCTCATCCCTCTCTGTGGCTTCTTGCTTGAGTTCCCAGTCGCATATGTACCATTTTCCACCGATTCTGAGGCTTTCTTGGGTCGAGTTCCCTTAGACGTCTACGAATGCATAGTATTTCCAAAGGAAGAAGACGACGACACGAAGAAACACATATTTCTCAAGTTCTCCTGTCCTGCTCATCTTGGAGTAACTCACAGCGTGCTTGCGCCGGATTCAATTGTAAAGGATCTCGAGCGAGTCTTTCGTAGTCGATTGGAGCAGTTACCCTGTCCCTGGTCCCTCAGAATCATTCACACGGTAATCACGCAAGACAGAGTAGCACTCTAGATTACATGTACTATGCCAACCAATCCAGAAGCCAGGCAGATTCGCGACAGATACGTTCAAAGCAACAGCCAAAACAAGTTATTATTCTACCTCGATATTAATGATCTTGATATCTTCAAATGGCTTGTCCAGCTTATTCGTCTTCACGTTCTCAATCGCATGAACGACCTCGAGTCCGCGGAGTACTCTTCCGAAGATTGTGTGCTTGTTATCAAGCCAGGGTGTCGCAGTGGTCGTGATGAAGAACTGGGATCCGTTCGTATTTGGGCCGGCGTTTGCCATACTCACAGTGTATGGTCTAGAAATGACATTCATTAACAAACTATATCGAGCAACGATGCAACGTTGATTCACCTATCATGCCTCAAAGCAGTCGTGAACTCATCCTCGAACTCCTTCCCCCAAATAGAGTCTCCGCCCGTCCCATCTCCAAGCGGATCGCCAGTCTGAATCATAAACTTTGGAATAACACGGTGAAAAATAACACCCTCGTAATATCCACTCCGCGCGTGGCCAACGAAGTTCTCGACAGCTTTGGGAGCATGTTCTGGAAAGAGCCGGATATGGATATCTCCTTCGCTGGTATGAATCGTAGCGGCATGTGCGATGGGAGATGGACCATTGAGCTTGGCTGGGGCTGTGATGGCGGCTGTTGCCTCATCTCGTGTTGGTCTCTCGTTGAATACGTCCCGATCACCCTGTTCTTTCATGTCCCTTCAAAATGACAGGAGTCAGTGAATGATTTTTCCTCATGAAAGAACAACATACTCAGGTAAAGTTCGAGTGAACATGTAGAAACGCTGTCGTTTATAGCCTGTACAGAAGAGAGTCGGGTCTCGCGCCTCTTTGCCAGCCAGGATAGGGTTTGCAGAAGCAGCCATTGCCTTTAAGTTCGATCTTCAGCTTCAGTTTGACATGAACGGATACTTCGAACGTACGACTGTGGAGAAGCCCCTCTTTGCCGGTGCTCCTTGATACAAACTTAAGTTCATCCATCGTACTGTCTCATCCTTCCCCAGTAGACGCACGACCTTATTCGTCACTATGTTTATAACTATTGCGCCTTAGTACGGCGACGAACGGGAAAAGAATGCCTGCCATACCTTTTACTCCGAGCAAGGTTGGGTATAATACGAAGTTCCCGCTCTCATCCCAAACGGCGTTTATCCATCTGCCGGGCACTCTTCCATCAGGTCCTGGAAGTTCCAATTCGCGATCAACAGCCAGTCTGCGCCCAAATTCCATGTCTTCAATGTGATATAGAGATGTCCCAGCTTGTTGCATATCCTGAATCGCTCCAAGTGACTCATCATACCGCCTTGTAAGCTTTCCAGATAGTACAGAGAAGACACGAATTTGACGATCAGGTAAAGAAAAGGTGACGAAGGAGTTGTTGTCCGGTGACAACACTATGCACGTCGGCGTTGACTTCGCCTGTAAAATCAGGACTGAGCCGTCTGCTTCGCTTCGTACGATCCTTGATCTTACCTTTTTAAACTCAAAAAGATCTGTTGAGGTTTTGTATTCCCACATCTGCGGGACATTTTTTGGTAGCTCGAATGGCTCAAATGGTTGCCAATATTCAACGAAACCGTTCTCATCAGCCGAGATGACAGTGTCGTATCGATCATTGTACTTTTCAGCCGGTCTAGTCAATAGTCTCGCCCTTTCGCCCATAGCTATTAAGGACGTATTACTCACTGTCATGAGGTGGACGGGGGACCTGTGCACTTTGTCGACGACGAGAAGTGGTTTATCGTCTCCTCGACTATCGTAGATACGGATCGCACCCGAGTTGCTCTCGGATCTACAACAGCATTAGCTTTCATATCTGATTATTTTATTCGAGAAGCGCGTACACGGCGAGCAGAGCCTGCGCTTTTCCCTTCTTATGTACCCAACAACAGGCGTGTGGTACGAAGCCAAGTTTTATCATATTAATCATGTCTACGCAAGCCTTTCAATTACCGACATAATATTCAACGCTTTGAGACTCACCGAAATTGACCACATCAAACACCTTAGCAGTCCCATCCTCCGAAATGCTCGCAAAAAGCGTTCCGTCCGCACTCGCCGACACGCCGATGATCTGCTGCAAATGCGCTCGGTAATGCTTGACAAACTCAATCCCAACTTCCTGCTTCTTCCATAACTTGAGATGCCCGTCAACGGAAGTCGTTACGACAAAGTCTGTCCCCCTTGTGACTACAACGAAGTTGATAACGTCGCGGTGCATGAATGATTTGGCATAGCGGTCCGCGCTGGGGAGGTGCGAGAGATATAGCTTTTCGTGAGGAAGAGCTATCAAGGAATCGAATTAGTACCGAGATGGTGAAGAGAGTTTTTTGCTACTCACTCTTTCTCTTCTTTCGAGCTACCTGAGCTTCTGCTGCACCTGCAGGCAAGGGCATCGGCCCAATGTTATCGTCACTGTCCTCTTCCTCATTATCTTTAGGCCCGCCGTTTGACTCTCGTGCTTCCTCAACATCACGTTCCCGTTTCCCCAAGACAGAAACTTCGGACTCAGACATGATCTGTCCACAGACAACGCGCGTCAGATGCAGCAAGTTGAATCTACCAACAAAGATGGACGATCAATTGAAAGTAGAGAGTCAATCAATCGAGCCGATCATCATGCATAAAAACGGAAACGATTTGCGCTCCGAATTTGGTACCTTGCTTGTAAAACTCGAAGTTGTAGATCCGTATAACATAACCTTGATACTACTGAAAACGAATTATAATAATACATTCCTGGTCCAGTTCGTTATCCGTAATTTGTAACGAGATAGGGAATAACGGGTATAAATGGACGCTCGTGTCAAATCAAGAAAGTACTAAAGTCTGTTTGAAAAGGAAAAATGAAGAATAAAACGAGCTTACTATCAATACACCTCGAAATATGTGGGTATAATCACAACAAGAAATAAAGAAACAGAAGTATCGTGCAAAACAAAGGAAAGTAAATCATGAAGTCGTTATGAAGACCATGGCACGCGGGAGAACATCCAGGCTGTCAACCATGAGCGCGTCGATTGTTCACCAGCGTCTTGTTGAGACTGCTCTTCTTCACGCAGACGACTCTCATTCGCTTGGGCCTCTTCCGCAATAACCTCATTTATGACAACCTCTCTAGTTGTAACAGGAGTTGAGGTACCAGAGGTTGTCCTTGGTCGCGGAGGCGAAGTCGCAAAAGAAACGCGCGACCGGGAGTATGGTGCCTGCCCTCCCAATATAGAACGAGTTGTCATATCGTGCCCGGGAAACGCAGATGTGCTACTTCGCCGTGGCTTTCTGGCTTGGGATATAGAAGGCATCTGGGAATTGGACTGGGAAGACATGAATGAAGAAGTTCGGCGTGGCAAGGGAAACCCTGTATCAAGCGTCTTCGACCTAGTCTGGGAAATACTACGATGTCGGGCGTCGTTACTACTGGATGTACGTCGAGTGATGATGCTCGGCCTTCGCGATCGTCCGTTGGTATTTTCAGCATAGTCAACGTCGGTTTCCTTGCGAATATTGTCTGCGCGTTCTTGAATACCAGGTGGTAGGAGAATATCCTCTTCTCCGCTGATTTCACGCGTCTCGACTCGCCTCAATGGGCCTAGTTCCAGGTCAGGCGTAGAAAGATCATCCACTGATGCGGAAGAAGGGAGGTCCGCAAGCGCAATACCACCCTCAATCCATTCGCCCAGCTGACCCAAGCTGGGATCGCTGGTGAGTGCCCTGAATACATCCACGGTATCATCCAAATCCAGAATGCCAACTGGATTGCGAGGAAGCCAAAGATGGTTCGCGATTGGTCGAATATAGTAAGGATTGTCGTAAGGCCGATCTAACCTCGCAGAGTCATCCCAGGCAGGATGCTTCTCATGAGGAACCACCAGTGGGGGTCTGCCCAAAGCTATCGCAGCTTTCTCTGAGAAACTCCGTTCGTGACTCGTTTGTTGTGGGATACTTGCGCCAAGTTCCGGCATTGATTCTACTGGCCTCGAGTCGACAGTAATTCCATCTGGGCTACTGATTGTCCCATCCCACGATTTGAGATGCCTTGAAGCCCGAACTTCGTCAAACGGTATAGGCTTGTGCTGTCCTATTGGTGCCTTTGGACGAGACGCTGCGCGATACGTGAACTTGAACCCCTTCGGGAGCTTCCAAGTCTTGAATCCCAGTAAACTTGAACCTGTCTTCGCCTTAAGATTCTCAGAACTGGCTGTCACATTTGCAGGATTAACGAAGCTATTGCTCTCTTCAGGCTCAGAACGCGGAGGTGTGATTCCGCATACTACGTGCGCTTCGATGATGTCCGCCGCTTCGAATTTCGCCCGGCATATTCGGGTAAATCTATGCATGTCGTCAATATGTAAACGCAAAGAAAGACACAGGACTTTTCATACAGGATCTTGATGAATACCGTGAAAGCAATCATAACAGCAGTTAAGCCAAGGTGGACCTCCAGTTTGTTTACGCCAACAAAGCCCAAGAAAATGACTTGAGCAAGGACAAGTCCGTCCAGAGTATAACGTCCAACCCTGATAAGAATAAGTTTGCCATTCCCTTCATAGTTCTTCGCGTAAACGTGCAGTAACTGCAAGACGGTTAGACAAGGCTAGAAGAACGTCGTTTGCGGAGATCCACTGACCTGATTCTTGATTATCACTGGCCAGGCATCAAATCAAGAATTGAGTCAAAATATGTAATGACAGCACTAAATGGTGTCGCTCACCAGTCTGAACCGCATAATAGACGACCACAAATGGCATCAGAAGCGGATTCAGCACGGCAAAAACTAGAGTCAAAATGACTGTCAAGACATGATTGGGAAGCCAGTCTGAGGAAAGCCCGTCAGCACTGAGTCGTGCGCTACTGGCAATATCTCTTACAGTAGTAGTTGAATGTACGAGGACGGATGCCGACAGCACGTTTTCGAGGCGTTATCTGTCTCTTCGTGATTGGATACGTGAAGAGAGGCAGCTTTGATAGTTTTCAGCAGCTAGTCCTGTCTTAAATGCATGATGACTCACGCCAACTGCGGGATAATATTAGTTAAAGAGAGGGTGACAGAAATAACAGACTGCTTACTGAGAATGAGCTCAAATCCACCGTGCACGCCAATAGTGAAGATAACTAGCAAAATTCTTGTCAACGACATTGCACGGTCGATTCATGTTCACGAAACCCTTACACCACCCGACATAGAAAGGACCCGCAACTGGAAAGCTTTCTCCAACAACTGAAAGAACATCCACACTTGTTTTCCAAGAAGTGAAGAACGACTCCAGTGCCGTCACTCCAACGCAAAAGAAGACGAGAATGTTAGCAACGAGAAACTTGTGATATCGCGTAAGAATCCGATCATGCAAGGCAGACAACGTGCTAATGGTATGTGCCTTCTTCGCAATCAGCAGGAGTAGCAACGGAATAAGCATGATAAGTAAGGACGTGAAGACTGTCGGAAGAAGTGATTGGACAAGTTCTTGAACGAACTCATGTTTATTCAAGAAGTCCAACTGAAGCCTTGTGATGAGCTTCCGCATCAACAAGAACAGGAGAGACTCAGACTTACGAGACCAGGGACTACTGTGGCAATGTTGTTGATGCTCACAAGACCCACAAGAATAGAGACCGGAATAATCCAGACAATAGTAAAAGCCCTGGGCAATCATCAATCAGAAGCCTTGACTAACATGTCAATTTTCAACCCTTACCAAACTCCTAGGTCGACAATCCAGTCTTTCATTAGCTACCGAATCATCAGCATGTCGAATTCCCGTTAAGTTGAACAAAACCTACCTCGCCTTTATATGTCTGCTTCATAAGTCTTATCCAATCCAAATCCTCATAATCAGGCGCCATGCTCACTAAGCATGCAAGCGGATTCTTTGGATGAGCCGCTAAGTATTTGCAAGCACGGCGCGCATCATCCGGATGTGCAAACGTCACAAACGCAGTTGACACAGCCTCAAAATCGGTCGGTTGTTTCGAGCGTTGCTCCGTTATAAGTGCCGTAAGATAGTTCACCTTTGTCGCGTAGTAGTCAATTGCTGGTACAGCACGTCCTCGGAAGAGCGCGTTCAGATGGACGAGTGGCTGATATGCGTTCAACGTGGACCTGGGCAGACTGAACAGCGCCTCCCATATTGTAGGATAATTCGTGACGGGAAGGGGGGTTTCTGGCCGTTTCTCGGTCAGCCTCTTGCATTCCTCTACCGGGCGAATAACGCCAGGGAAGAGTGAGCACAAACGAGAGCGAGCCGAATGAAGCAGCCTGCGCTTGTCTCTCATGCCAAACTCTTCGACGAAGGGACCCAAAGTTCGAATGAGGAGTTCTGTCCGATCCTCAGGTATAATTTCGTCCTCCAGAGTTGTCGACGCTCGCTCAAGATCAGTTTCAATCGAAAACTTTTCTTCACTCCGCTTTCTGCTGCTGCTGCTGAAGCCGGAAATCCTCGCCAACCGACTCGCGACACGCTCGCTTCGCGAAGGTCCGTACTCCCGCAAATCCATGGTTTCTTGTACATCAGCGAGAGCCCTGCGCGCCAGGCGGATGTGAGCAGTCTCCAAACTACGCATCATCTCCTCTCGACGATCCAGCAGAGAAGCGAGTTCTGTCATCTTTCGCGCTACAGTCACGCGTTCTATCTCTGGTTTATTTCCTTGTTGAGCCCTGCCCTCTATTATCGAATTTGAGTCCTCGACGCTAGTATGAGAAAAGCTTCCGTTCTTTCTCGCTCGGTTGATAGCATATGAAATAAGCTTATTGAATAGACCGGGCTGAGTCGACGAAGTAAGTCCGATTGAAGGCTTCGCAAGCGGACGAGACATGTAGTATTCAAAGTACTCTTTGAGCTCTTTCTCTGATCGTAGCCTTGAAGGGATGTTAGTGACCATAACTGTCCGCAGCCTCAAACCCTTATTCGTTTGATCGTTCTCCAAAGGAGGCATCGACTGAAATGGGTGCTGAGGATGTGGATGAGGCGCAAATTCATCGCTCTGCTCCCTACGAGCTTGTTCAGCGGTTGCTTCGATAGCCTGAGCGCGGTATCGGAAGGCACCCTTGCTTATCCAAACCAGAGTGACAATCCAAGTAATGGATACCCAGAGTAGCAGCACAAGGTGTATCCATAGCAAACGGCGTCCCTCGGAGGTGGACACGAGAGCAGATATCAAAGCTCTCGTCATCGACTTCGGCTTATATAAGTTCGAGTCGGAGAACTTCAAATGTATAGGCAACAATATTACGGTCGTTGTGAACGAATGGAGGACCGCAAACCAGACTAGAATATCTCAGCAAGAGAAGAATGCACACGATGATAGAGAACTTACAGCATCCTCGGATGAACCGGCAGTATAGCGTCGCATCAACACCTCGAAGCTCACTGAGTTTGGATTCAGGGAAAGTAACGACCACTTTGACCCACGACAAGGGCCAACCTTGAGGATACGGTGGAGAAGGATTCCTTCATAATTATAAGCACGTGAATCGCAAAACTCATGAATTACAAGCGTACTTCGCCCATGAACGACCTTGATATAAGCTAAATTCATATTTAACATCAATCCTGTACTACAACTGCAGTAGAGACTCACTAGCCAAACTGCCAAGACTCGACACTCCCCAACGATTTCTCATCGTAATTCTTCCCTCTTCTCTTCCTCTTCAGTACCTCATGAACCGTCACACAAATGACCACAATACATCCCATCAGAACCGACTGGTTAATTAACCCGCTGGAAAAGATATTGTGGCGAACTTTAGCGACCTCGCTCTTAACTCCAGTAAGACCGAGATAACCTACCTGTAGTCTCTCGAGAACGGACGTTGCTCAAGAGTGGCCATGAGACGCGCTGCCACGCAGCGAGCAGAGGGACAACAGTGAGGGGCAGAAGCAAGCCAGTGTGAATATCAATATGGCACCAGCACGAGGTCCACTTACAAGGCCCGTGCTATTTTGGAGCGCCACCTCAATAGTAACGTCGATCATTATGACATAACTACGTCGCACCAGTCTAATTCAAATTCACTTTCAATTCAAAAAAGCACAGCTTGGCAGACTCAGACTTTAAGAATACAGACGAGACGAAATTGTACATATTCAATTTATCGAGGCAAAATAATGCTTTGGTCGGTTGAATCTGTTCACCTTCGATAAGCAGTGTCACTTTGACGGCCAAAGCTTGACTGCTGTGCGGCGAACCGAGGTTTGAAGGTCTGGATCAAGTTGAGCAGAAATTGATAAAAAGCAATTCCATAAGGCCCAAGAAGGCCAGATAACAGACAAAATCCTCGTAAGTCCAACCATTGAGATGAACCATCCGCAGCAAAGCCGACATAAAAAATACAAGAAGGCCCAAAAATGTCAGTACAAATCTTGTGGCCTCCATCCTTACACGAGCACATGACCTAAGTTGGTTGCATTGACAGGCAAGCCACAACACTCAGCAGCGTATTTAAGCGGCGGGAATCTGCCGGGTGTCTCTCTCGTCCTCTCTGCTTCCTTTCTCCCCACCACGATAACCACGAACTTCCAAGCCACGGAAGATCATCTTAGCTTATCTCGACCCACGTCGTCCTGCCATCGCATTTCCATCCTCTACCATCGCGGCGACGTCTATCTTATCCACATAGCCTACCTCCGTCTCACAGTTAATCATTACCATTCGAAAGAACAATGTCATCCACACCGTCATACGATAAGCCCCTCCCACCCATCAGCAGGCCCAAAAGGCTGCAGCGCTCCAAGTCTATGGCAACTACTGTCCAAGGTAGTTCCGCGTCCCGATCATCCTCGAAGTCGAGGCGTGGCTCGATGGCTTCTGGATCAAGTCAAGGCTCGAACTCTGGGAAGTCGATGATGCAGATGATCATCCAGGCTCTCAACACCCCCATTGTCCAGCCCGAGCACCGTCGTAAAAACCGTTCATCATTGACGGACAGTTCCTCTGTGTTCTCTCGCTTCCACCGAAGCGAGGAAAAGAGGAAAGCCGATGAGGAGCCACCAGCCCTTCGACATCTCAAGTCTGCATCAAGCCTTCGGACCACTACAATGTCCTTGCTCTCCGACTATGGCTCATTTCGCAATAGCATAATGAGCGGAAACATAGAGGAGAGAACGAGGAGCGAGATAGTCGAGTCTGCGACGAGGTACTATACCTCGATGCTTGACTATCTCAAAGAAGTGGATAGTCTGCCCCCGGTAGTCCGGGATACTCTGGAGGTGCAGCGTCTGCACCAGCAGCTCAAGTTCACTGCTGAACTCTTAAGTCCTGCCAACAACGAAGAGCAAAGCGAGCAGGCAATCTTGCTCTTGGACAACACGTTGATGCTGGTGAAGAAGCTGTTGTCCGACGTACAAAACTTGCTACTGCAACAGACGGAAGTGCCTTCTCGCATCTCGGAGGAGGAGGATCGCGACGAGGATGATAATAGGGAAGAAGCACAAGAAGGGGAGGTCTATGAGGAAGAGTCATCATCAACGGAAGGGGTATACGAGTACGATATACCCGATGCTCATCTGGCTATTCTCATAACCGAGCCTGATGATGAGCCGCCCAAACCTATACGTGGTGGTCTTCGTAAAATGAAGAGCTCAATGGCAGTACTGGGTGGTGGTGGCTCATCACAAGTCGAAGAGCCAGCACGAGACTCAGGCTATGGTACTGCAGACTCGCAACTCGAGTCTCCTTCGGAAGAGCAGCCCAAGCGACCCCTTCCATCTCGCCGTGTCAGATTCTCGCAACAGGAGAATTTGTCCCGCTGTGCTATCGTCGATCTTTCGGAGAACATCGAAGACGTTTCGCATTCTCTCACAGCGATTGAAGCTTGCCCCCTTTTCGCTGACGACGGCCGATCGGAGACACCTGTCGGTAAGCCACGCGACACAGTAGACGTTACATACGGTCAGGATGGATCCCCCGTAGCAATGTCGCCCGCTGCTATCATCGAGGAGCTTATACAGGATCTCGGATTTCTGCCTGGAGGGAAGAAAGAGCCTCCAATTGCGAACTTCAGTGATATCATCTTCACGACGTTCCGCTTCTTCTGGGAACCCGAAGAGTTCCTAGAGTATCTGGAGACGGCTTACGACAGTACCTACCTCAATGACAGGAAGTTAAGCGTTGTTCTCCTTGTGCGACTGTGGGTCCTGGCATACTGGTTACCCCAGGACTCGCAGAAGGAAGGGCTGATCAAGAAAGTACAGCGCTTCCTTGGGAAGGCTTTGAGTGACGGCTTCGTCTGGGGGACAATCCTCATAGACATGCTGACACTACTGGAGCAGTACACGGAGAATCCTGATCGGGCAGCAATAATGCGTGAGGTACCGGAGTTGCAATACGAAGCCATGCCTTTCCGGTTTGTTGACTTCTCGCGAGACATGCCGTTGTTACGCGGGAGCTACCAGAACATCCGTATCATGGCGTTCAACAACAGCACCGGATGCATGGAGCTTGCGCGGCAGCTTACTCTCAAGGAGTCCGCCCTATATCTTCGTCTGACAGCTCGGGAGGTCATTAGTCGCTTCATCGTCACGAACGGAGAAAACAAAGAGGCTTCCCTTGCGAGAGAGAAGATGGACAACCTGAAGGATTTCTCGTGTACTGTCTACAGATGGGCGACGTGGAACATTCTGAGGAGATCGACTCCGTTCAAGCGGGCAAAGGCGTTCGGGTTCATGATGAGATTAGCCAGATATCTGCTTAGTATTCGAAACTTCAGTTCAGCGCACTCGATCTTTAATGGCGCTTTATCTATTCACCTTGACATACTATTCCAAACAGAAGAGGTACGTTCCTTCCTCATATTCTTGTCGTGCCTCTCGTTGACTAACTGCGAATCAGGAATTAATGCCAAAGACCAGGAGGAACATGGCGTACATCGCAAAGTTCTTTGACGATAACAAGGACATCTCCATGCACTCATCGGCGCAGCCTACAGTCCCAATCACGGGTGAGCAGTGTCCCTGGTCTCCAATTCAAACTCGAAAACTTAATGAACGTATTTCTTCAGCGGCATATGCAGGCAGACTCTCGCGACTCCTGGAGGCGAAGGGCATCATGGTACCGTCGAAAGTTGATGAGTCCGTTAAACTCGTCAACATCTCGTTCTTCCGAGCTGCAACTCGTATCACATACGGTCAGTGTATCCATACCTTTCATCCACTGTGAAAGAGTATTTACTCTCCGGCTTATTTCTCCAGCTATGGAAAGCAATCAACATCCATATGACTTCAAGGCGCATGCACCGCTCCAGGAGTTCATCGACTACACATTCAAGGAAGTTCCGAGTGAAGACGAGATTCACGAGCAATAGTGCGTATCCTCTTTTCACGAGTTGTGGGACCGGAGCTCATCGATTGATACAGCTTAAAAGCTAAACACGAGGAACAGAGCGGCGCCCCGCTCCCCAAACCTGGTCTGATGCGCCGACTACGCACGAATTCGATGAAGACGCTCACAAAGTTTTGATATCCGTGTAACTTTATTCCTAAGGCATTGTCATGCACCTTATATGTTTATTCGTCATTTATTGGCCCTATTTGTACTCCATCTGTATCAGTATGTCTTCGACTTCGATCTTATTCCACTCACCATCCGGCTCTTTGTTTTGATTTTATCCTGATTTATCTTTCCCGCCGGGACTCCATCGTTGTCTCCATCTCTCTATCTCAAAGTTCGGAATGTATCATCGGACTTATCGCTCTTGCCCAATCGATAGTCATCTGCACTCATCTTATGAATTGAATGATCCTTTGCTGAGAGTTGAGAAACGTCCAAGGACGAATAAAGCCATCAGGACAAGTACGTTCCTTAACCTCGCCGCTTCCTCTCTCGGCAGATGACTCGGCGAATACCGCTAGTAACCTTCGTCGACAGAGGGGATATTCGAGCATGCTCTACCCGAGGTTTACCTGCCCGACCTTTGAACTGAACCGGAAAAGGAGTCGCCACCGAATTTCGAGTCTAGTAGCCATCGAAAGATGACGAACTCGTAGACGGTGGTGACTCATCCGGAGTTAAGAGACGAGCAGGTGTCGGAATATGCTTCTGAGGCGAGGCTGATTGAAGCTTTTGGAATTTTTACACTGTCAAAAGTTGCCTGATCTGTTAAGCTCGTCGAGATCGTGTTCTTCAAAGCTGAAGCTCGCATCAAATACTATTAGTATATCCATACTTTCTTTCACAATATGAGCACTTACACTGTGAGTCTACCTTGAGCCAAGGAAAGTGACCAATATCCTTACAATTTCGATACGAACTGGTACAAGAATCTATCACTTCACCTAAAAGGAAAATCCCAGCGAAGACGAGAATTTATTGACAATCGTACGCGTGTTCTTGACATGGCCACGTACTTCTTGTCTGTTTGCTCGTTCATTAGTCCTTGCCTGTGTCAACAATCATTTCGGTCTCAGTTTCAGACTACTCACCGCACGCTCTGCTGATTTATTGTCACTGTGAAGCCCTACCGCGCTTGAACGATGTATTTATATCCCGCTCTGGCACTCTGTACAAGTATCAGCAGAAGTAGCAGTCTTGCTCCACTAATAGTCAGCGTTAGAGGGCCCGTTACATCTTGGAGAAGTTGCAGTTGGGTATTAATATTAGTCACCAAGAGGTTCGGCAGGGAACAAAACAAAAACAATAAGCAAAAGCCGCGTATTCCTTGTCATTATCGTTTCCTCTTTCTAGTACCTCTTCCTCTACCTCGAGCTGGTTTCCTCCCTCTCCGACGTCGCGGTGCCTCGTCTAAAAGGTGCTCAAGTCAGAGATCGCAAAATACTCAAAAACAACATGACCTACCTTCGCCCTTCTCCTCTTCGTCCTCCTCCATCGCTTCTGACCCGCCGTCCGTTCCGGTGGCGACACTCGTCGCCCTCCTCTCGCTAGGAGTCTGAGCTTCTCCTTCGACTTCCTCTTCTTCCTGTTGCGTCAAATCGCTACTATCGCTATCCCCACTTACAAGTCCAGCAAGATCCACTTTACTCGGCTCCGCGCTGGCTTTTCGCTTCCGTCCGCGTCTTGTAGGTACCTCAGAAGGGCTTCGAGGAGGAACTGGTGAAGCCGTTGACATTGGAGATGCAGTGGCCCGCACGCGCCGCTCGGCTAGTACGGATTCGATGAAGGCATCGTGAGGAATAGAAAACTCCTCGCGGAAGAAAGGATGAGTTGCGAGGTTGTCTCCTTCTTTCGGAGAAGCGGCTGGTGGGGGAGTAGACGAGTCTTCGGGCGTGCTGGCGTTTTGTTCGTATTCAGCCTCCTAGATAGGTTTATATTGAAATCGTCAAAACAAAGGACTCCGAAAGAACGAATACAAGACATACCAAAGACTCCAACGCTTCGAGATTATAACACTCCTCCAGTTTTCTCCAAATGTCTTCAATTGGTACTGTCTGCTTCACGCCCTTCTCGATAGCCGCTTGCATGCTCAACACGTGGAAATGTCGGTTCACTCCAACGGGTCGGGCACGCATAAGGGAGCGGAAGAAATGTATCTCGCCTTCGACGGTGTCAAGCACATTCTGAGACTTGCCGCCGTCGAGAACGTCGCTAGTAGAGGATGGGGTCGAGATGACTTCCATGAAGGACGTGTTGAAGTCACGAGGAGCCTCCCAGTTCTGTACGAGATTGAGATTGCACGCGTCGCGTCTCCTGTTTCGTCTGGCGACACGCTTTCGCTTCCATTTCAATCCTCCTTTCTTACGTCTTCTTTGTTGTATCGACCTATAAAAGAAAATCAGTATCTGTTGTAATACTAGTAACGAACCTTTCAACCTGTAATGAAGTTGGATTCGCTTGAGACGCGATCCAGAGATGTGCAGGAGAAGACGTTCTGCAAATGGTGAGCTACCTGCAACTTCTCTTTGTCCTATCTAACAGTGAGGGTCTTCTGCAGGCTCAACACAAAGCTGGAGGCTCATGGATATCCTCCAATGACATCTCTGGTGAAAGATCTTTCCGACGGCGTGAGGCTCATCCAGCTTATGGTGCGTAACCGAAAGACCGAATATCCCTCTCAGAACGTTCATGCGTGCTGTTGTTCACAGGAGATCATGGGTAACGTCAGAAAACTTGGGAAACGCGTAAAGTCTGACTTGGATCCCAGGCGACGTATCACTCGGTCGATACAACAAGAACCCTCGAATGCGGGTGCAGAAAGCAGAAAATGTCAACCTCGCGCTTGAATTCATTACTTCACGAGGTGTGAAGCTCACGAACATCGGTCCTGAAGGTGGTATCACCTTAATCTTCCATCAACGCCCCGAGAAATTGAACTTTGCCTTGGTAGATATTATGGACGGCAATCTGAAGCTCATCCTAGGAATGATTTGGACACTTATTCTCCGGTTCACCATTGCAGACATCAGGTCAATTATCATTTTCTCCTACTCGTCCCTTGGACTTACAAATTCTTATAGCGAAGAGGGTTTATCAGCGAAAGAAGGTCTTCTCCTTTGGTGCCAGCGAAAAACACAACCGTATGAAGAAGTCGACGTGAATGATTTCACCTACAGCTGGACCGACGGGCTCGCATTGCACGTCATTTGCTAGTTTTCATCTTTGATATGTCGTGTTAATGTCAAAGACCAACAGATGTGCACTCATACACTGTCATCGACCTGATTTACTTGATTATGATGCTTTGGACAAGGTATATGACTCCCGTGTCATTCGGGTATAAAGATATATTCACGCAATCACAGGCCGATCGACACACAAATACTCGATTAGCATTTCGTATTGCGGAAGAGCATCTCGGTATACCCGTAAGCGATAAGATACTGTGCGAGGAGTTTGTTGACCAGATCCTTGCAGCAACTCCTAGATGTTGAAGATCTGTGCGACTCATCCAAACCCGACGAGCGAAGTGTCATGACTTACGTCGCTAGTTACTTCCATGCATTCTCTTCTATGGGTAAACTCCCTGAGCTTTTTAACGAGTAAATACTAATAACTTGGCTGTCAGACCAGGCGGAAACCGTATCACGCCGAGTCGAGAAATTTGCAGAGCTCATGCAGTCTGTATGGCTAAGTAGAAACGATTATGAGCGTCGAGTTCGCGAGGTAAGAAACGCATTTAATCCTAATTTTTCATCGAACCCATTTCCCATTTGCAATAGCTCCTCCGCGCCCTAAAAGAGAAGCAAGATGAATGGGCATCGGCGCAATTCGATGGGACCTACGCCGGTGTAAAGGCCCATTCCGCAGCTTTCCTGGACTATAAACAAACGGATAAGCGCGCCTGGGTCGTCGAGCGACAAGACGTAGCGACGCTTTTTGGGAACGTCCAGACGAAGTTAAAGACGTATGGACTTAGGGAATACGTCCCGCCTCCCGGCCTCCGTCTATCGGTAAGTTTCTCCTTATGTAGATGCCATTTGTAAAGGAACTAAATAGTTGGCAATTGCAGGCCGTGGACGAAGCTTGGTCGGCTCTCTTACAAACTGAAGCGAATCGATCAAAAGCGATCAATGCAGAGATTCGGCAGTGAGTCTTTGTCCAGTATTTGCACGCCGACCCATCTAATGGCTGCTAAGAATAAAAGAGTCTTTAAGGAAGAAGTTTGCAGATTTGGCGAACGGTTTTGAACGACGATTATATATGATATCTTCTGACCTTGCTGCCATAGAGGGTCCTTTAGAGGTCCTTGACTTCCTCTAATATTAGTCTCAGCAGTATACTGACTTGGTTTGCCCAGGAGCAACAACATCTAGTACAAGAGTTACAACAACGAATACAGCCCCTCGAAGATCAGCTGTCTGCCGTTACGCGCGTAGAGGAAGAGTGTATAGCAGCAAACGTGGACGAGAACGATTATACTGTGTTCACCTCCCAGGATCTTGAGTTTGAGCTGGAACTTGTCAAGCAGAGTATTGCAAAGAAGATATCATTTATCGATAACCAGGTGTGTCTGATGATTATCGAGCACCTTGATATTACCGGAGAATACTGAACCGACGTTTGTCAGATTGTGTCAAGAAACATGACCAACTTGACTCCGGCGCAGCTGGAACAATTTGAAAGCACGTTCCGCTACTTCGATCGGGACGAATCAAATACATTGAGCATCTCCGAGATGGCCGCCGCCCTTGCAAGCTTGGGTATTGTCTATCCTGTGCGTGTCTTATATTAGCATTTAACGTGACAAGCAGTACACTAACAATTCCATCAAATTCAGGACGAAGACTTGGGCGTCATCTATGATCAGCTTACGATGGATTACGGCGCAGTCACCTTTGAGGCATTCATCAACCTACTCGTGGACATTACTGAGGACCAGACAACGCACGATCAGCTACGGGAGGCTTTTCGCGGGATTGCAAATGATAAAGTAAGTTTCGAGTCATTTCTTCCATTTTTCTGCACGTTTCATGTTGATCTCCGTAGCCATTTGTGACGGAGCTCGACCTGCGCGTGGCGCATTTACCCGTGAGCGCAGTAGAGTATCTGCGCGAGGCGATGCCGAGTACCATGAACGAGAATGGTGAAACGCTACTAGACTATGATGCCTGGCTGGACCGGGTGTTTGAATAGAAGATGTGCGTATGCGAATATATTGTACGACCTACTCTCAGTATAGGCTTTCGAAAGATACCTGTTTCTTCTTCGATATCTGTAGATCAACTAAGTAATGTCAAGTACTTACGAATAACCTACGTAGTATTAGCGAAATTCAAGTATGTAACAACGTTGGTGCTATCGATTTATAAAGGGAGGCTGTACGAACGAGTGGCTATATGCGGCAATCTCCGTTGACAATCACCACTTCAACGATACTTCAACTCTGACTCTTGCCTCCTTCCGTACCCTACCCTACCCTACCAACTCACCTTACTTCTTGTTCATTTGTCCTTTAGTATACAACCATGGTGCGTGCACTGCTGTTAGCGTCGACGACGACGAAACTAACCACTCTACTCTTCCAACTCACCGACGATGTCGCTATATGCGCTATCACGATCATACACTCAACTGATCACCCACTTGTTATCCATATGTATCCACATCGGTAGGCCTCAGGCGTACAAGCCGACGAAGACTGCGTGAAGGCGTTCAACGACCTCAAGCTCCAGCGTCAATACAAATACATCGTCTACGCGCTCTCGCCGGACAATAAGTCCATCGTCGTCTCCGAGAAGGTCCAACAAGACTCCTCCAAACCTAACCGCGAGTTCTACGACGAATTCGTCACAAAGCTTCCAACAGACGAGCCCCGCTATGGCATCTTCGACTTTGAGTTCGAGAAGGAGGACGGGAGCGGGAAGAGGAACAGGATTGTCTTTGTGAATTGGTGAGTTTCTTTCTTCCCTGCTTGGGTGATTGTGCGGTAAAGGGCATGCTGCGCTTTTGTCGTGTACAACCCTCTCTATGAATGTGGCGCGCGCAAATGCTGATCGATGTGTCCGATTTCCACATATAGGGCTCCCGACACTTCAGGCATAAAAAAGAAGATGGTCTACTCCTCGTCGAAAGACGCGCTCCGTCGTGGTCTCGTCGGCGTTCAAGTCGACGTGCAAGCCACCGATCCTGACGAGGCGTCCTACGAAAACGGTACGTTTTCTCTGACTTCCCCTTTCCTCATCCCCTTCTTTCTGCAATCCTCTTTTGGCCTTTCACCTCTTCTTTCAACCTATGCCCGAGGTTTCACATCATTCGTAAATCACTCACACCCTCTGCCCTACGCAACCTTTTATTACCTCTCATTGCCGATCTGATGCGTATATGCGCTTGCGATTCATCAACTGATTTTCCCTTTGGTTGCAGTGCTCGAGAAATGCGACAGGCTGCGCTGAGTTTTATCCGAGTGGCGCTATATGTCCTGCCCAGACCTTTGCCATATCTCTCAAGTTTCCATTCTATTATACTCCTTAAACCCCACCTTGCTTTTCCTATATAGCCCATTGCTCGATCAATGTATAGTGTGCTGATGTACGAGGCGCGGGGAGGGACAAGAACCCAGAATACGATCATGTAGAATTGTCAATGAACCGTCCGAACCGTCCGGAAGAAATTCGTCTAAGATTTTGAGATTGCATAGGAACAGCGACACATGATTTTTAAGCGTAAAGACATTAAGCGTTCGAAGATTACACTGCTCTAGCTATCTAACCAGTCTAGTCTGCTCTCACACGTATGCACATCCTAACGTCACTCAAGACTCGAAGACGAAAGACGCACCGACCTTGTGCGCTGCGGCGTCCTGCGTGCCGTTAAGCTTCGTCGTGTCGAGGGCGAGACCGAAGGAAGCTTTGACGCCCGGACGGAGAGCCTGGGTGTAGCCTAGCGAGAGCACGCCAGTGTTGTTGATCTTCGCCTTGATGAATGCAGCGGAATCGAGGTATCTAATAATCACTATCAGTACTTATCTTGATCATAGATAAAGGTAACACTGACGTTTTGGTAGCGACCTCAAGAGCAACACCGTTAGCAGGCTTCGTGCTATCGTAGATAGCGCGTCCAGCAGCCTCAACGTCGCGGCTCACGCGGTGGTAGTAGCTCGCGGAGAACTGCGAAAACTTGTTCGTCGCAAGCAGAGCAACGGCGTATTCCGGAGCACTGTAGCCTACACCAGCAGAGTAACCTGCAACCTGGCCGGTGCTGACGTTGTACTGAGCCTCTCCCCCGAGCAGGAAGCCGTCGCGGCCGAGGACAGCATCCGCAGTGAAAGTCGGGCCCTGCGGACAAGTAAGGTGAATATTACGTGAAATGATATTTATGTAATTTGATCGACAAAGATCAACGCGGTGATTCCGTTCGTTCGTTCGACGTGTCGCGTCACCGAGAGAAAAAGGGAACCCACGATTTCACCCGAAATCAAGAAACGAATAGGAAGCAAGTAAAGGGAAAAAGTAAAGCACAAACATACCTTGAAGATGTTGAGGTTGGCACGAGTGTGGACACCAGGAGTCTTGTACGCGGCGTTGAAGAGCACACTCTTCGACGTAGGCTGGACCTTCTCGCCAGATGCATACCCGGGGACGATGGATGCATTCACGTCGAGCTTGAGCCCGCTAACAACGTTGTTATCGAGCTCGACGATGGTGTTAAGTGAATTCTTCGTC
Organism: Sanghuangporus sanghuang; assembly: GCA_009806525.1. Taxonomy (NCBI): domain Eukaryota; kingdom Fungi; phylum Basidiomycota; class Agaricomycetes; order Hymenochaetales; family Hymenochaetaceae; genus Sanghuangporus; species Sanghuangporus sanghuang. The sequence continues at coordinate 524,575 of VVIT01000013.1, read as the reverse complement.
GTCCATTGCTGCGTAAGTGCGAGCCCGTGCTTGCGGTCTGTGTATTTAGTCTCGCCGACCGCATTCACAACGCCCGTTGGGAGCGAGTTGCCGTTGACCTTAAAAGCAACACCTGAGGGCGCTGTCGTCTTGACCTCGAGCGCGGTACTACCGATTGGGAAGTCCTTGCTGAGCAAGTCACCAGAGGACTTGCCGAGATCCTACACCAAATTGAAAAATCTTCAACTATTGCTCAACAAAGTAAGATCTCTATACACACCTTCCAGGACGGCGGAACGGGCTGCGGGACAGACATGTCGGCGAAAGAGAGGAATGTAGAAGGTGAGCGTGAAATGAAAGAGGTTGACTGAAAGACTTATGTCCGCTCAAGACTCGTCATCTCGTCGCTGGATTTTGTGCCATAATTATGTAATGTAGTTTTGCGCACGTGCGTCTTTCTATCCTCTTTCAGATCACTTGGAATCTTTGCTCTAATCTACTTATATGCACAGAATGTTGCCTACAGCTACTTTCAGACCTTACCATTTTCTTCCGTAGGTATAACTACTTCATCGAAAGCGTTACTTGCTGTACGTCCTTCTTGCAGTTCAATCGGAGGAGATTTCCCTGATACATTGTTCTTCGTCTCCTTCGGACTGAGCGAAGCACCGCCGAAGAAGGCGCGGATATCCTTCTGTGCGGGGTCGTAAGCAGAGCTTCCAATCCCACCTTGTTGACGTTTCTGAAACAGAAAGTGACGTTAGGATGCCTCTTCAGTTTTATTTCGTATTTGCATACCACTTTGTCAAGGTGGGAATGCTGATTGACCTCGGTGACCTTCACCTTCAATGGAGGAGGCTCAGATTGGTCCACGTCTACCGTATCACCTTCCTTTAGACCCTAGGACGCGACAGATGGCATGAAAAATCAATAAGATAATCTCTATAGGTCCGTACGTACGATGAGATCGATTGTCACTCGGGTCCATGCTGTATTCATCAATCCTGTCCATTTCCCTCCTTGTGCTCCGGCCTGGACGTCTCGATCTTTCCTAACGAGAGCAGCAATGAGCTCGCTGATGCATAATCCATGGCTGACGATTGCAATATGTGCCTTCTCTCCAGTCTTCGCGGCATTCCATACGTGAGGTATTATGATCTCTTCCACCGCCCTTTCCGCACGAGCTTGTAAATCGTTCAAGCTCTCGCCATCGGGGAATTTATCCTTTCGGTTGTAAATAACAGGATAAACACCGCGTGCGTATTGTTCTTCTCGAGAGAGATTTTCGTCAGCTTTCAAGCTCCACGGCCTGCTCTCTGCGACACCGAAGTGTTGCTCGCGCAGATCCTTGGAAACTGTAAATGATGGTTTTGGCTCCGGTTGTGCGACTAGTATAGCCTGTGCAGTGGTATGGGCGCGTTTAAGGTCCGAGGTATAAATTGCAGTGAAATGAGTGTTGGAAGAGGCGAAGAAATCTCCAGCTGCTCTTGCTTGCTTTAATAGATGCGCTTTAATAATGATTGTCATATGAGAAATATGAGCATATAGTGCATACATTCATCCCTTTAGCGTCATTCGTTAGGTCAGATCATAATGTCATCTGAAGAATAACTTACCATGGTTTGAGAGTGTTGCATCTGCCCATCCGGCCCACACTGTTTTCTTCGAACATAATTTAATGTGCGTTCTCCAAGTTCATTCATTACTTACTAGGTTGTCCGTGGACTCTCCATGCCTAACCTATGGTATTATTCATTCAGGTTCCCAATTAAACGACGGATGAACGGGAGAACTCACAAATGTGACAGTCACCAAAGCCATCTCTTTTCAGACCGGCCACAGCTGAAGACAAGGTGCCAGTCGATGACAGAAACGTGTTCAAAGCCAGAGCGGTCATGATGCTCCGGTAATGAGTCACAGAAGTCTTCGGTTTATTGACGCGTATAACTGGAGGATTAGTCAGCGACGCGCGTAAGCCTGTACTTACCCGAACCTTCGAGTGCACCTGAGTGCACTGCTTATGCCCGACGCTTGGCCCAGTATACACGTTGGCGCTGACGCGTCTCTTGCTTTTATACCTTCACCAGCTCGTGTCCTGAAGCAAGATACAGGAGAAACATGTCAACGAGCAACTCTCACGCCGCCTTTGCTATCGCTCCAGAGCGACAGGATGGTGAAATTCTGAGCGTTGGTCAACAATGCTCGGCTGTCCAGCAGAAGTGCACTGTCGTGGATTACTTGCCCTTCTCATGCGATCATTGCAAGAAACGTTTTTGCCAGGATCACAGGACTCCAGAGAGCCATTCGTGTGAGAAATGGGACGCGAGTGCGGCCGACCGAAGAGCTCTTGAGTGTACGTCCCTACATTCTTCTTATGCTGAGAGGTCTGATTAATTGTTGTTCCTAGGTCCATTATGCTCTGAACTCATAGCCATTCCGCCTGGCGAAGACCCGAACATCAAACTCGGGAGACACGTCGATGAGAGTTGCGTGGTCATGACCGGCAAAGCTGCCAAGAAGTCAACAACACCAACCTGCGCACGAGCTCGTTGCGGTAAGCCTCTCTGGCAGCCCATCACTTGCGATGTAAGTACTTCTTCGTTTACTTGGTTGTAGAACTGGGATCTTAATTCTTTACGCTGCATATTAGAAATGTCGTAAACAATTCTGCGCTCCGCACAGATATCCGAAAGACCACCAATGCATTTCCTTGTCGTCGCCTACGCCATCATTCACGTCTAACTCGACGTCCCAGAAGCAATCAAATCCACTAGCGAACATCTCGTCGCAAACTTCCGCAAAGAGTGCGGCAGCAATGGCTGCCCTCAAGCGTTCGTTCGGAGCAACGAATCTGGGCAATTCCTCGTCTTCGGCCTCACCTGCGCCACCGTCTCCTCAAAGGGTACAGACGAAATCTGCACCCTCAATGAACGCTTCAACAAGCACGTCATCTGCAGTTTCAAGTGGTTCTAGTGCCTCTATCAAACCCAAGATACCAATTTCATCCAAGGATCGGTGCGTACCCTTTCCTTCGCCTCCGTTCAAAGAGTTCTCAAAATGTACCAGTCCTGAAATTCCTACTTTATTGCATTCTGCACCTATTCTGGCTTCTGTTTCCGGCGCCACCGACAATGACGCTTCCAACCCTACGCCTGGCGGTATAACCCTAACGTCGTCTACGTCGTCTCCAACCGGTCGTTGCGCCCCTACGTTTTCGTTCCTTGACGCTGATGCGTTTAAACCACCTCCGCTATTTGGCCGTGCCTAACATCTGTTTCTTATTTGATCTGTATCTCTATCACGCTGTTTGACTTGTATCGATGCGTTGCCTTCCATTCCGCTGTAATTCATGATTCATATTATCTTACATTCTTATAATTTTCTTCTCTTAACACTCGTAATTTAACCTATGAAGCCGAGCGGTCGCAGAACGCAAGTCCCAGCTTCGCGCTATGCAAGAGCGACAAAGGAAGGGTGTAAGTCCTGTCTTCATCGTTCGCCTAATTGATGTTTATGTGTTGCATCGTTCCTTCGTTTATAGCTCTTGACCCCTCAAGAAGAGGAACGACTCAAATCCTTACAAGAAAGCGTCAAGGATGATAAGGACTGTGTCATCATGTAACTTCTAATACCCTGCTTCTGCTCTTTACTCTCTCCTTGATTATTATAGCTGGGCTTTATCGGCCTGGAACTCTCCTTGGTTCAGAATTTGGATCGATGCAAACTCTCGGCATTACTTCTATTCCGTAGGTGTACTTATCGGAAGAATTCTCAGCGCTTTAGAATCTGTCAACCGATCAAGCGACGCAGCGTATTGTGTCCAGGGACGAAAAGTATGTCTGCAATTTTATTGTCAAGCGAGATAGAAGGCCGTAGATCAATAATCAATACAAGAATCCTGAGTCGTCTCCAGAGTCTGAAGACGATTTTGAACTAGAACCAGACGCAACGCCGGATCCAGAGATGCTGGTAGATATGGGTGCTTCCTCGACATATACACCCGAGAGGTAATAGTTCTCCGTCACATCTGAGACGAGTAACGATAGGACACCGACGTGGAAGACAGCGGAGTTCGAGCTAGCAGCAGCGGATACGGCGGGAACGGTCAGCTGCAAATCGTCTGAACCTGTTGAAGAATACAGCGCGACTGTTTGTGCATCGAACTGATGGACACAGAAGTATTATATGCGTGAACCTTCATTTCCATGGTGGCTTGAGGAAGAGAAACAGAAACGTACGTCGATATCATATGCGAAGTTATACCACGTTCCGGCCTCCCATTCCGTACCCCACTGCGCTTGGCTATTCGCGAACCACTGGAGGTTTGTCGAGTTGGGACTCACGCCAGTCTTCAGCTCGGTGAAATGTGATTCGAAGAACAGAATCTGGTGTTCTCCATCGAACTACATTGCATTCCAAGTTCTTGTCAATCATTCTGGTCTCACAACACAAATGCGCGTGGCAAGACACTCACATTCGGTCCGTTCTCCCCATCCTGCATGATCGAGAAATGATAAATCAAGTTACCCGTACCGAGGTTTGCGGTAGTCTGCGGGATGAGTTCCGTACGTTCCATACCATCCGAGTTCCAAATCGCTGAACTGTCGATCGTGACTCGCAAGCCTTGCGTCTCGTCAGTATCTGCTGAATTTTTGTACGATGGGTCGAGAGCAAGGTAGTCTGAGGTTGCTCCGGAGCCATGAATATACTATAAGCAGTGAAAACGTTCAGTGAGATTCAGTGGCCGCGTGCAGCGGTCGGGTGATACTGACCCATTGGTATTCGCCAACTTGGTTGGACCATGACCCTTTGGCAGATATTAATGCGAGGGTTTTCTGGTAACATTTGCACGACTTACACTTGTCGAAATCCGAGGCAGAGCTGTAGGCATCGAATGAGCCGGACCAGACTACAGTACCCGCATGGACACTAATGCCCAAGATTGAAGCAATTCCAACAAGAGAGATTAGAGAGCGCATGTTGTCCGGTTCGAGACGAGTCGGCAGCGAAAATCAAGTTTAGATCTTGAATACTGGACAGAAAGAGGAAACAGTTCAACTCTTTCCTTGGCCTTGATGTATGTATGTGATCCTTATATACCTGGCTAGCAAGCAAAAAATTGCGGAAGCCGTACTTAAATCAGATTAATCCGAGGTAGACACGTCGACAGACCGACACAACTGGATGTTTGTCGGGACCTAAGAATGGATCACGGAATTCATTATGTTGTCAAAATTCCGGACGTTATATTACCAAGGCCATATGAACGAATCCATGGAGGAAAATGGTTTCCGGAGTATTTGCGTAGGAACTGGTAACTATATGTACCGTCTTGCGATTGAATGTTTAAGATTAGTTCTTCCGATGAAACAATGCGAAGTGCAGACATCGCAATCATCATGACTACCTCACTGGTAATACCTAGTATCACTGGGAAACACCCAAGGCTGTTCTACCGTTGCACGCTTTCCTGCCGGTCCAAGCTCCGCTATAAGGCAAAAACGCCCATACGCGTGCTCCATCTGAGAATCATTACCGTGGGCCGTATAAATCGACTTTTGCTCATTAGAGAACGTCTTCATCGTGTCCCAGTGGAAGCCGAAATCGATGTCGGAGTTGTCTTCATAGTACGAATCTACTTTGTGCCTAGTAATCTCTCCATTGTTCCTCTTTCCCGTGAGATAAACCATGAAATTATCCCTCCATGAAGAATTTCCCAACAAGACTGACTGACTACCTTGGGCACGATAATTTCATACTATTCGCGCGCTCTCTTGGTGGTGTAGAAGACGTAGAGTCTTGCATCGGGACCGAAGTCTTTGCAAGTTTTCATCAGCATTGCGTCGTTTCCGTCAAGGTTTTTAGCGATGAAGTCGAGAGTATTGACATCTCTGGGCTTAACTTTGATTGGATATTCGTGACTAAGGCCGAATCCGGGGTGCATACGCATCGAAGACTATGTATTGCCTCGATCACATACGTATCTCGATGGCACTTGACTTAGCTTTGGAAGTATCTGCACACCCTAAAAGCGGGACCTTGTAGATATGCTGCAAAGAAGCTGCTTAGACCAAGCGCGTAGCAACGTCGGTGGATTTCGCTGACATCAAGGCACAGGCAAAAGAAAAGTTAACATTTTAGGCAGCCAAAGACTCTACTTGGTCTTATGGATTCTAAGTTTGTTCGGATTATACAGGTAGTTTTCCGAGTAGTTCTTTGGAGGTATCCTCTTCACGGTCTCAGGTTGTCTAATTGACAGTTGTGAGTAAGTTGCCGTCGAGAAGTTCCAGAAGAACTTACACAAAATAGTCCCATCCTTGAGAAATCAAAACAAAGATTCAGTCATTAAGTGGATATTCAGCGATGAACGAGGCGAACGAACCTTGTTTCTCGGCGAAATGAATAGCATCTTCCTTGGTTCGGAACGACATGCGGAGGCCCTGGACATAATCCGCGCTTCAACCAGATATCATTGTCAACCGACGGGAGAGTTTATAGCCAGGTCAGAAACGCACGAGCTAGCCCAGCCCATTTGTGGGTTCTCCCAGCGACCACCTCCCTGCAAGATGTCGAAATCGATTCTCCATTTCTCGCCCTTGTTGCCACCACTTTGCATCGTGTTACGAGTAGGTTTGAAGATGCGGACACTTCGATGATGCAGTTCGACTGGCACAATAATCAATATCAATAACATTTAAATAACTAAGGGGAGAAACACACCGGGTGCGCCGCTAACGACGTCTGCTGTGGTTGCCTCCTTAGGCGGAACTTTCGCGATTTCGGACGGCTGCCGTTGCGCAACCTCAACACCGGTCTGAGACGCAGTAGATGTGCTTTCCGTCCTCACGATGTTCGAAGCGGCGAATCTCATGGGACGGGCAGCAGCGCCGCGCTGAACTGCGCGTAGCAAGGACATGATGGTTTGAGAGGAAGCCTTGGAATCGGAGCGTTTCGCCGTACGTAATCAAGATATATTCTAATTTCCACGCGTTCTTCTTGTTCTTCTGGAACCAGCGCTGCTCAGTCCTCTGCGCTCTGCGCCCGTTCTTAGCTTCCTATGCGTATCTAAGCTACCGTTTTCTCCCCGCTGGCCAATCCCGCCTGCGCACTCTGTCGTTCGTTCAACCACCACACTCGTTTCATTTTCTATTCTCAAGCAGGTCGAACCACGTGGTCATCTCTACCTGTTTCCTGAGAGATTAATCGGACGCACATAGCCGTCCCAGTCTCTACCAGTTTCTGCTAGGCGCGGGTTTTCGTATCTTTACGTCGAGGTTTAATTGAGTGATGTCGGTGAAACGAATGCACTCACGACGCCTGTCGTTGTTCGGTTTAGGTCAGTCTCAGCCCCTTTCCTCTGGGGAACAGACACCGCGGCCGAATACCACAGCGTCATTCGCGTTGTCCATCAGTTCACCTGCCGCAAAGCAGGTTGATGGCAAGCCTGCGGCATATGAAGCACAGGGGGCCCCTATCCGTCGCAAACTGTCGAAGAGAAGGAAGCCGGGGCAGAAAAATCAGGAGCTTGCTTCCTCCCCACCAGCTAGTAACTACTCGCACTCGAACTTGCAACTATCAGAGCTCAGCCATGAGTATGATGTGGCTTATACAAATCAAACTCGATCCACCTTAAGGAGGAAAACGTCTATGAATGTGCGAGCAGCGCTTCAGTCTATCTTTATTCCGAGACCGTCTAGGAAATCCGTCGCAGGTATGGGAATCGGAGGAAAGCCGGTCGAGAGACGTAAGGGAAATGGGAGAAAGCCGTACTATTACGAGTCTCGCTCGCCATCGCCGCCATCGCCGGAAATCCGACCTCCCTCAGGTCTGGGTCAGATCGCAAGTTCCGTCGATCTCTCTACTTACGTCCAAGAAGAATATGAGGCATCGCTGCTGCGCTCTCTATCAGGAGAAAACTCTAGGGATCCCTCTGTAGTCCATTTCATTCCTACTCCACCTTCGGACGATGCGACTGCGAATGGGAGTCCAGCAACAAATCGTGCTAGATCCCTGAAAGGCGAGAGCACCGGAGAGCTGTTTTATCAGCCCACTTCGCAGCCACCATCAGAACCATCTGAAGAACTCATAACAGTGTTGGACTTGGCTATGCCTTATTTCTCTCCACACAGTCTGTCCTCTATTGCGGTTGCGAGTCGTGGTTTCCTTCGTTCCGCTCGTATTGCACTGTATACGAATATCGACTCCGACGACGTAGGAGACGATGAGAAGCGACGTCGAGGAATCTTGCAAACCATAACTGGCAACGCCGAACTTGCGAGCATGGTGAAAAGCTTGCGTTGGGTGTGCACACACGCCCCGATATCCTCGTCGAATTCTTCCCTTAACACCAAACGAAGTATACCCAGACGCATGCCGACTATATCAATCTCTTCATCACCGGAAGAGTTTGTTCTTCCGCGTGTCTTTACCCTTCTTCCGAACCTCGAAAATTTGGTACTGCTCCAACCTCAAAGGTCCATTTTACAATCGTTTATTCCCTCTCATTCGCCGGCTCGGTCTCCCGGCGCATCGCCAACATCCTCACCATCGCAGTCGCTCCCCTCTCTACTCACGTCGCTGAGATCGCTTACTTTGGCAGGACGTACGACTGTGTCGACGAGTTTTGGCTCCGTCCTGGTGCGCTTCCTCGAATTACATCCCGGTATCCGCGAGCTCATCCTCCCAGACATGTTTTGTCTGCCCGATGCTCACACATTATCTCGCCATGGTTCGAGCTCGTCCTCTCATTCGTCTAGTCCAATTAGCACACCAGGCCATGAGCTCATACCACCTGTTCCGGCATTACCGTCTTGCTATTCACCGGTGATGAATAATCAAGAGCCTCTTATTCCAACCTTGTTGCCCAACCTCACTCGCATCAGTGCGCCGTTAACACTTGCGACGCAACTTGTTCCAGGTCGACCATTGCGTGTTGTTGATATTGAGCTTTCGACAAGCTTATACGAGGGTTTACGACCTGCTGAAGTTGCTCATTCTCTTGCCGAGGCTCGTAGTATCCTTAACAAAAATCAGAGCGAAGAAGGAAAGGCTGTAAACTGGAGAGCCGCGAGACATTCTCGGCGGTTTGGTACTGGCAGCACCCCGACGAGTCCATTACCGACGCTCACACCAACGTCCCCGCTACCACCCACACCTTCCCCAGGCGAAGAGGCAAAAATCACTAACTGGAAAGCTGCAAGACAGGCGAGACGCGCTGGTATTACGACTGCTGCTGAGCAGAAGCCATCGTTACGCGAGTTGACTGTGAGGTGCACTGCCAAGGTGGATTGTCGGACTATCGGTAGACTTCTTATCGCGTTAGGTAAAGAGCTTGGAGAGGTATTAGAGGTTCTTGTCATCAGATGGTTTGGCTCCGAATCTGTACGTGTTTTATAAATCCTTTGTTATACACTAGTATCGATGCTGACCGCTATGGTTTCCAGGACCTCCACACCCAACTAACGCTCACCCTCTCGCGCTACTGTTCCCTACACCGTCTCGAGATCTCAGTCGATCGCGAGTCGGACTCAGACTCCAATCCCGACATATCAGATAATCAAGAATCAGACAAAACAGAAGCCGACTTGCAAGCGAGTATCGCAACTGAACGGAACCTAGTTGAACAGTGGTCCCGTATGTGCCCTGATCTCTCTCATATCGAGTTCGCGTCTGGACGCATTTGGAGGGCGAGCTAAGACTCAAAGCTGGAATTTTTGGACATCATTCGTTCTCTACTATTTATTGGTCACGAGTGTATGTACACGTCGAGCTGGGGCTCTTTTAGACCGGATACATCATCCTTGCTTCCCTTTATGCACTCATCTTGCAGCATACCGCATACTTTCCTTCCTTCCTTCCTTGGCAGTATACATGCATGTTTGCTCCTAAGTGACTGACTTACCAGCTTTTAGAAACTGATTTCGGTGTTCGAGTGTGTATCATATCTCTAGTATAATTCCGTTCCTTTGTCGTTTCCGCCTATACATTGATCGCCTGCTCTGTCTTTTGTGTGTGTAGTCAATAAAATCAGTGTTAAGACGCGACGATCTGATGACTAAAATTGGCACGCACGATTCCTCCACGTGCCCGGCACACGGCCGCGTCTCGCGCGTCGTCGTCGTCCAGCGTCTGTTTGGTGACTTCCTAACTCTTCTTATCCTCTATCCATCATCGCCTTCGTGGCGCTTTTGCGCGGCTTCAGGCTAGAAAAGACGCAGAACCATTTCAGCTGCGACGAGATCAGCTGCAGAAAGTAACTAGCTGACCACCCAGTCGGGTCGACGCGGGGCTGGTTTGCGTTAACCCCGAGAGTGGATTTGGAATTTCTGACAAACTCGGATTTAACGCAGAAAAGTCCACAAAATATCAAGAAGTAGGCACGAGATATATATGCCGGGTAATACGACTGATGGTGGAGGCGGGGGTGGAGGATTGGTAGTCCCACGTCCCTCGTTGGACGGCGGACTATCAAACGACATCGCACTCTCCGCAAGCTCGACTGTAGCACCGTCGAACGGGTCTTCTTGGGTGACTGTTGATGGCGACCCCCGAACCTTGTCTTCACGTCCCTCGAATATGACACTAGTTGAGCGACCCGGGTCCAATACTGATGCTAACGGGAGTGGGATTGAGATATCGTTCCCGGAGTTGGATGGGAGAGAACCCGCGGACCAGATGGAGACATTGCGCGATATGCTTGAGAAGGCGACAAGACTGAAGGAGGGTGCTGTGAACTTCTTGAAGATGGAAATGAATGTACGTCTTGCTCTTCGATTTTATTCCGGGTGCTTTCTAACGACGTCGTCTGGGTTGTAGGATACCATAAGGATGCGCGTTGAGCTTGAACTTGAACAAGCGGAGAACAGGATGGATGCGATCAATAGGGCGATGGACGCGAGTAAGTGTACTATTATCCTTCAGTCGACGAGAATCTCATTTTTCGATAGTAATGTCGAGACGTAAGGCGCGTATACAATCGCCGGTCACAGGGAAACGAAGGCTTGATGCCTCACAATTAGGTCAAAAAGGTGATGGAGGTAAGTCTGTTGTGTCGGGGAGCATGTTGTGTGAGCGTTAATTTCTGCTGCAGAGGATTACCGGTCAGCGAAGCAACAGGTGACAACCCTGTTGAGGACTTTGCTCTCGTATGCCCGAAATACCGTATCGCCTACGCTAGCCTCTTCATCCGCAGGTCCCGCCCCTCCGGCAACCGAAGCGGACCTAGACAAGGTACGCGTGGAGACAATGAATCGCCTGATCACCGTCCTGCAGCGCAACTTCCGTGTGCGCTACGAAATGAGCATAGAGGAGCTCGTCACAGGTGCAGTCCCTTCTCTTGCAGACCACGCATCCAGCAGAGCGCGCGCAATAGCCTATCGGCTACTCAGACATGCAATATACGACCAGGATTCCGTCGAAAGACTTCTTGAGCACCCGCTCGATTGGTACATCGTCAAGTCGCTTTCACGGGACAACAAGCACGCTGCTGAACGCGAGCAGGCACTCAAGTTCATCCGTACTATCATTGATCTGGGCTCTGACCGACGCGGGACGCACATGTTTGCGGGTCTTGGTCGCGTACCACTATCAGAACCGGTTATGCGTGCTCTGATCGCTATTGCAGAGTACCCAGAGGATCCTCTTCGCCAAATTTGCTGTGAAACTCTCATGGAGATCTGTGCGTCGCTTGCATCTACTTCTTTAATTGATTCATCGGACTTACCCTCAAGTGATGCCTCTTTTAAAGTGCTGATTGATGTGGACCTGATGGCTTGGACGGATGGCACGCGTGTACTCTTCCAAGCCTTGTCTGAGGGTCCTGTAGAGCTTATTCCATTACTGGCCACTGCCTTCTTGTACCTTATTGATGGACCCAAAACCAGAGCATACATGCACCCTGGAACAGATTTAGAGGTAACTACTCGTGTTTCGCTACAACTTCGTACGTCTGAATTATACGCGTTAGGTCGCATTTTCTGGGATAACAGACGCTTATGGGAAAGGACCTGCCCATGCTGAACGCATGCAAGGCACTTCAAAAGTCGTCTGTACTATTCTTCGGAGCTGGAGTGGTGCGTACTGGACTTGCATAATTGTATTAGTTTTGAGTCTGACGCGACTACCGCAGGCTTGATGTATCTCTGTTTGGATGATATGCTAGCCATTCGGACTTTAATCAATACGCTTCGAATACCGTCGCTCGAAACGAGGGTAAGCAGACTTTTATTGGTCCATCCGCTATGAAGGTGTTGAACAATTCTCTCTTCATAGGAGATCATTCTTGATCTGTTTTTCGAACTTTTAAATATCAAAACGCCTGAATGGTTCCAAACATTCATCGATGGAAGGCGATTGACGAGCAAGTTTGACTTTACTCTGGAATGTCGTATATACCCTGATGTTCGTCGATTTTTATAGTGTATAGGCGACATCGACCAACATCGCATCCTTCAAAAGTGAAGGAGACTCCATCAAAAACGGCTGACAAGCTACGACTCGCAGACCAGTATCTAGCCCTCCTGACAGCTATCCTTACAAAAGCGGGACTGATTGATGTAAGTGGTATCTTCCCAATTCAAATGTTCTGAAAGCCTATGTCGCTTTTTTCGACATACAGGCCTTGGTCTCGATGCTAGAAGAAACGACGTTAGGTTCAAACTTGTCACGAAAAGCGACTCTGTTGATCGGAGAAGTACTGGAGATTGCGAATAACGTGCTGCCATTAGGCCTCGCATCACAGCTACAGGTGAGCACACATTTTCGATGGGCTCCAAGTTATTAGGAAGTAACGAGGAACGAACTTGTAGACCATTCCGCGAATTTTCTCTCTTTCTGCTGACTATACAGATGCTGAGCATCGTATTGTCGGCACAACTGCCTTGGCTGCTATTGATAGCTTCAATCGACATCGGTCGAGATTACAGCCTACGGTTCCTCTCAAGGATTCTAGGCAAAGGTCAGTTCTATTTATTCTTGGAGCTCGCGACAAATTAACATCCCGTGTAGAGCAAACTCTGTGGAAGATCCCGTCCGTCGTGGACAGCGTCAGGTTGAGCAAGTCAGGATCAAGCTGGCAATGCAGATGGACGACAAGACGTTCCAGTCGTCCATCATCGACACGCAAGTCATGTTAACGAGAGACTACACGAAGTGGAATTACGATGTCCTGCTCGAGCTCATAGAGGGCCCATTGCTCAATCCAAAGCGCCTCGAGGAAGCCATCAAAGTGTCCAAGTTTGTGAAACGACTCATGACTTTCTTCCACCCGGAAAGCCGTCGCTTCTCGGACATTCCAAAGAAGCCCAAGGTCAGTGTTCTCGCTTCTTGTGTATATCTCCGGTGGCTTATCACCCCTTTCTATCTGTGTAGACGAATTTGAAATGGGTTAAGTTGGGCTGCACTTTATTGACGACGCTCATGGCTAATCCAGACGGTGTGCGATATCTGGTAACGGATGACGAGTTCCTGCCGCAGATAGTGAAGGGATTTAGGCAACTGGATCCTGTAGGTCTCTTTATCGCTGTGGCCCTCGATGATTGTACTTATAGAATGATAGCTCTATGGACCGAATACAGCACCTGATTTCGATCCTATCTTCTCAAAAAAGCGGGTTGAAGAGACATTGACGGCAGGTTACCTGGAAATGCTCGGAACGCTCAGCAAACACAAAGACGGTCTTGAGTACGTCCGAACATGGTGCTTGATAGGGTCACTTGCTGATGCTCTTTCAGGCTTTTGGAGAAGCACAAGGTTTTCACATGCTTTTATCGCATGAGTGAACTGCGTAGTCGCGATGACTTGATAAAGGGCATCATTGAGAACATTGATTACACGAAGTTTGTTATTTCCCCCCCCTTCCTTTCTTCAGATGAAACTCATCTTTATACGCAGTGACGGCCATCCTCGCATCGTGCTTTCCAAGGCTTTAACGTCTAGCTATAAGGTACTTTGCTTATTTAGAGTAGGTCTACTCCGCGCTGATAATGCCCTTAGCAAATCCGGCTTTTTGCGACGAGGCACCTAGGAAAACTCATCCAAGCCTGTCCGAACGCGAATGCATGGATGCTTCGTCTACTTCTGACGCAGTTGTACGATCCTGACAGAAATGTTTGCGAGCTGGCGGTGCAGCTTCTTGAAGAAGCATGCGAATCACAGGACGTGCTGAAGATAGTCGTAGATATGCAGCCAACGCTAGAGCATCTCGGTGAAGTCGCCAACGCGTTACTTTACAAGTGAGTATTTCCAGTCGAAGGAGTTTAGAGACCATCCTAAATGTGTTTGGGCCGAACTAGGTTTATGTCCACGCCTCTTGGGTTTCGATACTTGTACGAAGTTGGTTTTATTGAGCGAGAAATGGACGCCTGGTTGCACGTGAGTTCCCTCTGCCTGTACTCTCGTAGGGTTCGGTCCGCTGAAGCCTTGGAAATCGTAGGAGCGGAATTTTGACTATGTCATCGAGGTCGAAGTCTATTTGTCACGAGAACTCCTCAATCACTCGGAGGACGATATCGAGTATGTCCTGATTTTTCTTGAACGTGCTCGGAATTGATACCATTTTGGATACCGTGCAGACACGCTGAGAGACCGGTTCCCCCGCATTTTTATGGTGAACTGGCAAAAACTGATCTTGGTTGTCAAGTTCTTCAAGAAAAGGGTCACTTCGCAGAGTTCGCACACTTCATCCGTCAGCATGCTCTGGAGAATGATGACGTCGAGATCATCTTCCGGCTGAAGAGCGTCCTCTGGGCTGTTGTGAGTTTTGTCTTCCGGACCATCGAAAATTCTTGACGTTCACCTTCATTGTATAGGGCAATGTTGCAATAGGCGAAGGCGGATTGCGTTTCTTGGAAGAGGAAGATATCATCCCAATCTTGATCGAAATTGCGGAGACCTCGCCTATACTGTCTCTTAGAGGGTATGGTCGTTTGAGATTCCTATGATCTGTCCGATTCTGACAGCTATATCCAGAACGTGCTTCTTTGCTCTCGGACTTATTTCCTCCACAGCTCAAGGTGCTGAAATCTTAGATGATTACGGATGGGAGGCGACGTTATCTCCTCTCGGAGCTCCAACTGGCCTTTGCATCCCTGCTGATATCGAAAAATTTGTTGCTGTACGTAACTTTCACACCATGAATTTTGCTCTGCTTGACCTGCCATCGCAGATTCCTCCGTGGACCGAACCTGAGCCATCTAGAAAACGTACGGAACTCGTTCCAGTGACATCACAAGAGGAAGTAGACGTCCTCACCGCGATCGGAAATCTCTCAAATACTGTCATTGCGAATGCTGCATCCCGTTCACTAGCGAAGTAGGGTCTTTCGTCTTGTCTTCATTTGGACACGGACTGACTGTTTCTCAAGGATGAAATCAAAATCCGAATTCCGACACGTCTTCTCGTCCCCTTCTCTGTACTATCGCGTATTGCACATGATATCGACGCAACGTTTCAGGCTTCCAGTTCGACGATACATTCTCGAGTTATTCGACGTGCCTCTCGACGTCGGCACCGTCCGCACGCTCTCAGCCTATTCCAAAGCACTCGCAGATACAGGCGCAACAATATCACCCAACGGGATTCGAACGCGCCTACAACCACGCGTCAGCGTATTTGGGCGTCCCGTTCGCGGACAGAACACCACGGAGAGTGACGATAGTGAGAGTATGGACTCATCGGATGACGAAGCGCAGGTGAAGCCTCCCACGGAACGGCCCGTGAGCCTCTTGCCTGCGAAGAGGATCTCAGGGTTCGATGGTATCGACCAGGACGAGGACGGACAGAAGAAGGAAGACGAGAGTATGGACGTCCTGACGAAGTTGCAGGAGAATGGATACCGCGATTCTCGGCCGCCTCGCAAGAGGGGGATGAGCACGAGCAGCTTCAGGATGTTCGTCAAGCCGACGACGGAGTCTGATGATGAGGATTTATGAATTACCCGTACGGGCTGGAGATGAATTTCTTATGAAGGTTCACGATTCTTTTACTGGTTCATGGTGGTGTCCACGGATTTTTTTCTTGCTTTCATACTCCCGGAGTTTACTTTTTTTCCCCATTCAGACTGGACTGAATTCATTGTACACTTAACAATCAAGAGACACTAACGCCCCTACGCCAATGCATATTTTGTACTACATCACAGCATGCATGCATGCATCCTCTTCATTCTGATAACTAGTAATAAATTTGAGCCGAAAGGTGTTTTGATAGAAGAACGAATGGGTCGAAGGAGTGTGGAGACTGCTTTTGGCAGTATAAACAAGTAAGTGGCGCTATCCAATGAACGAAACTTACAGAGTCGAATAAAGGCTTTCAGACACAAGTCACTCGAAGGAAGATATCAAACTGCATATAAAGAATGAATCCGGAACTCAAAGCAGTCTCGATAGCACAAGAAAGCGAAGTCGAAAGCAAGAGTGGGCGAGCACAGCAATGAGCAAAGCATCAACAAAACAAATGAGAGCAAAGGTATTATTTCATATCCAGGCACATTATAAAGAAGATTAAGTCAAAAGTGGAACTTCACCGGAACTAAATAAATATGCAAAGCCATGTCTTTTGTCTTTGAAGTCGTTGCGTCCCTGCTCTTGGTCGAGCAGGAGACTTACGAGCCTTTTGAGCTCAGTCTAGTTATCTCCGAGGTAAGAGATTTCGTCCTTCCTCGACCAATTCTTATCAATCCTTATCATCCTGAGAGCGGACGCTGGATCTTGCCGCGAGCTGTGAGACTCCCATAGAAGACTCAGCAAGCTTACCAACCTCTACTTAAAAAGATGTCGTATAAGTTGACGGGAAGCATAGTCTGTATAGAAGATAGACAACATACCGTTCTCACCAGACTCATCTTGAGCATCGTCACCACATTGAGCTTCGCCAACCTTCACTTTCGCCAACTTCTTTTGTGAGACATCTAAGTTGGAGTCAATAGACATCAGTACAAGAGTGATGGCGGCGTCGAGATCATCCTTCCTGATGTTCAGCTTGTCACAGGAGTCAAACTCCTCCGCAATACATGAGCTCCGATCGATTGCCTCGACTGTCGTCGACTCAGCAGTAGATATTACGCTTATTTTTGGCACTATGAGCCTCCCTTACGAGTTTTGGAGTAACGAGTCTTACCGCGTCTTAGTCCTCTTCTTTTCTTTACTTTCCCTTTCATGCCGTTTCCGCTTAACGAGCACCTGTTCCATGGCAAGCTGCTCAAGGAGGTACCGAATGGCCTGAATTGCCGTGGCCTGATCCTTGCGGATTTTCAAGCGATAACCCGTATCCTTAAAATCTCCGAAACATTTCAGAACACATGCCAATTTACTGAGATTGTGTTTCGTTTTCTCCGTCACTCCGTATTGCTCCAGACTCGCAACTGGATCGAGATCCCCAGAGACGAACAAATCATATGCGGATGGTGGTGCCATCTTGACTGCGGCAGTGGTCGAGTTTTCGAGCTAAATTGGATGCCGTCTGGGTGAAAGAAGTAGAGAGGCCAGGCGTACTACCAAATATGGAAATGGCTGTCTGAAAAAGGGAAGAAATACGCGGAGACTTAAAATGCAAACTCCGCCGAGGTCGATGACATCACGCGTTTATGATACCGTTGAGCGCGCCGAGGACCAATAAGACTCAACGCAGATTACACATACTGCAACCGCCCCGCCCCGACTCCGACAGTATATATAGTAAACACAAAAGCAATGTGGCTCTCCTCTACCCTTCGCCACCGACATCGGCCCCACTTTCATACAGTCGACGAAGACGACGAATATGACTGAAAAAGCATCGATAAACGCGAAACTTCCTGCCAGTGGAGGCCCAGCGCCGTTCCAAGTGCCGCAATTCACGTTCAGGGACTACTCAAAGTTCTTTGCGGCAGGTGCATTATGCGCAACACTTACTCACGGCGCGATGACGCCTATCGACGTCGTCAAGACTCGCATTCAAGTCGACCCAGCGCTCGCGCGACACTCGCTACTTTCAGCTGGCCGAAAGATTGTTGCAAGCGAAGGACCATCGGCGCTGCTGACCGGCTTCGGTCCGACCGCCGTTGGGTACTTCATTCAAGGAGGCGGGAAGTTCGCTGGTTATGAGTTCTTCAAGAAGCAGTTTGTATCAATTGCGGGAGATCAGGAGACGGCTGTGAAGTATCGGACAGCCATCTATTTAGGTGCCTCAAGTACTGGAGAGTAAGTTATCTAGCTGACTGGGTCATCCGTTTTTTGGCGCTGATTTGGACCAGATTCTTCGCGGACATCCTTCTCACTCCTCTTGAGGCAACTCGCATACGTCTTGTATCTCAACGAGGCTTTGCGACGGGTCTCGTTCCTGGATTTATGCGTCTTGTTCGCGAAGAAGGTCTTCGTGGCATGTATGCTGGCTTCCTTCCGATCATTTGCAAGTAAGTCTAATATTTGCTTCAATCTTGCGCTTGTGGCTAAACTAGCGAAATAAAGGCAGATACCATACGCCATCGGGCAATTCACTGTCAATGAGCTCTGTCACGAAGCCGTATTCCGTTCCTTATCCGAAGAGAAGAAGAGACGACTTCGGAACTCTCCGATTGCAACGTTCGGCGTGACTCTTGGGAGTGGCATCATTGCTGGATTTGCAGCGGCCATCCTTAGCCAGGTAAAGTATCTTATACTGGTCTCGTCCCTCATGCACATGTCTGAACTTATACATTTCTTAGCCCGCAGATACCCTACTAAGTCAAGTAAGTGATCCGTTTTGTAGTCCCCCCCAAAAAGATATTGACTTCCTCTCAGATTAATAAAGGCCACGGTCCTGAAGGATCAATGGCCACACGTCTTATAATCCTCGCGCGCCAGGCGGGCTTCCGTGGGCTCTTTGCAGGTCTAGGGCCCAGGATGATCATGACGGCTGGACTTGTCTCTGGTCAATTCTTGATTTATGATGGCATCAAACATGGTATGTCTGAACGATGGGCTCTACTTGGTGTATTTGATCTGATAGTCCATGATTCTAGCGCTTGGTGCTCCTCCGGGTATAGAGATTCATAAGAAGACTGCTACTACTTCTTCATAGATTTACTTCTAATAGACTATTAGACACTCATCATTTGTATTGGTTTCGGACCCACATAGAACTACTGTCTCGTTAGCAAATTACCTACTGTTACTATACATTCTCTTGCTTAATAAAGTACTTGTTCTGTTTCGAGATTAGAGTCCATGATCAACCTCTTCGACTTAGTCTGTCTCAGCGTCCTTCACTTGATCTTCAGCCCGACCTAGCACCCAAGCCAGCTTTGCTTTGACCGCTTCGACACTGTCTAAAGTTTCGTCGTTTGCAGCTTCACTGAGATTCCACTCCATGAATCGTCGACAGACTTCTTCAGCTTGAGCAAGGTCTTCAATTTCCTCCGGTTTCATGTCTTCGTCGAGCAGGCGGGTGATGTTATGCGTGGAGAATAGGTTGCTGGGTTGATTATTTGGTTATGATTCGGAGTCAACTGACTTGAGTAAGGGACGAACCTGACGTATTCAGCCCGTCGAGCGATCGAAGGCGGCAGACCGAACATCTGGGCGCAACGCGCAGCGTGTGATTCCAACGAGAGCCCCTGCGCCACTCTGCACATACAAGACCAGATCAGCGCTGAGTGGGGCAACGCAGATCGGTCATGTTGCCGGGCATACCTGTACAAATACGTGATAGTCTCACCCTGCCTAAGCTGCCTGCGAGCGATCTCAACAGTATCATCTACATCAAGAGTCGCATCTGCGTCTTCATCGTCTTCAATTTCAGGAAGATCCGGCAGGAGGATTTGCATATGCAGAAAAGAGATCGGCAAGCCTGGGTCGAGCATATCCTCGTGAAAGATTTCGTGGAAGTGAGTTGCAACAAGGACCTTGGGACATTCCGCGCCGCGTGAGAGGAAGGAGCGTAGGACACCGCAGAGAAGACCAGCACCATCTATAAAGAACGCGTGTCAGATGTAAGACTAAGAATGTCAAGCCAGAGTTTTCCAGCCAAAAGGGTGAGCAGCAAGTATCCATGGTAGGCGCTAAGTAAATGAGACCGATGGGAAGAGCCACAGATAGTTCACTAGCCTGATGAGATTGTTCCTTTTCCGAATTCATCAAGAAGTATCAGGGAGCGAGGGGTCGAGTTCCGAACAGCAAGTGAGACTTGATTCAAGTCAATCATGAAAGCAGACTGGATCTGTCGATGAAAAGATGTAAGGTGAGCCGATGAAGTGCGTTTTTGAATAAAGGAGCCAGTTACTTTAGAGACTGTCTCGCGTGTTTGAACTCTTGTGAAGACTGAAAACGAATACAGCAAGGTCAGCGACCAGTTCCAAGGATGCAGAATATCGCAGTCGCCGAACTTTTGTCCACGACACCCAGAGTAGCTGACTCTGCAGGGACAAAGCTGGGACAAAGCGTCACGTTAGTAATGATCGGCGGAACATCCGATGAAAGTTGGCACCATCCGATCTGATAACTTCGTCAACAGTTAGAAAACATGACAGAAGAAATACTGACCTGAGCCATGTATTGGATTAGAGCAGCCTGTGAAAGCATTAATCAAACTCCAATTCAAGGGAATTTGGCAGACAAACTTGTTTGAGATAGACGCTCTGCAGAGCAATACATTACTGTCAGGATATGAAAGAAACCTTAATTAACGAACCTTGCCACATGCATTTGCGCCGGTCAGGACCAGCATGCTCCTGACATTTTCTGAAGAGCATCCGTCCTCGATTTCGTCGTTGTCCGCGTTCACGTCGATGTTCGTCCCACTTCTCAGGTGAATATCGTTTGGAACAAAGGTGTCCACAACCTGCTCCTGAAGCGGGTGTCTACAAGACGAACAATATAACCATGTCAACCTAAGCAAGGAGTGTCTCACCTTCCCTGTCGAACATACAGTACGTTATCTTCTGTCATTGCTGGCCTGCAGTAGTTGTGCATTCGAGATGCCTCTGCATAACAAAGAAGACAGTCGAGCTCTGCGCAGGCGTCACATGCCTGGGAGATTGGATCGGCGAACTGCAGAATTTTCTCCAAGAGAGTTTGAATTATTTCGATTTCACGATCTAGTGTATATCAGTATATGCCTGATGCATCACGTACGTCGGGCATACCAACGATCGAAGGGTGCAAATCACCGATATGACGGTCCATATCTGAATAAAACAACTGATTAACTACAGAGAAAGAAGTCCGGTGTGCTTCGCTCACCATGCATTTCACTGGACTTGAAGTAAACATGTGTCCTATAGCCAACACGGTCAGAACTTGCAAGGAGGTCTCAAACGAGCAGTGTACTCAGAGGAAAACTGTGAATCTGTCAGAATAGAGTACAACAATCCTAACGAAGGATTACTTACCTGGAAGCTCCAGCCTTCAAAAATATCAACGCTTGAATTACTCCAACCCTCTTTCATTGGAGTGCAGATGAGAAAGCCTATTAGTATCACATGAACCTTCATGTCAAGAAGTCATTGTGAATATGAAACTGACCGAGTTGTGGGAAGTAGACGACGTTCAGAGAACTAGTGTAGTCAGCTGGAACAGTTTCGCTGATTTGTGTGGCGACACGAGACTGAACGCCGGTCATCATCGACTGGCTTACATCTACAGCAAGAATTACAACACACCAGAACACCGTCGAGTCCGTTATAGATATGCTTCCATTTATCTAGTTCCTCGTCGACAGTCGGTCTTATACAAACGCGTCCAGCATAAAGAGATTCTTCCCAATCGATCTATTGACGATCAGCTACATAGGACATGTACAGCGGAACGTAGTAAAGATCCACTTACCGTTTCGTGTATGGCATTTCCCACTTCACGAAAACTCGCCACATCCAGGATTGCAATAAGCTGCGAGCGGACTAAATTACGACCGTACAAGCCAGGAGAATTTCAGCAAGCTACCTTCTTTAAAATATCGACCTCGCTGACGTTTTGTAGCTCTGTTAGCGCTTCTCTCAGTAATGAAGCGTGGAACGTGAACTGGAACATCAACAATAAGATCGAATGCTAAACTCGGTAAGGAGCAGAGAGCACTCGCCTTGACGATCCCCTGCCACTCATTCAAACCGGCTTTCCCGACTTTTAACATCCTCAGAATCCTCGGAATGTTTCTCAAGCCTTTCAGATGCGCACACATGGCATCGGCGGTGACGATATTCTCCGGTGTCATGAGGCATTCTACGGCATCGTGACGAGCAGCAATGACGGGGAGAGACAGCGATGGTCGAAGTAGCCATTGACGAAGCAAGAAACGTCCAAGCGTAGTACGTGTTGAATTTAATATACCTGAAGATCATTTCATAAGTCATCGAATAGACAAGACGTCCGCGCATTCATACCGTAGAGCGAAAGTCCTTCCTTCGTTTTATCGGAATGAGCTGATGTATGACTTTCGGATTCAAATACTTGCAACGATCTGCGCAAAACTACGTCAAGTATGTAACACTTAGAGGAGAAATAGCTTACGATAACGCATCCGCAGTGATCTGCATGAAATGCTCCCTAAAGATCTCAAAAGTCAGATGAATAGTTCCTGATGAACTGTAAGACTAACAGGCAGATAGATTCTATTGACTGGATCTCGAGTCCAGCTACACCTTCATCATGCAGATCGGCCATAGCGCGAATTCTCGCGAGATGGTCAAGGAGAGCACCAACTGCTGACATCTACATATTCTCATTTACATCAGACGCTCAGTAAGAGGAAAGCAGGATCACCTACGCATAACGGAGAACTGTCGAGAGAAGCGAAATTCCCGAGACGAATACTAGCATTCCATCTCTTCATAGATGGATCACCAGTCAAGCCTCGTCGCCTGCGCATGAATTCATATGCATTAGTCGGCGGGTCACTTGAAGTATGTGTCGAAGAAGACTGCCGTCGTTTCGTCTACCTGACAACTCAGATAAAAAGCGAAGAGATAGCAATCGGTCACGTCCCTTCGCAGGCGTGAATTCTCTTGAAGGCCTAACCTGGAAGACACCACCGGAAGCTTCGACTTCGACTATATCAGAAATAAGGCCTTAGTACGGATTGGATTGATGTTACCAAAGTCTCTGACAAGATCGATGGAAGCCTCGTCTGCCCGTCCACTAGTGATTGCTACATCCGGGTTAGTCTGCTCGAGCACTGATTCAAAATGAGTGACTAAGCTATGAACACGAGAATCGTGTAGAATACGCGCGTAGTTTTGTAGTATCGTAGTGCGAACTCTCGACGGAATCTTCCAGGACGTACACAGTCAATTTCACAGGATCATAGTAGGCACATCCGACTCGGAAGCTGCATATATGCGCATTGATCAACATCCACGAACTCGTGGATGGGGCTTTTTCGCGTCGTACTCACTGTTGTGAGTATATTGCTATCACAACCTAGGATTTATACTCAGAATCATCTACAAAATACCCTAGTAAACCAAGCGCGTACCTTTTCATCGACAGCATCCGTTCCTTCAGTATCACTTTCATTTCGTTTATCTTCAGTCCCTTCATTGATATTGTCACCGTCAACTTCATTTGCCTCCCATCTAACCTTCTTCCGCGCGGGACTTTGTTCGCCATCGAAAATGACCCTGTCTTCTGCAGCTTCAACTTCATCAACAGGAGGCTTCTTCGCCTGTCCTTTCTTCTTCCACACTTTCTTCTTGGAGTAGAATTTCTTTGATCCAGGCATAGAATACCAGCAACAGTAAAGAATAGGAGAACCCGATAGGGACGTTAGAGTTTAGGAGGACAAGAAAGGGGAGTCAGGGGACGCGTCGCGACATGGAGTGATCAATCCAAACAAGCTCAAACAAAACGTGCTGTCATTCGTGACAGTGACCGGCAAAGCGGAACAGTTTCATTGCGAGTTCTTTTCTTGCACATAACGAAGGACCACATTGAGTTTTTCAATAGCAAGTGTGAAACGACATTCCACCGTAATTACGTGCTCTCACGAAAGCTCCCAATCCAAAGCTACTTACCCTTCCCCATCTGAAGCAATTTTCCGATATCATCCCCTGTAACTGGACACGTAGAAGTATGTCAATATGTGAGAATTCTCACATATCGACTAGTGAGACGCACCGTTTAATAGCAAACTCTGCGAGTCGAGCATGATGTTGTTGCCCGATGCAGCAAGCAGATTCGCAATATCCCTCGCGGCCTCAAGTCGACGCAGTTCAAGGAAACCCTTGTTTTGTCTCATAGCTTCACCAATGAGTTCAGCACTCTTCGCTTCACCCTGTGCACGGACGATGATTGACTGACGCGAAAGTATGTTAGTTTTCTGTCAAGTGACTAAACTTCAATCTCGTACCTGTTTCTCTTGAATCGCTTGATCAACCAGGAATGCTGCACGTAAGGCAGTTTGTTGGGCAATCTGAATAGCGGCGCATCAGCTCTGGTATCCATGAGATGGTTGAAAACAAAAACTCGCCTGCTTCGCCTCTACTGCGTGGGTGAATTCAGGAGAAAAGGCAACGTGGGTAATTGAAACATCATCCAACACAAGATTAAACCTCAGAGCTCTCTTCGTCAAGTTTTCTCGTACTAGTCGAGAAACCTACACATAGTTAAGTTAAATCCTCAAGAGAACTATGAAGTCCAACGACAACTTACATGTTCACGCTGAGTAATAAGCTGGCTCGCGTTGAACTGGGCAACAACGGCTTTCAACACTTCGTTCACAATAGAAGGCAAAACTCGCTCGTCGTAGTCTTGCCCAAGTTCGCGAAATATTTGGGGAAGCTGTTGTATAGACGGCCGAGATAGGACACGACAGGTGATGTTGACCATCTGCAGGTCTTTGGACATCAAACGAGGAGACGATAAGTCCAATGAGAAACCGAGCATTCGTAACTACTTACCTTTGGTACCTGTGAGACTCGCAATGTTCCGCGGCTTCGCGCGAATGTCGAAAATAATCGGTGTCTCGAGCCAAGGTACCTACAGCGTTTCATTAACCCTAACACTTGAGGAGACGAGAAATGTAGGATGCACACCCTGATATGTGTTCCTTCAGGATATATTGTTTGCGTTATGCCGTGTATCCTGAATAAAGTCTCACTCAGCTATTTCACCGAGCTCGTGTGAGCCAATATGGAGACATACCTTGAGTATTTTATTGCACGGTGACCGCCGTCCACTAGACTCACATTTGCAGTTTAACAACAATAGCCTTCCCTAGCAGAGGACTTCAACACGACGCACCGTTGTACAGACTAGCGTTCACCAAAACAGCGCCTGCACCAAGTGCAATGAGCCATCCCACTCCTCCAGCTGCTCCTGGTCGGCCTTTAGGCAAACGCAGTCCTACATTATATCTCCTAAAGGGATCGCTCATGATATCGGTATCTCCGAGTCCAGAATATTAGAATGGTGTTGACTGGACACGGTCAAGTGTCGTCAAATGAAAATCCAGGTCCCACCACTGACGCGAATCGATTAGGTAAGCGCCACAGTGTCAGTGTCAATCCCTTCGGCTGGTAACGACTAAATTGTTCTCATCGCTGAACTGCTCAAAGGTAAACGTATTCGGATTTATTCATGATATTAAATACATCTCTAACTGTTTATCTATGTAAGTTAGGATATCTTCTGAAGATAGAAAGTACCAGACATTAATCTCAAACTTAACCAACCTGTGACAAAGAAAAGCGGACGACTTAAGAAGAACTTTCACTAATCGTAGGGAAAGTATTTCCGCGAGCATCTTTAATCCACTGCAAGCCTGCGGGAGTATACTAAGCGCAAGCGGAAATCATTCGTTAGAGCTCAAGACCAGTTACCCAAAGAAGCGAGCTGTTCGTATTTCCCAAACCATAGTACCGGCATTCCATCCCCTCTGCTTCGTCTGCGAAAGACAGACCGCGAGCGCCTTTGGCTCCATGTAGCCATCGTCTGCGTCCGTCGCAATCCCAGGTTTTCCGATGACGATTTTATTCGAATCTACTGCCCGACTCGAATACTGATAGTTTTCGATGCCAGCCTTTGATTTAGTTCCTGGAGTGGTACAGTCAGTGTAGTCTTATTCTGTTCAACCGAATTGCTCAGGTACGTTTTCGGAATACAAAGAAGGTACTCACGGTTGTAGGATTGCATCTTATACTATAGAAAATGGCGACGGACAACATCAATATTGATCGGGCATTCTTCCACAGAGCACAAAAATTCTTATCTAATCAATCATGTCGCCAACACTCTTATGAACGTGAACGGTCAAATAAGCGCCACTCTTCGAGATTTCAGGGGAGAATCAAAGATGCGATAGCTGTCCATATTGACTAAGCACCGATCCATCCACATTATCCTGAATAAAAGAGAATATCACTTACGAGCATGCGCCAAAATATACTTGCTCCTGTGAGAGCTGCTCTCTCAACATCTCCATAAAGTTACTCAGCTAATCTGTCCTCCTTGCATAGCATCAAAATCCTCATTATCCACAGCGATCCCGTCCAAATCATACTGCTTCACCACCCGACCATATCATTGAATGACAAGCTACAGATGCCCTCCGTAAGAATGGCATTGAATGCTTAATCCTGAGAGAGCGCACTATCTGCTGTTGTTGAAAGTAGATAGGTTGCTACCACTACTACAGTTGGAACGAGCGCCAGATACCAGATCGGAAAAGGAAAGAAGGACGAGAGGATCAAGAACCTTGAAGTGCACAGTGACGAAGATAGTGTGTATGTACATGAATCGATTATTTTTGTCAGGTCTGCGAGTATATGACGCGCTGACTTGGTAGGGCCTTTATAAATTTTCATACAAGAAGAAGACTGTCAAGGCGAGTTTGCTACGGGCGCTCAACCTGCGAGCCAGCCATAGAGCAGAGTGTCGCTCAGTCAACTACGTTGTTTTGAGGCAAACCAGTTGCAACCAAAGCATGAAACACCTCGAAGTAGCGCAGAGTGTCGTTCAGAGGATTCCCAGCAGAATCACTTCCGAACACTAGAACAAACCAAGAGGAACAACGGCAGAAGGGTGAATAACAAAGAATGCGAAAGACACCTCTCGGAACTGCGATGAAGAGCCATCTTGCAGTCCAAGCATAGAAGGTCGCGCAAAGCAGACACAGAGTAGGTCAGATCCATATATGAAAGGCAACGGAGAAACATCCTAATTGAGATGAAAGACCAACTGAATCAATTCAAGTTCGAGACGATCGTTCATCTGAGAATACGCAAGTATAAATACATGCCTGAGTAGACCCTCACCAAAATGAAAAGGGATGGAAAATCTTTGCGAATGCACCAGAACGGTCGAGCGCAGTTGCGCTGACACCTCATCCCCAGCGCAGCCAATCGCGCAAACATGCGAAGAATCGGTGAATCGTTGCCGCTCCGAGTATGTCTGAACAAAGCCGAACAGACCGAGTTCGCCTTGTGATGCGGTCTGAGTTTGAGCAAAATCAGGCTGCGAAGAATTACCATTAACGATGGATGTGCTAATAGTCGGTAAGCCGGGGAAGACTGCACGATGATCCTTGAGAGCTACCAAGCCGTTCAAGTTATACGACTTATCGATGCAGTCAAAATTTCCGGAAAATGAACATGCGCTGATATGTAAAAATCAGTCCTCGCATGCATCCTCTCAAAAATAGAACCATCCCCTAATTATCCGCAGGAATGTAATCAAAATCCAGGATTCCCACACGTCGAGTTCCACGTCGCATCTCCCCATTTCACACTCCTAATCTCAGCCGTAGCCTGAACGAACGCATCCAGCTCACAAGCGCCCGTCCTCCTATCCGCTGCACACAGAGGAGCGAGAGAGAAAGGTGCGCCGTTCAATAGAAGACGGACTTTCGTTCTGCGCAAAGACGAGAACAAATAGTGATTTAGCCCAAGTGAGTGCGAGGAGAATGAGATTTTTTGGGGGACGTACGAAGACTCCCCGCAGGACCATTTTTCCCACACCATCATCGCTGCGAACGGTACTTGGAACGTTGTTCGCCATTTTCGATTTGGATTTAGGAGGGCCGGTCGCTGGGAAGCTGTCATCCCTTTTATCATTGAAATAGGTAGGAATAATCAGAGATGCTTAGGGATAAGATGTAATTAGGCGTACTTGGCCAGACCCAAGGCGGTAAGTGCCATATCGATGGTCGTGTCGTGTCCGAATTCGAGGTATGTTTTGTTAGCGCTCGAGGTCGTCATTCTATTTCCGCGATTCCCCGGAGATTTTCTTTCAGTAAATTTCAGAACGAACTTATGCTCATACTGACCGGTCGACCAAGTTGTTCACGAAAAGTGATCTGAGAAAAATCAACAGAACATTAGACGGAAATCTAAAGCACATATTTTATTATACTCACCCGAGAACAGGACCCATGTTACCAGGAAGGCCGTATCCAAAAGCACCTCGCATTAAAACATCAAGTCTTGACGACATAGCAAATCAGAAAATAAAAACAAAGGAAAGGAGACATGAGACATACTCATACTCAAAGTTCTTAATCTCGGTCGGTGTAAACACATCGCACCACGTCGTATTCCCGAACGCCGCAAGTTCATACGCGCAGGCATACAGTGCGCCGTGAACCTAAGAAACGAACATTTCGGTGAGAATTCGTCAAATAAATCATTAGAGGCCGCACATCATCCGATGATAGCTCCACAGGCGAGAGTATCCTGTTGAACCGCTTCACGATGGGCGGAAGGTAGATGTTCCCCCACTGAGTGACGGGGTCCGCACCAAAGTTATAGCTCCATTCGGGGCACGTATCCATCGGGGTGACTAAAGTGCAAATACACATATTTTATATTGCAGCAAATGAAACAAGGAGAAAGAAACATACTGGAAGAAATAGTGACATTATCCTCTTCGATGAGCGAAAGCGTCGAAATATCGAACTTATATCGCCCAAAGAGGCCTGCGCGGAACCATTCTGCGCATTCGATGACCTGTACAGATTTCATTTTTTTAGTTCAAGCTTTTGACAATAAAAGATAAATAAACGCACTCGGTCTTGGTCACCAACTAAGAGATGCTCAAACGGCATATCGGGGTAAGCTAATCGGAACCTACGAGCGCAAAACAATAAAATAGAATAAAATAAAAATGAGCATTCTAACAAAAGTAAATGAATTGAATACTTACCAAACACCATGATCAAAGCACTCCCTCCTGCCCACCGCAGTCAAGTTTTCCGATCCAAGTACATTACTCCACCTCTCCGGTCCCTGAACAAAACTCCATTCCTCCGGTAACGTGTTTTCATCCAAAAGGGACGTGACATCCGGTGCGTTCAGCACATCAGACAGGTTCTGCGTGAACACTACTTCTGTTGCGAGCGGTTGACGCGAACCGTGGCGTTGCATCTATACATGTATACACAAGTATGTAAGCGCTTTATGCTTAGTCATAATTGGGTTTGAGGTTAGGTTGAGAAGGACGTACGAGATGAACTTGGTCCAATGTGCACTCCTCTGGCATGCCCGTCCCCAGTCCGCCTACGAGTCCTCCAACAGGCTCGGGCGTGAAGAACGGCGAGAGGTTCCCAAGGCTCTTGCGCACGTCGAACGACGGCGCAGCTTGTACCGCCTGAGTTTGCAGGGGTAATGCAAACAGCGCAAGCAGCGCAGAACGCGAGTGTACTCATGCTGCCCATAACTGTCAACATCCGTCGTGTCGTTGTTTTCCACCTTAGCAGAATAGACTAGCCTTGACACTGGCAACGAGCAGCGAGCAGCACACCTGCACGCGTCGAGAGAAAACAGAACGAGGACCTCGGGGGGACGAAGAAACCCGACACTACATAGTACTTCTGTCGAATTTCAACTTATAACTGTACCCGTGCCCGTGCCTGTGTCTTCGGTATAAATACCTCCCTCCTCCCTTCTCCCAAGCCGAACACGAACAGATAGAACGCAGGGCTGTCATTGCCAAGTCAAACTCGGGCGAATCAGACCCCGTGGCTTCGGACGCGGCTTGATATCTTTTCTTTATCTCCCCATGAAAAAAACGTACTTAACTTACGTTCCTGTCCTTTCCTTTCTTTTTCAAATGCAAACAAACGAATACAACAAACAATCCGTACACATGCATGCGGGCTGATCGTCAGGATGCACATGGCTCGTCCTAGCCAAGGGATTCGGAGGGAAAGATAAGTGTATCAATATAAAATGATACGTGTATTTGAGTGGATATATGTGATATGCCATGAATTCGAGTGATCTTCTTGGGCTTTCATGCGGTACGTTCGTCGTCTCCCGATCATCGTTGCGTTTGAGGAGAAAGAAGCTCAAGGAAAGAAAGATCACACGTGAGTTCGTGATCAGCGGTTTCGAATCTAATCTCTGTGTGCGAGCAATAACTATAGTTCTATTCGCGAGAGATAAGATTTAGACAGACGAGATCGATCGATACAAACAAAGTAATAAATCTTGAATGATAATAACATTCCACGATATATATTCAATATCAACTAGACAGCAAGCGAAAACAAGACAGTATAGCTTCCTAGGAACTTGAATGGTGTACATACATAGTAAGCCATAAACAAAGAAGAAACGTTGCTGTAACTTGAATGCAAGATAAGAGAAAGAATAGAATAGTCAGTCAATAGTATGAAGAGCGGTGCACAGCTTATGTTCAAGAGAAGAAAAAAAGCATTGAACAGAGAAGAGGGAAATTTCTATATGATGCACAAGAAAATGAGAGAAATGAAGGTAGATAGAAAGAGAGATGGGCCGTGCCCAGATTGACAGCAGACAGGGTCAGCAGAGAGTCGCGAACTTGAGACAAGAAAGGCGAGGGAAAGCAAGTAAGAACTGAAGAAAGCGAGAGTTTGAGTATGGTATCCGATGATTCGATTCCAATCCCAGTCCCAATCCGTCCAATTTTATTTTGTTAGTCGTCAATCAGTCAGTGATTATCCGCCATTCCCGGGTGTAGAGCGTACGGTAAGAAACAAAGCTCCCTTCCATGCACCTACGTAATCCGGTCCGGTCTAAACGGCAAACCCACCCTCACCCCAGTACGTCTGCTCCGCCTCCCTCCGTACGCGCACCTCCGAGACGTACATCCGCAGCCACGCGATCATCTCTTTGCTGATCTGCGGGCAGCGCGTCAGGTCGACGACGCGTATCCTGCGGGGAAGCTCGAGTCCGAGTCCGAGTCCGAATCCGAGTCCGTCTTTGAGAGATGCGGTGCCGCTACCGGTCCGACTGACTCGCGAAGATGCAGATGCAGATGCAGAAGAAGAGTATTGCTGTTGCTGTTGCTGAGCAGCGTACCCACTCGCGCTACTCCCGTTCCCCACACTCGAGCTAGAGGTAGAATAAGCGCCCTTCGTCCGCGACCTAGCGCTCGCCGGCCCTAACAGCCTTGCACTCGCGCTATCTGCGGCTGGTAAACGTGCCTCCACAAGTGCGCGGAGCGCGTCCCACGGGAGGGCACTGCACCCGTCGAACGAGAGCGTGTCGAGTAAGGGGCAGATCCATTCGTTCGCGTTCGCGTTCGTGTGCTGTGAGGTCGGGGCTGATAGACCCTAGATAGTGAAAGAAAGCAGTCAGTTATCAGGTTGTTTTAATTTTATTTACCTAGAAGAGAAACCGTACGTTTAGGAAGCTCGCTGAGACGTCCTCGACGTCTACTAGCTCCAAAGTGCGTAATGTCGGGAAACGTCGCAAGAGTCTGACGAGTTTCAGCTCGTTGAACAGACAGCTCTCGATCCTCAGTGCTTTCAGCGGTAGACCCGTCCTAAACATGATCCCCATTTCCTCCTCACCCGTCCAATTTCCACACCCACTTCTACTCATCCTCCTTCTGCTTGCTTTTCTCCCAGGAACCGGTACCTCCACTTCATCTCTCTCCCACTCCGCCGGAATCGAGCAAGCTTGTCGTTTAAGATGTGCAAACGCAGGCGTTAAGTTATCCAAATACGCGAACTCGAGTCGCTCGAGTGCTGGGAAGGACATATGTGCGAGTAGCGCCGTCGTGCGGAGTTGCCCGGAGTAGTAGAACGACGCGGACTTCAGGCGCGGGAGGTGCACCATCTCGCTTTCTCGCGGGTAGACCGTATGCGAATGCGCGTGTGCATATGCATGCCCGTGGTGCGAGTGAGAGTGAGAATATGAATGGGATCGCGAAGAAGACTTGCTCGACCCGTCGAAATCATAACACGCACAGCTCTCGTTCGTACTTCCAACAATCTCGCCTTCCACATCTGACATATTCCTCAACGCGAGCTCCTCGAGCGCCGGACAGGCTCTCAGCACCCCCACGAGCGTCCTCACTCCCGGTGCAGCACCATTCCAGAATCCACCGAGTCGCAGGACCGTGAGACCTTGCATCAGGGGCCCGCCCCACCCCGCATCGAACGACGTCAGTGCGCACTTGCGCAAGCGCGGGGTGTGTCCGCCGAATAGCTGCGTCCCGGCGTCTTCGTCCATGAACGCATTCAGGCTCAGCGGGGCGTGTCTCCGCGACCGTGAGCTCGACGAAGCAGAAGCAGATCGTGAGACCCCAACCGCGTCGTGCATGACGTGATGCACTTGCACGGCTAGCACCTCGAGCAAGGGTGCTGCGTCCGTGCATTGCGAGAGTGCGGCCGCTGCGTGCGCGTGTGTGGGTACGGCGAGGCGGAACGAGCGCCACCGCCATAGGGCCGGCTGGAGGAGGTCCATCGCGTGCACGACCGTCTCGATTATCACTTTCCCACTCCCTCCCTGTCCACCACCACCGCGCAGCGGCACCGGCACGGCCGCCTCAGGATCCACACTCGGGCTGAACTGGATCGTGATATCCAGCGGAACGGCGCGCGACCGCGCCAGCTTGCGCCGCGCCTTGGGCAGGCTCGCGGGGCTGTCGATGAGTATGCGGGACCACAGCACGGGCGTGTTGAGCGCTACGTCCGTCCACGTCTTGCACACCCGCATGAGCGTCGAGAGCAGCACCGCGTCCTCCGCGTCCGCACTGTGCACCCCGATCTCGAAGATCGCGCCG
Organism: Sanghuangporus sanghuang; assembly: GCA_009806525.1. NCBI lineage: Eukaryota > Fungi > Basidiomycota > Agaricomycetes > Hymenochaetales > Hymenochaetaceae > Sanghuangporus > Sanghuangporus sanghuang. Next base: position 491,663 of record VVIT01000013.1, on the reverse strand, counting down.
AGCAACTCCCGGGGGAGCCGGTGCACGGGGACCTGTTGGCGCACTGCGTTCTCCAATTTCGACTCGAGCCGCTGTTTCTCGAACTCCAGACTCGCCATCTGCGACTCGAGCGTGCTGAGCGCCTCGCGCAGGTGCGGGATCGAGTCGGGGTGGTTATGCCCGTTAATATTGCTAATAATATTGATATTATTATGGCCTCGCGTCGCTGCTTCTTCGCCGGGATTCTTTCTGCGCGAAGCCGAAGCTGGCGCCGGATATGGACTAGACCCAGCCTGATTAATGGATTGCCGGCGAGACCGAGTGCGTGAGGACGATGACGAAGAGGGCGGTGTCGTCGTCGGTCGTCGCCGTCGTCGCCGTTGCGGTCGTCGTCGTAGATGCCCTGTGGGACTGGGGTGCGGGCTCCTGCCGATAGAAATATGATGCGCTCCCTCCGTATCCTCTAGAGCTGCCTGAGCTGCTACTCGTGCTGCTGCTTTCGCCCCGCCGCATAGCGGGTGCCACCGGAACTTTCCTCTCTTCCCTTTCCCTCGCACGTTCCCTTTCTCTTTCCTTCTCCCTCTCCCTCTCCCTCTCCCTCTCTCTCTCGATAATAACTTCCTTTTCGTTCTCACCGTCGAAACTCTTCGACGACCGATTGCTCGCTGCGCTGGACGCGCTGGAGCGTACACTAGGGACCTGCAGCTGCACGGGTATAGGCATATGGGGCATCGCAAATGTCGACGCTCTCGAGCGAAGCGGCGAAGAGGGGGAGGACGGCCTGAAATACACGGGCGGGATCGTCCGCATGGTGCTCGAAGTGCCTGTATTTACGCTCATCGCCTGGTCGGGGTATGCAGAGCTGTATCGGAGCATGCACCGGTCCGATGTATAGCGATCAAAATTGTTTCAGGTGGTCCTCAAGAATGCTGAGCACCGTCGCCTGTTAGGGCAAGGGGACTGACAAGGACGAAGGCGGGGGCACAATCTCGAATATGCGGCTCAGCTCTTTCTATAACGCAGACACCTATATATGCGGTGGTTTCAGCACGGCTCAAAGCTCGTCGGATATAACAACAAAAGAAAAAAAGGGGGAGGAGGGGAAGATGACTGACTCTGGATAGAGAGAGAGAGAGAGAGAGAAAGAATGAGAGCGTGTATGAGAAGGAGAGGGCTGGTTTGCCTGTAGGCCAGGCTGGGCTGTGTGGTGTTATTGCCTCGCGCAGACGGTCGGACCACGCAGGCCGGAAACGAGTCCCAGCACGAGGCAGGCAGAATCACCAGCACCAGCAGCTAGCTTTGTTTGTTGGAAAATATTAATAAATGTTGTTGTTGTTATGATTATTATTATTATGATGATTATTATTACAAGAACAAGGACAAAGTATGATATTGATGCTGGCTTGCTTGCTTGCATGCTTACTTACTTATGTGATTCGCCTGAGCTGGCGGAGGTTGGCGTACGTACGTACGTGCGGTATGTACGGTATGTACGGTATGTACGCTGTACCGGATGGATGATGGGCAGACGAAGGAAGGGCATGGCGAGAGTTGTGAATGCGGGAGTGCTGGTTGTGCGTTCTGTTCTGGCTACGGCTGGCACGAGGCGATGGGGATACGGATTCTTGGGAGATGGTGAGGGACACGAGGCAGCTCTCCCTGGCCTCGCTCAGCTACACGAGGTCTCTTCCCTGGCCTCGAGTCAGAGTCACCTATTCACCTTTTTTCTTTTCTTTTTCTCTTGTGCTCTCTGCATTCTTACCAGCACTGCTACACCCGTAGAATGCAGAATAGTCGATAATTGTCGCTTTGATAAAAGGAACACTCAAAGAAAAGAAAAGAAAAGAAAAGGAAACAAACACGGCCAAACAGGGATCGTCCCCTTACTCAATCCAATCCGGCCTGCAATGCTTCCTTGCTTCTCGCAAGTCCCCGCCGCGGAACTCAGCTTATCGATATCACCACGTTCCCTTTCATTACATTCCGCTAATGTATTGTATTACAGATGTATTCATCTACTCCGCTATGGTAACTCTCCTGCTGCTGTTACTGTATCTCCCATCTGTACGTCGGAAGTAAAAGAACTGGCAAAGTACCTACACGTCGGCGCATTCATTTCATTTCATTCCTCGAGTCAGCTCGCTTGTTCTTTTTCTCAGAAACTTTGATCCACTCACGAATACGTCCAGGAATACAGTCAGTCCGCTCCCTGCAATATAATTATTAGCATAGCACAAGTGCATCTGAAATATACCATCCCCTCTTTCTCGCGTCTAGAGCGCGGAGAGGAGAGGTAGAGTAGAGTGGGAGAGAAAAAGGCACGGGACGTACCAGCCAGCCAGGCAGCGTTCGCAATGAGATGCCGCGAGGTCATCGATTCCGTGCATATCGACAGCACATAAGTGACATTCCCAGCGATCGAAAACAGGAACAACGCCAGCGACAGTCCCTCGCACCGTGTCTTGAAATTCTTCACTATATCCCCGTGTGCGAGAAAAAAAAAATATGCATGTGCAGAGTTATCACCCGAGTGCAGTGCGCGCGTGTGTTATCAAAGTTTTTTTCGGCGCGACGGTGCAGTTTCGAAAGAGAGTTTTCGAGAAGTTTGGATTTGGATTCCGAGAAGCAGGCGGAAAAAAAAATGAGTTTCGAAGTCAGGTCTGCAACCGTACCTGACCTGAAGAGGAAGCGTACGTACATATTTGAGGTATCCGCGAGCCCACTGGAGGGAAAGTAAATTTCTGACGTTAGCAATTACGAAACGAAAAGCCGAAAAAAAAAACGCGACGGAATAAGAATAAGCTCAAGCCTTTCCAGTAATCAAGAATGTTCGTTAAGGTGCATGTCCGCGCCCATTCTTTCTTCCACAGCTTCGCGAGCGAGCATGCAGGCAATTCATATAAATGCATGCATACGAAGAACTCGAAAAATATGCGGGAAGGGAAAAGAATGGAATCAGGGCACTCACGGTACAAGACAGCACTCGTCCACCCAATCACCTGGCTCTTCCACTCAACGACGTCCTTCTCTCTACCTCCTTCTCCACTTCCACTTCCAGGATTAGGACCGGCACCACCCTCGCCTTGATGGTGCCGCCTTCCGACGAACCACGCCGCCGTACCCACGCCAATCACAAATAGCATCGCGAGAGTGTATCGGAGCGCCGCTATCCAGAATTCATTAGTTTCGTTTCTTTGGGCCTCGGAATCTCCAGTGCCGGGCGCCTTGCGTGAGGATACCGAAGACGGGGAGCGCGAGCCGAGGAGGGGAGCTTGTTCCCCGTTTTCGGAATGTAAGATGACTTGTGGAGGGGGTGGAGTTGGGGTTGAGATTGGGGCTGAGATGCGACAGACCAGACGGCTGCGCTTCCAGCGGTAGTAGTATATTTGGCCCAGGAGCGTCAGGTCGCAGAACGTATACTGTCCGTTGAATTCTCGGCTTAGCTAGGAGGCTCGATCGGTAAATAAGGAGAAGGAGCACGTACGTAAATTGCGAGCATGATGACCGTAGCCTATATGCATACAAATACACATCAAGGTCCGCATCTCCCATTTCTTTTGCATAGCAGAATAACCCCCCAGACATACCTGTAGGCCGGCCATGATTGCACCTTCGACTCCTCATCAGATACGATGCACACACTGCAAGGAAGGAATCGGAAAGACGTACCGAAGAAGTTACACAAATCGCCCGCAAGCCATATCAATACGAAGGCGACGCTGAGGCCTTCACCCGATTGTAATTGGTAGTTCTCTACTACTTGTGGAGAGTAGACGACAATCCTGTCGCGTCACATAATATTTTTTTGGTAGGTGTTCGATAGTGCAAAGTAGTTCGGAGAATATATCGCAATGGAAAACAAATGAGTTGTAACGTCCGAGTCATGGACGAAGAATCGTAAGGACGTACCAGCATGCTATGGATACCCATCCGAACTAATGCAATGAACAAACGATTGTCAGCTATACCATCCCCCATTCTGCCGGCACGGAAAAGACAATAATACGTACAGCGCTGCTCAGACTCTCGGTGCTCATCCTAGCTGTCTACTGCTTTCACGAGTCGTAGACTGAAGAGTAAGTTATTGCTTCGCAACGCGTAATTTGTTCGTATCTGTATCCAGCCAGCCCGGCGCTGCTGGAATTTTTTCGTTTCCTCCGGAAGTCGAGTGGAGTGAAGGAAGGAGAGAATTTGAGTCCGGCCGGCGTCGGCGTTCGGTTCGGGAAAGGGAGGAACACGAATCACTACGGGCAATTTAGTATTTTACATCGGATGATAAATGGATTGATATGTAATTTGATATTTTCAATATCATTCAATATCATACTGAATATCCTCATTAGGGATATTTAAAATATCATCAAAGTATTTAGAATATCATCAAAGCAGATATTCTGATTGACCAATCGGGATAAATTTTAGGGATATCTGCTTTGATGATATTTTAAATATCCCTAATGAGGATATTCAGTATGATATTGAATGATATTGAAAATATCAAATTACATATCAATCCATTTATCATTCGATGTAAAATACTAAATTGCCCGTAGTGAATCAGGCTTGCTTCGCATCTCGTGACCTCTCGCTTACAAACGCTGCAATTATGTCATTCATTCGACTTGTTGCCTGCCGCGGCTGTTTATTGACTCTACTCTCGTTCGAACGCCTTACATGGCCACGGTCACTCATCACATTCGCTCAAACTATAACGCAGAAGAGGATAGAACGCGTCTAGAGCTAGAAACAGGACAACTTGAAGCTGATGCTATCGCCGAAGCGAACCCCAGTGGTGTCCAAGAAGAGGAAGAGGATCAGGACCCATGGCTTATCGAGAGACCATTCGGAACGAGTGCACGTATATTGCGACCACCGAGATTCGTTCCTGCTACGATAGACTACAACGAGTGGGGATTCGGAAGCTTTACAAAGGAGCGTGTACGCGAGAAGAATGGAGAGGAGGATAAGGATGGCGTTGCAGGCTGGTATAGGTCTTTGGCGAGGAAGACACCCGGTGGAATGCCGAGTAGCGGTACTCCCGCTTCTGCACCTCAAACACCTCCTACGGCGATGGTGAAAGAGCCTGAATCTTTTCGGAAAAGTACTGTCAAGAGAAACAGAAACAATTGGTTCATCGCGCGTGTCCTCGAAGCGTCCGCATCAGCAGCATCAGCAAGTACATCAGCCTCGTCTAGTGGCACCAGCACTCCCCCGTCTGGTGTCCCAGCACCGACTCCGACGCTTGCTGATATCCTCGCGCGCGACCCACCGCCTTTACCTACAGAACAGAAGTACACGCCACCGGTCTGGCTCGCAATTGGCCCGAGCAATCGAGGTTTTGCGATGCTGCAGAAGAGTGGGTGGGAGGAAGGCGAGGCGCTTGGACGTGCGTCGAGGAATCGGAGTGGGTTGGGATATACGGAAAGAGGGAAGGAGAAGGAGGTGGGTAACGATGATGAGGATGAAGGTAGTACTACGGTGGTGAAGCGAGAAGTGATCGATCTTGCTTCGGTGGATCATGAAATAGTTGACCTCACGCTGTCTGACGATGAGGAGGAACGACCAGACTCAACCAACACTACTTCTCAGCCGCAGAGTCCACCTTCTACAGCCATTCCCTCTTCGTCTGTATCTATCCCACGGCTATCAGACACAGACCTCGACCATGCCCCTCGCGCCCTCTTGACACCCCTCCCCACCGTACTCAAGTCCGATCGACTTGGCATCGGCCTGAAAGCTAAATACACCGGCTCTGGGATTTATCGTGCGCCAGTGAAGCGTGTAACACACAGCCAAGCGTCTCTAGAGGCCCACGTACGTGCCGCAGAGAAGCAAAGAAGGATGAAAGAGCTTGTGGGGAGAGGGCGCAGAGGTTTCGACAGGGTGAAGAAGAAGGAGGAAGAGAAGAGGAGGGCTTTGTTGGCGTATTTGAACACGTAGAGCTTGCAAGCAGTTTGTGTGTTTTGGATTCACTTTACTTGTTGATTTTTCTATCGCAAGGAAACTGTACTAACATTTAGCAATGTATTGTTAGCTAGTTGCAACAGAATGACCTGTTTCCGCCTGCGCAAAGAAGACAGAATCGGTTAGGACTGCGTCGTAGATTCCGGGACCCGTTATTATTCCGGAATGTTGATTTTCAAGCCCAAGTCGACCAAGTCGAAAGAAGGAATAAGGTTTGGCAACATCTTCGACCCAACCATACTCATCAACTCATGGTTAATCAAACTCATGGTTAATCAAGACCGCTACCGGGATTCTCAATTTCATTACGTAAACTCATAATCCTAAGACAGTGACTCGATCACATTGGCAGGCCCCATTTGAGACAAGAGGCAGCTGAGAACAATGGACAATAAGGCTTATCGGCTCCGAATCAAAACCCCATAAAAGAGGATTGTCATAGCTCACTCATCTTCAGTCCCCTTCATACCGTAAAAAATCGCGATATGGGTCACATAAAGCGACTCAGGCATGCCATTTTGAATGCTAGGCCACCTTACTGTGCTGGAACATTGTCTTTGCAACCGGAGGACCTTCTCCTTTTCTATGGAAAGAAGGATCCTAAAACGTACGTGCAAAGCGTCTTTGTCTGTCTCTTTTGTAGCACTTGCTCACCTAGCTTCTCCGCAGTCATGGCCGCGTTGATTTTGATGATGTTAACGACGAACAACTTCAGCACCTCTCCGAGACGTGCGACAAAGCGACGTTCGGATTGAACCAAGCAGACGTCCTCGACGAGTCATATCGCAAGGCAGGAAAACTCGACTCCATGCACTTTTCTACGAAGTTGGATCTTGAGGAGTCTGGCCTCATGGATATTGTTCGTTATAATCTTCTTGAGGGCCGTGATAGCAACAAACCTATCAAGGCCGAACTCTATAAACTCAACGTGTATGGTGCGCTGAAGAAAATTTACTGGAATTAGGTTAAGTGACGAGAACATGTATTCTTACAGACAAGGATTCCTTCTTCAAGCCCCACAAGGATACGCCGAGGAGTACTGCAATGTTCGGCTCTCTGGTCATTGTCTTTCCGACACCTCATGAAGGCGGAACCCTTATTCTTCGTCACAAGGACAAAGAGTGGACTTTTGACTCCGCGAAAGAAATTGGAAGTACAAAAAACATGGGATACATCACTTTTTTCAGCGATGTCGAGCACGAGGTCACGCTCGTCAAGTCAGGATTCCGCGTGACGCTGACGTACAATTTATACTACGCCGATGAGATCAAGCTAGAGGTTCCTAAGCGTGCGCCCGCACTTCCCATGAATGAATGTGCTGTCAAGAGCGCACTGCGAGCATTGGTCGAAGATGAGACTTTCTGTCCAAGGGGAGTGCATCTCGGTTTCGGCCTGAGCCACAAGTACCCGATTGAAGTGAAGACACATGACATGAACGCTCTGGACTTCATCGCCCAGAACCTCAAAGGAAGCGATGCCTTGCTGATGCAAGCCTGCAAGGATCTCAACCTGGATGCAAGACTTTACGTTCTTTATACTGCCGAAAGCTCTGAAGGAACAAACTACGAGATGCTTGTACCAAGGGTCCCGGAGGACCTTGATGGGTCCTACGTTATGGATGAAGATGAGAACTTGGTGGATCTTCTTTACAGATTAGAGAAAAACGTGAAGGTGATTGATAAAGGAGGTTACGACGACGATGTGGATTTCCCTGTTACGTGGGTTACGGATAGGACGCGCTTCAACCAGCAGACCGCATCGTGGATGGCATATGGTAACGAATACTACATGGACCACACTTATGGACAATTTTGTCTGATAGTGACCGTTGGGCCAGCGGGACTGCGAGACACCGGCGTACCGATGGATGAAACGTTGAGTACGTTTCGTGGTCGATAGAAGAACGTTTGATAATATTTTATTCCCCGCTAATCGGGACGTGTGTAAATTAAAATTGAGAAGTAGACTTTGTGTAGTACAGCAATGGCCTGTAAAAGTTTCGGATGTGAGTTATGTCTCTTTTCGAGGAGAACGGAATGTCATCAGAATGAAGGGACTGGGTATTGTGACGAATGGAATGGGAAACTCGGACAGGTCTAGGAAGAATTCTCCTTGCATTCGTCAATTGACAGCAGTATTATGTGTATTGCGAGAGAGGAGAATCCTCTTTACGATAACTAACTACCTACTGTTAGACTAGAAAACATGAGGCGTAGCATGAGGGAAATAAGCTAAACGGCATAGCTGAAACTGACAGCTGAATTTCCAAACATTTACTGTAAATTAAAATTGGCAGTCATGCCTGTCGCGTGTTCGCATCTTTCCCAGTCAGAACAAAAAATGATAAAAGGCTTTTTTTTACTTGAGAGATGGCATATAAGACTCTCGTCTGTGCACAAGCAAAAAAGGACTTGAAAAGGTGCTTCCAGTGAAGAAGGTAAGTCGTGGAATGATTGTGCACACGCCTCAGCAGAAAGGGGGGGGGGAGTATCACAAAGCTCTTGAGCATGAACAGCAGAGAAGGACGAAGCAACGTGTGAGAAGAGCGCATGGAAGAGGAGGAGGGGCTTTGTTGGCATGCTGGTAATGCGTTATTAGTAGCTGGTTGGAGTACGACAACCTGTTCGCGAGCAAAGAAGATAGAATCCGACGGGACTACTCCTTGAATTCTGGGTCTCTTTGTCGTTCTTCTGGAGAATGCTTTGAAGCTCAAGTCTTCTCATAATTTTTCTATGAAAGAAGGAAACACACTGGGCAAAAACTCATTTTCGAACCGTGAAAATGTTGCCCAGAATGGAAAAAGAGCCAATCGGATGAGCGCTCACCCGTTCCGATCAAAATTTCTGAGGGCTCGGAATGAGTTTTTGCCCGGCGTGTAAAGGATCGCTATCTTCTCACGACTCATCGACCAGTCATACAACGAAATGCTACTGCATCATCTAATTGCGTAACACCCTCTTCCTCCTGAGACAGTGACTCGACCACGTTCGCAGGCTTCCATTTGAGACAAAGGACAGCTGAGAACAATGGTCCATAAGACTAATCGGTTCCGAATCAGAACCTTATAAAAAGAATTGTCACAATTCACGAATCTTGGCTACCAGTCGCCTTCACCACGGTTAAAGATATGGATCACATAGAACTGCTCAGGGATGCCATATTGAATGCTAGGCCTCCTTACTGTGCTGGAATATTGTCTTTGCAACCAAAGGAACTTCTCATTTTCTATGGAAAAGAGGATCCTAAAACGTATGCGTGCACCGTCCTTGTCTGTCTCACTTTCTCACTTAGCGTCGCCCCAGTCATGGCCGCGTTGATTTCAATGATGCTAACGACAAGCAGCTTCAGCACCTCTCCGAGACGTGCGACAAAGCGACGTTCGGATTGAATCAAGCAGACGTCCTTGACGAATCATATCGTAAGGCGGGGAAACTCGACTCCATGCACTTTTCTACGAAGTTGGATCTTGAGGAGTCTGGCCTCATAGATATTGTTCGATATAATCTTCTTGAGGGTCCGTGATAGCAACAAACCTATCAAGGCCGAACTCTATAAACTCAACGTGTATGGTACGCTTGAAGAAAATTTACTGGAAGTTAGGTCTAAGTGACTGAAAACTGTGCTCTTACAGACAAGGATTCCTTCTTCAAGCCCCACAAGGATACGCCGAGGAGTACTGCAATGTTTGGCTCTCTTGTCATTGTCTTTCCGACACCCCATGAAGGCGGAACCCTTATTCTTCGTCATAAGGACAAAGAGTGGACTTTTGACTCCGCAAAAGAAATTGGAAAGTACGAAAAATATCGGATACATCGCTTTCTTCAGCGATGTCGAGCACGAGGTCACGCTTCGTCAAGTCAGGATTCCGCGTGACGCTGACGTACAATTTATACTACGCCGATGAGATCAAGCTGGAGGTTCCTAAGCGTGCGCCCGCGCTACCCATGAATGAATGTGCCGTCAAGAGTGCTCTGCGGTCGTTGGTCGAAGACAAGGCTTTCTGTCCAAAGGGAACTCATCTCGGTTTCGGTCTACGCCACGAATACCCGATAGAAGTAAATACTGGTGGAATCAACACTCTAGACTATATTGCCCAAAGTCTCAAAGGAAGCGATGCCTTGCTGATGCAAGGCTGCAAGGATCTCAACCTGGATGCAAGACTTTACGTTCTTTATGCTGCCGACAAACATGGAGAAACAAAATACGAGATGCTTGTACCAAGGGTTCCGGAGGACCTTGATGGGGACTACGTTATGCGCGAAGACGAATACTTCGTGGAACTTCTCTACAACATAGAGGCAGACGTGAAGCTGATAAAGAAAGGAAGTTATGACGACGATGTGGATTTCCCTGTTACGTGGGTTACGGATAGGACGAGCTTCAGCCAGCAGACCGCATCGTGGATGGCATATGGTAACGAATACCACATGGACCACACTTATGGACAATTTTGTCTGATAGTGACCGTTGGACCAGCGGGACTGCGAGACACCGGCGTACCAACGGACGAAACGTTGAGTACACTTCGTGGCGGTGGATTGAAGGACATTTGATTGTTTTGGTCCTTCGTTTACTGGGTTAATAAAGAAATAAAAGCTAATTTGCTACCTGGGGAGTAAAGATCCGGGCCTTGGAGATTTCGCGATGCCTCTCCTTGTATCAGTTTGAAGAAAACCACAGTTCGCATAAGGATCCTCGGCGACAGAAGTCGGTTCTCATTCGTGGCGAAGTAGATCCTGAAGAGGATAAGATAATCACTTTCGAAGTGGAAGTGCATTGGATTTTCGACGTGAAAAGCTTCAATCTTGTATGATTAGATATATAGTCTGTGGTGACTAGCTGAAAACAAGACATGGATACGGTCAGTTTTGCCTCATAATGATTTGTGAAATCGAGCAGCCGGCTTAGCTGAAGAGGGAATACGACAGGACTATCAATTAACATCAGTCACATTCGAAAGTAAGTATGCAAGTACTTATTTTGCAGTCACTAAGTCAAGGTGTCCTTTGTATAGAAATAATTCATCAATTGATTCGGCGCAGTATGATCGTAGCAGCATTGGTCGGAAATTTATAAGTTTTATAACCAGAGCAGCTATACACTACCCTACGCTCTCCAACGTCTCTCGAATGACAAGAGCATACTGCAATGGAGAATTACTCTCGAGAGTTCAACTGTATTCACATCGAGATCTCGATATGAACAGCTCTCAAACAGAGTTCATTTGCTTTAACGTATGTTTAAAGAGTAGATTCAGTCCGAGTTCTTGACATTCCAGCAGAATCTAACATCTGTGAAAGCAAGGCAGCACGTATATGTATCGTGACTGACAGGACTTAACTTAGAAGGCTCTGCTCTGTAATGAAGATCGGTCCCGGCCGGCAGCCGCGGGACACACCGAGCTCCGATTGAAGTAGCACTACGGGCAATTTAGTATTTTTTAGGTGATGATAAATGATCGGAAATTTAATTTGATATGCATTATATAAGTATGAATATCTCCATTCAGGATATTAAAAATATCCACATGCATCTAAACCTAGTTTATATATTCAATATCATGCCGCATTTCTTTGATGATGATATTTATTATATCATTGTGATCGATATGGATATAGAAATCTAAATTAATATTTTCTTTATCAGCAAAGAATATCATTGAGGTAGATATTTTTTTGATGATATTTTCAATATCAAAGTGTCTGTTATTTGAAATATCATTCTGTATATCAATGTCAATGACAATTTACACGATGAGCGGGCGATGAGCGGGCGCGATGAGGGTGCACAGTGGGCATGTTGTGGGCGCACGGGGGGCAGAGAGAGGGTGAACTGTGGGCGGGATGGAGGCACACTGTGGGCTGTTTTGGGTCAAGGAGTGTCCGGTAAGCGTTTTTGAGGCTCGAACGTCAAGCCTAACGGCCAATATATTATATGAGTAGGCTTAGCCGCGTATACGCGTATACGCCATATATTATACGTGCGTATGCGTATCACACTTCAGAACCAAGTATATGCTCATATAAAATATGAGCATATGCATATAAGCCTAAAATTATACACGCATATCGTATACGATACACGTGGAGCCCTAGTTCGCGGGGGCGCATGTTGCACCAACAACACGGTCCGACTCATCACCAACACATCAATCCCAGGCTTCGTTGCCAATGAAGTTTTGTGCGTAAAATCACAATGAGGTTTGCGTGTACCGCCCATCAGATCATACCTTGGATACAACCAATGACGGGGCTCACAAGATTGTCCCAGCAATAGTCCACAGCACTGTTCTGAAGGTTTACGAACGAGAGCAAACAGGTTCTCAAAGTGAAGATCTGACATCTAGTTATGAATTTATTCCGGTTTTAAATGACAGCCTTCCTGCTGTGAGTTCTATGTTCTCCGACTCCTTTTGTGCACTCCGGACACTCTTCACGCACCTGCACACACTGTATGCCCTCTCTGCACCCTCTCTGCGCCCGCTATGTGCCTCCAGTGTGCCCTTACAGTGCCCACAGTGTGCCCCCATCCCGCCTGCAGTTCACCCTCTCTCTGCCCCCCGTGCGCCCACAACATGCCCACTGTGCACCCTCATCGCGCCCGCTCATCGCCCGCTCATCGTGTAAATTGTCATTGACATTGATATACAGAATGATATTTCAAATAACAGACACTTGTTACGAAAATCGTGGTTAGCTAATGCGGAATAGTATCAGACAAGTTATACACCGTATTATGCAACCGAATCCAGCTTATGAGCAAGGGCTTCAAAGCTATCGACCTGGGGATGATACAGGTCCGCTACTACAGCCAGTACCTAATGAGGTAGCTGCGAACAACGAAGTCGAATCGAGCGAGAGTGATGATTCAGTAGGCATACGGTCAACTATGGCTAGGATGCATATTGGACATACTCCTCCTCCACGAATACGAGGCCTAGGAACTATGGAGAGCAGTAATGTCGCGAGGTATACCGAACTCCTGCAGAAGAGACATTATCGACGAGGTGCAACCAGACATCTAGTTCACAAGAATCTGGTGTGCAGTAATTGCTACTTAGCATACCAACGCAGCTGGGTTCTTTCGGAATGGCTCCTCAAGAATTTTGTGGAACGGTTAGTGGTGAAGGAGGCAGCCGATGTCAAGATTCGGCACAGGCCTGGGCCTTCGGAAACAACAGAAGACCAACCATTGCCGAACCGCGGAATGAGCGCATACGATCACGAAGTAACCATATGGCTCAGCGATAGGGATATGTATGCAATGAAGGTCTGCGTGAGAGCTTGGATCAATCAGCATCGTCACCAGACCTTGTGCCCTTACGTCGCAGTGGAAGTCGATTGGCCGGTATACTTGATACCACCCTCGGACATAATCGAACTCTCAGAAGAAGCAATCGAAGGATTCCTAAAGGCTTGGCGAACATCAGATACAGGGGTTATTACAGTTGACGAATGGCACGGACCTCGACACATCGGTCAGCGATTCAGGTTAACGACGGGCACCGGACTACAGCTATCGGACATTGCAATAGCAGCTAGGCACATTAGGCTGGAAGCCTATTTTACACAGCCGCCGAGATTAACCTCAGAAGATCGGCAAGCGTTGCCGGTCGCAAATCCCGAGATCACGACCAGCCCCATGATCACAGATTAGCGGCAGAAGCTCGGCCGAGATAACGGAGCAGCCTGGAAGCATGTGCTCGGCAAACTAAGGAAGGATCAGTGGGAAGATCGGCGGAAAGGATTAACATGTGATAAGCGATGGGATCGGAAGAAGCATGGAAGAAGCTTCGGGGCAACGGAGGTTAAAAGGAAGCCTACCTAATAGGGAAGGAAGTATTCGGAGTGGACACAGGTGATGTCACTTTATTTTATGTCGACACAAGGGCGGTAGCAACTCGGTGCTAGGACTTGGTGTCGACACAGGTGGGTAGCAACTCACGCTGAAACATACTGTCCTGTCCAATGGTGAGGCGGTTCCAGTAGCAGTAGGTAGCAAGTAGTGAATAGTAGAAAGTCTATATAAGTGCCAGCTGAGCGGGGCATTGTCCCTCAGCAAAATTATTTTGTACTCTCAATCATAACTGTACCCCTTTGATTGAAACTCTGCTCTACTAGTAATTCAAGCTCGAGCCCTTAGCTCGCTTATTATTAGTACATCTTAACCTTTACTACTCTACTCTCCAAGCTACAATAGTACGAAAGGAGGAAGCAGGGACTTGTTCCGGTACGCTCGGACTAGCCACTTCGTCTGAGAATACCGATCCTAACAACACTTTGATATTGAAAATATCATCAAAAAAATATCTACCTCAATGATATTCTTTGCTGATAAAGAAAATATCAATTTAGATTTCTATATCCATATCGATCACGATGATATAATAAATATCATCATCAAAGAAATGCGGCATGATATTGAATATATAAACTAGGTTTAGATGCATGTGGATATTTTTAATATCCTGAATGGAGATATTCATACTTATATAATGCATATCAAATTAAATTTCCGATCATTTATCATCACCTAAAAAATACTAAATTGCCCGTAGTGTAGACCGCTCTTAAAGTCACGTGCATTTCGCGACTCCATCAGAGACCACCTTACGGTGTGTTCGCAACAACGTTCACATCATCTCCATCGATTGGCCGGAAACTGGTGTCGTCGCGCACTGCATTCTGTGAAAAGGCGAGCACGACCTCGTTTTGCGTTTTCCCATCGAACCTCTACGCCTTTCTACATCCAAGGAACCATCTTCGGCCAGTTTAGAGGAGTTATATGCGTGGAACTCCGGCGAGGAGAATGTCCTCCTTCGTCTCGTCTCCAAAGGACGGTTTCTCGTCGAAGGAGACCAGCACGGCTTGGTCGACGGCCGAGTCATCTAGTACTTTGGCATGCAAAGACGAGTTTGACCCTTATAGCCCGTATCCTCAGACCCTCAGCTTAGCGGCTCCTGCGACATTTTCTGACGATGGCAATACTATCGGCCGTAGTATTTCCTTGAAGCGAGCTTCAATGTCGACTTTCACGACCGTAAGGTCTGCGACGTCTTTGACAACAGTTCGAACTCGTGCACCGCTAGCACGACGGTCAAGCGTAAAGGAGATATTGTCGAAGTCATTCACGATCTTAACTACGCTACCTCGCATTACATCCGCTCGCAGCGAACTGGCAACCGTGCGGAGACGATTTGAAGCTGTGCCTCTCTACCAACAGACGAAGATACTCAATGACCTACTCGATATGACCAGGTACGGGCATACTTCACCGTTGTGACCGAAGAACTGCCACATTCACACTTGGCTGCCGCATTTATCACTCATGTGCAGAAACGAACTCCCATATCAGATGCGGAAATCGGCTTTGAAGCTTATCCACTATTCTTTTTCAAAGGTTGTGGGAGATATTTTTAGCGAGCCAGTAAGAAATTTACCTTTATCGGCAAAAGTTCCTTTTTACTGACATTTCTTTACAGGTTCGCCAACAGTTTGAGAAGGCCTTGAAAGAGCTATGCAGGTATGTATCCGATAGCATACGTATGGGCACTTGCCTACTGAATAAATAGTGACGAGGTCTCATATGACCTTCGGTCGGATGGTCTTGATAAATTCAACTATTTGGTCGGAGCCGGTGCAAGTCTCAGCAACAAGGTCGGTCTTCTTTCTCTTCCAGGACAATTGCATCCTCTGATTCTCGATTTGCGCAGAGTTTTGCTCTTGAACATGAGGACTGTCGATTTATTCTCACCATTCTACGGTAATCCAAGGCGACTCAAGTGGCCGTTCTTCTGGTTGTACTGATAATGCGTTGATAGGGGAACTGCTCTGGTTTCTTTGAAGCTTGCTGCGTGCGCCTACTTATGGCTGTCACACAAAATGTTCATAGAGCATATGTACAATCCTGTTTCCGAGGTGTGCTTCGATTCTCCATGTTTGGATGAGTTAGTCTAACACGGCTTTTACTAGTCTGAATTCAAGGAAATCTGTGTCATTCTTGTTGATTTCACTCAGTAAGGATCGAATCAGAATATGCTTTCTTGCCATTTTGACATTTTCCGAGGCACCCGTTACCGCTTGATACGAGACGAGATGCTCTGGACTGGCTGTGGCGCTATGAATACTTGCAAGACTCTGACCTTCCAGATGTAAGCCCCGTTACATCAAATTTATGGACCAAAATGTGCCGAACTTAGCTTATAATATAGGACGCGAGACTCGCGGTAGCAGGAGTATACTGGAGATCAGTGGCTACACAGAGTCAAACGGTTTCCTACTATACCAGTGAGTTTTAGGAGGGAAATATCATGAAAGCGTCCCTTATAGTCCCTTTTAGACATGCAGACTCAGAAAATGACTACCTTTCTGGATTACGGCGACTTTGGTGGTTTAGTACTCTGAGGTCGTGGGACCTAGACATGAAACACGAGAAGGTACTTAATTCTGATGCTGATTCCCAAAGCACATAAAGTAATCTGTGGTCACTTCTGATAAGGTGCGGAAGGTCGGTGCTGACCTTCTGACAATCATAGAGTGAGAGCGTCTCTTTCGCAACGACGATTACTCCAACTAATGTGTTTGATAGTGAATCGCGACCTCAAGAGATACGCGGACAAGGTTTTGAGTTGATAGCACTATTCTCGAACATCACGCAGTGGAGAGACATGTATGATGACGTGCGTTCTGTTACTCCCTGCTCTGTCTTTCACTTCATAACTTAACCACGACAGACGACATGGCGCGTGGTCTCCGATACTTTTGCTGAGTATTGTCTGTGAGTATGACTAATGTTGACATTTCTTATCTGCGGACTAGACACTGACGCTGTGTATCTGGTATAGGCGGGACACGGAGCGGGTGAATAAGGAGATCGTGAAGCGTCGTGTCGAATCTCTTCTTGCTAGATCGACAAGCGATGATGGACCCACCTCTGCGGTATTGACCCCTCGTAAGGAGCTCCAGGTCGCTAGGCGCATGTCGGGTGTCGTCCGAGCTCCTCGATACAGTCAAATTTGCGCCGCGAAGAAGGTGGTACGGTGAGTGGCCTGCTTGAAGCACTCAGGATGATGGGTTCCTGACTAGCAGTATTTCGTAATAGTCAATATTGCACTTCCGACACCACTATAGAAGCCTCTCTGGAGAATCTTTACCTGTTTATGCTTCCAGGAGATTGTCTGCTTATCCAGGTCTGTTGATAAACTCTTGTTATTCGGCTATGTTGCTGAAGTTATCACGCATTCCTTTAGAAGGATCAACAGGAAATTCTTTACGAGCGCATCTGCAACTACGCGAGGCGAGCTTCTTAGCATTTTGGATCCGCTTCTTTAGAACAAGTCATAACTAATCGTCTACGTTTAGGTTCCACGTATCTCGACTGATTGCAGTACAAGCAATGTACGCACTCTTAACAATTCGGGAATGGCTGTCGGCCATCAGTTTTGCCAAGGTGGGCATCATGTTCCGAACGATGTGTTCTAGCTAAATGAACTGACTGAATAATTCTATGTAGGGTCCTCCTATGTGAGGCTTGAAGCTTCCATGACTTTGTTTCTATATCTGTGTCTTTCTCTCTGATGATCGGTATCTGCATGGGACTTTCGTCAATGAACTGTGTATAACTTATTTAAGACAAGGACTCTTCATAGCACGTCTGAACTTTCAAGTAAAAACAAATCACTGCCTCTTGTAGTTCTGCATGCTATGTACATGAATATCGGAATGTATTACAATTACGTAACATTGATTCGTTTTCTCGTCTAGGAGGATATGCATCTTCTATCAAGGGGGTTTTCGGACGGAGATAGTCCTCTCAACTCCATCTGCTAAAACCTTGATGAGCCAGACGAATGGCTGATATAGACTGCTTTTCACGGACTGCTTTTCAGATCACAATCTGCTTGAAGAGGCACCAACTACCAGATAGGCTGTATCATCGTTATGGACATGAACGGGCCAAAAATGTGAAGATAGCACGGTTCCGATTGGCACGTCAGTTCCGCACAATCTGACCAGGCGGTCGGAGCGAGCGTATCCGAGACTCTTCAGGACATGCATTAAAGATCAAGCGCGCCAACAAGTCTTTTAATCGCATCTTCGCCCATGCCCCCGCTATCGGGGTCTGCAGCCTCAATACAACGCACGACAGCAATGGTGTGCTTTGGGGACTTGCAGTTTATCCATACACGACCATTCATCCCTACAGCCGTCTCCAGAGGGAACATGGAACCTAACAAAGGCAACAAGAAGTATTTGGGGTCAAGCAACCTGAATGAGAAAATTTTCCGATGAGATCGAAAGGAAGAACGTCAAGTCTCGATAACAGGATTGAAAAAGAAAAAGAAACGCACAAACGACACATTCCGAGGCTACATCGTACCAGAAATCCACCCTTGAGCTCGCCAAAGCCTTCAGATTTGCGAGTCTGAGCATCGAAGCACTCAAGTTCCGGGTCCATGTCTTTGTGTGCTAGAGACACCCGAGCATAGACCAGCGAGTTTATCTGGAGATTTATCAGCACACTGAACACAAATTGAATAGATAGAGCGAACAACCTTGAGGTTCGGTCTATTTCGTTTCGTTGCTCCCTCGAACGCATAACCATCCAGAGTCGCGACGTGCGCTCCACCAATGTCTACCCGCCAGCCCTCGCCTATTCTTCCAACTACGGCACCAACAACGTACTCCTGCGGTGCTGGGACATACTTCAAAAGCAACTCATCAGAATAGATGCGAATGACAACGATAGAGAATAAGAGGATATACACGCCGTGAGTTGCTCTCGACCCACCACTTGCTTCTGTTCGTCGAATGCTTCAGAAAGCCAGCTCGCGTCGAGATAATGTTGGACTCTCCATGACTGTCGGAAAGAACGAGAAGACCGGGCCCAAGTTTTAGATTTGTGTGTTTTGCGTCGACAAGTTCGCCGGGTAAAGTGGTGGTCATGGGCAAGGACATGTACGTGTACGGACGCGGTTTGCCGAATTGAGCCAACATGTCCCTTTGCTTCTTACTTCCATCTCGAGCATTGTCTCCGAAACTAACCTCAATATTCTACTTAGCTTGAATAAATGGGAACTTGAAACTTCTTATATGTACTTTAAGTACGCGGATGGTGGAATTTCTATGCGATCTTACTCCGAGTATGTTTGCGGGTGTTCTCATTCCCGAGTTCGGAAACACGGTCTGCGACCTGGTCTGTACTTAGGCTGTAACGCTGAAAATGCTGCCAGCGCATAATACCAACACCCGAAGCCGCCGACCTGGCCTCAACTGTGGCTTTTATGAACATTCTGGTCTCTTACCTAACGCAATCATGTTAAGGTCCCTTTCGTCACCAGCAAACCTGCTTTGATATATGGACTCTAGGAACGAAAATGGTAGTACAACAACGGCATGTGGCTTCACTATGCTACTGGTTTTGCGACCTCTTCTTCATGATTTATTGTCTCTGGGCAACGCCGGCGCTGGTCGCTCAGTCTTCATTGCTACTATTCCGGATTCTTCGTCACCGGTGTCTTGTTTATACCTGCAGAACCATTATACTTGCAATACTGTCATTCTTCGTCGACTTGATCAGATCAGGTTTGTCAACTACCGTTCGTTTCCGGGAATATTCAGCATAGTGGCCTCCTCTGCAATAAGTTCTTTCAGGTTCGCAATGGTTTTACCAGCGCCTAACGGACTGTATCAACCTGCATTCTCGTACTTGATACTTCGTAGTTCATTGCGTGTCTTCGCAGGATGCAATCCGCTGGCGTACATAGCCTATATAACGATGTATGCTGGTTGGAATCGCTTATTCGACCATCTACTGTATATCCAGCAATCAGCTAACTCACAGTCCTTCTCGTCCATAACGCATTCTCCGCTAGTATGCACCTGAAATCTTTAGTCTCTACCGCTCTCCTTCTATCCTCCCTTTCATTGCTGACAGGGGTCGCTGGTGCCCCCCAAGTTTCGGCTTCTGCCAGTGCCGAACCTACTTCGGTAAGCGCTGACCCGTCTGCAACAAGCGCAGATTCTTCTTCGACGAGCTCTGTTCAGTCCCCTTCGGGCACCTGCTCCACTTGCACCTGTGCTGCCGGGGGAGATTCTTCTAGCAACTCGACGTCTTCTACAAATTCTCCGTCTTCCAGCAATTCAACGTCTACTACAACTTCGCCGTCTTCTTCAAACTCAACTTCATCTAACTCCACATCTTCTGGTGGTGGCTCCTCCGGACCTCATGTCAGTACAGATTCTTCCTTCCCTTTAGTTACAGTTACTGAAATAACGGTATCTTAGTTCGTCATCTATGCCGACAAATGGGATTCCAATGGTGCTCCAGATGTGTCCAAAATAGAGGTTAGTCCTTAAAATTCTCTTCAATTTACTTTCCAGCTGACCTAATTTACCCAGGGATTCAACGTCTTGTTCGTCCAGCGCCTTCTCCTTTTATTTCTGAATCGGTGCTGATCATTTTACATCAGTGCTCTATCCTTCCTTCTCAGTACAGGTCCCGCGGACCAGGCGCAAGCCTGGGAACAATTGGATGATAGTAAGAGAAAGCAGATCAAGAGCCAGTATGAATCTGCTGGCATCAAACTGATCGTGTCAGCGTTCGGTTCAACAGAGCTACCCACAACCTCCGGAGCGGACCCACAAAAGGTCGCAGAATCCATGGCAGATTGGGTGATTAAGATGGGTCTCGATGGAATTGATGTGGACTATGAGGATCTGGATGCTATGAACAAAGCTGACGGTAAGGCAGAGGAATGGCTGAGTACGTTCACGAAGACGCTTCGAGGCAAACTCCCTCAAGGCAAATATATTGTCACACACGCTCGTAAGTACTGTCCTTTTGATCTGAAGAGATGTTTCTTACTGTGCAATCGATGCAGCGGTCGCACCTTGGTTCAACTCCGAGACATACAAGAGTGGAGCATATACGACGGTTCACAAGAACGTTGGTGACATGATTGATTGGGTAAGTTTTCACATTTGTCGATGCTGCACTTTTGCTTATTGGTACTTGCCGTACAGTACAACGTCCAGTTCTACAACCGTAAGCGGATTTGCTCCTGCTATACAACAGCGGCTAATGAATCCCTACAGAGAATGACTATGATGACTGCAACACTTTACTGTCTCAATCCAAGACCAAGACGTCCGTCTTTGAGATCGCTAAGACCGGTGTTGATCAGAGCAAGATTGTGATTGGAAAGCCTGCCACTGCGGCGGACGCAACTAACGGCTTCGTTGACACTAAGACTCTTGCCGACTGCGTTTCGCAGGCGAAGCAAAAGGGTTGGAACGCTGGTGTCATGGTCTGGGAGGTATGGCCTTCATCATTACCTTTTCATTGAATCTGGATTTTATACTAACTTTTTCTCCAGTACCCGAATGCTGATTCCAGCTGGATCAAGACTGTTCGTGGTGATGCTTTCCCGTTGGGAAACTAAGCCACTGAACTGGTGAGGTCGTTGTTGTTTAGCCGTTGTAAGCTTTCTTTTCGGGCTGGCTGGAATCCTGCCCCGCATTAGTGGTGGCTTTGGCTGTAAATACAATGGATCTGAAATTGATGTTTCTCTGTGTCTATAGTAGATTCTTTATAATATAATATCTTTTCGACCCCTATCCTTCGAGCCATACGGAGAAAGAACTGAGCACGCACGTGCACCATCAGGAGAACTTAGAATTCTCGCGTCCCTCTTTACACCTTACACCATCCTGAAATCGTCGCTGACAGATCAGAGTGCTGCTGTTGCTTTCTGTATTATTCGTACTACCCTTTTAAACTGCTGGTTAGATGGCTATTTGCTCTTGCTGTTTCATCCCACGTCTCGACGAGCTCTCCACAGTCGGCAGATGAATCATGTTTTCGGCCATTGGGAGCTTGACTTAGAGAGCCCTGTGAATATCGTATCGAGATTTTTATGTGTGTCGAGGGGTTGAGCAATAGCAGTAGGGTTATACTGGCAAATTTGCTGCTAGATGCGAGAGTCCGGTCATACGGTTCAGCCTATTCATGTGCGCTCCCGGTAAGAACTTGAGATCTTAGCAATTGCTCATATCGCTCCAGAGAACTCCTTTCCATCTAATTTGCTTACTAGGATACTTTGAGCACTGGACAATAGGTTCTTCGGTGGGGCAAGCTGAACCACGTCAAGTATGTTCCCCTGAGGAAAGGGCCCCGAAACCCATGATACCGACGGGCTGTGTTATCAAAACCGAAGGTGCCTTCATATCACGGACCGAGAAACTAGACAGCTTTCGAATGTCTCCAAGAGAACTATTCCCCAGACCACATTCTACAGACGACCTCTACTGCGACATGACCTTCACCTAGGTAGAGACTCAGAGAATATTGCATGCGCATTACACGAATGTCCGGCGTCTCCGAAAGTAACCTATTTTGTCTTCCTCACGTCCATTTTGGAAATATCACTGTGCGCATTCGTACTATGAATAGTTTCATCACGGGCAAACGGGCTTTGAAATACCGACCAGTTGAGTGCAATCTGCAGAACTGGATATGTATGGTTTCAGTATGCAGCCGGGGTCACTGATTCGTTACTATGAGTCCTGTCTATTGGCTTTTCTTCGGCGCTGAAGGGTCGCGATTCGTCGCTATAGAGGGGCCTGCAATCTTGAGTTGTTTCGTCGACGGCCTTCCATATGCATCACTGAAATCTAATGTACTTGCAAACCTTTCGGATTCTTTCCTGAAGCCACCTCAAGTTCGGCGAATTCAGCTATAGTGCAGGTATAGCTGAGCATACTTCCTTCCCTTCCAGGTGAATCAAGCAATTTCTTTCAAATCTATCTTCGAAATACATTCGGTGCTGACAACTGAATTCCATCACATACACTTTGGACTCACGTTCTCATCACAACGTATTGCACGAGTCTATGGCATGTAGGCTCTTTCTCTTATACTTATAAGAGCGGCCAAGGGCAGAGAACTCTCAATCTCATTGTAAGCCAATTTATCCACCAGAACATTTCTCTTCCAGAACATAATTCGCTACCATGCAACTCAAATATCTAGTTTCTGCAACTCTCCTTCTGTCTTCCCTTTCCTATCTGCCAGGGGTGGCTGGCGCTCCTCAGGTCCCTAGCTCTGGAAGCACCGACCCTAGTTCAATGAGCACTGATCCTTCTTCAACCGGCACAGGCCTTCCTTCAGCAAGCACTGACCCTTCCTCAACAGGCTCGGGTCTTTCCTCACCAGATTCTGACCTTTCTGAGACAGGTGAAGGACCCTCTTCAACTAGCTCGGCTCAGTCGCCAACTGACAGGTGATCTGGTTTCGACTATCTTCCTGAATGAACTTCTTCTGACAGTCCAATTGTCTTGGCTAGTTCGACATCTTCTGCCAATTCGACTTCTTCCTCCAATTCAACGTCTTCCTCTGGTGGAAGCACCTCTGGACCTCACGTACGTGCCACGTTCTTATTAAGACCCGTGCAACCGCTGAAAGGTTATCTTAGTTTGTTATTTATGCCGACAAAGAGGGTCCTCCAGATGCGTCTAAGATAGAGGTAGGTCCTTACGGCTCTTGAACTGACGAGCCGATCTGACCCGTATTTACACAGGGATTCAATGTCTTGTCAGTTTGGCATATTTCTTCGACTCACAGGTCATGCTAACTATACTCGCTTAAGTTGCTTTGTCGTTTCTTCTGAGTAAAGGCTCTGCGGAGCAAGCCCAAGCCTGGGAGCAATTGGATGATAGCAAGAGAAAAGACATCAAGAGCAATTATGAAGCTGCAGGTATCAAGCTAATTGTCTCTGCTTTCGGCGAAACAGATAAGCCCACGAGTTCTGGCGAGGATGCACAACAAGTCGCGGCGACTATGGCCGATTGGGTCATCAAGATGGGCCTTGACGGCATTGATGTGGATTATGAAGACCTGGACGCTATGAATGCGGGTGATGGTAGGGCTGAGGAGTGGTTGACTACTTTCACAAAGACTCTTCGAAGCAAGCTTCCTCAAGGGAAGTACATTCTTACTCATGCTCGTAAGTTATCCTTTTCATCAAGAAGAAGCTTGCCTAATATACGATTTTTATAGCTCTCGCTCCTTGGTTCAGCTCTGCGGCATACAAGGGAGGAGCGTACCAGACCGTCAACAAGAATGTTGGTGATATGATTGACTGGGTGCGTATCGCTTTCTTCAAATTCAGCTCTCATTTCTTACAGAGATCCATTCTTAGTACAACGTCCAGTTCTACAACCGTAAGTACATCACTGTATCCCGGGAAGGAAAAACAGGCTGACATTTAGCTACAGAGCAAGACTATGAGGATTGCAACAGCCTTCTGACCCAATCGAAGACCAAGACGTCCGTGTTTGAGATCGCTCAGTCTGGGATTGATCAGAACAAACTTGTCATCGGGAAAGCCGGCAACTTAGGCGATGCAACCAATGGTTTCATCGACTACTAAGACTCTTGCCGACTGCGTCTCGCAGGCGAAGCAAAGAGGCTGGAATGCTGGTGTCATGGTCTGGCAGGTCCGTCTTATCTAACTGAACCGAAGTTCCTTGAATCTGTAGGACTGACCGTATGCTCAGTATCCTAACGCCGACTCGAGCTGGATCAAGACCGTCCGTGGTGACGCCTTTCCGGCAGGTAATTAAGGTAATGCGCTACATCCTACGAATAGACATTGATGGATAGTGTCCTTCATCATTTATCATGGTCTCGGCCTGGAGCCATAGACTTGAAAACTCTTATATAGACAGATATTCTACATAGCCTCTCCTTGTCGTCGTTGCCCAAGTTGTAAAAGTGAATATTTCTCTGTGTTTGGTAAGTTTTGTGCACGTGTGCCTTGTGCGAAACACGTGCAAGACTCGCCAAATTTGCTCCGTGCCATTGTTCCGTTGTTCTGTCAGCTCACTCTTAGACTCGAAGGTATCCCCAACCAAAACAAACAAACAACCAAACAAAGACTTCAAACTTTATACAAAGTAACTTAGCTGCAACGGTTTTGGACGTACTTGCGTCTCATGCATACAACCTATGCATAGCCGCCCCTTGCATCGCAATGCGTTCTCTTTCACTTCCCATCCCCGTAGCGCTATTCATTCGTCGGCTCTTCAATGTCTTCTCGTCTATTACAATCTCGAACCAGTACTTGTTAGCACGGAAGTCTGAGGTTATTTCTTCGGGAGTTGATGAGCGTTCGAGCGGTGATGCGTCGAGAAGTACGGGTGTGGGTGCTGTGGGATCTGAAGTGATGACGACGCGTCAGAATTCAGGTATGCTTTCTGTGTCCCCTATTCGCTTGAGACACTATCGGTAATAGCAATGCTAGGAGACTCCAATGAGCGCGCTCATTGGGATCGATTGAAACCTTGGCCATGGAGCATCGCGAAGAAGCGGGCTATGCCTCGTCAGACACATTCCGCTTCCGTAGAAGAGGTAAAACATCGAGAGTCCTTCGACGAGAAATCTTTGCCACCAAGTGACCCTCTACCTTCAAGACGAGATCCAACGCCTTCTCCCCGCACAAACCCTAATCTGCCCTTGTCACCGATCTATACCCTAATGAACAACCCGACGCTATTCAATCCCGTTCGTATACCACGTAACCCTATCGTATTGTGCCACGGTGTGTTTGCCTTGAGTTATATCACGAAATTATCGCCTAATCTTGCATAAAGGATTGTACGGATACGATGTCCGAGGACCGTCGAACTTCCCTATGTTACAGCTGCATTACTGGGCAAATGTGTTGAAGGTGCTAAAGAAGAAATTCGGTGTGGAGGTCATCGTGACCGGCGTACCTGGGTGCGATTCTTTCTTAATCAACAATACGAACAGTTCTGAAGTTTGTGATAGCACAGGCTCGATCGAATCGCGTGCAAAGCGTCTGGATGAATATCTACGCGACAAGGCACCTGGACGTGACATCAACCTCATGGCACATTCTATGGGCGGACTGGACTGTCGACATCTCATTACCCATGTGAAGCCGAAGGAGTATAATCCGGTATCACTGACGACGATTTGTACGCCCCATCGTGGTAGTCCCTTCATGGACTGGTGCAAGGTATGTAGAGATTCGTTTAAATCAGGACAATCTGACACCAGATGCAGGAGACGATTGGACTCGGGAGGCTGCAGAGAAAGGCCAACGAGGCTGCCTCCAAGACAACAGAGTCGTCCGAGTCATCCTCATTGTTCTCGCTTGCAAATGTAGCGAGACTTCCGTCTTCTTTGACGACCTTCCTACTCTCGGTGGTCGACTCTCCTGCATACGCGAACCTCACCACGCACTACCTCCAGAACGTTTTCAATCCAGCGACTCCAGATGATCCACGGGTTCGATACTATAGCATCGCGGCTCGTACAGATAGTATGAGTGTGATACATCCACTCTGGCTTCCGAAGACGATACTCGATGGCTACGAGGCGCGAGAACGCGAAGCCGACCCATACCCGGACGAAGTAGATTGGGGGAATGACGGGCTTGTTACAGTTCGCAGCGCAAAGTGGGGCGAGTTCCTTGGAACGATGGAAGGATGCGATCACTGGGATGTACGCGGAGGTGGTGGATTAGGTGCTGATAACGAGTGGCACGTTGATCTTACTCTTCCGAGTGCATTGAAGAACAGTCTTTCGGACCCGCTTTCTCTTGTGAACAATATCAATTGGAGAGAATGGACTCGGTATGTCGCTGCTTGGAGGAAGGAGGAAGCGGAGCGCGAGAAAGCTTCTGGCAAAGAGATACAAGGGATTCATACCGAGACGCGGGGTTCCAAGTCATCTGGCCTTGACATTTCAAAGTCTTCACCATCATCATCCGACACGGAGGACGCAGTGCTGAAGTCATCAACAGACAAGTTCTCAGCAGTGTTCGACTGGGTTTCGGACCAAGTTGCCACCTCGAAGAAGCCGTCCTCTTCTACAAAGACTCCATCTCTCTCCGACGTTCAGTCATCTTCTGAGACTTCCGCAGCCATCCGAAAGTCGGAGAAAGAGCGAGTAGACGCGAAGAAGGCGAAAGAGACTGCGGATGAACGGACGAAGTTTGATCTAGAACGGTTCTACGTCGCACTGTGTCGGAAGTTGTACGATGATGGGCTTTAGTTAGACTCATTATTTCCTTGTTGTGTGAGCGTTAATAGTAAGTTGTATTTTTATATACGCTATCGTCCCAGCTTTCAAAAGAAAACATCATGAATATGAATAATAACCATCAAATTCACGTGAGAATTCGCTACTCTTCTCGGACCCAACTTTATTTAGAACCCCCTAAGCCAGAGAATCGGTCCCATTTGCACATAAAGCCGCAATAGCGCATACACCCCACTGAATTTATCGCATCATGGACCCAGCAAAGTCTGCACTAGAGGATTTCGATCTAGGACTGTTCAACAAAGTCGGACATGCTAATTTCTGCGCACGATGTTTGGCTGGGTTGCCTGCAACGATGGCCGAGGCGGATTCGTCGCGGTGAGCGTCTGAGTTCAAATTAGTCCTGTGGATCCGATTTCTGACAAATTGGTATTCCCGGAATGTGTGCTTATGATTTTGCAATGATCGTGGTGCGGTATGGTATGGTATATATGAATATAGGATGGCGATAGGCTTCTACTGCCTTGGTGCTCTGGACATCCTCGGTCTGCTGGAGACGAAAGTGAAGGAAGCGGATCGCGAAGCATGGCGTGCGTGGATTTGGGCACAGCAGGTCAGGCGGCCACCAGGGCCAGGACATAGTATCAATGCCGAGAATTCTGGTTCTAAGACTAGGTCTAGGAGCGGAAGAGGGTGAGCACACTGCTTATTTTGAAAGACTGTCGAGTTGTGAACGATAGACTTGTTAGCGCAGTCCTTGATTGCAATCCAGATGGAAGTCAAGATGATGAAGACCAGAAATGGATTGGAGGCTTTCGACCTGGTCCGTTCATGCACGTCGAGCTCGGAAGGGATGAATCTGCGCCAGAGACGCGTTCAACTGGTACATCGATGGTATGTATTGATCTTACATGGCGCATATATCCTACTCGAACTACTTCGTGTTCTCTGTTCTTTTATTATACTGCTCAGGCTGATATGTAATACACCTATAGTCCACTCATGAAGAAGCAGATCCACCGCATCTGATCATGACATACACCGCCCTCCTCGCGCTCGCCATCCTAAGAGATGACTTCAGCCACCTCGATAGGGATGGGCTCGTCAACCTCCTCCGCGCAACTCAAAAACCAGACGGGAGGTATGTCCCCATCTCCTTTCGCCAGGATTTCTCACATATCTACAACATGATTCGATTTCTACTTTATAACACGAATAAACAGCTTCACCTCCTTCCCGGGCCAAGGCGAATCCGACATCCGGATGGTCTATACGGCATTCGCAATCAGCGCGATGCTGGACGACTGGAGCGGCATCGACATTCCCCTCGCGGTCGATTTTACGAAGCGTTGTATGAGCTACGAAGGTGGATTCGGACAGGTGCCGGGCAATGAGGCTCAAGGTGGGTTTATAGTTTATTCACCTTGAGCCCTTTCTTCTCTCCATCTTCTTCGAAATGTATGCGATCAGTTTGTCCCTGTGCGCGTTTCACTATCATATTTTGTGGTTATCGGTTCTCTTTCTCTTGGGATACCTATTATCGGGAATCTCCTTACCAACCCTGCATATATTTCTCGGAGACCCCTATCAGACGATCAACCCTTGGATAAAGTTTTCACGAATAACCTTTAGACATCGTGCTGATCTTCAGTTCAACCCCATTTCACAAAATCTACCAAAACCTATCTATTCTAACGAACACTTTGTAATTTTATTTCTCTACTCCTCGCAGGTGGTTCTACGTACTGCGCATTGGCGGCACTAGCTCTCGCTCCAGAGCAGTATCGCACGGAGGCGACGCTCAGTGCGCAAGAACACAAACGAACCGAACATTGGCTCGTCCAGCAACAAAAACCTCGTAGGATCTTCATTCGATACGAATCGGATGACTCCGAGGATGACGATGAGCTCGAAAGGAGTCTCAAAGTGAACCAAGATAGGGATAGGAAGAAACTAGATCGGGAGGAGAAGAAAGAAAGGAAGAGGAAAGAGATCGTGGAAGAGGAGGGCGGTGGATTCTCGGGGAGGACAGAGAAAGTAGAGGATGCATGTTATAGCTTTTGGTGCGGCGCTGCGTTGAGGATCTTGCGTTCCGGACAGGTTGGAGGTGCAGGCTGCCTCTCTTCGCGATTGCATCTACTTGCCAATTCGAGCACTAGTGGCAAAGAGGTCAAGCAGCACTTGCAAGGGGAAGAAACGGAAGATAATGATGATGAGGGAGGCTTCATCGACCGACTCACACACGCACGATTCCTCTCGCAGTGTCAATTCCGACTGGGCGGGCTTGCGAAGGCTCCAGATGCACACCCCGATCCATACCATACCTACCTCGCACTCGCTGCGTTGGGTCTATACCCTCCCTCTCAACTTCCACCTCCACAACGAAACTCAAATCCAAATCAGCCCGTCGCAACATTCTCAACAACCGACCCCTCTGGTGCCTTAGGTGTCTATAAAGAGGGAAGAGACAACGACGGCGTAGAACCGAGCGACGGCGAGTTACTCGACGAGATGAAAGCCGAAAAGAAGAGGAAGGAGAGGGAGAGCTGGAAGATTGCGCAGCTTGATCCGCTGATCAACGCAATTGTCGAGACTTCACGGTGGGCGAGAGAGAGGATTCCTAGGCCCGGGAAGCGGAGATAGAAATTGAAAGTCGGTGTCCGGATGTATGTAGAGAAGGACGCAGTTTTCTTCGGAATCGTAGACTCTTGAATGGACAAAGGATGAAGGGTGAAATCGGCATTTAGAACTTCACGATACTTGCATACCAGTCATAAACTATATCTCCATGTTGTGTACATACAGGAGTTACCGCAGCTTTTAAAATCAGGTCCGTGTATACCCTTGGGTCGGACTACATTCATGATCTCGGCCGGTGATATCAATCGTGCGCTGCACATTCATCGCCCTCGCCAGATTCGATACATTTGAAATGCCCGAGTGAGTGAGCGCTGTGTATGCATAGGTTGAGAATAGTAATGCCGGGTGTTTCAGCCCCGATTTCAAAGACGAGCTGAGCGGGAAGAAGGGGGGGGGAGAGTCACGTCCCGTTGGAACTTACACTCTTCTTGAGAGAGATAGGTTATCCCCTTCAAGTTCCAGTTTCGGGATGACAGCGCAAGCTATAATTACAGTACAGAAATATGTTGTCTCTTGGTTTCAAGTTGCGTACACCGGACCTTTCAAGTTTCGCAGCAACGTAAGGACAGAACGAATGCTCCGAGCCTGGGGCTGTCAGTGTGAGAAGATCAAACGAGGCGGTGGTCGGACGGCTTGGACGAGCCGTGAGCGGCGACACGATCAAAGGTGAAAGTAAGAGAGAGTAAGAGCAACCTGTTCGGCGAGACGGTGACGGCGACGGGGATTGGTGTCTCCGAATCGCTTGTGTCATATCTTAACCAGCTCAATGCACAGGATGAACTGAGCAAGCTGGGTCCGTCAAGAACGTATGAATTACCTGAATATCCTTTGACTCGATCCAGCTAGACCGTCTCGTCAAAGCTCGGCATGCATACGCGCTGTGGTGAAGGAAAGACGGCGACCATGAGAGACGAAAACCGTCTCCAAATTCGCCTTGGTTCATCGACGCCCTCGCCATTGCAGTCGCCTGGATCTATGCCCACCTGTCGTACCACCCTCGGGGAGAGCAGATGCAAACGATGGTCCGACCCCACAATTGTCATCTACGGCTTGCAGCAAACAGCCATACGGAACATGTTTGACGACAACCACGGAAACAAGTATTGGGCCAACGAGATCCCGGTCTAAGCCTCGTCATGGTGTGTCTCGTGACTTACACTACGGACGCGAAATGAGCGCACGAGGAGCTGGCATAGCATGAGACTGCAAGAACACGTCCGATAGGTCCTTGCATCCTCGCAGCTCGGCTCAGATCCGGGCCCCGGTTTGTTTGGAGCAGCGGAAGGAAATGAAATGTTGTCGAGCAGCTGAGCTGAGCTGAACGTGCGCCAGAACGACGTGATATTGGGCGAATACAAGGCACCCGTCGCGAACATGAACTTGCACGATGTCGGCCACAAAATACCTCAAAAAACACCGCGTGAAAAATGTTGTCTAGATCATAATGTAAAAAAAATGCGAGTAAAACGCGAGACAAAAAATGGGCAGAGCTGTGATCACCTGCAGGGTCGTCGGATGTTGCAGTTACTTAACTTACATAGAGCTATATAATGACCTAATAAGATATCTTATAGTATCTTGCTTTTCATTTTCTTTCGTTCTCTTCGTCCTTCATCATGTCCCTCTTCACAGCTCCAGTCCCTCGGCAAGCCCATCTCGCGCCGTCTCACAGCGACAACGCGCGCAACGGCGGTGCACACAGCGTACTCACAAACGCACCGGGGTACACCACGCCCGTATTCAAGGGCAAGGATGCCCAGCGGCGCGAAGTCGAGCGCCTCGTCGCCCAGGGCGGCTTCGTGCCCCCCGAGCTCGTCGCAAACGAGGTCGCGTGGTTCTACGACCACCTCGGCATCGACGACACCTACTTCACCGCCGAGTCCGCCCAGGGCGTCGCCGATCATATTCTTGCGCTCTATGGCGCGAAGATCCTGGCGTTCACGAAGCACGATCCGAGCGCACTGACGATCGAGCTGGAGAAGATCAACCCGGACGGGAGCGGGGCGACGTTCATACATAATAGCCAGCCTGGTGTCACTGCTAGTTCTGGTCCGGGTGCGACCTGCGAGAAGAGGTGCGTGCAGACACGCGCATATACTCCGTTTTTCTTACGTTTTTTTTCTTTTCTTTTTCTTCTCTGAATAGAATTGACGCGCTGTTTCTGGACAATGCGACTCCAGAGAAATGCTACCGTCTCGAGACGTACCGCTCGGGCGGGAGCATCAGCGCAACGGCCTCGCAGCAACTCCGCTGCTACTTCATCTCGCGCTGTTCATTCCCCAAGCACTCTTCCGACGTCAGCTCTACGAAGGACTCCCAAGGGCGCACAGACATCCGCAAAGTGTCCGACCCAGTCTTCCTCGAAAAAGTCTCCGCGAACACGCTGGCGATATACCAAGCCGTGCTATGGACGGTCGAGACGCGCACGGGGCCCGTCATCGAGGTCTTCGACGTCGAGAACTCGAGCGAGAAGCGCGTCGTCATCGGCTATCGCATGGGCTCTACCACCTCGCTCTTCTCAGCACTGTCGGATCTATACCATTTCTACTCGCTGTATGCGAGTAGGAAATACGTAGAGCAGTTCGCTAATGGGATCACGGTGGTCAGTCTGTATTTGAACCCGCTCCCCCGGCCCCCGCCGGGTACACCGCCGATTGAGCATTCGGTGCTGCAAGTGGTGAAGGAGGCGTCGCTTTTGTATTGTCTGCCTGATAACCCGTTCTTCCGACGTGGAGGCGGGACTAACGAGCCTCAGCATGCCGTACAGGAAGCTACTTACGCTTGTACGTCCTTTCTCTGCCTCGATCCCTGCTTTAGATTATGTATCTTCTTTTCCAGACTGTGGCTGGATCTTCGCGCAGCATTTCTGCAACCGTCTCGGTCCCGCATACATGGCCCTCCGTGGCATCCTCGACGAAACGAAACCCGAACACGCAGAAGTTCTCAACGCTATCAAGCGCCGATTCCGCGAAGAGAAGTTCACGAGGGAAAGTATCATGGAAGCTATCGCTGCGCATCCGGAATTGGTACATTTGCTTTATGTGAATTTCGCGATGGTGCACTATCCGAATACCGAGAGTCAGAACTTGGTGTTAGTATTTTAACTTTTACTTTGGAAGGCAAATGACGTGCTGAATTCAACTTTTTTTTTCTTTTTGTGTGTCCTGTAGACCGACGATTTCGTATCAGCGGCTCAAAGTTCAGCAGCCGCTCACGGATGAGGAGTTGCACGACAAGATCCGGCGTACGGTCACGAACAAGCACGAACAGCAAGTCCTCGAGAGCTTGCTAATCTTCAACAAGTGCGTTGAACAACCTCCTTCCCTTCTTCATCTCACCACAAAATATCAAAATACTGAAAACTGTTTTATATCTCGTATCAATCAACAGAGCAGTGCTCAAAACAAACTTCTACCAACCCACCAAAGTCGCGCTCTCCTTCCGCCTCGCACCGGACTTCCTGCCAAGCGTCGAGTACCCCGCAAGGCCATTCGGGATGTTCTTCGTCGTCGGCGCCGAGTTCCGCGGGTTCCACATCCGCTTCCGCGACGTCGCGCGCGGCGGGATCCGCATCGTGCGCTCGCGCAACAAGGAGGTGTATTCGATCAACCAGAGGCTGCTGTTCGATGAGAACTACGCGCTCGCTGCGACGCAGAACTTGAAGAATAAGGATATACCCGAGGGTGGGGCCAAGGGCACGATCCTGCCGAGTTTGGGAGCGAACCCGAGGGCGGCGTTTGAAAAGTATGTGGATGTGAGTGTTCTTTTTTCTATTAAGATAAATGATAATTGAGCTAATGGATTTTGTTTGAAGGCTGTGATTGACTTGCTTATTCCTGGACATAGTCCTGGAATTAAGGAGAAGATCGTTGATCTGTATGGGAAGCCTGAATTATTGTTCTTCGGTCCGGATGGTGCGTTAGCATCTTTTGGAAAACCCACTAGCCAAGTACTGATTATGTGGTATAGAGGGAACGGCGGACATGATGGACTGGGCAGCGCGTACGTATTCCCCCCTCCCTTTTGGAGTATCATAATTCTCATACTTACCAACCTTACCAGTCCACGCACGCCAACGCGGCGCCGAGACATGGTGGAAATCCTTCACAACAGGCAAGAGCGCCGAGCTTCTCGGCGGTGTCCCGCACGACAAGTACGGCATGACCTCGCTCTCTGTGCGGCAGTACGTCGTCGGGATATACAACAAGCTCGGATTGAGAGAGAAGGAGATCACGAAAGTCCAGACGGGTGGGCCGGATGGGGATTTAGGTTCAAGTACGTCTTTTTCTTATGGTTCATTTCGTGGTTCTATTCTCAGGTTCTGAATTATCTTTTTTTTTTAACCTGCATTCTTCCCCTTTGACCCTTCCTTGCGGGATGAGCAGATGAGATCCTCCTGAGCAGCGACAAGACGATCGCGATCATCGACGGTTCAGGCGTGCTCGCCGACCCGGCGGGCCTAGACCGCGAAGAGCTCATCCGGCTTGCCAAGCTCCGCGTACCGATCTCGCATTTCAACAGGTCCAAGTTGGGCAAAGACGGATACGTCGTGCTGGTGGAGGATCAGGATGTTCGCTTGCCGTGTAAGTACATTCATTACTTATCTATTATTGTGTACTTATTGTGTACCTCTGCTCTTCTGGCCTTTTGATCTGCGGCTGCTTTTCTTGCTGACTGGTTGTTGTTGATTTCTTATAGCTGGTGAGGTCGTGCTGGATGGAGCGGATTTCCGGAATACGGCGCATTTCCGCTTCAAGGCCGACTTATTCGTTCCATGTGGTGGTCGGTGAGTCCTCGTCTCTCTCTCTTCTCCTCCCCTCTTCCTCCCCTCCTCCATTTTGGCACCTACCCCGCGGGGGCCAAGCGTAACTCACCCTTCGCAAGGCACCGATTCCCATTCCCATTCCCGCTCCTGCTCAATCAAATCAACACACGTACCTTCATCACCACGTCTAATCCTATACCGACGATTGATACTGATCTCTGATCTCTGATCTACCCGTCTTTCCTTGTTTTCCAATTTCAATATTACGTTCTCGACTTACGCGTTTGAACAGCCCGGAAGCAGTGAACATCTCGAACGTGGCCTCCCTGATCGACAGCGAGGGCAAGCCGCACTTCAAGTACATCGTCGAGGGTGCGAATTTGTTCCTGACGCAGCAGGCACGGCTCTACCTCGAGAAGCGGAAAGTCGTACTGTTTAAGGAT
Source organism: Sanghuangporus sanghuang (assembly GCA_009806525.1). Lineage (NCBI taxonomy): Eukaryota > Fungi > Basidiomycota > Agaricomycetes > Hymenochaetales > Hymenochaetaceae > Sanghuangporus > Sanghuangporus sanghuang. The sequence goes on along the minus strand of VVIT01000013.1, from coordinate 456,803 downwards.
AGTTCCGCGAATAAAGGCACGTCGGACACTTTGTTTTTCTTCCCGCCCCCCCTCCCCCCCCTTTCTTTTCTTTTTTCCTTTTTTTTAAAAAAAAATGAAAGGAGAGGGTTTATGTTGATTGTTGATGTTTTTTTTTTATTTTTGCTTGATTGGCGTTTTGGATTTTGTGTCTTCTTCCCTTTCTCTTGTTCGATTCGGATCAATCCTTTTCGTTCATTTTTTTCTTCTAATTCCTTGACTGTCTTGGTCGTTCAAACATCTCAACTGACTGACTGATCTGCTCATCACTTTCCCCATCTGCACAAACCCACGAATCTTCAGGTGGAGTAACGTCCTCCTCCCTCGAAGTTCTCGCCGGTCTAGGACTCTCCAACGACGAATACCTCGAGCTAATGGTGCACACCAACTCCCCACCATCGTCCTTCTACAAATCCTACGTGCGCGACACCCAACAAAAGATCATCGAGAACGCTTCGTCCGAGTTCCAGTGCCTCTGGCGGGAGTACGCCAGAGCCGGCGGCTCGAAACCGCGCTCGGTCCTGTCGGACGAGCTGAGCTCGACGCTGAACAACCTACAAGCGGAGCTGGAGGCGAGCGACCTGTTCGAGGACGCGCCGAGCAGGAGGGGCGTGATGCGCCGTGCGATTCCCGGGACGCTCGTTGCGAAGGTCGGGCTGGACGCGCTTTTGCAGAGGCTGCCCGAGACGTATCAGAGAGCGCTGTTCTCGAGCTGGGTGGCGTCGCATTTCGTAGGTGGTCTCTACTCGACTACTGCTCTTCCTTCGTCTTTTTTTTTTCCTTTCCTTTCCTTTCCTTTCCTTTTTTCTTTTCTTTGCCATGTAATTGTTTATTGATACCTGCTCACAGATCTACAAGTACGGTCCGAACGGCTCGAGCGTCGACTTCTTCCACTTCGCGCGTGACCTCGCCTCCGAGGAATAATATAGATTCACACGAAATTCATCTAATTTTAGAATCGAGCTCTTTCGTTTGCTTAACGGACTACTGATCTCTCGGGAATATTGACGCTTGTACAAATAGAACGGAAGAAGGAATGGTGTGTGGCGATGGTGGAAAAGTAATACACAGATAGGACTCTGCATGTATAGATATATAGATATGTATGTACGTAGGCAGGAGTGGTGAAATAGCGGATGGTTCTCTATCTTTTTCTTCCTCTCGAATTGATGGCTTGAGGTCCTGGCTCTCCAAGGTTCGCGTCTGTAGGGGCAGTCGTGATTTCAAGTCAATTTGAGAAAAAAGGGTCCTGGCCGATGTCTTGTCAACCTCGTCAACTTACTGCATTCCATCTTTGCCCTCTACATGCACCATCATATACATTTAAGTTCTTCGTTATTCCTTGTCACTATACATTTACTATACATTTTTATATCTATACAACTTCGGCGATGATTTTACCGCTAGAAGATTTATCCGAGTCAATGCATCAGTAAAATGTCGTACGCAAAAGAATTGGTATTGGATTAAAATACAACTGATAAATGAGAGTAAATGATGAACTCACATATTTCTATCTGCTTCCATCTCTCGATGAGCTTCTTGAATCGCGGTCCACGGATAAACCTAATACAAAAGTATCAAAAAAGTCGAACGGTCACCGAGGCCGCAGTAAAGATTGACGTACCTTGTGAATGTACGTCTTGAGCCGCCCATCAACTAGCGCCGGGAGAACCTCGTTCTTGAACCTACACAACGGCGACCATGACATGAAACATGGCAAGCAAGAAGGAAACATGATGTCATCGTTAGCAACTGCGTTTCCCAGCATTCATCAAGGTAATATATAAAATCGGACTACCCCAAAGTGATGAGAAGCGGGAGTAAATAGAAGGCGGGGACGGAGATGGCGTGGTCCGGAGAACTGTGTGGGACTATGGAAACGCACCGATTGATGAGGTTAGCTTGGTATTCCAGCGAGCGCGCACGGAGTGTCGACCCTTCAATACGCAATCGCTTGTACAGCAGCAGGGCGAGATTGAAGTTAGAAACCTCGGCACCTATGTAAAGGGTCCGAATGGATTCAGTCAGATTTTTTTTTCAATTCGAAGTGAATTGATCAATGGGGGAAAGAGGTGCGTTATTTATAAAATAGCTCCGAAGTAACTGAGGACGCTGATGGAGGGATTCGGAGTAAAGGTTAAGGTGCAGAAGATAACATATCGCGCAACATCGGAAAGAAGCAAAGAGACTCTGTACTGTTCTTGAAAAAAAGGGAAGAAGGGGAATAGACATAGCAGAGGAACTTCTTCCGTGACGGATTGCTATAGCAATTATGATCACCTACCGCTCAGACATCCCAGGAGTATCATCCGTCCATCCACGGCAAGAGAAGCAATGTTCTTCGTCCAGTGGCTCTGTCCGACGAAGTCGATAAGCACATCGACGCCCTTCCCGTTCGTCGCCTTCTTGACTTCTTCCGCGAAATCTTGCGTCTTGTAATTTACGGCATGTGTCACACTAAGTCCTCCTTCTGGCATGTTGAGCAGAAAGTCGAGCTTTTCCTGCGTAGATGCCGTGGTTAAGACCGTCTTCCTGGATCATTGAGCAAAAATATCAATGTCAGTTACATTTCAATATGGGCTAGTATTATCGGGAAAAGACTCCGCGGAAGATAACACAAGAAGTTCGTGATAGGAGAAGTCGAGATGAAATGAACAAGGATGGGGCAGAGGAGAAGCGGTGGATCAACCTACGCGCCGATGAAACGGGACAGCTGGTTCGCAGACACTCCGACACCCGAGGCACCCGTGTGTACGAGAACATCCTCTCCCGCTTTCAGATTCCCTATAACGACCAAAGCCTGAAACGCTACGAGATTTTCAAATGATTATTATTAGCATATGTCAAGATGGTAGGTTGCTTTCCCTTCAATGTCTTGAGAAGTGACGGAGGTAAAGTGCAAATACCTGTCAACCAGTTCTCTGGAATAGATGCGGCCTGAACCCAGGACAGCTGCGAAGGCTTCGGCATGATGTGACTCTGCGGCACGGACACGAATTCCGCGTATGTGCCCTATATCAGACTGAGCATTTTGACCTATACTTGATTTGTAGGAAGGCATACGCCGCTAGCGAGGCCGAACACTTCATCATTTACTTTCCATTGCGTCACGTCCGAACCGAGTTCCACGACGTGACCAGAGAATTCGATACCGAGGATCTGAGATACGCCTGGAGGCAATGGATAACGTCCTTCTCGTTGCAGGATATCCGCCCGATTTAGACCGAACGCCTTCACCTATATGATAGGCCCTTGAATTAGTTCACAGCAGAAGCAGAAATGACGGAGAAAGGGTCGATAAGAAGACTCTTCTTCGGAGCTTAACGGCAACTGGTCTTCTTTCAGTCGCGAAGAAGCTCGTACATAGCGGGAAGCACTTTGATGGAGTGCAGACCCTGCAGTGCAACTTGAATGCGTGGGATCAGTTTTAGGCCACACCCACCTTGATGAGGACCTCCTTAGCTGATGGTTTCGGTCTAGGTGCTTCACCAAGAAATAAGTTCTCAATCGGACCTGCGCCGTTTTTGACGAGAACTGCCCTCATCTGAGCCATATTCGTGATGTGCCACTGCGTGAAGGTGAGGGTTCGAAGTTAAGCTTGATGATGACGAATATGATCTTCAAAAGGATCGGCATCGCAAAATCTACGGATCTGTCCGGGACCATAAAAGGATAACCTTAGATCACACGCTCATGATGGACGGCTAAGACAAGTGATGGAGTGCGAAACTTTTTGCTTCTTACAGATAGCGACGATTTTTCTTATTCATCCTTTTCAGATCTGTTTCGATTTAAACGGCCTTAACAGACTAGTTGCTTTGTCTTTTTGTCCGTTGCCTTGTTTCATGTGTATCTGCAAACCGTTTATCACCGAGGGTCATCATGATATAGAGTTCCAGAAAGGCAACGTGAAAGTCATCAATATCCGTTAGAGAGGACGCCGAGAAAGAGACGCATGAAAATGAATAATACTTCGACCCCCGAATTCAATGCCATCGCTCCAGAAATCGTCCTAGCATTGATTATTCCACGTCCTGGATCCATTTCCGCTCTGGAGCCCGAACAGATCGCTCTTCTGCGATTGCCTCCGTGAGTGGCTACGGCCGTTAATTATGAACAATATTCCGATATCCTCAGTGGCGGTGATGCCAGACGTGCAAACGAAATGATTGGAATATAATTTACAAACTTTGCATGGCCGCGTGCATTCCAGGCCGACAAACGCCGTGCTTTGCGGCTACCCAATCTTCTTATAGCGTAATATTCACGATGATTAGAATAATCCGTATTCAGACTGAAACCCTATCCGCATTTGAACGGAACCATCTCGGAAAGTTGCTCTGGATCTTGCGTCCATCTCGGAGTTACTGGATGCTTTGTCAGTAAGTGTAATGCATCAAATTGCACTCATCATATTTCACCTCCAGCATTATTGTTCTCCTCGGGGCAAGTCGAATTACCCATCAAGATAATGGAATAGGATAGGCCAGGTAGCTTCTGTAGATCATTGATGGCTTGCACCGCATCAAGCGTCTCCCGATGGGCCCGTGTCTGTCTTAGAACCATGTGCTCAAAGCGCCACGCAGCGTTTCACAGGACTCGGGCGCACACACCATGGTGCTCTGCGTCTTTCAAATAGAAGACCTGGCAATATTAGCGGCCAAACAAAACCGAAAGCAGGAGAAATCATCGCATTAATTGAAAATCATTTCACAATACATCAATGCTAAGTTCAGGCAAGTCAATCAGAATGTAATATCAGGGCGTAATAGGCTTTAAACTTGACACAAGCGCCTGGTGTCGATAGGACAGGGTCGAGCGTATTCGGCCCTTCGTCGCCCATCGGGGCAGTGCAGTGGCGAAGGTGAAGTTAATGCGCCCGGAAATGCTTGTATTGTGGCTCAGCTCGGAAACCCGCATTTTAATGGGCTGTTGTTGAACTATTTGAACCACTGGTACGGCTTTCCGGCACTTACGATGTCATGCGAGCCCAGGCGCTGTCAGTTGTCTACAGGATCGAGCAATGAGGTCCACAGCAGAAGCTCAGTTGAAACATCAGCCAAAACTAACTGTGGCCGAATGCTCCACTATTACGCATTTGAAGTAGGTAATAAGACCAGTCCAGACGATGTCAAACTCCAGTCAGCGGGCTATAGAGATCGGGTCCTTGAGAAGCTCAACTGAGACAGAAGATACTCAAGATCCTCAACGGGCGGAGGCCAGTCTAGATCAATTCCGGATATTCATCTCACCGTCTATACCTTATCATCAGAGAAGAGACAGAATCTCAAAGGCGACGGAGAGTCTAGAGCTAGTAGACTGGAGAGCGTTCATTTCCCAAATTCGGAAGTTCGAAGGCGGTATGTCCGTGATAATGAATCTAAGGAGAGCGAGCGTCTCGGTCTCCTTTGGCCTTTGTGGAACAGGTCCACAGATCTCATCTGCTCCTAGGGCTTGATATATCTTTGATATACTGCGCATGATAAGGTCTTATTGTTTAGGTGGCGTCTGGATTGAATGTGAGGCAGGACAGAAAGGGCGAGGCCAATCTTCTTGTTCCGTAGCGACGAGCTAGACGCCTTGCTGTGAATTCAGATCGCGGCGAAAAAGTCTGATGGGTAAATTTAACATCATACAGAGACGCCGCCTTTAGAAGAAGTCAGTCAAAGAAAGAATAAACATTCTATGCTCCAGCATATCCACCGAACCGCAGCAATCTACTTCCGGAAAAGCCGGATTACGAAGCCACGAGCAGGGAATTAAGTGAAAATGCCGCACGTATCGATTTGTAAGGGAACCTTCATGACTTCTAACCGGTCATTGAACACTCCGAGGTGTTCTAGCTTGCAGGACTTCGTTTCTTCTTTCATCGTGCCTATAGGATGCAGTCAAATTTCCGAGTGCATTGGTTCCAGGACCTCCAGATATAAATCCCATACACCCTAATACCAGTAAATGATCTTCAAGATTGATCAAGGGCACCGCATTGTCCGTTGATCGGGCAAGTGGCCAGGGCATCACATCGAATTTAATTTCTCCGATTCCGAGCTTGATGGATTTGGCTCTGAGGTACAACGGGATATTAGGCCCCTTGGCCACGTCAAATCAGCCCGTCACCTTATTCGGAGAAAGAGTTTAGAACAATTTTCCGCAAAAAAGGGATTGACTCAGTACGAGCACATTTTCGGAGGAAATAGAACGGTTCTCGCGGTAGTTATGCCATTCTGATAGCGCACTCCGGCGTTTTCATCAAGCATCGAGTGAAGGCACTGCGGAAGGAAGCATCTCGAGAATTGCCTAATCGGCGTTACTTGATTAGGGTCCCTTCGAAACTGTGACGATACGAGAACTGGGCTCGAATTAATGGAACTGTTCAAGGCGGGCTGATGTGGACAACCCAGTGCGAGTCAGAGATAAAAATTCTTCATAAGCCACGTACTGGATCGACCAATCGTGCACTGACGAGATGAAGGTAGGAGAGAAAGTAAGGCGGCTAGGATGAAACTGGATGACGCGACGTCGGGTACAGCGGATGACCGACTGAAGCTGACTCGAGCGCCTCAGAACTGGAATGATCAATCGAGCGATTCGTTGCTGATGAAGGGCTTAAAACATCTTGTTTACTGATACTGGAGGCTAACGTCGCCCGTAACAGCTTCTTCTGAAGAAGCTGTGACAGCGGACCGCTGTTTCCTTCTTCAGGATACCCTGGAGCCATTCAATTTATGGCGCCCATCGTGTAACGATCTGCCGTTGAACACAGGTAAAGCGCTGGAAAATATTCTAGCTGAGCGTCACTTCAAACAATAAGGGCACCCTAATGCAACCTAATATCAACCACAGAACAGCATTGCACCGCAGACGCTCTTGACGCTCGAACGATCGCCAGGTTAACGTACGGAGAAGCTTGCGGCCAAGATGCATGCCGCAGATAACTTACAGTGATTCGATAGGCGTTCAGCGACCCTTTTGGCGCACGTCCGTTAAGCACGGCCAGTAAGCTGTGCAGAAGCTGTCTGAAAACCTCGAGGTCCAGGAAAAAAGAACAAGGGCAAATCTTAGGGCACCGGCTACCACCCGAAAAAGGCAATATCAACCGGAATCCCATCACATCAAATCTTTCGCAAGTGAAAATGCGTTCTGTAAACGCGGTCATGACTCGATTATCAATTCGGCGCACGCAAGGGCTGTGAACAGAAGTTGTTCCTGATCTTCACAAAAAAGAGTACTAGTGTACTAGTATTGAAGTTCAAAAAAAAAGGTTCCGTGTTATTCTATCTACGGACGGTTTGAACCCGCGGGCCAGTGATTTCTCAAGAAAGCAAGTGCCTCCGAAGGATGAGGCACATTCAGACTTCTCCGTTTACGGCGCGCTGAAACCTAAGCATACAAAACTGAGACTGGAATCGCCATCAAATTAGTGCACACGGCAGTGGTGTTCGCGTCGGAAGCCGGAGAGTTGCACCTAAGACCGAATTTTGATACGTTGCCTGACCGTTGCGTGGGATGCCCTGCCTACTATCTTAAAACAGAATCGACCCGACGCGTAACACCGTAACGTTAGTTCAATCCGCTCCAGCATAGCATATTACAGCAGGATCGTGTGGCGGTTCCGTCCGGTTGATGGCCAGTCTGAGTCAAAATGGAAGTCACCTCCCTACCCAATTATCCCAATTGGGTATTCTCTAATCATTGCAATGATCGCTCCTGTATAAAAGGACACTCACTCTTCCGTCAAAACGCAACTCACCCTCAATCGGCCACACATACCTGCTAACCAACGCACTCACAGCGTACCTACCTTACTCACCTCATTCATCCAACTCTCAGCACTCGCTCGCCCCTAACCATCTAAACATGTTCTCCTTCGCTTCGCGCCTTACCTGCCGTGCCACATCCGTTGAGCAGTCCGCCATTCCAGTAAACCAGTCCGGCAAAGGTGCACAGGGCTCGTCGAAGGATACCATCAAATCAGCTGCGGAGTCAAATCAGCCAGTTTACTTCTGAGCTCGTCGTGTCTTCGCGTAGCGTGGGCGCTGCCTTCATGTCATTCTTGAACACCTGGATCATTTCTCTATTACTTGCCTATAGTGAGTCGATTTGTGTGGGAATCTCTGAATTGACTGCTCACTGCGCATTTCAGTTTTTATCTATGTACTTATACACCATACCGTCCGCTGCCCCCACTGGGTTATTCCGCACCCTATAACATATGTTGATCAGTAATCGTTGCAAAGGAATCGGGAAGGAGGACATATGGACAAACCTTTATGCATTGTACTAGACAACTCCGCATCACCACCTTTCTACTCACGCACACCATCTTTCTCCTTTCTGCGCTTCCAGTCGCACCCTAATTCCTGTTTCAAACACTGCACTACCCCTCTTTGATTATTTATATCATTAGCCCATTCACCACAAGGTCCCAGAATACTGTAGCTCACGATGTCTTATCATGCTATTTTGCAGTCTTAATTCGGAAATAATAACACCGTAACTCGTCTCATCACGGAGGAAAGCGAAGAACCCCACGAAGGTTATGAGCGGAGGGACAGACGGCATTACGAGGAGAATAACTTGTTGACATATTGACATGTCAGCTCGGTTCGCAGCTCAGAGGAGACAAAAATTGTTTAGTAGCGTACCTGAACTCCAAGGCGACGACGGACTGATCCCGCATTAATGATGATAAAACACGAATAGAACCTTTGGCATAATGCAATTCTGCTAAAACGCACTTTCCCTCGTAGTTGATAGGCAAATCTGTTCGGACTGAAGCACGATTTGCCACCTCTGACTGATGCGCAGCACACGGCAATGATGGAGCTGCGCGACGCTTTCCAAACACGTTCCGTAGGCGCACCCACACTATTATTCATCTGAGCGCTAGCCGAGTCAGATGGGATTGATGGACCAAGCCGACGAATACAGTAAATGGGATGAGCGGCAGGGCGGCATTGCTAGACCGCGGGAAACTTAGAGCTTGGCATGGTCCCTCGAGCCACTTTACGATTTGTCGCATTGTTCACGACATGATATCCTCATTAACCACACTTGGTTGGTAACTCGGGGAACGAAACGAAGTTCAACTCATCCTTAGTCCAACCGTGACGTGACAACAGATTATCATGGAGTGACTGATCATCACGTGAGTATTGTCACACAGACTGTTATACTTCAGGGAAGTCGTAATTCCTCAAACCTGTCAGCTTCTCCTTATCCTTTTCGCTTGCTGCTGGTAGATGGGAACTGAATAATTCCGTACAATTAGCACGAAACACCATGAACATCGCGATTGTGATTGTGAATTGTGGACTGTACATAGTTCAGGCGACCAAACCTCTCCCGGGACGACACTAGCGGAAACCACAAAAATTCGTTCAGATTGAGAAGTCCGTCTGTAGCGGAGCACATTGTCTGCAACTCTCTCTAATCTCATCTTTAGATGAACCTATCTGGACGTTCTCAACTCCGGGGATTGCTCAATCTGGTAACCGTTCACTGTGAAGCTTCTCGCAGATCTCTGACTGGAGTTGCCATCTCCCTCAAACACCTCGGCTTCATGTATGAACTAGCCAACTATATATCACTCTTTTCCTAGACTATTCTGATCGGCGTATGTGGGCTCTCCTTTCTTCGCTCACCGGACCACTTCGTCGTCATACACCGGTGTCTCTGTTACCAATAGGTGATTTGATTGAACGGCAGAAATGATAATGCCATGCTTCTAAAATCGGTATTTTTCCCATTTTCCCGGTTTTTAGGCATCAATCTCTTTCTACTAATCTAGCTCCGAACTCACCAAAGCGCTATCTGCGTTGTCAATCAGGACGATCAATATTGCCAGTTCAGGTCTACATCGCGCATATATATCACTAAGCATCCGAGAAGCTCGTGACTCTGCCTAGACGTCTTCAATCAATGTCGCTGTAGTTGGCTCTGCTTTCCTCCTCGGCCGACTGCAAGGTGTGTAGCATTCTTGGCTTATCATGTCAAAAGGCACGGATTCATGACCGCCTATGTATAAGGTTCTGGTATCTAAATGATCTGACTTACCTGAACCTCCGCGATCGCGCTGTTGGCCACAGGTTGTGGAATTACCAAATCCAGAGTTGCTTCTCTTCTGCTCAGGAAGAAACTCACATGAACCACATCCGCCACGCTGTTGTGCTTTGCGTTCCTTTAATAACCGGTGGGCTCCTGACCATCAGGGTGGAAATGCTTTCGGATTTCTCCACGGAACTCTTTCCCAGGTACACTGTACTGCGGTCCGTTAATATACAATGTATTCCTGCAAGTATTGGACCGGATTATTCGGAATTGCTCAGGAACGAGTTTTTATGGTCGTTGTTATACTGAATCTTACGAGAGACCATTCACCATCAGCATCAGAACAGTCTTCTTCTTGTGCTACAAGCGAGACGATGACAATACTTTGTTTCTTGGACTTGAGAAGTGGTCTAGTGCCAAGGAATATGGCATTTCGCACTTAGCTGCTGAGCGGCTCCAACGTCAAGGTCTATTCACGTTGTGGCGTTTGCTTTGTCCTAAACAATATAGAGGGAGATCTACTCTGCGTCACTAATGCGTCACCTGGGTCGTCAGAATGAATCTAGGCGTTCATCGATTCGCTTATGATTCATTTCAAACACGCTGAAGGCGCATGTCGATAGGAACGATCATTCTCCTTCCTGGTTAACACGGCTTAGTACCTTGTCCGTGCTTCTTCGTTCTTTTTTTGGTTCCTTCTCATAGAAGCGGCAGCAAAGATAGCTTTGCACAACCCATTAGGGACTGACTTTGCTGAATACCGAAAAGGAGTAGTACGTCCTTATTCTAAACCCACTTCAATGATGTGCATTGCTTCCTTCTGTGCTCACAGTTCTTCCATGTTAATCTATAGGCTATACCTGTGCGTGATTCTCAGCGGACATAGATTCCGTGCAAGGCGGAATCGCTTGCTTCTATGAAGGTAGAGTCTTCAGTGTAATCCTCAAATTTTCCAGCAGGTCTTCTATCCGTTCTGAGCAAACTCTGTGTTTATCAGTCCTATCTCGCAGTTCAAGGGAGACGCTGTACATGTTCGAAAGGCGACATTTGCCATCAGATTCAGATGCCGGACGCGGGACTGCTTCGCGAAGGCCAGAATATATCCACCGTGCAACAAGAAAAAGTTGCATAGCGAACATATCGCAAACCTAATCATTCTATAGCCTCGTATCAATCTTTGTATCGTTATTCGCTAGAAGCTGCAAGTCCACGGCAACTGAAGAGATGGGCTATTAGGATTATGCAGTGCAACAAAGTCCTCACCTCAGTATCTAGTACGAGTCGGAGTAAAATTTCCGCTTGTTGAATATCGGATCAAACAAACATATCAATGACTGAATTATCCCAACAAACGTTGCAGCTTCCAAATTCATCACTTCATCAGATACATGAAAAAGTTGGGTAGTTTAATAGTCCAAATGCTATCAGAAACTAAAGGGGTTAATGATACGTTACTTAAATTTAACCTATTTGAGACGCAGTCAGCGCTATTCTCTTTTCTTTCTTCTCGTAGAAACGAGAACGCATCAGATCAGATAAAGGATGATGTTAGGAAGGAACTAGTAAGCAGAATAAACACCGAGATAATGACCGTGAGTAGCTTGGCCTTGGGTATGGCACGCAACGCAGCGCTCGTGCTCGCATTAGAGGAGTTTGAGCCACCCGCGTTCGTTTCTTCCAAGAGCGATGGGCAGGTGGGAGCTGCGAGAATATTCCCGTATTTTGATGCTGCCCAGAGCACAACACCGTTTGTCCACCCGAAGCCTGCCTGAACCGTGTATTCACCACCACGCCCCGCGGAGTCGACATCTGTGGCGGAGAATTTTTCAAACATCTATGCATGAGGCCAAGAGGGAGACGTCATGATATTATGATTGAGATGGAAAGAGAGGAACGAGGTGATAAGCTTTGTGATGCATAGTAAGGAGCTTTAGTCAATACATACGTTTCCAGTGTTATTGACGCTTTGCGTCACATTAAGCTCGGCATCTGACAGACGGGGTAGGATACCAGGAATAGAGCCACCTGTCGCATGCCTGAAATAAAAATTGCGTCAGCGCCCAGGCTTCTTGTCGGTGATGACAAGCCGAGCAAAGGACCGCCCGTGGGCAGGGAGATCACGATGTTGCCTTGAAAAGCCAAGGGTTGGTTAAAGCTGAGACTCACCAACTGCAGAGAGCGCTCGTGATATAGCGATTTGCCAACTCGCGCTGGAGTGTGAACGACCAGGTCTCGTTGGCAGTGCCGTTGCCACCGTTGAAAACTGTCCCGCCTCTCGCGTTGATGTCTGCGCCAACGGATGCGTTCCCGCCACCTATTATCAGCTGACCGGGAAGTTGGCTCTCGTCAAAATCAAGCTGTCCAGGTGGTATATATGAGAACGAAGGAGAACCAGACGGTACAGGCGTTGTTGAGACATTTGACGGGATGCTAGCAAGCGCTTCAAGGGCAATAAATTGATGCGGAGGCCATGAATTTGGTGCATCCCATTGCAAGCCTGTCTCCAGAAAAGTGGTCGGAAATGTGCCGTTATATTTCTTCAATACCATATTGATCGACGCAAACGCGCCAAATGCGGCGGTCTCGTTGTTCAGCACTTCATCCGGGATGAGACCATTCCAAAATGGATAGAAGTGCGCCGCTGAGAAGAAAGAGTTCCTCGCGTTGGACGTGAGGTTAAAGTCATAGAACGCGAGCTTGCTCGGATCCCACAGGAGATCAAGAATCGCGGAGCGGAGTTCACCCGCAGCGGCGGTATGCGTTGCAGCACGTTCCTTAGCATCTGTGTTCTGCGAAGAAGACGACGATCTGTATAAGTCCGCAAGCAGCAGATGGGCCTTGTCTTCAAGAAGATCAAAATTACAAGCGCCAACAGAAAAGAAAAAGTAGCAATGATACTTACATAGAATACTATTCAGACAAGCAGGGACGGTGCCTCGAATATTCAGCGTCCTCAAAAGCGGATTCGTATTGTTCGTGCCTCCTGCAAATGGCTCTTTCGTCCATCGAGCAGTATAGTCCCATCCGGTCTCGGCGCCAGAGGCAAGCTCTGCGTACAGATCTGATCTCTGAGATTCGTCAAGAGGTGTCTGAGTATCAGGTCCATTTGCAGTTTCGTAATCTGGAAAATAGTTGATTCCTCAATTACCTCGAGTAAAGTCGAATCAGGCAAAGAACATACCAGTGAGATAAGATTCCGGACGAGGCGCAGAATTATTCACTGCGTATCTATAAACCTCATAGGTCTGGTTCGTATACGGACTTGTCACATTGACTGTTCTATTCGTGTGCCACCATGCAAGCTCAAGTTCCGCAAGAGGCAGAGCACGCGCGAGAATGGACGTATCGTTCGAAGTCGCTACATAGTCGGAAACCATCTGAACCAAAGAATGATAGATCAACGATCTCTTTCGTTTGGTGAATTAATTTACTAACTCGAATGAAAAGAGGCGGCTGAGAACGGTTAAGATCTTGGTGATAAGGCGGTCAACTAACGAAGTTTCGGGAGTGCCTGAAGTTCACGTACAGTATATCCGTCCGCCATTTGGAATGAAACCGAATCTTTCCAATTCATCCATGAAGTTCTGAAGAGTAGCATTGACAACGTCGAAGAGCCGGGATTCAATAAGGCCCCTGAGAATCCAGTAAGAGTCCCAATAGTCTTAGTTGCGCATATTCATATTATTAGATTAATATTTCCGCAGATCATTAGATGGGAGAAGCTTCGTACATTGTTCCCGGAACCGCCCGCCAGGAACCACGAAAGTATGATTCAAAGGAATGAGGGTACTTTCGCAGTCGTTTCCACTTGCTCCGCATAGCGCCGATTCGTTTGTTCCTCGAGCAAGCTGCGTCCAAAAGGTATGGACAGTCTGAGCAAAGGCCTTGATCAATGGATCCGAAACATTATTTAGGAACGGAGGGTCCTGGATGAAATCAGGCAGAGTAAGTGCTTCTAGCTCCAACCCTTCTCCCTGGAAATTACTGTTAACGAAGTCCACTACTTGCTGGACCGTAATGTTCGTTGTCGAGTTCCCAGCAGTGGTGACAGTGCTGTTGAATGCCGAAACTACATCATCCGGTGATCGACTCGTAGGTTTATCGACAAAAGTTTTTGGATCCGTGTATAATTCAGCAATGTTCACTGTTTGAAGAATCTTTTGGATTCACTGGTCAGCGTGTCCCAATGCAGTCGAGTAGACAAATTGGCACAGAGAAAGTGACTTCATTATACAATTCAGAAAGTGACAAGTAGGTAATGGCGAATACTCGTGAAAGCTTTCACGGGACAATTCCCGTTCGAACAGCAATATGATTTGGTCATGTGTAAAAAAAAGGAAGGATACCATAAGGAATTACAAAAAGTGCTCACCGGTCCTGCGCAAAATATTTCGCTTGGGCACCAAGCCTGAACCGGCGGAGGAGGTACTTGGCTAGGCAAGGTATTCGTCAAAGGTGCCGTCGGCGACGGAACAGCAGTTGAAACTGTGATCGAAGGGACACTGGTACTTGTTCCAGCCCACGACGCTGTAGCAGACGACGCAGAACTAGAAACAGCCTGGGGCAAAGCTGAGACACCCCAGTGCGTTGAGAGCAAGACTGCAGCACCCAGGATCTGTCTACGACTCAGCATGGTGACCGAAAGAGAAAGAATGGTGAGCGGCCAAGCTGAAGAGTGCGTATTGTGTTTAGAGCGCTTTTTATATATGAATGAGCAGTCGACGTTCTGACGCGTGCGTCATATGATCATGTTCTTACCCTCGTCCGGCCCACGGTCAGGGACACATTCTGATGATGCATACGTAGAGATCGGAATTGGAATGGCTGAATTCTTCCTGCGAACCGATGAAGAATAGTCACCGGCGTCGTTGAAACATCTATGTACAAAACTCATGAACCGCTGAGATACTTACTGATAGTTCTGCAGGCCGGCTTGGATGATATCAGCAAAAGAACCGCTTCAGGTGTATACTAAGACCACATGGATTGGAAATCAGATCTATGACGAAATGACGAGGCTTTTCTCTCCGAGTCCCCCTCTGTAAAAATCATGTTGTCGCATGTGACTTGAGAAACCTGATGGAATCGAATTTAAAATTAAAATGGAACTTCCGTACCACTCACAACTGTCTCTCCAGGTGAAATCATGATTCGAGGTGTTGTTCGGCGGCTGTGAGTTCACGACCGTGTCTGTGCAACCGACGAGGTCAATGTCTCGATTGATGGTTACATAATACAGGTATGAGTCAGCTAACTGATAGGATTCCAAACGTCCACTCCGCCACTCCGCCATTTACCATCATGACTTGGAACTCCTGCGTGCCTCAACCCGTAGAGTCCAACATACTGACAACGAGCCCTTGTAACCATACGCGTACAGATGCTCATGTTCCGGAGCACGGCGCAAAGACTAATGGCAGAAGTCGTGACTTATCTCAAACCAGACAAGAGAGAACTTTGAACGTTCGATCTGACGCATCTATGGATTCCTTGCTTGATCTTCCAAGCGATGTGATAATAAACGTACTCAATTATTTATCAATCGGCTCTCTGTACAGGCTTTCTCTGACATGCAGATATCTGCATGCTCTGGTACGTGGATTTCTTTCGTTGGCTCTAAAGTACAAATCGAGGGTAATCTCCGCATTTTTCCAGATCTCGCATTTCGGATGGGCGTCATATTTGCGCCAAAATCCGCGCAAGTCATGGAGCCTTTCTTGCATTGACCAAGTATGGTCTCCATTTGAGCGTGTGCGCTATAATTCGATCTCGGAGCGCAATTGGAAGAACCGGGATTTTGTTGCTCGTCCGCTTTCCGCTCCTTGGCGTGGAAGGCTCCGCCCTGAACTGGCTATATCCCGGAAACGTCTTGTCGTCGCTGCAGACTGCAACTTGTATGTATACACATTCTCTCAGCGGTCGGAACGTGCCGGCACCCCAGGCATTCGACTAGAGGGACTGTATCCCTTGAATGGATCCAATGAACAACATCTAGCACTCCACGATATTACAGCCATTGCATTCTTACCCGATAATGGAGAGGACCGAACGCTTCTCGTAGGCTTCGTTGATGGTTATGTGATGCGTGTGACTTTACCAGAACCAGAGAAGTCCAGTTCACTTCTTGTGCCCGAATTGGAGCCGCTGGACATCGAAGAAGACTCTATCATGAGCATTTCAGTCTCTGGGAATTTGTCGTTTACACTGTCCGGCTTCGGAAAAGGCACGCTTCGTTTGGGCTGCAGCAAAATAGCTTCCGAAATGGATATTGGAGAGAAGAGCTGGTCTTCATACCTACCAAGTCCTAATGCTCAATTTGTCGCCATCGGTGCGAGCTCGAGAATGCCACTGGCCGTCTATCCCATACGCGATACTGGTTTAAGCTCAGTCCCCTCTGCAGCTCTCACCAGTGTAAGAGCATCTGAATGGGCCAGTAGGGCTCCGGCGTCTGCGGTGTACGGAATAACGGGCCCTCCGCCGTCTTTTCCGGGAAACCCAGAGCAGATAATCGTTTCTGGTTGGTTCGATGGACGTGTACGTCTGTTTGACTTGCGCAATCCGCCGACTTCATCAATGACTGCGACCCCAATGGCGAAGGCTGTACCTGTTCTATCGCCCATAATGTCATTGTCCGACCCCTGGGCCTCGGAGAGCATCTATTCTGTTTCTTCAGGCGGAGGAACCGGATGCAATATTGCTGCAGGAACCGCACGGCATAGTGTCGTTGCTTTCTGGGACATACGCGCTATCCGTGAGAGCTGGAGTGTGCATGCGCCTGGAAATGATAGCTCCCCTGTATACGCTGTTCAGCTCGAGAGCTCCCGCCTGTTTGGAGTGACACAGAGTCGCGCGTTCGTTTGTGACTTTGGTCCTGGTATTGACGCAAATACTTATCCAAAGCTCCCACAATCAATGGCAACGGGACGACGTAACCGTCGGGGCCTTGACGACGCGCTAAGGACAGAAGACGGCATTCGATACGAAGTAACGAAGTATTTACACAAGAATCCAATGGCCGGCGGTTAGGCAATGGAAGAGAAGTTGTTCATCCTTCTGGAAATGTTGGGCGGAGAAATGTGATTTCTGAAAGAAGATAGATCTGTACCCACGGTGGATTTAACCTGAATTGCATGTCCGTTATTTGATGTATCCGCGAGTTCTTATGCATTTTTGAAGACCCGAGCTTTGGGTACCCACTGAAAGCCACTGTAGAGTTTCAAACTCATAGATTGTTATCGTACATACAGTGTGATAGACTCTTTCTCCGCAATCAAGTCATCATTATTTGCTGATCCTTATTCAGAACTACTAGCCGGAAGAATTCAGTTGGACAAAATGTAGACTTTCGGAGGTATTTATGATTAAGAATATAAAAGTACTACAGCAACTTGCCCCGTTACGATAAGCGGCACTTTACGTTGCGACAGGCTTTTTTCACTGGCTCTTCAGTAAGCTAAGACCAACTAGTCGTTTACTTCTGATCTCTTTTATTTGTTGTAAACCCATAGCCACGCCTGGAAGACACCTGCCTAATATAGTAAGTATACAATTTAGCATCAGTGTTCGTCCGGATCGGAAGAGGTCAACTTCGTCTAGACGTCTAACCACCGTCTGCTCACAGCAGGCCTGGCTCTCTTTTTCATCCTCTCCGTCGACGAAAAAAGCGAAAAAAATCTGTGGATATCTCTTGTGTACAGTGACGCTGGTCTCGAGGGCGCAGGACGCAAAGTGGAGGATTTTTGATCACGGGGAAAATATATTTTTACGACGGCTGGTATTGACGCGCTGCTTGCACGCGCTCGAAAGTCGACAGGACAGTAGTCTGCAAACAGGTACGTGGCTTTGCTGGTCTGCGGGTGACGTGCAGGCTCGACTTAAAAGTGTGTTTCTAACAGGATCGGTTTCTGCCACCCTTCCTGCGTACTTGTTTAGTGGTGTTCGCAGCTCGGCTCGCGTTCGAGCTCGCAACGCTTTTCGCCGCTAACCCGCAGCGGCGATAATCAAACATCATCTCGCACCGAAGTGGTATTGTGGGACGCGTCGACCGTCTTATTCGGGTCGTAACCGCCGTTGGGGGTGGTCTCCTTCGCTGTGTGTACTTAGCTTCCCACCTCGACATCCTGGGTACCGCTGCGCTCTCCGCCTGTATATACTTGACAACGTACTTCAAGGACGACATCGTCTCCTATCTATACACTCATTATGCTTCCACCAACTATCGACACCTCTGTTGCACGGACTATGTACTCTGCCACCACAGGCAAGTCTGCAGGAGGGTCCTCTCGTCGAGATGAACGGTCTCCTCAAGGGACTCGTATTCGCAGCCTCTCAACAGCGTCCACATCCTCCTCTATTTCCTTGGTCACTCCGGTTCCCTCGTCTGGTAATCCTTCGTCCTCCTCGTTGGATGTCCCACAAACAGCTGATCCAAGGTTCGATTCGGGGTCTATAGCCTCGGCAAGCGAGCTGGGAAATCTATATTCTGATGAAGACGATGAATTGCCGGTTGAAACGATTGTCCGCGCCCTCCACGACTTTGTGCCCCAGCAACAAAATGCGACGTGTCTCGCATTTCGTGCTGGCGACTTAATACGCGTGTTGAATCGAGATCCTAGCGGGTGGTGGGACGGGGAGATCGATGGTCGAAGGGGTTGGTTTCCAAGCAACTACGTTGGCTTAGTCGATGAAGAGGAATCGCCACCACCTCCTCTCAAGAAGGTTCATTCTCGTTCAGTATCGGATACGTCCTTCGCATCGCGAGCCAGCACGGTTAGTCCGTTACCCCGATCAAATCATGACTCGGGAAGTGGAGACCTACTATTTCCTGGGTCCGCGAGCCACACCCACCCATTGATGGTTCCTCTTCTGCATAGCGTACAGCTTCTACAAAACACGGCTCTCGTTCGGCGCGTCAGTCATTATCAACCTGCGGTCGCATGCATTATCCAGTGCATACGAGCTCTCTTACAACAGACCGAGTGTCTTGCACGAGGGGCTCCATTGCTCAGATGCTTTCCTGTCATCGCACAAGAGCGAAAACGGGTGCTTGCCGACCTTGCATTGCTTGTTACGCAAAGCAAGAAGGCTTCATCACCAGAACTCCAAACCGACGAAGATAGAGACCCGGAAGAGGAGCTCATGCTTCGGCTTTCCGGGCAAGTTTTTGCTCGTGTCAGGCGGTTTCTTGCCGTCCTCGTCCAGTGTGGGGTCGATCTGCCTGAACGTAATTTTGCATTGCCAGCCGACACTTCGACGTCAGAAACTGCCTTCGGGGATAGTGTCGATGCTCAAAATAAAGAATTAGTGGATCAATCCGGAGTTTACGCGGATGAAGAGATTTATCAGCCGAAGCCACCACCGAAGGATAATGTGAAGCACGCAGCCCATGCTTCAATTAACTCCAGTTCGACCACACGATCTACCAAAGGAAGCTCGCGAAGGGTCGTTGGAACTCTTCGGAATGGGTATCATGGACGGCAAATGTCACTTAGCAGTTCTTCAAGCTTCTCGTCATTTTCGTCGTTGGACTCTCCCGGTACGCCTCCAACACCGCCTTTCCCTGAAGGTCCCTGTACAGCGACACAAGTGCAACAGGCGTTACGCTCAACACACGACAGTCTCCTATCCACGATTGCTGCCTTTATAGGTCATGTACATGCACATTCGCGCTCGGCTCATGCATCAAGCACTGGCCATCTCTTTGCGCTAGTGCGTCAGATAGTCGACATTGTATGCAGGCTCCTGACAATAGTGGATGCTGTGATGTGCGTGGAGAGTATACCCTGGACGAAGCGCTCTACGCTTGAGGGCGCGAAAGAGAACCTTTATCAAATTGCTTGTGCACTTGCGGATGCGGTACGGGAACAGGCAGCGAGCCCTCCTTATCCGCTATCTGAAGAGGAAGAAATGGATGACCGGAGACGATTGCTCAAAGTGGCCACGGAAGTGCTGAAGGCGGGTTCGGATTGCGCGTCGGCAGTGAAGCAATGTTTGTCACGTCCTCTTAATGCACCGCCGTATATCATTGTACTTCCATCATTATCAGATGTCTCGGCACCACCTACTCCCGCCGTTCAGTCCTCAGAGCGTCGCTCGTATGAAAGAGCTCCTGGAACTGCACAAGATCGATACATTGAGAAGGATGACTGCTGGGCTGACGATGACGATATCAAACGTGCATCAGTTGCGAGTGGTGGAACGGTTCTGCCTGAGACTTTGGAGGAGCTCCACGACCAGGTGCAAGTAGGATATGCAACAACGACTTCGGAGTATGAGCTTGACAACGAAGATCCTACTGTGCAGCCTTTGGGGCGGAATTCTCCTGACAAGTGGGCAACTCAACTTGCGTATGCGATTGACGAGGACGAGTATCTGTGCACGAATTTAGCAATGCCTGAGCAAAACCGTCGAGCATTCATAGCCGCATTGCCTAAGGATTTCTCTGAGCCTATCGAGGAAGAGTTAGAGGACGACGAAGATGAGGACCGCGGCTCGGCTGAAAAAGACGTTCCATCTCCAACTTCACATGTGTATACTGGCGCCCCGGCTGACCACGACACAACAACAGGCGTCGCTCGGAGGCAGAGATCCCTGGAAGACAAGTTGCTTCATGGAGAGCTACCATCGATACCTCAAGCAGACGATGAGGACGATAGCGTCCCGCTTGCATGGACGCTTTCTCACGACTATGCGCCTCAAGATGTTGCATACAACAGTGAGGGTCAACTGGTTGGCGCGACACTAGAAGCACTTGTAGAGAAGATGACTGCTCATGATCAGATACCTGATGCTGGGTTCCAAGCCGTCTTTTTCCTCACATTCCGCTTGTTCACGTCTCCGACCAGTCTTGCGGAGACTATTACTGCTCGTTTCAATCTTGCGCGACCCATGGGTTTGACGGATGCAGATGCTGCATTGTGGTCGCAACAGAAGCTTCTACCAGTGCGTTTGAGGGTGCAAAATCTTCTGAAGTCTTGGCTGGAGGTGCATTGGCGGGTAGGTACGGATGATGAGGCAATCCCTGTCTTACAGAGTTTCGTCCGAGAGACGATGGCAGAGGTATATGCCGGTCCCGCGCAGCGTTTAGACGACTTGATCATGACGCGCAGCTCGCTGACTGCAACCCAGCCGAGCCCAATCAGTGAACGCCAGCGCCTCAATGAACGAATACGAGATGTCGCGATGCCTGTGAACCCGACGCTCGCAAGTGGCTCAGCATCATCAGAAATACCTCGTCCAATAATGACTAAAGCGTTATTGGCATCTCTGCGCTCTCGGAACTTCGATTCAATCGCCGTCACGGATTTCGATGCCCTCGAACTTGCGCGCCAGATGACATTAATAGAGAGTCAGCTATATTGTGCGATAACCGCCGAAGAGTTGATCGAACTCGGAAGACCCGGTGCACCTCCCGCGGTTAATATAAAAGCAGTTACTTCTTTCAGTACTGCTGTTACTGGTTGGGTCTCTGAGTCAATTTTGGACGAACAAGATGTCAAACGACGCGCACTGCTTATGAAATTCTTCATCAAAGTCGCTGATGTGAGTCTCACCTTAATGATCTATATTGGATGTTGCTGTGTTGAACGTACACGTTATTATAGCGATGTACATCTTTAAATAACTTTTGCACGCCCCGCTCCATTCTTGCTGCGCTGGATTCCTCAACTATCTCGCGGCTGCATCAGACGTGGTCGGTAAGTAAATTAAGTTTTATGTTATCGGCCGCCCCGCCTTATCGTGCATATTATCTCCTAGGGGCTCGCACAGAAGAGTAAAATGCAACTCGAAACCCTTCGTAAATTGGCGGATCATGCTCGGAATTATCATGAGTATCGTACGCGACTTCGGAATACCACTCCACCCGCGGTCCCCTTCCTTGGTATGTGCGCGTGAAGCGCGTGCGCTCCCTTGTTTATGACGACATATATTGATCATTTTCGGATTTGTCTTGTGAAGGTCTATACCTGACCGATCTCACGTTTTGCAGGGAAGGTAATCCGTCTCATCGGGCTTCCCCTCTGGAGCCGAACAAGAAGCTGTTGAATTTCAACAAATACCACAAGCTGGCGCGCATCGTGCAAGACATGCAGCGATTCCAGGTTGCATACAATTTCAAGGATGTGACTGAAGCTCAACAGTATTTACATTTCTGTCTCGACAAAGCCAAGGATCATGGTGACTTAGATGATCTCTATCGGCGCAGGTAGGTATCCATACTCCATTCGCATATATTTGACTGATTTTATGTTGTTCAGTCAACTGCTGGAACCAAAGCGCGCCGCAGAAGCTCCTGCAACCAATGAACTGAAACCGTCAATTTTCGGATGGGGTAACCGTTCCCAAGCCTCTTCGTCTCAGGCAACCGTTGCATAAAACACAATCCAGTCCACACTTTTCTACTTTCCTGCGCATTCTCTTTAGCTTGGATTAATGTATTTTTATTGGGATGGTCAGCATGCCTATCGTACTCATTCTGTTGTTGTGATCAGCATACCTGTTTTCTTTTTGTAAACCAGTCTCCGTTATCTTCCATTCAACTTGCCTCTATAGGGTCGCTTTCGTTCCTTATTTCTTTTGGATCTTCCTCTCAGGTATATCTTCTCTACTCAGTTCCTTCTTTCTGCTACTCCACAATGTTCCTATCGTATCTGAAATCTATTCCTCCCTTCTCTTCTCTGACGTCCAATTGCTGCATAACTTTTGCTCCACTTCGTCCTGTAAACAATTTGCACATTTAGTCATTCTCTTCCAGTGAATAATAAACCTCGTTTACTCTTACGGTCTTCTGGTCGCCAAGATCAGTCGAATTAGAACGCTGACAGAGTGAGAGTTAACTCAGAGTTAACTCAGTTGCCGTGGTGAGTCAAGCAACATATGGAAGTTCTGGGGACTTACAAAACGATATTTTTATCATATCATCATATCAAACCTTCGCCACCTCACTGAAAAAGCGTGTAGGGCTCGAATAGAGATGTCTTCTCCCGCCTGAAAATATCGCATCGGCCGTCAGTTGATGCATTGTCTTCCGCGCATATGTGCTGATTTGACCGTCGTACCGCCGTTCGCGGCTAGTCGACAAGACAACATCTAATCACGGGAACTTGAACGGAGCATTTGTTCTCGACCCCAGATTTGTTGTACTTCTGTGATCAGTTCCACCTTTGCTCAACCATCATCTTCCGCCATCGCAGCCGTGGTTGCAGCTGTGGAGCACTGGTCAGCTTCCTTGGCGTTCTTTTATCTCGAAGGCTCCTCGTGGGCGTCGGTCCGCGGTATTTTCGCTTGCTGTTAACGGCAGCGAAGGGGAGTGATATTTACTTACAGTGTCATACGGTAGTAACTAACAAGCTCATAGACGTTCCCCGAGAGATAATACACTTGATGGACAGCGATTCATTTTTATACCTTGGGACAATTCTATTTTAATTTTCTGGATTCTGTTCTTAAGACCTCGGTAATTAGCAATCTGGTACGGGCCGCCACGTCTTGCAGACGAGAGTCTCAAGGGCACAAAACGAGGCGATCGTCGGGAGCAGTGGTTCGAGAAGCCATGTGTGCTGATTGTTGAATAATGCGCGCTGCGAAATTTTACGAATGAAGAAGGATGGATAGCTTCGAATCATCCTCTCGGCTGACTCGGTGAGCTCTGTGAACTCTGTGATATTTCAAGCTCATCTGAGTGGTCACTGCCTTTCATATGACCTAGAAAGACCATACTCACCACGCAGTTTGTCTCGGGAGAAGAGCATGTCCAAACATATCTTTCATCTCGTCCTTATCTTCTGTGTAACGTGATATAATCATCCCAAGAGACACAAGATGTACACCGGAGTAGGCAAAGAATCTTGACGGCATATATTCCACGAACCCAAAGCGATATGTCAATGCCTAAGACATTCGCTGTCCCTTTGGGGACTCAATTCTGTGCCTCTCTACGGGAAATTCTGATACTTTGTACAACGTCGATGTTTATGCGATTTACAGCTCAGCCTCGATCGGGAAATCTTCAGAGAAGAGCTTCTTCTTGACATACCCTGTTGTCATACTGCCGCGTTTTTTTCTTTGATCGGATGCTTGAGCTTGGTCACCCGCTTCTTTACATTGCAGATCTCCACAGTCGCTCCTATCTTGGACGACTGTTCCGCATCAGGGGCAAGTTTATATCCTAGATTGACGCAACGATAGTTCAGGACCCCCTTTTCCGATTACATGGAAGTATACCGAGAGGGCGCACTTAAAGCGTGGCTTGGCCGAGCTCCGAGCTTCTTGAATACGCCTCGTTTGTTGCGAAATCGAAGAGATCCGCCTCAATCGAAATCAACCTGTTTTCACACTGGGGAACTCCACTTTCTGTTTCTAGACCAGCTCAGTCCGAAATATTATTTCATTTTGCCAGCCCTTCTGGTATAAAACCCAGACCGGTCTGCAACAGCGTAACCACAACCTACGATTGTGTCTTACAGCACTCACATCAGGTTTCTTCCACTTGACTTCTCCTAACAATGTCTGCCTCTGAAATATCCACTAAACATTTTGTCCCGCGAACTTCACGCAGGGTATCCGACGAAGGCGTCGAGACTACCGTCGCAAACACACAATCATATTCAAACGACATGTCATATTTTGAAAATCACCCCAACCGATGGGCGAAACTACGGTATGTCTATTGCTCGAACAGAGACCATTTTCCCGCTCATACCTTGTTCCTAGGCATGCCATCCGGGAGCCCGCCGCAGAGTTCTTGGGAACGGGTGTTCTCGTCATGTTTGGGACGGCGGGGAATGCACAAGGCATTCTCTTCGACAATACGAATGTGTCACCCACTCCTGCTGGGGTACGTTAGATTCATGTCTAGCCTTAACGTGATATTAAACTGTCTAAAGGGATGGCTCTCTGTCGCTCTTGGCTGGGGTATAGGTGAGCATGAAGACGATGCTCGATGCTACCTTAACTGGTGACTTACAATTCTCAGGTATTGGGCTCGGTGCATGGGTCTCTGCTGGCATAAGCGGTGGTCATATCAACCCTGCAGTAAGTAAAGCTCACTGCGTTTACGAGAATAGATCACGTATTTATACCGCGGCCGTAAACAGGTTACTCTTTCACTGGCCACGTTCCGCGGCTTTCCTTGGAGAAAGGTCCCTATCTACATTCTCTCTCAGCTTCTTGGAGCGATTGTCGGTGCCGCTCTAACATATGCAAACTATGTTGATGCAATCAACCTCGCTGAAGGCGGCTCCGGCATTCGCACTGTCTCCGGAACTGCAGGCCTATTTGGTACATACGCGGTGGGCAATAACATTTCATTGTCTGATCTGAACAGTTTCTAATATCTAGACTTCTTCAGGCCGGCTATCTTTCCAATGGTCTGTTCCAAATTTGCTCATGTTGTTTTTTTCCACTAATATCTTCCTTCCGCAGTCTCGGCTTTCTTCGAAGAGGTGAGTATATCTGGATAATTTTATTGACTTTCAGCGCTGATTTGGTCTCATTCAGTTCTTCGGTGCTTTCCTTCTGGTCTTCGTACTGCTCGCTGTCCTTGACCGCAAGAACGGACCCCCGCCAGCCGGACTTGTACCAGTCGTCCTTTTCATGATTCTGTTCGGTCTTGGAATGGTATTCGGTGCGCAAACCGGCTTTGCCGTTAACCCTGCGCGCGATCTCGGACCTCGTATTCTTACGGCGATGGTCGGCTACGGGCGGGACGTATTCAACTTCCGCCATCAATATTGGCTATGGTGCGGTGTGCTCGCACCTATTTGCGGCGCACTCGTTGCAAACCTCATCTACGACGCGTTTGTGTACACTGGTGAAGACAGCATCCTGAACCGCCCGTAAGTCCCGGCTCCAGACGGGTAATTTATCCCACAGCTATTTATCGTCTCTCATTTAGGAACACTGCCGCGAGAGCTGCCCGCCTTCATGCTCCCACTCAGGAACAGAAGACGGTTTCTGGTAGTGACATGGTCTAAAAAGCAAGAACAGCAATGTTCACGCAACACACTGTCAAAATTCTTTAGATTTTCAAGGAATTATTGTTTTCTTCCCCCAGCTTTCCTCCGTGCCTGCTCCGCTGGCGCACAGGTTGTTGTACAGTAGCGATACCTTCATGCTTCTTTTCCTTTGTTTTCTTTGATGATCATACGAGGGTTCCAGCGATACATATTTGATGTCCTTTATGTCGAAACCATTCCATTTCAATGCCTTCTGTAAATTGGCGGCCTGTGGAGGTTCTGGTTCTGGTTATGAGAATGCACGCTTATTATAACTTCCCTAGTCTATCCCAACCGAGTACTTTTCCCCAAGAGCGCCACATTCGGTCGATAATACGTAGCTTCTCTGAGCGACCAAAATCAGGACTTTCGAGGTCTGCAATGTCCGCAAGAATGCCTGATCGAAGTAACGAGTGAGCAGGTAGCCGCGCTTCTGCAAACTCTCGGAGACGGGCGACCGAAATAAGCAGTAACCCCGATGTGAGTGGAGGCACATTGGAGTCAGAGCGATGTTCCCCTGAAGATGCCGATGAAATGGGGCGTTTGTCGCTCGGAGAGGTGATAAGGAGACGTTCTACGCGTCGCATCGCAAGCCAGGCGCTCTCACGTTCACGCCGTCCGCCGAATCTCTTGCCGCCACGCCCTCCAATCCAGAGTGTGCGCAGTCCATTAAACGAGGCATAGACAATCGCGAAAGCTGGAGCAACACCAACAAACGCAAAGGTTAGTTCCTGAGACTTGAGCAGCTTATCAATTCCTGAAAGCGCCTGATCGAGATCCACCTAGAAAGTTTCCGAAAACGACGGGCCCGAAAAATTTAGAAGAAATTTTGGGGAAGCCATTGTATGACAATAATAATCGCACCTTTGCCTTCTGTATCTGGATGAGAAGTGATCGCACGAGACTGCCCGTGAGCTGCCGTCGAAGAGGTGACTTGATGTCCTGTTCGTAGATACGCAAAACTGGACTGAAGTCTCCCTGGTGAATTTGTTGCGACAATTGCTCTATTTGAAAGCCATTCAACGACAGCTTGTCTTTGCTCAGATCAACAGCCATTCGCTCGAGAGACTAAAATCGCAGGGACGTCAGTAGTGTATTGATAAAAGCAAAGGAAGAGGCTACCTCTATGTCTGCACGGACAGCCTCTCGATTTACGATTCGTGTTCCATCGTCCCCACCAGAACGAACAGTGTTTAAGATGTCTCGCACGGGCTCGACAACATATCCAAACCAAAAAGCCTTCATTGTGTCATGTGCTTGGAGTGCACTGTCGAAGATACTCTCGCGGGAGTCGTAGATCGTCCGGAAGAGTAGCAAGATAGCAGGAGGCAGGAGGACTAATCGGGGCCATAGGAGCGTCAGTCGTGATGGCCTACGGAGAGCGGTAAGCTTCTCATAATGAGAAGCGGTATGCGCAGTGAACTGAGTAAAGGCGATATAATGAAGCTGAGCGATGGGATCCTCTCCTTCGATAGAAGGGTAGAGGACAGTGCTGTCGTCAGCTATTGCTTCTCTAAACTTCATTACCGCCACATTTGGATTTTCACGAATCGCTTGTTCAAGTTCGGCTTTCAACAACATCAACTGACCAAGCTGTGAAGCACGCTCATCTCGAAGGTGCGATAGCTGCTCGCGGCGTCTTTCACATTCCTGACGTGTGAGCTCCAAAGGCGAGAAGAAAAGTAACCGTTGTTGATGTGCAAGATGAGGAAAGAAGGCAGTTCCTAAAGCCGTAGGTCTCAAGGAACCGAAGCTTGGGAATAATTTCCGGAGAGATCGAGGCGAAAAGGATGACGGTCGGATTGGCAGGTTGTGCTCTCGTAGTGCTCCTAAAACTACCTGAGAGGAACGTACAATACGCTCCGGAAGCGCTATAATTTATTAGAAAAGTAAATATTTGGCATTGAAACCAAACGCGGCTTACTTGCTAGAAGATACCAGGCAACTGAACGAGAAGAGCGCACTATGCTATCCCACCATTCCGCTTCAGACTCCGCCTCTCTCGCTTCTTTGAGAAATTGATCAAGTGCTTCAGCGTAAAGACCGATGACGATACGTCGTTCAAGTGCATCACGCACAGCCAAATCTTCTCCAGAAACAAGTTGATACTGTTGCTCATGTAAAGCCAAAAGAGTTTTTCTTAGAGCTGTCTTGTCTAAAGGCGACTGTAATTGTAACAACAGCGGGTAAAGCTTCTGTTCCCGAGGAACCTGTTCAGTGTCCAAAGATCCTACAACTTCATATTCGGGAGTAGATGGCGCGGATGACTGGGCCGCTTGGAGAAGAGACTGAACATGAGTCGACGCGAATGAAGACATGAGTGATGTCCAGACGACCTCTTGAAACACGACGATTACGGAAGAAGGTAAGAAGAAAGAGGCCTCAGCCAGTGCCGACGCCGTCGACGTCAGACGCGGCGCACGTGATGCATCGACGCGTCGCGTCGATCAGCGGATGATCGTGTTCAGATTCGGGACCATCCGATTTCGGCTTTCCTTTCGTATTCAAACCCTCTCAGTAAGTACTCTTGCTATTATTCGAAAGGCAATATATCATGCCCTACTTGATACAATGTGGTAAGACTACATAGACTAAAAAAACCCTAAGCCCGAGAAACCGTATCCAGAGGCTGCACTTCACAAGCACTGGCTATACTGTAATCGAAAACAATAGTCTTCAGTTCAGTCGCGTCTAAATTGATGATTAAGTCGACCTACGTAGTCATTAAGCTTGGTGCAGGTAAACGGAACCGTGCACGCCGTGGGACCTGCGAAGCTGAGAGCGCATTTCTTCAGCATATCAGTATTCGATCCCAGAAGAGCATAGTCTTACCCAATACCTCCGCACTGCGCGTACTGGGCAGCAGCTCCTCCGCTTGGAGTAGGCGCGGGCGCCGCAGAAGAAGTAGAGCTAGGGAGTGCTGGTGCAGAAGTAGTCGGCGGTGCAGGGGCTGAGCTCGACGGCGCAGGAGCAGTAGAGCCACTGCATGAGAACACTGACGGACCTGTTAAGGGCAATTCAACATTAGTAAAGCTTCCATAAACGCATCAATCGGAGCTAACCAGGGATAGTATAGCCAGAAAGGTGTTGGTAGATGTTGATCTTAATGCCTGTCATGAAAATTCATCAGAAGAGTAGGGAGGACAATCCTTCGGTCTTCTTACCAGGGTCAGAGCCTGAATACGCGCCCGGGAAGGACACGGTTGCTGGATTGGCATTCCCACCACCGGTGATCTCCAGCTGAGCGCATTCCATCTAATCAAAGCCGCGTTAACTGAATGATAAATATCCATTGGAAAATAGACCGACATAGAGTTGTGCTCCAGGGTAGTTTGACGCGCCGTGCAATGCTATACAGTTGGAAATTTCATCAGAATGATTGTAATAAGGATTTAGTTAGTCAGACAACTTCGTACCGATGAGTTCATGTCGCAACAGGTATTGACCTGGTTCGATACAGCTGGGAATCTGGAACGTCACCTTTCCCTTGTTTGCAATCATCCGGTCGACACCCCATGACTGGTCTGCTGCGTTCAGACCATCCTCATAGATCTTGAACCACTTTAAGCCAGTCACGTCCGATTGCGTCGCGTTCGGGATTTTTGCGCTGCGGGAAGATCACTTTAGTCCCAGAGAAACTATTCCTCATTGCAAAAATAGACGCACAGATATGACATAACCGGCCCTTTGAAATAAGAGAGGTAAGAAATTAAGTTACACCACACGAAGCTTTTAGGTACCTTTGTGGCTTGCATCGATCGGGTCAGCAGAATCACTGGGGTCAGCACCGTTAAGCGTATGGTGCCATTCGGCGGTGACACTTGTACCAGCAGGAACCGAGATAATGGCTTTCGATATTGGCTGGTGGTAAGGGTTGATTCCACCATTACAGATAACGTCGTTAGAGGTAACATCCGTTATAGGCTATGTAAGATGACTATGAATACTGATGCATTTTACGATAGTTCGAAGCAGAACGAACCCCATCGTAGTCCGGTACACGGATTCCTGTCAAATGTCCTTGATCAATTCCATTCATATACAGTTCCTGGAAGAGCTCGTGTCAGGAATGGAAGACACGATCATAAGGCGGGACAGACCTGGAAAATGGAGTGCGCCGATGCAGATAGCACCGACGAAAACGTGATTAATAGACTCGAAAGGCTCGAGGAGCGCATGGCCGAATTGACTATAACCGTGTCTTTGAATGAGTTTTTGAGTCGTCCACGTAGAGAGGCTAGACGTTTCCCGTCCTTTTATTCTATCTCAGTTTATTAAGCAAATGGCTCGTTATGGCTCCAGACTGGCCTTCATTCGTCATGCTACGTACTGAAGCAAATCAAAAGGTAGGGCGTACCTGACAGCTCCGGAACCGCGTATTCTTCGGTTCAGCGGAATAGTATTGTTGTTGGGAATCCACTGTCGTTCCCGGTCGGATAAGAAGTGCTGTTTCAATGACGCATGATACAAAATCAAACAAAACCTCGAGGATTATGCATCAGATTCTCCGCAAGCTATCCTGCCCCGCGCCAGACTGTTCTAAAAGGGGAAACATGAGCCCGCAGAGCGGAGAAACAGAGCGACACCAGCGAACATGAGCCGAAATTTTTAGCTGCCGGACTCTTCTTTGGAGCGTAGCGCGAGACGCAGAGCGATCTTCCAAATTTATATCGATTGGAAACTGACTGGACATTGATACACGATGGTAAAAGATGACAGGTATTGATACAATCGAATGAAACTGACTGGCCAACAAAGTCCATTTAGGAATCCACAACAAGATTAGGTGTGAAAGCACCGGATACTTCAGTCATCGTGCCACTCGACTTTTCCAGCCGCCCATCGGTCGCCCCACATTACTCGCTTGTGATATACCTTCCGGAGTTCCCTAAACTCCTTCACGAAGTCATCCACGTCTTTTCCATTCGTGTCACTAGGCCCAGAAGCCGAGATGGCTGACGATTGGACAAACTCCGATGCGCGTGCCTCAGATAAGTCATCCTGGGCTGTCGTTGCGTGCCGAAGACGCATAAGCATGAATTGAGGTGTGAACCGCTTTCATGCACATGAATGAGCATCTGCAATCCGAATTTTATCCAATTAGCTTACTTGGTACACTTCCTTCTGCTCTTTTTCCAAAGCTCTCCACCGCGCTTCAAGGGATCTTGCCCGGTCAAACGCTTCCTTGGTTTCACTCCGTAACCTATAAAGCTGTTCTTGCGATGCAAGGTTGTTCCCTGAATCATTCGTCGAAAGACATTGTAACCTCAGGATAAGGGACACTTACGCGCCAGCTCCTGGTTCGCCATACCGAGATCTATCTGTGCCTGGAACATGGCTTGCACCTGTGGCAAGGAGTGGAATACCGCCTGGAAGTATTGCGGATCATTCAGCATATCCTCAAGATCTTCCCGACTGCCAGCACACATGACGTCTGCTCAGAGTCCGCTGAAAAATACTGATCATATCGAGGCTTACGAGTATTTCGAGAGCTCGGGGAACTCAGCGAAGAGAGGTGAATTAAACGACATGTGAACGCGAGTGGAAGTTGGAGTAAAGGCGGACGGGCTAGTAAATTAGCGCGCGTCGTGATCACGAGGATTTTCACGCCCTGCGTCGATCCTCGAAATTGGGATCAGAGATACTTGCGAGGATCGTCATTGATCAAACAGTGATACAATTTCAAACATAAAAAAAAGGTATGGCTTTCTTCGATCTCGAGTGCATATTTGTTCCGTGAATGGGCTGGCCCTTCTGCAATGCTGGCGCCCTGTCGAAGTGCCTGCTGGATGCAGGAACTTGCTTAGTACAAAAACGGGATGAAGATACCTATAGACTCGTTGACGTGATGAAATCGTCAGTCATCGGACCGTGCATGTAGCGATGATTCGGCTCGTGTCTACTGGCCTTGTGTTCTGAATGTACATGACGCTGGGATATATTGACAATACATACTGTACAGGACGAATGTTAGGTGAATTTTATGTTATGAAGTTTGCACGAGTTCGAGGGAAGAGCCGAGAAATTCGGCAAGGCAAGGTGGTATACACCAATGCAAGCTGATTATCTGACGAGTATTCCAACAACAAGCAGCCAGAATTGCATTGACGTAGGTAGTGGCTAGATAGGAAGGAACATAGTCACTGCGGACCAATCCGCAGTCGAGTACCGCCTTTATTCAGCCAAGCGCAACCGTCGATCTGATCTTTGATCCTTTGATTCAGTTCATTCATTGAACAACCTTATGCATGTCGTCAGTCTCATAACAAACCAGGCTTCTAGGGTTCTGGCGCGCTCTGAATTTGTATGCTACAGTATACTAATTTTAAGAATAAAGTGCTTATTCTATTACTTATTGGTCGTTTACTCCAGTACAATAAGAAATGCTGCCAGGCAGCGCATGTTATGCAGATTCAATAGCGATAACATGAGAGTCGGATAGCGACAATTTCCGCGGTTCCAGCTTTTGTCTCTTCCGTGATCGTATGATAAAAGTCCACATGGAGCATACATCATCAGTTGTGAGATCCCGGTGCAAATCAATAACAGCGACTCATACCGATTCGGGCCCGTCAACTTTACTATTCGATATCGCGGGTGAGGTAGTCGGTGCTTGTTCTTGGATTCTTCTTCCCATGACACTCTAGCTTATCTCGGTGGAGGCAAGATTTTTATCCCGACTAACCGTACAAAATGGATTGGATGATGAGAATCCGAAGCCGGCACATTTCTGAGAAGATTCAAGCATGACCACTCCAGTCCTTAGAAATAAAAGGCATACGGCAACCCTATATCGTACACTCGTCACTCAGGTTACTACTCGACTTCGCTTTTGATATGTACTCTTGTCTCGTGTCTTCTCTGAAGATTGCGGTCTTGTTCCGTCCTCCGGATTATTTAGAGTCTCTGATGAAAACATATCAAGATGGATCTCAAAAGGGATTATATCATTGAATTGCGAAGTGGCTTAAGTTACAGGGTGTAAATGGAGAAAGATACCGAGTAAGCAATTCTCTCCACCCACCAAAAAAGAATTAGTAAAGAAGTCAAACTCCCGTCCTGCTAGCGACATGCTGCTCATTTATCAACAAGGGAAACCTTCAAAGGTGCTTGCACTTTATGTCTGTCCTCGCTCTTAACGACGGGATGATAAAGAGCACCCATCTGCCAATATATTTCGGGACCAGGCTCAAAGACGAATTTCTCCAGAAGCATTGACAAGATCATTTCTGTTGAGCAACATGTTAGTAACGACCGTGCGTGGCAGTCGGTGCTGCGCCTCACTCATTTCAATTTCTGAAAACTTGAAGCCACTGCAGATGAATCTTTAGAAATTATTGAGGAGGAGCACAGGAAGGTACTCACATGCATGCTCTGGGGCCTCCCAAGAATGTCATCCTAGTTTAAGTAGCATCATAGCATCAGATCGTATTCATTTCGGTAAGTCGAAGAATGCATTACTGACATCTGTGAATATACACCGGGTAGATGCGCATCTTCAACGCTATGTGGCAATGGCTTCAGCCATCGCTCAGGCTTCCAATCATCGGCGTCGTCACCCCAAATTGCCCTGCTGCGATTTGCCCCAAGAATGGAAATATATATGCTCGTGCCCTTCTTGAGACAGATCTCTCGAATCTCCTTCCCATCGGCTGATTTGATGGGCCAAAGGAGCGGCAAAACGGTGTCTTTCCTCACTCTGAAAGACGAGGATTATTATACAGTATACTTACACTGAAGCGACTTGTAACTTACATCCGATCAAGTAGTGCAACAGGAGGGTCCACGCGCATCGTTTCTCGACAAACGGCATCAAGGTATGGGAGGGCCATCAGCTTATCGTAGTCCAGGTCTCCATATTCTTTCCGAGCGGCAGTGACTTCATCACGCAATCTTGACTGTGCCTCGGGATGTTGCGACAAGATGTGGAGGATGCGGCTCACGGCACTTGCTGTTGTATCGTGTCCAGCCACAACAATTGTACTAGCAACAATATCGTTAACGTCAATGTTCCATTCGGTACAAGAGGCGTATAACGTACCTCATATGAGCCAAAAGTTCCGACTCGGGCAAGGCCGAAGTTCCGTATGCAGTCAGATGTGCTCTCACTATTCAACGAATCAGCATGCCGAAGAAGCACTGCGCATGCCGGACACGAACTTAAAACACTCATAACGTCCTTTCCATTTCCAATCTGTGCTTGAAGGCCTTTATCGCCTTTCATGAGTGCTACCCGCTTTCTCTGAAGGATGTCCTTCGAGCGCCGCTCAATGGTGTCGACGATCTTCACGAGGCTTTTGACCGGCGCCCAAGGAACCATCTCTATCACTTTGCGCCGGAAAGCTGACGAACCGACTTTGACTGCCTCCGGGATGATTCTCAGGAATAAATCAAGTCGAAAGAGCAAGGGCCTAAAGCATGCACTGAGAACATAGTCATGTTTGAAAGAAAAATCAAATACTGGAAATCTTTCAACGCGTCGCTATACTCATTCGTTTGTGATTCGTCTAATGCGTCGAAAGAATAGCCGAGTCCGCCCTGCCCAACGTACTCAAGAGCAGCCCGTGAGGTCCAATTCATGACGTCAATGCAGTGTGTTCCCTTCGAGATCTCTCCTTCAAGAACAGCACAAAGCTACATCATCCCGGTGCCGCATATGAGCAATGTCGTGTTGAGAAGAGTGAACATACGCACTTTGTGTGCAATCGGATAGAATACAGATAGAAGGTTGCGCATATGTTGCAGAGAGAACGCCGGATTAAGCAGCTTACGTTGTCGCCTATGATCGTCACCTACAAGCATTGAATCCTGACTCAACTGATCTGCGAAGACGCCGAGCACTTACCGAGAGTAGCCAGAAGGCTGGGACCGAATATTAGTCGATAAATCCTACTTCTTGTTAGTCGATTATCCACACTGAAGAGACACGGACATACGTTAAAAACTTGTCCGTCTCTTCGTATGCATCTTGATCTTTGATGCAAATATGATGCAATGCAAGCGGATCAGATACATAGAGGCATTGGTCCTGAAACACTCAGCATGAGATGCAATTGTTGAAAACGGGAAACCGAGATGGCCTACCCCGAACATTAAGTCTAAGCGAGCGACGCCTCCGTATTTTCTGTACAAGTCTTCATGGAATCCCCAACCTTCTGGATCATACAGTTGCAGGAGACTGCCTAAGAGAAGCAGTCAGGACCTGAGATCTATAACTGTAAACGCGTTCGTACTCACCTGTCCACCAAGATGCTCGACGAGGACCAGGAATATGAGCTAGAGACCTGCGGAAGGCTACGAAACGAATCATGCGCCATAGGAAAATAGCAGCGAACGAAATGAGAAGAACTTGGGCAGT
This sequence comes from Sanghuangporus sanghuang, assembly GCA_009806525.1. Classification (NCBI taxonomy): domain Eukaryota; kingdom Fungi; phylum Basidiomycota; class Agaricomycetes; order Hymenochaetales; family Hymenochaetaceae; genus Sanghuangporus; species Sanghuangporus sanghuang. Next base: position 421,379 of record VVIT01000013.1, on the reverse strand, counting down.
GAGAGTTCCCATGATTGATGTTGGGGTGGCAAATAGATTCCTGGGTGGACACTCGCTGCTCTTATACTATAGACTCCATCGTATGTTTGAATAGCCACAGATAGCGCTGACATGGACAAGTAACCGTCAGCGATGGTTTCTCAATTACGATGTGCTATTATTGTCATCGGGAAGTCTATGCAGTCCAATCTCTGACTTCGCGAAATGAGTAGAAACGGAGCCAAACTTTTCTGCCCTGGTATTGATGAAATAGATTAGGTGACAATCCGAGACGGCATGGCACCTTCGGCGGACTCGCAATTTCGCAACACACGTGGAAGAACAGAAAACCGAAGCCCCAAAATTGTTTTCGCGACATAAAGCATGATTGAAAAGCCAAGCTGACTGTCTTCCGGTGAAACTGCTTGCAGTCGCGAAGCCGCAAACTCTAAAGTTCCCAATTGGCCATTGTCTGGGGTAGCCTTTTGCTTTTGTTTCAGCCAAAAGAGCATCAGAGAAGTTCTTCGGTATCATTGATCCTTCGTCAAGAAGTCACCTTATAGCGGGAAGAGAAACGAAAGTACTTCGTAAGACAAAAACACAGAAAAGCACGGCAGCCTTTTAGGTACTAGACTGAGGCTTGACTGAGGCTTGCGAAGTCTGCCGTGGATAACAAAAGAGATCGTCTATGCCTGAAAAGGAAGCTACTGTCCCATCTGCCGCCCACTGAGCGAGAGCGACCATTGGAGAACATGCAAAGAGCTTGCTGATAGGTGAAACTGACACGATACAATATGCAAGGGTAAGTAGAATAATATTACTGTCACGACGAGATGGATGGACCTGACACGAGATCTTCGCAGAACCATTCAAGGTATGAAATGAATATTTGGGGCGTTTCATCATAGACAACTGGAGATCATTTGTACTTATTGACGTATGAGAAAACCAATTTTACCAGGGGCTGCGGAAGATGTCAGTCGTCAAGTAGTGATTGAAATTGGCGAACCTGACCGTGCGACGTGAGCTTCGTTCGAACTTCGACTTGAAGACCTGCATTTAGGGCAGGTCAAGATGGACTCAATCGTCCTGAGTGATCTGACTGGTACTGCACATGACACGAGGCTTAGGGCCGGTCCGCTTCTTACCAAACAAATATAATAATGATGCTGTATGGGAAGTATATTGCATAGTACTTCGCCATCCAATACCAGAGGATCATAGTACTTGTCTAGAGAATCTATGCGCAAATCAGACTGGTGATTTTTGTACTCTTTGATATTTAATCACATGATGCGTCGGTTCAGCTCGTCAATTTCAGTCGAAGGGGAAATCCAGACGCTGCATGTCTCTTTCTCTCTTTCTCCTTACTGCATTTTGCTGGTCGTGGCAGGACTCATCATGGCTCTCCCATTTCCTTATAGTAGAAAGAGGAAAGATCCGAACGACACGGGACTTTATCAAGGCGGCCACATGAAATCACAGGTCCATCAGCGCCTCAGAAAGTCTTCCCTTCCGCTCCAGCTACAAAGAGTATGATGAGCACAGGCAGCTTGTGTTCCGCTACCATCAACCCTAATCATCACTCATACGGGGATCATGAATTACTCAGTAAAATTTTTGATCTAGTCGTCTCAGTGCAAGGACGAAAGGTAGTGTCCATCATTACAGTAATTCAGATCATATATAGATTTTTTATCGTTAAGTGCGCTTACCCACAGACTCAGACTCCTTCCAAGACAACCGGCCAGCTGCCAGTGTTTTGGCGAATAGAGTCAGATGCTATCAGCGAATCTTGATTCCATAGCTTACCCTTTTACGTTACATCTTGACGAATTCCAGAGGCGATATTCTCGCTCTGCGCGCTTATGATCACCGCATGTTCCTAAACATTTAATTTTCAAGGCTAATAGGTTCTTGACACTGATAGCACTTAAGCGCTCGAATAGCTCCGAAAACTTCACGGACATGTATTAACGCGGTCAGACGTGTCAATATACCTGGGTTTAACCATAGAAATCTCGGCACGTAGCTCAGATCCGGTAGTTGAAGGACGACAAGACTCAGTAACCGCTTGAAACTCCGGAGCACCTGTGGATTCACCTTGGTAGGTAGAGGAGCATCATGCGGGCACTAAACGTCGTTCCGGCCAGCTGGAAAGGAAATACGGCGGTGAACGGCTCGAAGACACTTCTCCGATTCCCTTCTCTTGAAACCATTTTGCAAAACTTTTCGTTCTGTGGACGTTTTCAAATCAAGGCGGGATGTGCACTGGCTTGCAAACTTGTTTCTGATCAGGCTCATCCGCTGTTCCAACACTCCGAGAGGAAACCAAGAGGTTCACACATTTTCTCACGCGTATAGCACTCTCCATACATCAACACGCTTCGCCTTAAGTTCTATCTGCGACCCGGAATGAGTCCGCGCTTATGGAACACCAAAGGCAACCCAAAGATTCCGGCAATTTGCTTTTGAGACTTCTAGTCAGCTATTCCCGACCAAGAAACTGGTGCTGAAAAGTACAGCCCTTGAATTGTTGTCTGCTGTCATTACTCATGATGGAATTGCGATATAAAGGGAGATGGAAGAGCAACGGTTATCCGCGCTATCTCTGTCTTCATTAGTTCTCTATGGACTCTTTCGCCACTCACTCCGCTGTGGCACTGTCCATCACCATTCTCGTATGGCATGTCGTCCGTTTCCTGGAGTCGCGGAGGTATCTATCCTACATCCCTGGACCGGCCAGTGCCTCTTGGTGGAAGGGTGCGGGCATGTACCAATGTATGGCGATAATATGTTACTGATCAATATTCATCAGGCAATTTTGACCGATTTTTCAACCCGGAGGGATGGAAGTTTCATGAGGAGTTGTATAGGAGGTATGGAGGGGTCGCTCGTGTGGACATGATGTTTGGAGTGAGTGGTGTGGCTTCTTTATATATTCCTGATCTAAAAACAACCTCCTTCTAGGAGCATCATCTTTACGTTACAGATCCACTGGCATTGCACTATATTTGCGTCAAAGATCAGTATATATACGAGGAGGGCGAAAAGTTTCTCGTGTAAGCATAACGCAAGGAGGGTTCATCATTGGAATCTGATGGCTTTCCAGATCGAACAGGCTCGTCTTCGGAGCAAGTCTTTTGTCGACTTTAGGTATTTGATTCCTGCTTATGGATGATTTGTGTTGCATATATGAATCTATCGATCCTAGGCGAGGAGCACAAAAGGCAACGCAAAATGCTCAATCCGGTCTTCTCATTGAAACATATGCGTAACTTGCTGCCCGTATTTTATCCTATAGCTCACAAGGTCAGCCCCACATCAACACATTAATCTTTCGATCATCAATGACCGCGCCCCTCGAAAAAGCTTTGCACCGTCCTCGAGAAGGAGATTTCTAGAGGACAGGATCATTTTGATGTAATGAAGTGGATTTCCCGTGCTGCTCTTGAATACGTCGGTCAAGGTGGACTCGGGTACACTTTTGATGCTTTGGATATGACTCGGACAAATGCGTACAGTGAAGCAATGAAATCTTTCAAGTGTGTTCCGAACTTCCCTTGATGACTTTCCGCTTATTCGTCCAAATCAGCCCGTTGATGGACAAGCTCAACTTCTTTCGGCAGTTTCTCCCACAATTAGTCAAGTTCGGTTCTCCATCGTTCCGAAGGCGACTGCTGGAGATGATTCCTTCCGAAACTGTTAGAAAGCTCCTGTCAGTCACAGATACGATGCAGAAGCATACAAAGCAGATTCTTCGAGATAAAAAGGAAGCACTTAAAAATGGCGATGAGGCCACGCGGAAGCAGGTCGGAGGTGGAAAAGATATCTTGAGTGTTTTGAGTAAGTCTTTCTCCAGATCTTTTCCTAATGATGGCTCATCACCGCCGGATCTTTCCACAGTGAAAGCAGCTTCTGCTGGCGATGCGGCTACTCGGATACCAGAGGAAGAGCTTCTTGCACATATGAGGTAAGACTACTCCTTCGGACATCACTACCAAACAATCAAATTCTAATATTCATATGTGGTATCATTCAGTACATTTATAGCAGCCGGTCACGACACGACAACGCTTGCTGTATGCCGTATTTTACATATTCTATCACAAAATCCGGAAAGACAGGCAAGGCTCCGCGATGAAGTCACAGCTGCCCGTAAAGAGTATGGTGGCGACCTCGAATATGATGAACTTATGTCTCTTCCATTTCTTGATGCAATCTGCCGCGAGACTTTGCGCATGTACCCTCCTGCACTTCTTGTGGAACGAATGTGAGTCGTTCATTACTTCATCCATTCGATGCGGATTGTCCCTGACTAACAATATTTGCATGTGTCAGAACCAGAAAGGATGCTATTCTTCCGCTACAATGGCCGATAAAATCCACACATGGAAAGGACGTTCGGGAGATTTTCGTAAGGAAGGGCACTACTGTGTATGTGTCCATTATCGGCGCGAACAAGAACAAAGCAATCTGGGGGGAGGATGCAGATGAATGGAAGCCTGAGCGATGGCTCAAACCTCTGCCACAGAGTACGAGTGATGCACACCTTCCCGGTGTATACTCTCAAATGTATGTTTCAACAAGTTGCCTTTCATGAGGCATTGTATTCACATTCTCTTTGAAACTGTAGGATGACATTCCTTGGTGGGGGAAGGGCATGCATGTCAGTACAGTTTCCATACTCTTTGTAAACTTATTGTACTGAAATAACTATCTTTCCCTCAGAGGCTTCAAATTTTCTGAAGCTGAACTCAGTAAGTTATTCTACAGATGCTTGGAATCAACAATGCTCATCATATACATGCAGAGGTCGTAACATCTCTACTCATTGAGAAATTCATATTCGAGCCTGGTCCAGAGGTCTACTGGAGAATGGGCGGCTTGCTCCATCCCGTGGTGAAAGTTGAGGACGGGCTTAAGACGGAGGTCCCTTTAAAGGTCACCTTAGTCAAATAACGATGAGGCGCATCAAATGAAGTTCAGATGACTAGCTCCAACGACTCAATTGGATCACTTGACAGCCATCGTGCGGTAACACAAAGTAGCCGAAGGACATTATCTTTCTTTTTCCTTGTTTTTCTTTCATCGATTGAAGCTCTCTGCTCATTTTGTTCAATTATTTGATCTAACGCACCTTCACGACGATGATACCATCTCAACTAGGAGAGAATTTGGATATGGCTCTCCTGCATATAGAGGTACAGACGCCTAGTAGTACATCATTGATTCCAAACAAAATGTATGTATTACATGATAACGAAGTCCATCGTAACAAATACCCATTCATGCAAAATGTAAGCAAGAGGAAGGAATTCGTGTAAGCAAAAAGAGTGCGGTCATGGCTCTGTCGACGATCAACGTCAATGCGATTGAACGTAAATATCATAAGCAAAAAGGTCCGTTAGATAGAAGAATGATGAAATGATACCCGAGATCTACACAATGGTAACTCTACGATTTACGTTTCAGGAAGGTTTCAAACCAAGCGAGGTACTTTATGGCCTTGGGAAGATGATGATTCACTAACACTCTCAATTTTGGAGAGTGTATGCGTATTTCTCGAAGGAGCCGCCAGTGTCAGATTTGGATTCTAGCTCGCAAGGTCATGAGTTCATATCGATTCATATAGACGAAAACGAGAGATAGAACGCACAGGCATCGGCTCATAATCAGATTTCTGCTCTTGCGTCGTATCTACGACAATTTCTATGGGTGAAAACGGACCTGGAATGGACTGTATATTTGCATCGTAGAGGTCAAAAATCAGGTATAACTATGACAGAGAATAACGCAAGACGCACGCTGTTCGACGAGGTACGTCTCTTCCCACGTCTCGGTCGCTCGAATTCCATGTACGTACTGAACCTCGGTAGGTTCATCGACGCACGAACATCTCGGTTCTCAGCAATCTTGCGGAGCGCTTGTCTGCTATTGAGGCTATGGAAGTCGTTCAATTTACAATGAGTATGATACATTATTCCAACTTACGAAGCAAGAAGAGAATTCACGTATACTTCGGATATACAGGATTCGTCAGTTAGGCGTATACACGAGATTTCAGGTTGTAGATGACTTACACTTTCCTAGACACCAGAAGAATGCCAGCCAGACGAAATTCGTGGGCATGAACGCGAACTGAGACATAAAACAGTTCATTAGCAATCTCGGCAGGAAAGTGACGATATAAGGACTAAGAGCTTACGCATATCGTAGCAGCTGCTGCACACACGCCTGTGAACAGCCCAGTATTAATGGCATACATCACCAGAGTCGAAATGATTGAGTCGGATCTTGATTGTAAGATAGTCAGTCCTTATCCCCCCTTCAAATCCTTGTGTGTACTCACTGCTTGAATCCTGTCCGACTTCTCAGCAGATAATAGACAAGCGAAATAGCAATGGTTATGTCGCACGCTGCTGCACCGCCAAGGCCCACGCAAGTCACCCATGTGAGCTCGGAGTATTTGGAGAACCGACCAAGGCGGAATCTATCTCACGACAATCAGTAATGTTCAGTTTCTTGGAGTACATGTGGAACACGGTCAAGGAAGTTACTCACCCTTCAACGGTAAAGTCTTCCAATCAATTCACAAACATTAGTTCAGCGAGTTACACGAAAGCGTGTCGCTGTGAGAAAAGACATACAGATGCCGAGAGAAAAGTGGAGGAACGCGAGGACAGTCTGGGTAATGAGATGATCGTGAACGTACGAAAAGCAAAAAAGCACGTACCACTACTTACGATGAAAGCTGATCAAGCAGATACTATTGCTGACTTTCCAGACTCGCCAAGCGAAAAACCTGTAAGGACATAAGTCGTTGAAGGAGAATGTAGCAATAAGGAAAGAATACGAACAGTTCAACCATAAGTCCGATGAGACCCTGAGATCAATATTTGAGAAAGAAGCATATATGCAAAAAAAAACACCCGCTTACATTACAATCGGTTTGGATCTGGCATGATAATTCATATGAGAGAGTACGTATGATAAAAAATACCAGGGACTCACGCCCATAGCCCAGTATCCGACATCCAAATTCTCAAAGTTTCCAAAGTTCAGGATCAAGTACCTAAGTATCGCTTCAATCCAAGCACTTTCGGATAAGCACGCAGTCTATACCAGTATATCGCGACTGTTGATAGGATCATATGTGTACTGTCAAGGATCCTAAGAAAAGCCACGATCTAAGCATTTGATACGAAGGAAGGATCAGGCACCCTAACCATAGCACAAAAACCAGAAGTTTGAGACCGATAGGATCCTTCAAGTATGTCCGATAGTACAGGTAGCTTCTCATCCGATTAGTACATCATCTCTAATCAAGACACGGAGAAGCGATCAGTGCACGTACGTCTGCATGCACGTCAGGCCATACAACCTATCAGTATTCCAAGTCAGCTCATACACGTAACAGCAGATACCAGATACGATATGCACGTACACCGACCCAACTATCAGACCCATCAACGCAGCTCCGAAAGTGGTATTGATATAATAATCGTCCACCATTGTTGTTGGGTATAATCAGAGGGGTATAAGGGACACGAAAGTGAAAAGAAAAGGAGACGCGTCTCTTGCCTGTCGACTACGTCTTATAGTGCGCAACTAGCACGCTCAGGCTCTGGCAGCGAAGAAGTGTTGTCGGTAAGGCGGCTTCTCCGGATGTGTTCGGTAAGAAGACCTGAGGGCACGCCTGAAGTCTATTATAAAGGGATATGTGTGGGTGCTTCTGAGAACGCACTTCGACAACGGCCGTCAAAAGAAGCCAATGGAGAGCCCTCGCACCCGATTTGGCGCGATCTTCTGGATTAGAGTTCCCAGCCATTCCGCGAGCAAGAAATAGCGCTCCAGCTGCCGAGCTCCCCAGATCTGTAGTAGCAGTATGCCGGCAGAGGCCAGACCAAGCCAAACAATACATCGGCGACAAAACGAAAGCGGGTCCTGACGAACCCCATGCAAACCGGAGATCGGTTGAACTTTTCGAACTGGCTCAGATATGCAGGCATTTCGGTCTCTCGGGTGTCGTCAAGATAGGTGGATAGATAAATAGGCCCCGCTGACATCACTCGCTGATGTACAATGTATCTGCCTTGGAGCCTTAAAAAATAAAAGCGAAGGCATTCTGGGATTCCCTCGATATCTTCGGCAGCCACAATGTCTTGCGGGAAGAGAGACCGTAAAGCATCGTCCTTTTCACATTTGTCTTGCATCGCCAAGTAGTAGCAACGTGAGAAAGCCGATAAGAAGGACGAATAGCCAACAGTTCCTGTGATCCCTATCTCGAGATGCGGAGCATTCATACTTTGCTTGAGCAAACCAGGGTTCACAACTATGGAAAACGAGAAACCGTGAATTCGATACGTTCACAGCCCCATTTACAAAATATCTCTGGTTTACTTCTTAGGCCGATCTGCGCTATGAGAGAGAGATCGTATGAGATAGTAGCTGGTCAGATCGAACCAATCAGATAACAACATGTACATTCATCTCGCTCGCATGAGAACTTGAGAACCCATCCAATATTTACCTGACTGGGTCTACGCTGCGAGACCCCGTGAGAGTAGAGGGAACAGAACAACCAGATGTCATCTCTGGAAACCAGAATATGAGATGAACAATTTGTCGGTAGGCTGGTGGTCGATATTAGTGGTCATCGGGGGCAAAGCAAGGAGGGTCCGACTCAACTCGGCTTGATCTGCGACGGTTGACTATTCCGCTTTCCTGGGTCTCTGAAGGCAATAGTACTTATCAGCAGGCAAAATACGAGCAACGGAGCATAGTGGGCCGGTGTGTAAGTCGTTGCAGAACCGAAATCACGAAGAAACCTCTTGAGTTACGCAAGTACTAGGAAACTTAGAAGCATACGATAGTCCAGAGTACCAATGATTCTTGACGATTGAGAGAACCAGAAGATGAAAGCCATTTGCAAAAAAAAATGGAATAATATGGCCGTTGCGAAGAGAAACGCTCTTCAGCAGCGACAACGCAACGCCTAGTGAACGACATTTGACATCAATGATCGACGAATCTCTCCATATATGGCAATCCCGGCTTTGCCGAGGACTTCTCATATCGTATCGTTCAGATCTGGAGATAGTACAGCCAACCAACTAATAATACATTCAAAAATGCAGAGCAGAGAATGAGCGATAAAAGTAGAAAAGAAATTGAGTGGTCAAGATGTAAAACAAAACAGAGTGGCATCTAATGAAATGAGAAAAACAGTCCATTCTTAGTGTACACACATGACTAGGAACAGAAACAAGCATTGGATCGTACAAAAAATGAACGTCTACTTGTGATGCAAGAAAATGCACGTCGTTTCGGAATTGAACTTGAACTTGAACTTGAAAAGAAAGACCAAGGGAAGTTCTACAAAAAAAAAGGCTAGAAGAATGCTTTCGTAATAGCTTTCGTCCGTGTCGTGACAGCATCATCACCATCGTCGTATCGAAATTCACTGCGAAGAACTAGCTCGGCTCGTTGAGCACGTAGCTTTCATAGGTATATGCAAGTCCGCTGATACAACTACAGACGTCCTCCGTGCGTCCGCAGTTCGCAAGCGCAGAAGCAGTCGCGTGCATAGGATGTTATGAAGAAGTCCCTGGGTTCTAGGAGGTCCGAGGAGTCAACATGGAAGCGGAAGTATGTTAGAGAAAGGTGAGGGGCTCTTACACGACCAAGAAGGGAGATATAACCGGCTATGTAATTGGTTTCTAGGTAAGATTTCGGGATCTAGCAAGTTGAGAAGAGATGGAAACGTACGGGAGCGAACTTCACAACGAAAATATTCATCAAGCTGATCGCTATCAAGAAGATCAGATTGTCTTCTACGATCGTGAGTGAAATCAAGCCGACCCATGATGGTAATACAATAGAGTACACCTGCATTAACTCGATCAGTATCCAGTCCGGAACCGGCGCGATAACGATAATAAAAAGCTTCACCGTCTTTCAGCAGGATATCTACAAGTTCTGATCTCGATCGTTTAACTTATAATCCAGAACATCAGTTGCTATTATCCAATCGACTGGCAAGAGATTCCAATTCAAGGACTTACAGTGGACTCTCTTTGCAATGATCATCAGCGAAAGAATTACTGCAACCGAACGGAAGGAAATGGAGTCAGAGGGGTTATGAACAAACGAAAATAAACAAAAGGAGTGGTCAAGTGCATACCAATTTCAAAAAGAAACACAAGGAGCATAGTGATCCATTCTATTCGCCTCGTAAAGATGCATTCGCACCCAGAGCGGAAGAGATTTATCGGAGACACTACATACACAGACAGATTTTAATCGCATCAGTAAATTAGTCGAAGCTCTCGAGCCAGGATACGTACTTTCGGCAGAGGTCAGGTAGAAATAAGTAATCGCGCAGCTGGTTCCAGTTTTTGCCTGCAACAGTGGATTCAGTTATCCAACCGGAGATGTTCTAGGCCCGTAGATACTTGTACGGTACTTACAAATAACGTGCCGAATACGAGGACAAATATTGACTTTCGAGCTTGCCAGATGACGTAGACTCGCAATGCCAGAACAGCTGACCGACTAGATTTAGTCTTTACAATAATAGATGCGGTATAATAGTTGATTTTACCTTCGGCCAGAAAGAATCCCGCGAAAGACATGTCTAAATCAATGTCAGCCACTCAGTCAAAGTCGAAGGTAAAGTTGTAAGATCATCACGGACATCCGATGAACAAGAGCGCGGGCTTGCATAACTGCGACAGAAAGGGGGCCAGACATATTGATTAGGCTAACGCTTCGTGACGTCCTCCAATTGTCAACTCACATATTCATCCTCGTTGTCATTCAGAATCAAAACTACAACGAACTCAATCAGGATATACGTACTTGAGAGGCATCCAACTTGTTTTATCACTCACAATATGCATTTGCAGAAATTGTGAAAAGGGGAAGATATCGGTTGGCAAAGAAGAGCAGCTTGATAATAGTGAACCGGGAGGGCCACACCAGGCGGACCTGAGTTTATGTAATGAATGGATTAGATATGACCGTCCATTCGGCGCCACCATGTTACGTACTTCCTTGTCAACTGTCATAGAGAACTCGTACAGCTACAGCAAACGCATATAATTAAACTTTAATCTGCATGAAAAGTACCGATAGAAAACATACCCAAATCGCCAAGTTCGCGACTGACAAAGAACACGCATTTAGCCCCAAGACAACCAGCGTAGAAGATGCAGAACGAACAAACCTGCGCTATACTAGAACATATCAGTTATTGAAATTCGCGCTATCCAGGCGCACAAAAGAGAATGAACTAACCCGGATTACCATCGCCTGTGAGGCAAGAGAGGAAAGATCTAATGTACCTCCCTTGCCAAGGATATCCATGTTATCGTCGTAGATGCAAAGAGAACGAGGAAGAATTAAGAGCGTGAGATCGGGGAGGTAAGGGGCAGACTCTTGCGCGTCTGTCACTCATGAGCTTTAAGTAGGACGAAGCAGCGGAAGACAAACCTGACCACCGCGGCCGCCGAGACAGGAAGGGACGAAGAGTCAAGGAAGACAGACCGGATAGGCAGATTGCATGTAAGTAGTAAGAAACGTCTGAGAACTTCGGTCAAAACGGATATGAACGTCGTAGTACTGGCATTACTTCTTTTAGCAGCCGGACGTATAGTTATAGCCTTATGTCCATGATGCCCATCACATGACGTGCTGTACATATATATGTCCATGCCCACAGACAGCTGAGCCCGAATCCGGTTGGAAACAGCTCTGCACAACTGTCCTAGCCCCGTAGCGGCTCGGCGGCACGATGCGCGATGCACGACGTCACCGTCAGCCGTGTCCGGAACGGTCGAGTTCCCGGGTAATCCATGAGAAACCGCTTGCGGAAGTCAGAGTGCAAGCGAGTACCAGTAAACCCGTTGTGTACCCGTACATAAATTCGCGCACAGAAGATTATAGGTATCTCAAGAATAACCTTATCGCTGCGCATCCACATCCTTCTGGTACGCTTCGTGCCCAGGTTCGGAACAGAGGGTGCCGATCCACCTACCAAGGTTCTATCGTACTATCAGCACCGAAAAACAAGTTTGACGACTCAGCGCTTGGACTACAAGAGACAACGCTACCCCTTCGAGGGCTTCGACAGTAAAGCCAGAAAACCTAGAGGACCCGTCTTCCACATTACCGCCGAATCCGACTCAATCGCAGAGAACCAGAGAACCACCATCCAATTCGTTTTACCAACGAACGACCCAGTTCGACGTTCGCAGATAGCTGCCACTCTAGCTCTTCACGGTAAACTATTCAATGCGAAACTTTCGATAGACCGCATAGTATTCATAGAATTATCTCCGAATCCAACTCGGACACTCGGTCTTCTACCTTCGCAGCAAAATCTTGATCCACCAAACAATTTTTCTCGAACAGTAGTCCTGAGCGCTGAGAGGTCCAAGCACTATCTGCGAGAAAGATCTCCTTCATATCTGAGACTAGGTGAAAGGCGCGTTCGGCGACAAGTCGCGAGACGAGAACGATGAAGTTACGATCCAAACAAGTTGTTTGTCCCTACTTACGTGTTCATACACGTGATTTCAAATTTCAAAGGAAAATCGAAGTATAACTATGGATTTCAATTTTTAAATAAACGAATGTAATTTTTTTGTGTCGCCGAATGTCTACATGCATCCAGTACCCAGAGGGAATTAAGAGAACGAAAAAAAAAGAACTCCAAAACGAACAGGCATCAGCAAACCAGCTGTATAGTCAGGTATCAATCAATCAATCAATCCGAAAGCAAAACGCAGCAGAACTAGGGTAAGGGTATCCTTTTTACAACGTCGCACACATTCTACGGCTTCAAACAGCCTGAACCATCCCATACCAGCATTCAGCCAGTAAGCGCCTTGAGTTGCGCCGAAAGGGTTGTGCTAGCAGCCGGACATCCTTTACCTTCTCCATTCAAGTTCTGTAGTGCAACAAGGGAGGACTGGATACGCGTGATCTGGGACTGTTTGGAGTCGTCTGTCGGGAAGGACACCGCTACGCTTGGGTTGTTCACTGCGTGGCCAGCGGCGATGTCTTGTGCAAGGGACTATAGAAACAAATATTGGTTAGTTCAGATGATGGATACGGTAATCAAGATAATAGTAAAGAGATTAAATTAGAACAATGAAACGGCAGAGTATGGAATGGAAGTAATGAAAAAGATACGAGACGGAGGGAGGAAGAAAAGAAAAACTTACCTGAATGAATACATCGCGCGCAGGCGGGCACGAGCACGGTACCTTGATGGGCTTGCCATCCGCGCCGTTAACCGCTCCATCGCAATCGCCGGTTCCAGTCGGGTTTACGCCGGCGGTGAAGCCCAGGTCCGGGGCGAGTGCATCGATCTGAGCGAGTGAGAGGCCATTAGCGCCCGTGGCGGCTGGAGCCGCTGCTGCTGCGGTGCTGCTTGCGGGTGCAGCGATCGCGACGTTCGTAGGCGTCGATGCGGCGGGTGCGACGCTCGTCGAAGCACCGGAGAGGATTGCGTTCAGTTGGGCCGTCCATGTTGTGGATACTTGTGGGCAGCCTTTGCCTGCGCCGTTGAGGTTCTGGAGCGTGACTGAAGCGGCGTTGAAGCGGGCTTGGATGGAAGGAATGGAGTCGTCCGTTGGGAAGGAGATGCCCACACTTGGGTTGTTCACGACGTGTCCGGCGTTAAGGTTCCCGATGAGGCTCTAAAGGATTATAAAATGGAAATAATGAGAAAATCTTCCCTTTGATGATAAGAAGATATGAAAAGTACTTACGTTGATGAAAGTCGTGCGGTCTGGGGGGCAAGCACACGGAACCTTGATGGGATTCCCATCCGCGCCGTTCACGGCGCCATCACAATCACCAGTTCCGGTTGGGTTAACGTTCGCATCATGACCGAACGGCGGGGTCAAAGAATCAATCTGCTGGAAAGATAGACCATCGAAGCTAGCACCTGAGGATGCAGTGCTGGTAGGAGCTGGAGCATCGGTGCTTGAGGGAGCTGGAGCTGGCGCTTCGGTACTAGAGGGAGCCGCTGGAGCAGCAGGAGAAGTAGCCACAGGTGCACTGCTGGTCGAAGCACCAGAAAGGATCGCATTCAACTGAGCCGTCCATGTCGTAGATACCTGAGGGCATCCTTTACCAGCTCCGTTCAAGTTCTGCAGTGTGACCGACGCGGCATTGAAACGCGCCTGGATCGAAGGAATAGAGTTGTCCGATGGGAACGAGATACCCACACTTGGGTTATTCACAACGTGTCCCGCATTTAGGTTCCCAATGAGGCTCTAAAGGTGATGAAACATGATTCATTAATCTTTTTACATTTGATGACCAAATAAGAGAAATATAATTACATTGATGAAGGTCGTGCGGTCTGGTGGGCAGGCGCACGGAACCTTGATTGGTTGACCGTCCGCCCCGTTCACGGCACCGTCGCAATCTCCCGTCCCTGTCGGGTTTACATTCGCATCGTGGCCGAATGGTGGAGTAAGAGCGTCAATCTGCTCGAACGAGAGGACCATCAAAGCTTCCAGTCCTGGCGCTTCAAAGTACCCAAAGGCGCTGCAGCAACTGACGCAACAAGCGCAGCAAGACAGATCGTGTCAACGAATTTCATCTTTCGGATTATCAAAGAATGAGCCAGTCAAGGCGGTTGATTAGGAGTCCTTAAAGAATGAGCGAGCCTGTCGAGTCGGAGATGGAGAGCTGTCTGGATGCAGCAAGAGGCGATACGCTCAGCGTATAAAAAGTGTACTGAAAGAATCAAAAGCAAAAAGAAAGAGGGAAAGGAAGGAAATAAGCGGAAGGAAGACTGAGGGAGAGAGAAAAGATATGATGGGCCCCTTGAGTGCTTTGTGTCTGCATTTATGTATGCGTACGGCACGTGAGAGAAGAAGGGCCAGGATTGGCGAGGATGCCGCATCTCAGGCGTTGTTGTCAATGTTGATCCGTGCCCCACCACTCGTTGGCAAGGGACCGGAAGCCACCTGCACAATTCGTCAATTCAGCACTCGAGGCACGTTTGATCGGTCGAGTTTCGCTGTAAGTTGTCGCATCTTCAGTACATGGGTTCGCCTCCATGGACTGACGTCTGCGAAGTCGCATTCCGCCTTTGTGTCGAGCTGTCTCAATCCCAATGGCTATTTCGATATTTCTCTCCATCGACGATCGTCACTACGCAAGAAAACCGCTTGTTTGTCGCGTAGCTGTGCAGCCTCTCATGTTCACGATATCAATCATGTCCAATATCTCACAACACATATGCCTGACAACAATTCACGTGGAAACCCTATGTCTGTGCATGGGGCGCCTTTTTTTTTTCATAACTTATTCTTGCGAACACAAAAAATTCCAGAGTGCCGTTTCAAACTCTCGGTGCCGTTGCTTCTCCATTTGCGGAGGAAATTGAATTGCTACGGGATCAGATCGGAAGATGTCGACACAGAGTTTATCGTCGGTCTCCCAGGGGATGCGTCGGATTTCCAGACAGGTAAAGAACAAGGTACGCGCTATATTCTCATCTTCACGTCAAAATAAACACAAACAAAGAAGCGTATTTTCATCTTCGGAGCAAATTGAGCAGGTAGGCACAGTTCAATTCTAAACTACTGTTTATTCCGCATTCGTATGGATGTTCATAAGAGATCGGGGCGCTGTCTACAGCTCTTTGTCTTTCTCAAGCCTCGTGTAGCTGGTTCTCCGTTCAAGCTGTCATCCCGGCTCCTCAGCGTGGAAGATCTATAGGTCCGTGCCGGCTCGACTTCCGATGCTTAAGGAAACACTCTGTCCGACCGAGGATGTTCACCTCTCTGTTGAGTTTGCCATGTCTTGTCAAAGAAGCCTGGACGCGGAGGAGAACTTGACTACGAAGAGAGAGATTGACATAAGCTTAACTTATCTCCGCTTCTCGAATACAGGGGGCTCGTCGGTGCTTTGTATGAGTTCATCTGTGAGTCAATGAGGTTTTGCCGAACCAACAAGTATAATGCTAGCAGTATTTCAAACACAAAGAATTCTCGAGCTCAGTTATTTTGGACGAGTACGTCAGGTCGACCTTCACACTAATCAATACATTATTGCATAACGTTACTCTTATACAGACTTATCCGTCCGTCTATTTGACGTCATTTCAAACCGGGCTGGAGTGCTCTCGATCAACTTTTATACTTTCCAATCTGGCATATCCAATCTAATCCAAACTTCGACCATTTCAAACTGGACTGGGTGGATGACTTTCGACGATCCAGTATCATGATTCTCTCTTGTCAGGTGCCCAAGGCACTGAACTTACGGAGTTCATAAGAATCCGGACTGGGTCAGTCCTGGATTAAACCGAACTACATATACCCAAGGAGACTATGGAACCCTACCGAATTGACAAGAAGAGATTGATAATGATAGCAGTGTCAAAAAAACTGGGTCGAAACAGGCAGGACTTCCCGAGAGATTAGTTATAATTTTATACACACACATCAACGGTCCCGTTGCACAATCTCGCACAGCGAGCTAGACGGTTATCTGTCCGATCCTTATTTCAGACTGGGCTAGGTAGCTCTCGATCAATTTCAATGCTCTCCGGCCTGGTATATCCGAACTAATCTAAATCTTGACCATTTCAAGCAGGACTGGATGGCTTTCGACGATCCGGGTATCGTGATCCTCTCTTGTCGAGTGCCTGAGGCACTGAATACACGGTTCATATGGATCCGGGCTGGGCTAGCCCCCGATTAAACTGAACAGCATATACAGTAGTGCTCGGACAAGAGAAGGACTGATTCCGAGTGTCCCGACGTCATGTCTGGCTTGTCTATTGCGTTGCGTTGCAGCGTGTCCGTTTTTTCGCTGTGCGTCCATGAGTTCTTTGGTAGGATTCGGGACTGTAGATCGCTCGACTGACTCGAATGGAGGTGATGCTCGTCTGGAGTCTGGACGCAGTATGCTCAAGCCCGTTCTCAGAGAAGCTTTCGGACACGTATTACACTCGCACACACGCACCTCCAAAATGGCATCGGAACTCCCTGTCGAGGCAGATATAGAACAGTTCATCAATCAGCCTTGTCTCGGAACCCGACTTTGAATCCATTCGGTCTCGTTTTCAGTAACGTAGGTGTTGTTTATGACTCGACCCGGTGTCTCATTATCACCTCGACATCAAAGTTCTGATATGGAGAATCAGCATGATAGTCGACACGAGAACTGGTGCATGCTGTGAACGCCGTAGGGCTTGATAATCATGATTCAAGCCTTACATCAATCCATCCAGCGCGTTCGTGCCACGATGACAGCGCTGCATTACCTGGAGATATCAATTCACTCAGCGCGTAATCGTTCAGTTCATCTTGTCAACAAAGTCGATATGATGTATACTAACAATCATGATCCTGCTGACGTTCTGCTGCTCCGGGTAGTCGACTTCTCGTTTTGTAAAGAGCAAGGGATGAGAAAACCTTTTTTGGAGACTCTTTCTTGAACATATCCATACTGTGTAGACCATTACAAATTCGTCAGCATCATTTTTGTACTTATGTATGTACATATATCATAAGTAGAGATGGGAGTGCTCGACCTTTCGTCAAGCAACTTCACCGCACCTCATCTAAGAAAAAATAAAGAAAGGATCGTTGGGTTTTCGGTTCAGGACTTGGATATGGACAAACATTAAGACAAGGATAAAGGAATATTTGCGTTAAGACGGAAAGAAGAAATCGAAAAGGAAAATCCGGTTTGGAAAGAAAGCCTGCGTCAAGTCTCAGCATTGTCAACTGGCGACGGCGACGACAAGCGTTTGATTGATCGATTGCTTTGGATGTGACAGTGCTATCTGCACATACATTGAAAGATGAAGGAGATGAAAGGATGAAGTGACGAAAGAGAGTAAAACGGGGATGCATATTATCGAATAAAGCCATATCTTTACGATGAAAGCCAGCCAGCTGAGAACTAATCGCCTCACCCATTTATCAGCGCCGTTACAAGTCGCCAACAGCTTCAACCTCCTTCCGAACGTTCCCAGGCCGAATTTGCACGTCATCGAACCACGCAAGGGCCTTCTCGGCCTGGTGTTCGATTCTCTCAGCGCTCTGCACTTCCCGCAGGCTGCTCTCCATCGCAGCCCGGAAGCGCTCGCGCTGCTCGTACGCAGCGAGACGGAGGACCTTGCGCGTCTCGCGGGCGACGCGTGCTGTGTGTGCACCTACGAACGTAACGCCGGACTTCTCATCTGCCCGGATCAGCGCAGCGCGGACGCGTCTTCCGACTGTTCGCGGTATGCTCGATGGGAGTTCGATGACGAGGTAAACGCCGAGACCAACAGGGACTGCTCCCAAGACCGGTGCAGCCCACTTTCGGGTTGTTTCGTTTCCGAAGAGGTCTGAGAGTCTCGAGGCGCCTTCGATGATGCTCGTCACTCCCAAGGCCTTACCACCGACCATGCTCAACCCACCAAGAGCAATGGACATGATACCCAGAGCACTTCCGATGTGCTCATCCTCTTTGTCAGATACGACGAGGTCTTTGGAGTCGCTGTGCCCGAAGTACATGTGGTAGTGATGAGTGACGTCGAATATGTCGAGGAACGATGGTTCGAGGAGATCTGGTCGCTGAACGAGACCAATGCCAAGTCCGTAGAGACCGCCAGCGACGATAGCGCCATTTGAACTTCGGCGGGCTCTGCCATTTCTTCCAGAGTGGTGACGCGCGAACATCGCTTCAGGCATGAAGACACGACGCGAACGCTCGATACCCTCAGGCAAGAATCGGTCACCCAGCGCATTGATATCTTTGACACCCTCCGTAGTCAATACACGTGTCTCATCCTCTGCAAGTTTGACAGCTGCATCGAGGCTCGCAAGCAGCGCCTTGCGGACATCATGGACATAATCCCAAATCCGAAGAAGGCCTGGGTAAGTAGGCAAGGAGATGATCGTGTTCTCCACAGCCAGCTCTCCCGAACCGACTCGATCAAGTGCCTTCGAGAGCGTATCCGTGGTAGAGTGGCTCGCTTTGGAGGTCTTGTCCTCCTCCACCTGCTCCAAGCTCTCCTCCAGTCCCGACCGACCGTTCATCATCTTTTCAAGCACAGGTCGGGCGCGACTGAGGTCGTCTCGTGCCTTCTCGAGTTCAGCCTTCGCAAGGATCGCGTTTGAGCCCGCAAGGAGATCTACGTCAGTAAGCAAGTGCGTGAGGTATGTCGCAGCTGGGTGAAGCTTCGATTTTGTCCTCTTGAGAAGGACGAATGAGCGGAGCGACGACTCAAGAGACTCGAACGCCGGGTTAGAGGGATTCACCCCAAGCACGGAGGCAGAGTCCACGAAATGCACGAGGTCCGCATTGTCCTCATACGTCCGGGGGCTGAGTTCTTTAATCTGTTCGAGGACACGCCTCTTGCACTTCTCCTTGTTCCGGATACCCTCGAACTTGTTCACAACGATGAACAGATACGCCTTCTCTTTGCTAGCGGTCTCGAGGAAATCTCGTGCCGAAAGCGTGAAGTGATTTTCAGCAGAGACGACGAAAACGACGACATCGATCTCCTCCTGACGTGCAAAGAGCGCAGTTGTCTTTACACTGTCGCAGTTCAGACCAGGAGCGTCGATGAGTGAGATATCGGCGATACCGTTGTTGAGGAACGACTCGGCTGTCTGGCGCGGATCATTAATGTAGACCTTGACCATCTGTTGGCTATCTTTATTCTCTGAGATGAGATCATCGAGGTCCTCAAGACTCATCCGCGTGTACGTCCGCTCATCCTTCGGCGAGTACATGGTAGCGTCTGAGACTGTCAGAACGTGCACCTCCTCCTTTCCGTCGTTTTCGGCCGCATCGTGAACCTCACAAAAGGCGGTCGTGCATGGCTGCTGATCGACAGGCATGACTTCGCGGCGCAAAAGCGCATTGACCAGAGTCGATTTTCCAGCGTTCAGGTCACCAGTGATAAGAACCTTCGATGACGTATCCAGTACACGAATGCGCAGCTTGTCGACATGCTTCAATGCAGTCCCCATCTTTTCGACGAGAAGCCTGGCAATGGAATCCTTCTCAAGCTGCGAGGCGAGAGATTGGGCCGTAGATGACGAGCCATGGTGACCCATTTTGAGGTCGAGATGCAAAACACGAAGGCCAAGGCCTGCCTTGGACGACCCAAAACTGGCTACCTCGCTGGCAACGTCCTCCTCAATAGCATCCTTTACCGACGCCAAAGATAATGAACGGGGCTGGCCCTTGCGTTTCGTCAGGATAACTTCCGTCTCGGTGCTTGGGTCATCCAGGAATGTCATCGACCTACGCAACGGCGACGGACGCTTAAGCGGCACCTCCTGTGCATCCTTTGGAGCCTCATCCCCAAAGGCAGGGTATCGGATGACCCAGTTGTTCTTGGTGAACTCGCGGAAGTCATTCAAGATAGGCTTGGTGTCGTCGATGGCATGAAGAAGGCTACACGAAAACCCCACACGGTCAGCCAAAGAGCTCTTTCCACGCGCAAAACACACTATCTGATCTCTTACCCGTTCTTAAGATTAATGAAAGCCTCCTGTACGCCCTCCGCGTTGATCTGCTTCTCGGCCGTACCGGCCTCAAGGGTGGGAGAAGCGAGGGGAGAAGAATCGGTCTTCTGATACAAGTAAGACTGTGCCATCCTTCCGTTCCCTCCTCAGCACAACAAAAATATATTATGTTTTTGATACTTCTTTTCCTTAGTGAACAAGCCCCTCGTCGTGGTCGCTTGCAGATCAAGAGAGTGAATTAGTAAAGAGTCGCCAGGTGTGGGCGGGCGAGAGTAAGGACGAGAGAGCGATGGAAAGTGAGGTGGGAGTTTGTCGTCGTAAGCGACCGGAGCAAAGAAATGGGCGCAACGGCCGCTTACGATAAGCTGACAAAGCATTTCCGGCCTATTCCGAATTATCACATTACATCACGCGCATACACTGACTCGACGAATATCGGATCGCGAATTACTTTCGATGCAATTCACTCGATAACGGTGCGGAGATAAATACATTCAGCATCTATCTATACACAATAATCACAGTGAGTAGGGTACGGAGGCTAATGGCACGGATATAGAGACAATACAAGCCAAAAATAGATGCAGGCTGCAGTAATATGAAGATCAGGCAGCTCTGGCCACCAATCGTACCTTCTTCGGCACAGTGGCACTATACAACTCCTTCACGAAGTCCATGAAATATGTGAATGGAAGAGGAGGAACAGGTAGAAGCTTTGGAAGTGAGAATACAGATTTGGATGTCACAGAAGGATCGCTGGCAACTTCCATGCCGGACTTCAGCGATGCTGTCGGAGATGACGCGAAAAGAGCGCGTTTTTCGTCAAGAATGGTGTCGGGCGAGAAGAGTTCTGATTGTAAGGGACCGCCTGGAAAGAGAGCTGAAGTATAAGGAGGCGGTGAGCGCGTGAGGAGTTGCACAGTCGCGTCTTCGACAGAAAGCAGTGAAGAGAAGAAGGCGAGAAGAGGTAGGTGTGATGCATCAGCGTGTTTGGGAGTAGACGTGTCCTGGTTCAATGAAGGTGCCGAACCATTCCCACTGTCTGCGTATGAGATGAAGCTCTCCTTACGCGCCCGAAGCTGCAAGCGTCCGTCAGAGAACACGAAATGGCTGGGGAACGGTCGTCTGCCCAGCGGAATTCGCTGTTGATGATTCTGCTGTTGCTTCAGAGGTGAAGGCGGCTCTGGTGTACCTCCTCCATTCGCATCCTCGTTTTCCACGTCGTCCGACATCTCCCACACTTCGACAAGCGGCGAGCGCGAGCTCGTGTCCATGCTCACACTGCGTCCAGAATTCGAGAACGTCCACTGAGAGAAACCGCTCGCGTCACTTATCCGCCTTCCTCTAGATATGTCGTCCGTGTTCGTTGCGCTCGGACTGCTGCTGGGAAAGCTCGCATCTGTGGGGATTGATAACGGACTGGGTAGTTCAATGTCTACGTCCGTTCTACTGCTTGTCCGGCTCGGGAAAATGAAGATTGACTGCTCAAGGTCACCAGCTAGTTCCTCATCTGCCGAGACTCTCTGGGGAACATCTGAGACTGAATGACTGCGGACGCGACGTGGCGAGTAATACGAGTGTGCCATCATAGTACGCGGTGAAGGTCGATAGATAGCAAAGTAACTAACTGTTGCTGATGGTGTTCTGTCTTTGGTCTGTTCGTGAAAAATCGTCTCTAGGATTCTATGGAGTTTATGAAGGAGGATGCGGATCGTACGCGGTGAAGATCGGGATAAGCAATCCGTCTACAGCCCGTACGAGATCTAAAGTGGAGACATCCGCGGCGGAAGCGCATCGACTCGGATGAAACACATCACACAATTGCCATCAAAGGAGCTATCCTCAATGCATCTCTCGATTTCCATTCGCGTATATACAGTACAAGTAAGGTTAGGGTTAGAACCTCGAAGGAACCAAAAAAATGAGCCCACCCAGCCCGAGGGCCGTAGTGGGACAGGAAAATATTCGGACGGTGCATACGGCATAAACCGCATACAAACCATGGGCCCCCTCTGAGGACAAGGTCGCCGTGCTATGGAAGAGTCCCAAAGCCCACACTCCCAATACATGAAGGGGAGTGCACCATCAAGGTAAGTATGCAGAACAAAAATGCGAGAGGATAGGTTTATATAGCTCCACAGGGAAAGTCGGAGTTCGAAAAGTCAGATCATGTGACTTGATTGAAGGTGGTCCGTGCGTCGAACGAACGAATGTTCTTAGCATTCCGCTCTGCTGACTAGTCAACTTGATACAAATTTATTCTGCATCTACTTCACCCAATAGTCGTGATTATTCTCCAACTCTTGTATCATAAAAATGGAATCCATCTAGCGCCCGTCACAGAACCTGATACAAGTGAAACTCGTCTTCTTGATTTGTTTCGCTCCATCTTATTACTGGCTTAGTTCGTCGCTTTTAGAACTCGTTAAATTTGGCTCCTGGACCTGGAGAAGCTCCGTTCACGAATGATGAACCTAATTTGGATTTCTGCTGCTGGAATGCCACTTCGTCACTTGAACAAGACTATAATGATCACCTGGATTATCTGTTTCTACATTTCGGAAATCATCTAGAGACAGATCTTTTCGAGGAGTGAAGTTCATCATCTTTTTCACATATTGATTAACATTCACTCATCTACATCAAGCGGCGTTTTTGATTACTGGTTGCAAGCAGGAATGTATGTATATTCTTGCAATCTGTTTGATGACCGCAAGACGCTACTACTCTTTGATATCCATCCTTCATGATTAGGTTCCTCCATTCTCTTCGGTTGATTCTGATGGAGGACTTTTACTTCAACAATGATACGTCTCGCGTCCTTGATGTCGGTGGAAGTAGAAATGATAACTTTATCCTTGCAGTCTATTTTTTGGTTGCGCAAAACATGGCATATAAACCGATGCAGTCATAGCTTTACTGCATCTTCATCTAGTAACCATCCTCCGTCATCGACTCACAATGCCTGCGCTCTACATCTCCAGTTCTACATCTGACTCAACTACAAACCTGCTATTCGAACAACGTGGCCAAAAGGACTACGCTGCAGCCTTCGGTGTCCTAGCAGATACGTACGGGTTCAGCATTCCTAACGGTAGCGAGCCGCGCCCCTCCACCTTCCCCAATCGACGCAACATACTCCCCTCAGACACCTTCTTCATCGGCCTGCTTCTCATCACCGACAACAGACTCCCCACCGTCCCTGCGCAACCGATTCTTCGCAGTCTTTCGAAAGGGTACGCAGTCCGTGGCTTCACAGACTCCCAGCCTACGACGATGGCGGCGCTCAGCGCCGAATCTTCGATCACTCGTATCGTCGGGGCGAAACCCTGGAATCGACAGTGATAAGCTTAAGGTCCGAAAAGCGCGAGACTACGAGGCCAAGTTCGTTTCTCTACAGACCGAGTATGGTTACGTTATTGGTGCCTCACGTACGTGCTCACTTCTCTCGTCCCTCTCAGACCCATGATATCTGACCGGTAGTTTTGTCGGATAGTGCCTGCTAACCATCGTTATTAAACGCGCAACCTCCCTCTTTCCGGATAATGTCCTTTTCGACTAGGAACTATCTTCCTCTTTTTCAACGTAGTGGATTTGTGTGATTACTGTAGTATCATGTAATTTTTGTCGCGTGTTTGTGTACTCTCATGCGTGTAATAATGGTCAGGGTTTTTCATCGCTTCGTTAACTATATATATATATATACTGTACTTTGAATGACTGAGTCCCGTCCCTTCGACATGCAGACTCAACGTAAACTGCAACTCTGCATATACAGTTCAAGTCTGATGTCATCAACCGTATGCAGTCTTGATTGACGACTAACATTTCTTTCCAGGTTTTCAGAGATCTTGCTTCCGATAGTATTGGAATCACGATAAATTCCTGAGGTTTAATGTCAGGAATCTCCACTCGAGAAGTATCAGCCAATTAATCTGTTTTCAAATAGTTGGATTTGATCCCTCACCACTACGAAAAAGTGAGATGTATTCGTACCGCTACAGAATCAGCCAGTAATACAAAACACGATACATGCAAGCAAACTGCATAACAGATCTAGCGTGCGTGCATTATGAATGTCGAGTAGATTTGATTTTCTTCTTCTTCTCGGCCTTCTTCATCTTATGTTTCCGTCGTTCGCGAGCTTCCTCTTTGACGGCTTTTTTCCTCTCCTTTTTCGAGTCTCGGTCTTCGTGGCGATGCCCACGAGGTTTACGCTCGCCAGGCCGTTGACCAGAATCAGAGTCTGAGTCGTCTTCATCCTCGGTTTCGCTGCTCTCTTCGTCCCGCTCGGCCTTGGGGTCTTCGTCCAACTCCTTGCCATTGGGTACGATTCCAGTGACAGGCTGGTCGTCTAATGAGACGTTCTTGGCCCCGTCCTCCATGAATCGTACGGACTTGCGCACTTCTTCTTCGCCGCCTATGGATTCGGGCTGAGTTACAGCTGATGGTTGCACAATTCCGATAGTATCAGCGTAAATGAGCTTGTTGCCTTCTCCCTTGGTCACAATGTCAACATCCCTCTCCGGGTCGAAAACATCGTTCAGCCGCCTCGGGATAAAGGAATGCATGAAGACTGCATCCTCGTGGGCATGCGCTTCTGCGTCGTCTCTTCGTTCGCCATCGATCATCTCGGTACTTCGACCGTCTGGGCTGTGAGATCCAGCGCGAAAGGGACTTCTCTCTCCTCTGAATCACTGACTCGCAGTTTTCTGAGTTTTCTGTTGGTATATCGAGCTCGGATGAAAGAGCCGCTCGATCCTGAGTAACGAATTCAAACGCCCTGCGTAATCCAAGTGTACGAACACCGCGCCGTGAAAAATAGTCTTCGACGTTACTAATATCTTTGCGTAGAAAATCAAACGCGTGTGGATGGTCATGCTCGACAGACTGCGACACATCGATGATGTAGAGAGAGTCTGCATGATAAAGAATGTTGTATTCCGACAGATCTGCATGCACCAGTCGACAATCGTGAAAGAGGCGTCGGACGATTAGAACGAGATCCTCATAGAGTCTGCGGTACTCTGATTCAGGGATTTCGGCATCTTTTAGTCGAGGAGAAGCCCTAGTGCACGCAATGGTAAGAAGTTAGTTACTGTCGATACGAATAACTTACCAGCCTTCCTCATCACCAAGAAACTCCATGACAAGGACATTCTCCCGAACTTCCGTCGGAGCTGGACATGGAATCCCTGCAGTCGCTAATCGTCTTAGGTTTCTCATCTCTTTCTCTGCCCACATCCGAACCATCTTCCGCGGATTGTGCCGGGAATAGCCTCGTTGAAAGCGCCGTTCTCCAGAAACGTATCGGTCACGATCCTTGAAGATGAGAATTGATGTTTTGTATATCTTCATAGCTAAATGTCTGCCCTCTGGGGAAATTGCATGGTAGACATTGGCCTAAGATGATGTAGTTGAAAATACCCAAGCTATGGAAAAACACGCACTACACACCTCTTTTCCCGTGCTTACGCACCCGTTTATCTCTTGTACTAATCCGCGGCCAATCATTTTGTATAGAATTATGCGCGTGCGTGGGTCCAACACCTGCTCATTCGTAGCGCGATCTGCCTTGTCCTTCATATTCGCATGAGCACTCGGTCCCTTTCGATTAATACTTGCACCCATTCCCATCCTATACGGTTCGTCGATATGCTTCAAGCGTGAAGCGTACTTGGATAGTGCGGCAAGTTGATCGGACGTTCGTTTATCTTGATGATGAAGTGAAACCGGGGCGGGTACTGCAGCGGTCTTTCGAGGACGGTTGACGGCCGGAAGCACAGCGACACTGGAAACACTTCTTGAAGTCGCCTGTTGTGTTCCCTCCGCGGTCCCTGACCGCACCGCGACATGCTGTCGCAAACGGTTGAATTGCTTCGTGAAGTCTGGTGCCCTCACATAAAATAAGTATAACATATACGTTAGAAATACTGCAGACATACCTCGTTCAGTCGCATCCCAATCTTCATCTTCGACTCGATTGTCATCAAAGTCCTCCTCCCTCAGTTCATCATCGCCGCTGTCACCCTCTCCCTCAAGCTCTTCAGCATCTGACCATTCAAGCCAGTTAGTATCATCGATATAGCTTGCATCCCCTCTTCCAACGGCATATGAGGTGTTGGAGTTCTCGCTTGGTCTTTCCATTATGTTATTTTGGCTTTGCACATCATCGGCAGCGTCGTCGAATTGACCATCTTCATGATATTTGGGAGCTGCCATGTTGTATCACCTGTGTCGCATATTTTTCCTTGAACCACAGCGATTGAAGTTGGTCCAGAAAGCACCTGAAGTATGGGGTTTAGGCCTATCCTTATTATCCTATGCTAAAAATCATTCCATGAATTAGCCTTCGTGAGAAATACATACCTTCTATATCGATCGACGTCTAAGACGTAACATCCGCTGCTTCTGCTTCTTTGACGTAACATCAGCTGCTTCTCTGAAAGAAGCAGCTGATGTGATGTATTTCATTTATCATTATTGGGCCCGTCTCTTCTACCTTCAGAATGACTCGATAATTAATGGGAAATCTGAAGTGTTATTGGTGACTGATCTGCACCAGATAAAATGATTGCCTCAGCTGTCCTCTCATTCAAGCACGACCCTCGACCCTTCATCATCACAGGTGCTCTGCACCATGGCCGGGACGCATGAAGACCAGAAGAAAGTCAACCTGGATGAAACTGGTACGTAGATTTAATTTATTCATACGAGATGCAGTCGTATGATACCCTTCGAAAAGGCCCCTTCGCAAAGAAGATAAAATCGCTCAAGACTGCGATACTGAGCTCCAGGCCTCCCTACTGCGCTGGAACTCTGTCTTTAGAGCCCGAAGACCTCATTATTTTCTACGGAAAAATGGACCCTGAAAGGCAGGCGAATCATTCTCATCTGTCTCTAGCGCTGTATTGGTAACCCTCTTCTCAGCACCGGCCGCATCGATTTCAGCGATGTTAGCGACGAGAGACTTCAGCATCTCTCGGAGACGTGCGATAAAGCGACTTTTGGTCTAAACCAAGCGGACGTCCTTGACGAATCGTATCGCAAGGCTGGCAAGCTTGACTCGTCGTGTTTTTCTACGAAGATTGATCTTGAGCGCTCTGGCCTCATGACGATCGTTCGGTATAACCTTCTTGAAGGTAGTGCCAGCCGTAGACCGATCAAGGCTGAGCTGTACAAGCTGAATGTCTATGGTGAGAAGAATGATATACATCATCAATTAATACAGTTCATCTCACGAGTTTACGATGCCTCAGGCAAAGACTCCTTTTTCAAGGCACACAAAGATACTCCCAGAGGCACTACGATGTTTGGATCTCTCGTTATTGTGTTCCCAACACCTCATGAAGGTGGAGAATTAATTCTTCGGCACAATCGCAAAGAGTGGACCTTCGACTCAGCAAAAGAGGTTGGACGCACGAAGAATATTGGCTATATTGCTTTCTTTAGCGATGTCGAACATGAGATTGCGACTGTCAAGTCCGGATACCGTGTAACGATAACGTACAATCTATATTACGACTTCGAGGCGCTTTTCAAGATCTTGGAACCTACGAAAGCGCTTCCTATGAACGAATGTGCCGTCAAGAACTCGTTGCAAGCCTTAATTGAAGACGAGAAATTCTATCCGAATGGCACACATCTGGGCTTTGGCCTTAATCATGCATACCCGATCGAGCTAAAGCCCTGGGGAACTAACACTTTTGACTTCATTGCTCAATACCTTAAAGGAAGCGACGCGGTGTTGATGAAGGCGTGCAAAGAACTCGGCCTCGACGCGAAACTCTACGTTTTCTACACCGACGAGAATGAGCGCGGAAAATACGAAGTCATTATCCCAAGAGTCGTCGAGCTTAACGGGGACTACACCATGGAAGAAGATGAAACTTTCGTCGATTATCTCAAAGACGAAGATGGCGCGAAGGTGATAGGGTACACTTCGTATAAGCCAGAATATGAACAATCGTCTGCCGAGGAAGACGACGACGTAGTGGATTTCCAAGTCACCTGGATTACAGAGAAGACGAGCTTCAACGAGACACGAGCGTCGTGGATGGCGTATGGCAACGAATACTATATGACCCACGCTTATGGACGTTTTTGTCTTATAGTGTCTCTCGGACCGGCAGGGCATCGAACCACTATCTCCGACCATTCGACAGAGACATTGCCTGTAAAAAGATCAAGAGTAGATTAAGTGACTGAACGTGTCAACCTGGAACGAAAGGAAAGTCACGTATATAGTTTGATATTTTCTTTTCAATATTGGAGAAAGAGGATAAATTTTTCACCAGTCCGAGACAATCAGGAAGATGTTTCCAAATAATTGATAGATTGCTTAATCATTTCCTCTGATTGAGACGAGATCTTTGGCAAAACTAAACCTACACCGCTTAGTTCCTCGCTTGGTTCCTGACTTGGGATTGATAAAGAAACTTGAAACGACTTGAGTACTGTGACGCGAGGGAGGAAGGAGAATCAAGAGGATGATATCACTTCATCTGCGGACCTCATGATGATGCTTCAGACTATCATTATTAACAGATTTTAGCACTGGCACCAAAAGGTGGCTTAGTCGAGGAGATTTGTTATGCGAAAACAACCACAAAAATCAAAAAATCTCAGTGATTGCAGTTGAATTAGACAAAACATAAGGCAAAGACCTCAAAATTTATTACTGAACAAACAAACAGTAGACTTTGTGCAGGGCGCGCTGAAGAAACCCCCGGTGGTCGGAATTCAAGTCACGCTTAGAGTGTTCAACGGTTCGGGCCGATGAGACATCTGGCTTAGTCATCAGAAACTGGCTTTTTTGATTACTATACTTCTCTCTCACATATCGGTATTACATTTCTGGTCATTCATGTAGGCTTCCTTCGTATTACGCCTGAGTGTATGTTTAGAAGACCTTGTCTTTCTAATATCGCTATGATATCTTCTACGCTATTCAGTCGTTCCGACGAAGTTCCTACGAGATTCTCAGATAGCCTGTGAGAAATCAAACTTCTTGATGTCCCGAAAAGCCACTTGAGCGATAAAGTAGCCGTGGGCATTATACATACATCTTAAACCACAATGCAAGTCTTTTCTCAGGCTATACATACATACATACTTCGACGCTTCTGCAGATATCATAATAAGGAGCTTTAATTGAGAAAGTAATTGGACTGTCTAACGAACTGGACGGCCCAAGCCAAATTCTGCGTACGCAACGGCACGTGCTTCTGAATCTTTCAATCCTAGCATCTTCCATCAAACACAAGAGGCATGAAATCCAGCAACTAGTCATTGGTCTATATTTCCCCAGCAATAAGGAAGCAAACAGACTTGAACGCCAACAATACGCCACATCTTCTCTTCATCAATCTAACTGGCTGCGCTATATCGTATATTGCATTTCAATACCACTGCCTTTCTTTGGATAGCTCACTTCGCTAAAGTTTTCCCAAATCGTCTGTTTCCTCCGTACGTACTAGTTTCGCTATTCTCCGCGATAATGCCCATGACTCATGGAGAAAGGAGAGATCTTTGAGGGGAACACGTAAATCCACATCTTGGCGTGGCGTGTTCCTACGTTTATCTAGCGTCCTTTTATTCGTGATTTTCCTGTTCACAGCACGGAAAAAACGTTGAGGATGTTAGCCTCGGGTACTTCCACTTTCAACACTGCCGCTGTCTAAGGAGGAAGGGAGACCGAAGGAAGTATCTGAGATGGCAGACAGACTCCAACAGTCGGATGAAAATCATGTCCTTATCACTTTGGACACGGAGTAATGTACTGTACTCTAGCTAGCAGACATGAATGGAGACTTGCATATTAGACATTTGGATCGTTCCGAAGGGAGGAAAGGAGCCAGACGGACAGCTACCCGCCTGCCCATCTCATCTCATACCAATTACGTCTCCTCCCGAGCTTAGCATTCTTTCTTGTCTATGACCCTCTTTTCCCCTCGATCTTAGAGACAAAAATTGGAAGGATGAAAGAATATTGTGTCTCACTTCACGATCTTATCCCTGAGCATGGCTAAATTTTCAGTTGAAGGTGGATCTAAAGAGCCTCGACCCTTGAACCGCTTGTCGTGCGAAGACCGCACATTCTTCGGAGAGCCGCCTGACTACAGCCAGGGGTAGGCAGTCGACACCGTTACATGAGGCATGCGCTGTGCTGGGGGGCGACGTCGGCCGAGGTGGGGCAAAAAGGAAATGTCTCAGATCGGTCAGTGGACTTTCAGCATTTACCCGTCCAAAGATCCTTCGCCGTACGCACCCGAAGAAACAAATGTCCCTTGGAGCTGTGCCGAAGAAATGAGGAGTTTAGGGGATTTTGGTACCTTTCTTTCTCCGTAGATAATACCAGTTAAATCCAATTCGAGCAAATTATAATTCAATTCATGATCATGAAATACACAAACATATGGGCGCTTGGTACGAACACGCCGTTCTCGGGCGCCTCTTTTTTGTGCTATTTATGAATAAGTAAGGGCGGTTGCACTCAAAATATCGGAGGATCGACAAGCCTTTTTGTGTGCTGATCTCGGGCGCATTGCGTAGGATTTTGGCTTTTCAGGATGAAGTCACAATTACGGAAGGAGCGATACTTCACAAGGCAGTTTTGACCCGACTACCTGGTGGCGGCGACAGACACGCTGAACGCTATCACTGGTTTCGGGAGTCCCGTCCCATGCAGACTCCGATACCAGATAAACGATGCCTCCATGGAGCGCTACCGCACACCATCTGCTAGGTGATACGCCTTCAAGAAAATCCGTAGTCGATATCCTAATTGATTTGATTGTGACGCGGCTGACACGAGGGAGGGCTCGTCCTAACCCATCCAGCCAATGCCAGTTCGACGGAAGCAAACCTTATGAATGGGTTGAACAACAACGGTGCACCCGAACGTCTCGCTCTGTGACAGGAGTAAATCTGTCCGTTTGTCCGGTCCTCGCCACCTCGATCTCCCTTTTTTCCCTCCTTTTTTCTTGTGGGTCGCCCTGGCCGGCTCATCTGCTCACTTTGCGCACCACTGGTCACTTGCTAGTGACCTAGGTCGCCTGCCAGTCCACCGCCACGCCCAGTTTTTTTCGGTCCATTCTCCATTCCCGGATCTCTTTAATTTGCATCCATTATAGAGTTGAGTGGGCTCTCTCGTAGCTTCCGTATTTTTTTCTCCCGTTTCTCCCTCATCCTCCTGAGCCTGCCCGCCTTGCTGTCGTTGTCGCAGCAATGAGCAGGCGGGTGCCAGGATCTTCCCAGGACACGTTCCGAGACAACCCAAACGAGCCACCACCACCCTTACGTCTTCCTCGCGTTACCGAATTGCCAGAAGAACTCCACAACAAAATCATCCTGCCTCCAAGAGAATGGGAACAGCAACCCGGCGATCCTCTTTCATCTCGAGCATCTCACCCATTTTCGCAGAACACGCCTACTCAGCAGCAGCAACTTCCGTCTATATCTGCTCGTCTGCCCGGCTTGAGAGGAGCAAGCGATGGAAATA
The DNA here is from genome assembly GCA_009806525.1 of Sanghuangporus sanghuang. Classification (NCBI taxonomy): domain Eukaryota; kingdom Fungi; phylum Basidiomycota; class Agaricomycetes; order Hymenochaetales; family Hymenochaetaceae; genus Sanghuangporus; species Sanghuangporus sanghuang. The sequence continues at coordinate 389,387 of VVIT01000013.1, read as the reverse complement.
GAGGGCCCCTCCCTTCTCTACGCGAAGCAACTGCTTTTGTCCCTGAAATACGGTCATTAAATCGTGAGTCTTCCTTCACGTTGTTAGTTTTCACAACCGGAGTCTGCTTTAAAATTCAATTTAAATCCAATGAACTGATTTGTTTGTAAACATACCAGCTCCGCGAGATGCTCGACAATCCGGTTCACCCAGTTATGCTTCAGGTCGAGTGCTTGGACGCGATGAACCTGCGTTTCGACAAGACTTGTCCTATACGTCCCTCCCACGGTATTCTGCAGATATTTCAAACGGTGCGTCGGAGTGTCAGTAGTTTTGCGTATTCAATTTGTGTTAATTCATCGCGTTTCCGTTTGTCCTGTTGCGACAGTTCCTCATTCGCGTTATGCAGGCGCAGATGAAGCTCGGTATGCGAGAGAGTTACCGCTACCCGAGTATGAAGGTCGTTATGAAGCCACTCCTGCAACAGCTGCACCTCTTCCTCAGAGGAGCTTTACGTTCCCTGCAACAAGCGAGGAACGAGCTTATTCACATCATGCCCGTGCACCAGCAACAGATACTTTTCTTATGCCCCCTCGTTCGCTGCCTCATGAGCCAATTTCCGGTACGCCACCGCCATTTCGACGGCATTCGGCAGCGACACCGCCTGTATTTCGAGGTCCTCTGCAAACATACGGCGGTCCTCCAATGGCGTACTCATCTAGCGCGTCAATGGCTGGGCGAGGAGATGATATGATCGTGTCTCCAAGGCCCACACCTGTACATTCTTCAATCTGGGAAGGGAAGGAACCAGGCGATTTTGGTAGCTTGCATTCAGAATATGTCCCTGCGCACGAAGGGTCATATTTTCCTCCTCGCCATATACATCAACTCTCTCATCCGTTCTCTATATCAAGTGACCCATCTCCGAAGGCCGAGCGTTCGCGTTCCACCAGCGTAGAGCGTGTCGATAGAACATCTGCTAGCACCTTGGTAGTGATGGGTGCCAATCCTTCCGGCTCAGGTGTACCAATATCTGCTTCAGAGAGAGGCCGAGCCAGCCGTGGTCGTGGGCGCAATCCGGGCAAGAGAAAAGCCACTTCTCCGATTTCTGAATCTTCAAGAGAAGAATCACAGATTCCTCCCGAGCCTCTCGTCTCATGGGGAAGACAACGACGGACAGCTAAGACTCCTCCTATGAGAGTACAATCTTCTTCCTCGCCGACTATGATTGCACCTGCTCCTCGGCTCATTGCCGAAACACCTATACATCCTGACTTGCTGAGAATGCCAGGCGAAATGCATGCAGAAGAGCCTTTTGCTGGAACCTCATCTAAACAGCCGACAGCGGCACGTAGCATTGCAAGGAAGGGCAAAGGTAAGGCCAAGGAAGTCTGGGCTGGGGATCTCCAGGAGGGTTTGGCGGATAAAGAAGAAGACGAGCTGCAAGAAACATCAGACGAGGATGGCAAGCCGCATTTCAATTTCGCCTCGTCTGGTCCTTCAAGAACGGGCTCTGCAGGGGGAACGCGTGCACCAAGGACAAAAATCGAGGTTGCGTGTAATTTCTGCCGACGTACGTTTTAAATTATTTCTGTGCATCAGGTTTTATATCGACTTACTGTGTCTCTTTACTTACTCACTCAGAGCGGAAGATGAAATGCGATGGGGAAAAGCCGTGCAGAAACTGCCTGAGAAAAGGTCATAAATGCGAGTATATTGAGGAAGTCCGCCGTCGTGGGCCGGGCAAGAAGAAAAAGTCCATCGGACGGTCGTCCAAACGAGAGCTAGAGGAGGGGGAAATAGACGAGAGAGGAGCGCCGGGTTCGGGTGGCCCTCAGCGGTGAGGTGGACGGAAGCAAACCGACGCGTGGCAAAAATAATTCGTTTTTTCTCTTTTGTAAATCTCATTTTCATTTCTCCTTGAGGATAACTTTGGTTATCGATTTCTCTTTTGTGCAGCTAAAGGCATCGAACTTCACCCAACTTCTCATTTATTTGCTAACTTACTTATCGTTGCATCGTTCATTTCCGCTCCCAGTGTTTCCCTGGCATTCTTACTTAGGTTATTCTCTTATACTCGTTTAAGTGTCGTTATAATCCACGTAGGCTTCCTCTCCTCTTAATACATCTGTTATACAAACTCAATACATTCCCGCTGGTTCGGTACATGAGCAGGTCGAGAGAAAGAAGGAATATTGGAGTAAAACCCATCTCCGCTGTACGGTATCGATGGGCTGAATACCATGGACTATAGCAAGTCCTATGACGCAGATAAGCTGCCTATTCAAAGTCATAAGTTGAGTGACCAGCATGACCTTCCCCGGAGTCCAAGTAGGGAACACATAGGGGGATATGCATGTGCCAGGAAGAATGCATATTGATCGGAAGCTTCAAGGCGGAGGGAGGACGAAGCGGTCATAGAAAGGGGACGGAAAGTAACCAAGTCTGGTCGTGGAAGGCACGGCCGAGATATACAAGTCCGGCGCCACGATATCCATCGGAGCCATCATCAGGCTCCCTTTGCATCGTACTTCAACTTCTCCAGGTGCTCGATGTTCGTCCTGCTATCCTGCACGGACTGCAGCATAATCCACACAAGGAGCGTTATAACCGCCGCGACGCTCCACCAGCCCGTCTGCGTCCAACTCCTACCCGATAGGAACGACACCAACGGGGCAAGACTCGCTACGCCAAGGGTCAAGGGGATAGGCAAAGGTAGCTGGGGCAACTCCTTTGCTAACCGATGGACAGGCGTGTCGAGAGTTGGCGTGAGGCGTATCAAGAGATTGACGTGTACGAGAACTTGTATGAAGACGAACAGTCGGGCGAAGAGAATAGGGGTTTCATCCAGCAGAGACAAACGAAAGAAGAGTATAACGTGTCTGTATAAGTTCCAAACGCAGCGTAACGTCAGCACAGTGATATTGTAAAAGTTGCCGAACGTGAGAAACGTACAGGATACAGGATAAACCGGTGTAAACCTGGCTCTGGCGGTATATCCGCCTGTCCAGATTCTCCGCCTTCTCTCGCAGCTCACTTATCCATTGTTCCTGCTCTATTGAGGCGTCAGTCGAATAGCAGTGAGTTCCACAACAGCTCGACTTACCCTGCTCATCGAGAATTCGACTATCCTCGCTAGCATCGACCGTCTCCGTCGGGTTTGAACGGGACCCTCCTGCGCAGGTGTTCCATGGTAGTGGAAGCAATAAGTAAAGTGTGGCCAAGGCTGTGCCGAATACGTAATATGCAACCTTTGACCTCTGATCGCCGATCAAACCTTCGTCCGGAAATGGTAAACCATTTCTGACCAACGAAAATCCTCAGATTGGCTGCTAATTTTTTAACTCGTGACTCACTTTTGGTCCTCAGCTTTCGTACCTGAGGATAACTGCAAAAGATGACATTGTTGTCGTGCTCAGCACGACTGTCAAAACGAGCAGCTCAGAAAGGCTCGCGCAGAGCGTTCAGCTCGACAAAATGCTCGCGCAACGAAAAACCTATCATGAATCGGTATAGCCGAACAGTCACTCGGCCTAAGGACCAGGGTGCCAGTCAGGTATGCACTTTCGATCAATATTTATTCTGGCACTTTTCTGAATAAATCTTAGGTTTGTGTGAATTCTGCTTGTTGCAAATTATGTATTCTTAGGACCTGGGTAGGCTATGTTGTATGCAACGGACGGTGTAGATTCGCCTGAGGATTTGGAGAAGGCTATGGTTGGCGTTGCAAGCATATGGTGCGTCCGTCTTTACTATTCATATTCGTCTGTGCTGAATTCTTCTCCAGGTACGAAGGTAACCCGTATGTCCATTCGTCCTCGCTGCAAACCAACCTATCTCTAATACACCCTTCACAGCTGTAACAAGCACCTCCTCGGTCTAGGCCAACGCGTCAAAAAATCACTCGTCGATGCCGGGATCATAGCATACCAATTTGGCACTGTCGGCGTCAGCGACGGTATAAGCATGGGCACGCACGGGATGTGCTATTCACTCCAATCTCGCGACCTTATCGCGGATAGCGTAGAAACCGCTGCTGGCGGTCACTGGTTAGACGGTATGGTCGTCGTACCTGGATGCGACAAGAACATGCCTGGTGTTCTTATGGCTCGTAAGCTTTCACTCATCTCACTTTTCCGAGCACTTAGCTTACTTCCGTCCATACGTTTCTCCCGTTAACAGTTGGCCGATTGAACCGTCCAGGCCTGATGGTCTACGGCGGGACAATCCGCCCAGGCTCCTGTTCCGGGCAACCCCAACTCGACATCGTCTCCGCCTTCCAATCATACGGCAAATACCTCGCCGACGGACAAACGTCCGAAGCAGAGCAGTTTCGCTTCAACACCATCCGACACGCTTGCCCAGGTCCAGGCGCCTGCGGTGGCATGTACACCGCAAACACCATGGCAAGCGCAGCAGAAGTGCTCGGCATGACTCTTCCCGGATCCTCCTCCTTCCCTGCTGAGTACCCCGAGAAACTCGCTGAATGCGCGTCTATTGGGTCGGTGATGCGCAATTTGCTAGAGAAGAATATACTCCCGCGAGATATCATGACGCGCGAGGCGTTTGAAAATGCTATGGTGCTCGTGATGATCCTCGGAGGCTCGACAAACGCTGTTCTGCACCTCATTGCCATTGCCGCGTCTGTCGGCGTCAAACTCACAATAGACGATTTCCAAGCTGTCTCAGACCGCATTCCCTTCATCGCTGACTTAAAACCAAGCGGAAAGTACGTGATGGAGCACGTGCATAAAATTGGTGGCATTCCAAGTGAGCTTCCCATCATTTGTTTAACTATTCCCTTGAAAACCGGGTTTCTTAACTCTCAACTACAATAGCTATCCTACAATATCTCCTCAAGAACGACCTAATCAATGGCAACACACCGACTGTAACCGGAAAAACGCTCGGGGAGAACCTCGACCGCTGGACGCACGAGCACGGCGAGCTCAGCTTCACAAACCAGGACATCATCCGCCCCCTCTCCTCCCCTATCAAATCGACCGGACACATTCGCGTCCTACGCGGGAACCTCGCACCAGGAGGCGCAATCGCAAAAATCACAGGGAAAGAAGGGCTAAGTTTCACAGGGTCCGCCCGGGCGTTCGATAACGAGGAGGACTTTGTGCATGCTATCGAGAGCGGATCGATCAAGAAGGGCGAGAAGACCGTTGTGGTGCTGAGATACCTCGGCCCGCGCGGTGGGCCGGGTATGCCTGAGATGCTCAAACCGACGGGTTTGATCATGGGCGCGGGGCTGGGACAGGACGTCGCGTGCCTCACCGACGGGCGATTCAGCGGCGGATCGCACGGCTTCGTCATCGGGCACGTCGTCCCGGAGGCCCAAGAAGGCGGACCTATCGCGCTGGTACGAGACGGAGACACGATTCACATTGACGCTGTGAAGAATACGCTTGACGTGCTTGTTGAGCCCGAGGAGCTGCAGAGGCGCAGGACGGAGTGGAAGGCCCCGCCGTTGAAGGCGAAGCAGGGTACAGCTGTATAAGTATATTAAGACTGTATCGGATGCTAGTCATGGATGTGTTACGGATGCTTAATGTTTTTGGTATACACAGGAAATCCAAGTTTTCAATCAAGGCACTTCAATCGAAAGTCAAAAAGTTTCTTGAATACAAACACACACATATAATTGTTACCGATACTATACAGACATTTCGTCGAATCTGAGATCTACATCCGTTCATTTTATTCATTCAGTTCTGTCGAGCCGGGAGTCGGGAAGCCTTCAAGCTACAATTTTTCCATTCACGATCTGCGACGAGTCGAGGATACGAATGGCTTCATGGGCAGCTTTAATGCCGCTAGCCATCATCGCGCCAAACGTCGGGCCCATACGGTTCGAGCCATCATGCTCAGAGAGCTCCATACCCGTCATGATCAGTCCAGGCGCAACCTCCCTCGTCTTATTCACAATCGCCGGTTCAGCACGATTCATGTCCAGGCACCTCATGTTGCCCCGCTCCTTCAGCAGTCCCGTGCTCACAAGACGCTTGGCTGAGAATGCTCCCATAGGACCGTCATGCCCTGTAGCGGAGATGATGACGGGCGCGGTGATGGTGTTTGGGTCCATGCAGGATTGCGTGTCGTGGTTGAGCGAGACGAGAGTCCAGTTCGTCACTACCCCGCCGATGCGCTGCTTCCCGGAGTTGTCCTCTCGGATGATGAGGTCTTCAACGGCGGTTGCGTTCACCAACACGACCTGGAGATATCAATACAGCATTAGCTCAATACATCTGAAGAAAATAAGACAAGAAAAGTTAAGTACTTACATTCGGGAACGCCAGTACCTTCGACAAAATCGTCGACGTGAAGAGCGCCGCATGCTTCACAACCACAAACGCGCCCTCATCCTCAAACGGCACGCCAAGCTCCTCGAGGAACCTATCCGCCGGCTTCCTTACAACCATCGCAGACATCAGCTGTCCGCCCAACCACGCTCCGCCGCCCGGCGCAACCCCGGCCTCGAGGATCGTGATCTTCAAATCCGGGCGCGTCTTCGCAAGGTGGTACGCACATGACAGCCCTGCGCTCCCCGCGCCGATGATAACGACATCGGAGATCGCACGTTCGTACATCGTGGTGAAGTACCTTAATACCGGATTAAATCCATGAGAATTTAGAACCAATCCAGGACCAGGACACAATAATCAAAGATGTCGGTGTGTAACTGTACGCACCTTTTGATCATAGCACGGGACACCTCCGCCTCTTCGATCGGCGCAAATCGGTAGTTCCCCTCGTAGTCCTCGAGAACCTTGTCCGCATAAGACACTCCATTCGCATTCTTCAAAGCGGGAGCAGCAGAACCGCCATTGGTTGCAACAGCAGCTTTAGCAGCGAGGATCTTGTCGTAATCCTGAACACCGGCAGGAGCTTGAGGAGTAATAGCAGTAGGAGCCATCTCGGTACAAGTGAGTAGAGGAAAGTGCTATGAAAGCCTATATGGGGAAGATCAAACTCGGGACGGTCGAGGACGGAGACCTATCGATCGAATAGATGCTTCACTTATAAAGCCCAATCCTTCGGAATGAGGGTTCGGAGCTCATCCCGCGATAGAAGGCTAGAAGGGCGAGGAATTCTTCGGTGGAGTAGGATAGACCAGGATAGACCGGGACTGAATAATGCTCGTCAACTTTGTCCCACCAATCCCGTCTCGATATCCATAATCGTGGCTTATCTCGTAGAAGATGCCGAAGGGAACCAAGCAATCAGATGAGTCCCCAGATACAAAGGTAAGATCAGTACTGAGGCTCTTCCGCCTTGCACCAATGGATTTACTGGGATCCACTTTTCACGAACCGAAGCACCAGGGCGCACGCCATGGCACTATTCTGGATCAGTGATAGCGGACAGTTCGACGTCGTAGGACTGACACGTGAACAAGATTGTTACGGTACTGTACTCCTTCGCAAATACACGACCTGGAAAAAAATGACTCGGAAAAGTACATTCAGCTCTCTAACGGCGGTACAATCATTATAACTTCTAGAGACATGTTGATAAGACTCTAACTGTTTTGCTTGCCATTCTTGCACAATTCTTCTATTTCTTCTTCAGAGAGCCCATCCAATCGCTGTAACAGATAATCCACCTTCACAGAGAAAAGAACCGGTGTAAGAATGACTGCAGATAAGCGTACTGAAGGACAACAACTTACCTCCACCTCCTTCGTCAGGGGGATAATGTAATGTTCATACAGCTCAACAACCCCCTCAACGTCAATCTTCCCTATCTTACCTTCTCCCGAGCCCGACTCCGTCGAAACAGGCTTCCCATCCGCATCCACCTCCTGCCCATACAACCTCGCCTTATTCCTCACGCGCTGCAATAACCGCCTCTCCACCTCCGGCTTCGTAATCATATCCCCCAGCCCCTCCGCATCGCGCCTCCGGATGCGCTCGACGAACGCCCTGGGGTCCGCGCGGAACTTCGACTCGGACACGAACTTGCCGTAGTGTACGCGCTTGCTGAGCGCCTGGAGGACCTCGACGTCCACCGTCGCCGCGCTCCCGAAGTTCGCGTCGTCCTCCCGCTCCGCGTCCCCCGCGACGCCCTGCGCGCGCCGTGCGGCTGCGAGCTGCCGCGTCGCGGCCTGCGTGATGCGCGGGACGATCGCGCGGACGTACAGGGACTTGATGGACGCGTTTGCGTTGACGGTGTTTGGATGTAGCAGCCTTGGGTACTTGATTGGTGCAAGCAGAGGCTGCGGGAGTTCGTTGGGCGGCGTGAACGGGTATTCGTCTGGACTATCGCATACAGCACAACGATAATACATATTTGAACCATTTCATTTCTTGCACTGTGATTGTGAATATATGCATACCTGGTATATCTCCTCGCTTTAGCTACAGCACACAGAAAAAGAAACAAAATGCAATCAATCGTTATATGCTACACTCTTCGCACTATCTATCCAGTGCCAGTAGTACTCACCTTGGAACGACTCCGTCTCCTTCAAGAACCACTCCAACCAACTCCCCTCAAACCCAATATCCACCAACTCTTTGACACCACCCGCCTCGTACATGCGCGGATTATGCGCGAACTGCGCGCGCTCGATGAGCCCGAAGATGATCGTATCCTCGAGCCGGATGAGCATGGAGCGAATACGCTCGAGCGAGAGCGGGTCGCCTGCGAAGAGATTCTGCTGCATAGCGAACAAAGCAGGTATATACGTTTATTCTCGACAGGAATGACAACGAGGGAAGCGAGAGATGAGATGTATATGTATACACTGGCAGGGAGCGTAAGGAGAAATACACCTGAGAGATGCGCGGCCGCAGAGTGAAAGAGCCAATGTCAAGTCAATGTTCTGTCCAATCCTTGCTTACACCGCGGCTGCACTCTACCCATCCGGCCTGAACGCGCACAACTCTGGCATCAAATCAACCCAATGCTATATCGATAAAACCGAGAAGTTAGATCATCCCATTCGTATTCCAGACAGATTATCACTCTCGGTACTGGACGGTTATCAGATAAAACAGATAACATAGATCATCGGTCCAAATATATTTGATATCACCCATTACATACCAAAAGAAAAGAGCAAGATGACAAAATAACAAACAAGATAAAAGTTAACGATGGTAAAGGATTCAATGAATGAGCGATGCAGGGTCAAGTTTAATATGTCAATAAACCAATAAAGCAAAAACCGTCGTCTTATCTTTTTTCTCTCTCGGTAGACTCAACAGAAGCAATCGGTATCAAAATAAGTGGTTAAAGGGTAAATGGGCTGAAGGGTAAAAGGCAAGGGTAAAACTTGAACGAGAGGCTGGAGCTCAGATAGAAGGGTATATCCATAGCGATGAAAGCAGAAAGCAGAAACAGAAACAGAAACATAGAGGAATGAATAATCAGATAGATGAAGCAATAATGAAGCAAGCAGAGCAGATACAAAGAGAAGAAGATCATAAGGGTGAAGTCAAAGTCATCCTGCAGCACAGATCAGATCAGAAAACAAGATATGGAAGGGGAGATGGAACACGTTAGTAGACAATTATACAGGAATCAAGAATTGGAATCAAAGGCCAAGGTCTGAATAGTCGATTTGAGTAAAAGTCTGATTAACAAAGATAGAAGTATTAGACTAACCTTCCAACAAACGCTTACGATCCTCATCGCTGATATTTCTCGTCGCACGTCGAGCAAGCAACTTCTCAGTTCTGTACTTCTCGTACAGAACCTCTTTCGTAGTCATCTTAAGCACCTGCGATACATCTCATCAGCACCACATCCTCATAACATACACTTTAGCAGCAGAAAGAAAGATCGAAAACGTACCTTGAAATGAGTAGTGAGTATCGCGGTCCTCAACGCCGCGAAATCGCAATGTTCAGGCTCGAGCACATCCACAGGGCCCCACCTGAACCGGCGCGTGAACACGCCTTTCAGATCTCTCGGTGGCCCAACAGTATACGGCAGATGATCAACAGAGGGTGATCTGAGCGTCGCGGGCGACGTCACGGTCGTCGGGGTCGCACTACCCTTCTCATGCGTATCATCCGACACATTCCCGCTGTCCGCGCTGGTGTCTCCGTTCTGCGTCACAGGCGTTTGAGGGTAGGCACTGCTTTCCATCGAGTAGGTCCCTGATACAGGCCGGAGAGGCGGTGGCGCCTTGAGTGCGCGACGCACGCGCCCTGTGTGCTCCGGCATGATCACCGCGAAGGGCATCATCTCCGAAAGCTGACGTACGTGCCGCGCGAGGTAGCCCGCGCTAAATCGCACGTAGGCGAGGCTCTCCGGATCGGTCGCGTCGAGCGGTACGGGATTGCGCTTGTCTTCCGCACTCGCCTCGAGCCGAGATCGCGATGTCGAGCGGGTCGACAGCTTGCGATTCGGATTCAGCTTGATGACTGGACGGGAACGCCGTTCTTCCTCTTCGCTCTCTTCGCCCCCGAAGCCCTCGTCAGTCTGCGATCCGTTCCTGTTTCCGTTTCCGTTCCCGTTCCCGTTCCCGTTCCCGTTCGTGTTCCCGTTCATCGTCCCATTAGTCTCGTGACTTTCGACCACACTCGCAGGTCTAGCATTTACTTCCTCCTCGATCTTCGGAGTACCAAACACGCCGAATCCAAGCTTCGCACTGGCCAAGTCCCTTCGGATGGCCATCTTCGCAGCTCGCAATTTTTCATCTGTCAGAAGGTCCGAACGAGCAATAATAGGCAAAATATTGACGCGTTCCGAGAGTCTGCGTATAATCCGCAAATCCGTCGGGCTCATAGTCAAGCGATCCTCATCTGCTTCCAAAGTCTTAGCATCTTCCACTGATGAAACTATATACACACGTAAATAAGTCAGTCCATCAAGTCAACATCGCAAATAACAATTGATGGTGACGTACTTCGTATGGGAAAAGGTGTGGAGGACGCGGCCTTGCGTTCGGCCGGGGTCATGAGAGACTCCGGATCAATCATATAAATGCATCTATTTGATTATCAGAATTTAGGCGCTGGCGTGGACAACGGAAGAATTAAAATGAAAAATGACGCACAAATGAACATGCTGGTCGCCTTTGCTCTTTCGCACAACTTTCGATTCCTATAGCACACTTCAGACCCGAAGATCACTCCAACAATAGAAGGAAGACGCACTTCATCCATAGTATCTGCATACTGAAGATCAAGGTACTTTATGATGCCTGACACCTGTCTCTCCAACTTCAACTCGTGGCCCTCCTGGAAGTCCAACCCGGGTGTGTCAATCACAGACAGCAAGATACGGTCGAAACGCGACTCGCATATCTCCACGCAGGCGGTGTCAACGTGCTCTGTCCGCTTCACGCTATTCCGGATGAAACGGTCCATGGCGGCCCGTTGCTCGGTTGTCGCTGAGGGCGAGATATCCGCAGTGTCAACGAGAAGGCGAAGCAGCGAACTCTGAGTATAGGATAGGAACAAGACGCGTGAAAAATGCGTTTGTGTTGTACTGTATAAAACCAGCCACATACCTTTCCAGTTCCCTGTGCACCTGCGACCATCAAGTTGAACGTAGGAGCCACACGCTTGCGTTGACTGTGACTATGTCTCGACCTCGTCGAATGCGGGGTCGTAGCACGTTCATTTGGCTTGTTGCCGAATGCCGAAGGCGGGTGTGCTGGTTTTGACATGTACAAAGACGCGATGGTCCCCGTCGAGCGCACCTCCTCGCGTCCCGGTGCCGACTTGCTGCTAATCGAGCCGCGGAACGGACGGTGAAATGGAATGGCGAAATTGCCCTCCGGAGCGGAGAACGAGACCTTCGCCGCGCCGTGCGGGGTGGGTGTCTGCGGCGGGTTCTGACGAATGGACGCGATATCTACGAATTCCGACGGCCAAGCGACGCCCTGGGAGGACATCTCAGGCAAGGACGCCATACGAACGACGTGCTGGTTTTCATCTCCCCTGCCCTTTTTCTTTGTCGACCTTGAGCCGAAGCCGAGTACCATGATTGACGGAGACCCAAGGAGGTAACGGGATTAAAGGGAAAGAGAGCGGCGAGACGAGACGCGGGAGACCGAGCCTCGATTTGAAGATACAAACAAACAAGAAAGGCAGCAAAGCCGGCACAGCCAGAATCAGTGGTCCTTGATCTTTATTCTTCTTTTTAGTTATGGACGATGGCCAGCCTGCCCGCTTGTCGTCGTGTGCGTCGTGCCTGCTTGTATGAACGACTCGGACGCCCTGTCGCCAGCAGCAACGTCGTGGAAGATGGTCGAAAAGATGGAAAATTACTTTCGGAATGGAATAAAGGAACCCATAGTAACTCTCAATAATCCGTCTGCTCGTGGGTCCACCTTTCCATATCCGGATCAAGCAGGCACCTTTCGCAGCCAACCGAATCGCGATTATCTTTATATTATATATATATTATACAAATCAAATCTACATCCTGAATACTCCAAAGCCTCGTCCTTCCCCATCCCAGGTCGTGCTCTCAGTCCCAGCGTTCCTATCTCTGCTCCGACCGTGACGCCCAAGTCTAAGTGCGAGTCCAAGGATATCTCTCGTATCAGTTGGCCGAATGATTCCGTCATCCCACAATCGTGCAGTCGAATAATAAGCCGTCGATTGCTCTTCAATATGCGTCTTCAGTGCGGAGTGCTGAGATGGGTCTCTGGCAAAGGAGTCAGTGAATTTGGGGGAAAGAGGTAACTCCAGAAGAACTTACTTTGAGACGGTGGTCATCACTTGTGAAAGCTGCTGAGAACCCATGACGGATACTTTGGCATTCGGCCACATCCAAAGGAACCGCGGTGAGTACTAACAGAAGCGTCTGTTTCATGCAAAAAGCTCTCGAGATTAATTGCGACGTACCGCTCTCCCACACATACCTGTGTGAATTCACTCTGTCAAAATCGGAAGCAAATGACGAGAACTAGACAATGGCTAACCGTAATTACCAGCACCAAAGCTACCACCGACAACAACCGTATACTTCGGGACGTCGGCGCAGGCAACGGCGCGGACCATCTTCGCACCGTCTTTCGCAATACCTCCACGCTCAGCTTTCGAGCCAACCATGTAGCCTGCAACCTACATTACTCAAACAGCGACAAAAAGAGAAGGTAACATTCCCACCAGTCACGTTCACCAAGAACACAAGCGGAATACCGCGCTGCGAGCACAGTTCAATGAAATGCGTCGCCTTCAGTGCAGAAGGAGAGAACAAAATCCCATTATTCGCAAGAATGCCGACTGGCGAACCGTGAATCGACGCGAAACCTGTGACGAGCGTCTCGCCGTATGTACGCTTGAACTCGCTGAAACGAGAGCCATCGACGATCCGAGCGATCACGTCTCTCATGTCGAATGTCGTCGGACATCCGTGCCGACGATACCGTGCAATTCAGAGGCAGGGTAAAGCGGAGAGTCAGCGTGAGCGTGAAGTGTTGTATCTTGACCGTCGGATTCTGGACCCAAATCTGCGACGCATTCCCTAGCTCGCTGTAACCCTTCTTCGTCACTACTTACAAGGTAATCCACTACGCCACTCTCACGCGCGTGCATATCTCCACCACCTAGAGTTTCATCGTCCACTTCTTCGCCTGTGGCAGCGCGTACTAAAGGTGGCCCGGCGAGGAAGATGTGGCCTTGCTTGCGAACGATGATTGTCTGGTCAGACATGGCAGGGACATATGCTCCACCTGTTTCGACTAGTTGTAGCTTACCCTTAGGATAATGGAATTCGGAGTTTCACACCTGCGACAGAAATACCATGAACTACAGATATCTGTGGTATCCGGAGAGCTGACATTTGCGCCTGACAAGAGTGACAAAGTCCATTGGTTTATGAAGAGCTTAGGATAAAGTAACACTTACCATGTTGTAGAATATTCTCCCAAAATGTTCTTTGTCGGGGAATACCTGCGCATGAATTCAGGGTTAAATGACTGAAGACGATAGTCCTGGAACTAAAAGCCTACGTTGGCTTGATGCGGTAAAGCCGCACCTCCAGATTCAACTAGTATAAAAGAAATAATTAACAAGTTTACTAGGGACAGACCGTATTGCAATGCTCACCAAGGTATACACAAGGCAATCGATTCTCCCTTGCGATTTCTTGAGCACGGAGATGTTTCTTCACCTACTTGTCTCTTCAGTAAGCGCCTAATCATACATCCAAAAACGTACTTACTGTCAACGGGTAATATGAACCGCCTTTGACTGTGGGGTCATTCACGACTATCATACACTCTCTGCCTGAGATTCGACCGATTCCAGTAATCATTCCTGCTCCTGGGACAACATCGTTTCCGTAGACTTCATGAGCAGCAAGAGGTGAAAGCTCCAAGAATGGAGACCCCGGATCTAACAGAGCTGACAATCTTCACAACATGAACAGAGCAGACATAAGTTCAAGTTAGACTGGAAATATAGCACTACAGCAGCATACCGTTCTCGGGGCAACATCTTCCCCTTCCTCCGCATCCTATCAGCAGCTTTCTCCCCACCGCCCGTACGAGCACGCGCAAGCTTAGTCTCGAGCTCTTCTACAAGTGCGTCCATCGCTTCCTTCTTCTCGTTGAACTCGGGCGAAGCAGGCGAGACGAGAGATGGAAGCACATCTGCGCTGAAGTGTTTCTGAAAGCTCCGGCTATGGCTCTTTGGCCAAGCATTTCGTCTACAGGCATGGCGTACTGATAGTAGGCGTCTAGTGAGCATATCCTTCAGATGTATACCAGCCAGGAGCAGAGAAAGCTGTGGACTGAACTGAGTCGGTCGACCGTTGAGACGCGTGACCGCGAGTCCGATCGTCAGGTCGGAACATGGCATAGCCACCCCCGCCTCTCCTCCTCATTTACTCTGCTCATCAATAACAGTATATTTACTGAAGAGTCTCTACCAAGTCGTGACGCAAGTGGAATATATCGTTCCAGACGCAGTGAAGCAATACTGGAGATCACTGGGACTGATTCGACTCCTGTCGATAGATTGAACCTTAACTCCTCCAAGCTGCAAGAACCCCAAGGCTATAGAGAACATCAATACTGCGGATACTGGACTGGACTGGACTTCTTGTTGCCTTCTCTGAGAACTGGCGATCATCGAGCGCAAAAATACGGCAAATCTATTCTATGCTCATTCATGTAATCCATGATCCCGAGGTGTAGGCCTTGCCACGTTAACTCCGAGATTGAAGACACAGAAACATGAACAAAAAAAACCTCCCGCATTCTACTAGGACTTCTCATTCGAGCGTCGAGCGGATCAAAGCAGTGTGAACTAGTCCATGCATCTTCTGGTTCATCGAACCCATCCACTGCATTCACATGCCTTGCAGCACGGAAGCAGAACTGTTTTTCGTGTTCTGGGCCGTGCGTCCTCGATTCATATTTCCGCGGTCGTCTAGTCTCGAGCAGGGGTGGACGCCTTATGTTCTCTGGCTTCTACCCCTGACAATTATTTATGCATAACCAATCATGATGCCCGCGGACGCAACTCTGCCAGTGAAGCCAGGATGCCGAAGGAATAATCCTTTCATTTCCGAACAGATAGGTTGGAAGAGCAGAGTAATCCGCCTTCTTTCTCTCAGAATCTCTCAGAATTGGTCCGTGCAGGCATCTATGTGTCAACCAGACGCACATGTAAGTATCTTATTCACACCGTCTCTGTGATTGCTGAGTGTTCTGCTCGAGTTTTTATTCCTAAACGGAATTTCCGAGTCTGAAGCCATAGGAAGAAAGACGACGAAGGAAGGAAAGATCGATTTGATTTTCCCTTGTTATCTTCCTGCATCCAACATCCTTTCGATCTTCTTGGGCGTCTGTGAAAGCCAACCCTTCAATTCAGCGACACACCGTACCCGCACCCGCACCTGCACCCGTACCGGTATCCGTATCCGAGTCAGCACCGGCTCTCTCGGCTATCCTCGGCTCATCCGAGCCGACACCCATCTCTAACCGAGTCACACCCGAACGATCCGGATTCGGAGGGAGAGCACAGCCCCCGCCCACAGACCTCCGAGCTCCGCTCCGGGACCGGGACTAGACTCCGGATGATGTAAAGAAGCGGAAGCGCTTTTCAATTTTATTCCTCCGTTACCGTCGCTTGCCGAGCCCCCGCTCTCCGTTCCTCCGAATTGTACGGGTTTATATTATATTGTCAGGACGGACTGGTCCGTCCGTCCGACTGGGCGCAGGAGATATCTATCTTTTATCTGTATTGTGGATATGCTACTTAGAGAGCGCGAGCTTCGGACGAAGCGATATCACGACGTTCTTCCAGGCGTACTGGAGCCTGGGGTAAAACCAGCCTCGGGTAAAAATCCCCAGCAACACACATTGATAATTATATCTCCGGACCTGTTCAATTCAATCAATCCTACACGATACGATACGATACGATGCGATACGATCAATACACGCACAGCATTCCGTTCCATTCTTTCTCCGAGCCGCTCACGCTCATTTCAACGAAACCGACAAGACGTGAGTGTGTATTCTCATTCATTCTCACTTCTAGTCTACACGTTTCCACCCCTATCCCTATCTCTTTCCCACCCAGTTACCTCCCGACCAAGCATCCGAACGAACGAACGAACGAACGAACGGATATTATGGGCGTCCTGTTCGTCCGTCCGTCCAATGACAGCCGCACGATCATCGGTAACCACCTTGAGTCAGGTCAAGCCCTTCTCTTCTTCCCATGCCTCTCGCGTATGAGATGAGATGAGATAAGTAAGTAAATGCCTACCCGCCTATTCTGTCACACACGGAGACCCGTCAAATCAGATTCAGAAGAAGCGCGTCCTGTCAGTCAGTCAGTCAATCAGAGTCAGACCCACAGAATGAGAATGAGAACGAAAATGAGAATGCCCCCCCCCTTCCCCCCCCCCGGGGTTCTCGCGCCCCCTTGGCAACGAGGCAGTAAAAATAAAATGAAGAGAGTGAGTCTAGTCTAAGACCAAACCGTGTTAGACTGAGACGGAACGCTACCGGCGCTCTTAATCCGCTACTACTACCTACTATTATTACTACTACTACTTTAACTGACTGAAATACAACACAACTCAACACTGATTGCACCCGGGTCTTCCTCCCCTCCCGAACAGTTCGGAACGAACGGGGCATCACGGGCTGGGCTGGGCTGGGCCGCTCATTCAGTTCGGTCATTTTTTTTTCGCAGAGGACGCTAGAAGGAAGGGTAGTAGTAGTAAACACTCATACATACATACATACATCGGAGAAGAAGAAGAGGTCTTTCTTTCCTTCTCTTTCTGCGGGGAGGTGCGGAAGGACCGTGATCGAGAATGTATCGGCCCTACTAGTGTCGTTAAAATATCAAAAATATAAGCCAAAGATTGGAATGGAAAGACTCGATATGAAGTACGCTCTTGTTCGCTTGTAATTTCGGGGACAACACGGAAAAGAAGGAAGAACAAATAAGGAAGACGAGATTGTCTACTATGCACTACGATACGTCACGATACGAAGCTTTAGCTAGCGCGAGCACGGGCGCGGGGAGAAGAGTTGATTTCGAACATTCGTCACTACTGCTATTACTACTAACTACTACTACTACTTGCTAGCGCTAATATACCATGGGCAGATGCCATCACAACCAAGAAAAGTTCATGAGAGAGAGAGAGAGAGAGATTAAAGAAGACGGAGGAAGAGTGAAGTGAAGAAAACGATACTACTGTCCTGAACCATTTATTTCGCACAAGAGAAGAGAAGAGGGAAACTAATAAGATTTGAAGGGAGAAAGAGTCGTATACGTATAGATGGATAGATGTGTGATACACAAACACGCACAAGAACTGAGTCTAAGATATAGACAAGAAAAAAAAATGAAGCAGGCAGGCAGGCAGGCAGGCAGGCAGGCAGGCAGGCCATCTAAGTACACGCGAAAGGAAAGAGACAAGAGATAAAACTGATAGGGCCCAAAATTTCTTGAAATGTGATGGAAAGATGTATAGTTGGAGGGAAGGCTGATGATTTCTTGATACGATGACGGAGAGGAAATTATTCTTGGTTGATGACGAGTGTAAAGGACTCGAAATGAAATGAAAATGAGGAGGATGTGAAAAAGGCGAATCGTATTGATATTGTTCTCTCGTTGCATTGCAAAATTCGTCCTGAAATTTCTTTCTTCTTTCCGTTCGTTCCAGTTCGTTTCGTCTCAAAGTTTTTTTTTTCGTCGCGCTTGCTTTTTTTACGCATAGCAAATGCGTTTAGAGGGAAGGGAGGTATTTTTTTTTCCCGTTCGCGAGCATTCGTCCGTCTTCACGTCTTCAATGGTCAGGCGCTCGCAGGGATATCGACCCTCCTCGGCTCCTCCTCCATCTCCATCCGCAGGCGCTTCTTCTCATTCCCGCTCGCATCATCCTCGCTATCCTCATCGTCAACATACCCGCGCTTCACAACCGACGCATTGCGAGCAGAGTACGACGGAGCTGCTTCTCTCTCGCCTTCCACATCGTCCTCAAGCTCGTCGCGCTCTTCGTCGTCACCATCTCCTTCATCATCACCATCTCTATCTCTATCTCCCGCACGTGAACTCGGAGCAGCCAAAGACGGCTGCTGGCGAGGAGGAGTGTACTTCAACTGCTCCTTAACCATCTTCACAAGCTCCTCCTTCTTCGCCGCCACCTCTTTCGCCTTCTGCTCCTTCTGCTCCTGCTTACTAGTAATCCCGTTGTTCTGTTGCTGTTGCTGCTGCTGTTGCTGTTGGTTCTTCCAAGTCTGCCCGGGCTTCCTCCCCCGTCCGGGCGCACCCTCGTTAACATAACTACACGGCAACGACCTCCTCGCGCAGCTCTGGCACGTCGGGTGCTGACCATCGCATTTCGTCTTGCGCGCGCGGCAGAAGTTGCACGCGACGACCTTGGGCCCGTAGTTGGACGCGATGCGCGAGAGCTTGGGTCCACCGCGTTTGCGGCCTGTCGCGGACGCTGCGACGGCCTGTTCGGCGGGCGTCATCCCGCCCAGTGCGATCACACCAGTTGGATTGGCGCTTCCTGTGGAAGCAGAAGTGTTCGCGGATGCGGACGCAGCCAATAACTGCATATTCGTCGTCAATGGACGCTGCCCACCAGGACTTGTCACAGGTGCGGATGCAGACACCGGAGAGGTATTTACACCCGAGAACGGTAACGGCGCAAGCTGGCCTGCGTACACACTCCCATTCGGATGTGCGTGCGGAAGATGGTGCTGGGGATGGAGAGACCGGCCCGAGGCATATGCGTAGTCCCTCTCAATTTCCCTCTCCCTTTCGCGTTCGCGCTCACGAGCAGCACTCCTCGGAGACTGCAACGTCTCCGCGATCATCAGGTCCACATTTGAGCTCCTGCGCGACGTGACAGGTTCGCCGGAGCTACCACTTCCAGGTCTATGATCCACCGCACCCGTATGATGCCTTTCACTCGAGCCATTCGTACCTTGCAGCACCACATTTCCGTCTTCCGCTCCAGAGACCTGATCAAAGTCTGCGTCCAGCTCACCGGCGGCATCCTCGTCGCCTTCACTGTGAGTGCCGCCTTCGTGTGATTGTCCCTGTGCCTGAGACGTCCGGGCTGACGCTGCAGCCCCGCGTCGCCGAGCGTGTGCCTTGTAGTCGCATGAATGCGAACGCTTGATGCATTGGCTGCACGAGGGGCGACCACCGTCGCACTTGAGTTTCCGGGCTAAAATAAAATAAAGTAAATTAGATCAACCAACGAATAAATGAATAGAAAGAAAAAGAATACCCACAGCGGCAGAAATTGCACGCAACAGTAATCTTCTTCTGCCTCAAACGCGCGTGCACATCTGTATCACCAGCACATCCCAACAAGCAAAAGAGGGCAAGGAAGAAGAAGAAGGGAGAAATACGTCAGCACACGAATCACGGACAGCGCCTCTCCACTGACATTCCAGAGCAGAGACCAGGTCAAACTTACCGTCCTCGATCACCACCGGCCGGCCAGCATAATCGACGCCCATCGCTCTCGTCTCGCTCGCAGCCCCGGTACCGGATGCACCACTCGCACCAGCGTTTGCAGCGCTCACGCTGCTCCGCAATCCATACCCCGTCACCCGATCCCTCTCCAAAGCCCTTTCCCTCTCCCTCTCCCTCTCTCGCTCGCGCTCGCGTTCACGCTCACGCTCTCTCTGAGCGGCAACCCTCTCCTGCTCCCTCCTCTCCAACTCACGCTCCCTCTCCCTCTCCCTCAGCATTTCACGATCGAACTCGAGGTCGGGATTGACAGGACCCAAGACATGTCCGCCTCCATGATGTCGATGCTGCATATGATGCATGTTTCTACCACCCGCTACGGAGTTCGAACCAGACGTCGAGCCCGAACCAGTCCCATGCCCAGGTTTCTCATACGCACCAGCGAGGGGATGTCCGTGCCCATGTCCATGACTGGGATACGCAGACGCAGGTGTCTGCGGGTACGCCGAGGACGGCGAGAGCTGCGCGCTCGGGTGCGCAGACAACGGGAGCGGAACCGAAAGCGCCGCAGAGGGCGGCCCGCTCGTGTTCGTGCTGGCACTTGCACTCGTACTGGCACTCGCGAGCTGCTGTTGGGGGTGGCCCGCCGGCAACACCTCCCTCTGCACCATACCCAAAGTAAGAGCTGTAGAGCCGGAGCTAACAGGTCGGGGAACGAGCAAGTCCCTCTCCCTCTCGCGCTCATAATCGCGATCGCGAGCTGTAACAGGCCGCCGCGAGCTACTCATTCTCTCCCGTCCCCTCTCCACTATCTCCCTCTCACGGGCCGCGGGCAAGGGAATCGCATCGTATCTATCACGCTCACGTCGATACTTCTCCATCTCCTCTCTCTCTCGTTCTTCCTCACTCAGATACGCGTCGGGATACTCGCGATCTCTATACGACCGGGACGTCGGCATCACATGCTGAGCAGTCTGTGGGAGCGCCGAGGCCCTCTCGTACCCCGCATACTCATATCCACGCTCAAGCTCATACTCCGCAGCCCGCCTCGCTCGATACTCCCTCTCCAGCTGCATCTCCCTCTGTCTCTCGCGTTCTCTCTCCCTCTCTCGCTCTCGCTCACGATCACGCTCATAAACAGCTCTCTCACTACGCGCATAATACTCGCGCTCGCGCTCCCGTTCCCGAAGAGCGTACTCCCTCTCCCTCCCATTCGTCGCTGCCGTCGGAGAAGGCAGCGGAATCGCCGAGAGCGGAGGGAGAGGCGCGATAGGCTGCTGCTGAGAAGCAGTGACGTGCGCAAGCGGCGGGAGCGCCGCGCGTCTTTCTCTCTCCCTCTCCCTTCCGAGCGCCATATCTCGTTCCCTACTCGCAAGTTCCCTCTCGCGTTCTCTCTCCCTCTCCCTCGAAGGTGGAAGCCTTCCCGTGCCCGCAGGCACACCAAGCGGAGGTGGGACGGCAGCGAGACCAGGCGAAGGTAATAGTCGGCACGCCTGCCGACATCGAGACAGGAGCCCGAAGGGTGACGCTGATGCTGTCCAAGCGGAGGCGGAGCAGTGAACAACCCAAGCCTCCTATCTCTCTCCCTCGCCCTCTCCCGTTCTCTTTCTCTCTCCCTTTCCCTGTCCCTCTCACGATCGCGCTCGCGTTCTCGTTCCCTTTCTCGTCCGCGCTCCTTTTCCCTCTCCCACAGAACATCCCTCTCCCGTTCTCCAGAGCGCGACCGCTCACGGTCCTTCAAAGGGTCCATTACACCAGGAGAGAGCAACGTCGCCGAACGCGGGGAGACGAGCGTGCCCGATGCAGTCGACGCAGGCGCAGGCGGTGACACAACCGACACGTACCCATGCGTATGCGTATGCGGCGGGACCACAACATTCCCATTGTACGCATTCACAGCAGAGGGGAATGGGAACGCCGGAGATCGCGTCCGCCCCGCCGGCGAGCCCGCCGACGCATTGTACGCCGTCGTAGACGCAGGGGAATAGGCTGAAGTCGAGGTGCCGAGACCATGGGCGTATGAAGATGATGGATGAAGCGAGGACGAGGCTGCTGCGAGGTGTTGGCGCTGGTGATGCACCTCGACGCGGAACTTTTCAAATAGGTATTCGCGTGTGTATGTACGCAGCGGCTGGAAGAAAAGTGTAAAAGTAAGTAAAATGAGTCGCAATCAAGTGACAAAAGACTATAAAACACGCGCATATATTGAGAATTAAACAATCAAAATAAATATATGAACTAATATATTAAGAAAAAATGGAATGAAATGATCTTCTGGCCGGAGATGAAATTAAAAATAAAAAGGATAAAGCGGAGAAAAGGAAATAAAGTCGGAAAGCCACCCACCTGCATATGATGAAAAACCGCCTGCCTCAGCGCAACGAAATCGCAATGCGCCGGATCAAGCGCGTCGACGACACCCCATCTATACCGCCTGACGAATTTTCCCCTTACAAGTCCGAGCTTTTTAACGCCAGACCTTGTAGACAAGATAGCTGAAGACTCAGACTTTTCTTTTTCTGGGACTGAGGGTCCGTTGCTATTCGAATTTGAAGCCTTAGGGGTGGGGGAACGAGAGGGTTCCTTAGGTTTCTCGCTAGACTCGCCGTCTTTTGGTTGAGACTGAGGCTGTTCGTCGCTTTCCACAGCTTCTGCATCTGCATTTTGCTGGGAAACTTGTGCTGCAGATTCTTCCTTCTCAGCCGAATCTTGGCCCTCAGAAGTAGGCTCCACCTCCATATCGACAGGAGCGGAAGGTGGTCTCGACTCTATATGCGTAGGGTCAGGTGAAGGACTCTTCGACTTCCTCCCTCCAGATACCTGTTCGGCGTAAATCAGCGGAGAGATTGAAGGAGGGGTATATCGTTCGACGAGCTCTTCAAAGCTCTCAGGTCCCAGTACTGTCTCTAAATTATCTTCCGACCCAGTAGGAAGATCGAAAACATCAATTCCAACCCCCTCGCTATGAGAGTAAATATCTGGCGTGAGGATCGCGTGGGGAAGACGGGGAATACGAATCGCAGGGAGCTTTCTCGTTCTCTTCATTCTCGGCTGAGAGTCGTTCGCGGAGGGGGGAGCGTCAACTTCCATCTTCACTCCCCCTTCCCCATCCTCCACTTGCACGACCTCCACTTCCTCTTCATCGCACCCGACACAGCATAAATCCTCACCAACACCAGGTCCGGCATCAAATATCCCGAACCCAATGCCCGCGGCAGCCAAGTCCGCTCTAACAGCTCTCTTAATAGCCGCGAGGCGCGCAGCACCGATCGTATCAGCACGCGCAAGCACGGGGAGGACATTCGTGCGTGCCGAGAGCGCTTTAATTGCAGCCACCTCAAGAGGGGGGAGATGCGGAGGATTCGGTGGGGGCCGTGGTCGGGATTGGAGAAGCTGGGAGCGTCGCTGATTGGAGGGCGGGGGCACCGGTGCAGAGGTGCCGCCGGCGACGAGTTCACATTCCGGCGCTCGACTACCGCTAGTGGAACTGGTAGTGCTACAAGCGCCAGCCGCATTGTTACCACCACTCCCCCCGTCTTCCGTTCCCAAATTGGCATTAGGAGTTTCAGCTTGATCGCTCCCGTTCCCATTCCCATTAATCCCATTTGGACCCACCGGCGACGGCAACGGCGGCGAATGAGCGCTCGCCACTTGATTGGAATTAAGATTCAGAATCGGAGTCGGATGCACATCCGCGTCCGAGCCCGATTCAGCCTTGGTAACCGAGACCGACGGCAACGCCGCGGATGGAGACGAGGTTGACTCCTTCCCTTCCCTCTGGGCCTCTGCGTCTAGGCGGTGGTTAGGCGGAGAAAGCGTGCCTTCGGATGGACGAGGGGTGCTCTTCCCAGTGCCCAATGAGGGTCCTGCAGGTATGGACGCGGATCCACTCTCCGATAGCTCTAGACGCATGTGGGAACCGGCAGTCGCTGAATGAGCCGGAGATGTGCTGGTAGGAATATTAGCACCAGGGGCGTCATTAGTACTATGACTACTGTTCGCCTCCGCTCCTCCGCGTGTTTGAGTTCTTGATCCAGAACCTGACGTCGAATGAGAAGAAACATCATCTTTTGCAGCAGCAACAGGTGTTACTGAAGTCGCCGTTAAAGATGCCGAAAACGAATGAGGATGTGAAAGCGCGGCTGAAGGCGGCGGGGGAAGAGTCAGGTGGGAAAGCTGTGCATGAGAGGAGGAAGACGGATGCGATTGCGATTGGGGGAGGGCCTGGAGTGCCGGCGGAAGAGCCGAGTCCGAGGAATCAAGAGGCGGAGGTGAGACAGTGGGAACGAGGAGAGGCGACGGAGGGGGTGATACAGGGAGGGGAACGATCGAATCTGGATCCAGGAGGTAAAGACATCTGTATTATTTGATAAAAACGTGTTTTTAGTCGGTCAGAAAACAGAATAGAATCGGACCGAGATTAGTGAGGGGGAGAACATACAGATGAACATGGTGGTCTCCAGTCCGAGCCTTTTGCTCCTACACATAATGAAGTCAGCCGTAGAGCGCTGAGGGAGAAAAAGTAATGCAAAAAAAGGGATGGAAAAACGCACATCATCAATACTCTCCGCGAATCGAGCCTCAATGAATGCGAGAATCCCCGCGAGAGAGCGCTCAAAGGCAGGAGGATCTCGCGTGTCCAGACTCGGGGTATCAACTAGATTGAGCAACACCGTCTGGGGCTCCTGATTGTGATGCTGGTCCGCCGGTTGCACGTGTCCGAGACGGCGGGCATGTCCCGCAGCAGCAGTAGTACCGGGGGTGGCTCTGTCACTCTCAGTGGGTGGCAGAACCTCGACGGAGCACGTCCGTACGTGTGTCGTACGAGACGACGCCCCGTGTACGAAGCGGGCAATGTTCTCCGGAGTAGGGGCGGGATAGGGCGGACCTGTGCCTGTGGTTGTGCCCGAGGCCCATGCCGAGGGGACGGAAGCAATGGCGGCCACTCCAGACGGACGTGAAAAGACATTAGACGAGGACGAAGGAGAAGAAGAGGAAGGTGCTGGTGATTTCGGAGGTAGTTCAGCAGTGTCGAGGAAGAGACGTAGGAGAGCTGTTTTCCCCTTTGCAGCGCCAGCAGCCATGATTGAGTAGGCGCGGGGGACTGGAGCGGGGGCAGCATGTGGAAGAGCGGCGGCAGCGCCAGGACCTGCGGGATGTGAATGTGGATTGAGAGACATGGAGGTTGATTGTGATGGGAGGAGATGAAGGAGAAGATATCAAGAGCGGGACGGGACCGTTGCCGTTGCCGTTGCCGTTGCAGCTGAGGACATGCGGGGATAGCGTGCGCGTGCGCGTGCGCCTCTTCTGTTGTTCGTCGACTCCGATCCCGAGATCCGACCTGCACGGTATCAGATTACATAATATCCCCGCCGAACCGCACTCCTCCGGGTCTCCATATTCCATCCATAAGGCCTTCTCGGCCTTCCTTCGTTGTCATCCGATCACTCTCGGCCCGTCCCGTCATCTCTTCTCTCTTTCCTCCGCCAGCCATGGGCTACACTCTCCCGCCGCCCTCAGGTCCTTCGTCCAATGCACTCGCTTCCTCCCAAAATGCGATCATCTCAGCTCAATCCCTCATCGCTCAAAAATCCGCTATCGAGTCCGCCCTCTCCGATCAACTCGCCATCCTCCAATCTCAAAACGCCGACATGGGCACCCCGCTCGTCGACCGTGCGGGCTTCCCCCGCGCGGATATGGACATCGTCGCCGTGCGTACCGCGCGCGTGCGGATACTGGAACTGAGGAACGACTTGAACGCGATTTTCGAACAAGTGAAAGTCGCGTTGGAGAGAGTGCATGAGGCGAATGCAGCCGAGGCTGCGAGGAGACGGGAAGAGGATGCGAATGATGCCATGGACCAGGATGAGGCTGAGGAGCTGCTCACACCGTTCGCTCGTGTCGACGGCGTTGCGCCTGGAAGCCCTGCCGCCACTGCTGTACGTACTTCTGCAACACACATGCGCATACACTCACACTAACTTTTCGTGTTGACAGGGTCTACAACGCGAAGACCTCATCCTTGCATTCGGCTCGCTCACTCTCTCTGGTCTATCCACTACTGTCCCGTCTACAGCACCATCCCGGCTCGCTCCCCTTGCAGCACTTGCATCACAACACGAAGACGTACGTACCTCTTACTCTGTCCAGAACAACGGCTGAACTCGGACTGCGTATTCACAGCGGCCACTGCAACTCAGGATCTTCCGCGCCTCTGAGCCACTCAATTTGACTCTCATTCCCCGTAAATGGGGTGGCCGAGGACTCATCGGGTACGCGTTTGATATTTTCCATACTTCTATACTCGGAAACTGACATTTGTCATCTTGTTAGATGCCATATCGTCCCATACACCGCACCTCCGTAATTCATAAAGCAAATCCCATACCATGATGTACTCCTTTATCCTCATCTGTACTGTTTCATGTATCGGCTCGAGGTTACCCTTCTCATCTTTCATGCTTGTGTTCTCAGATTGTAGCTATATAATCCACGTCAAACATACTCAATACAGTACAAGATTTCGAAAAGAGAGAAAGGCAAACACAAAGAAGCACGGAAAGTAAATTAACGAACATGAACAACATTCTTTCAGCATAAAACAGTACAAAGATTCACAACCACCTTCTATAAACTTATCACAATAAATAAATACCTCTTTAGATGCCAAGTGCACGTGACCTTGTTGTGACTGACAAATTTGTCGGAGTTTGATTTTCCAGTCTGTATCTCTCTTCATCCATCACAGCTATCACTCTTTCTATGGTCTATCTCTATCTTTTTCTGAGCCTGGGCTATCTTTATCACCTGTCCTGACCTGTTTTTAGTTTCACTGGGTCCTTTATTTGTGAGTAAGTGTATCTCATTTTCTTTATATAGATGTTGAGTTGACTGAATCATTATATAAGGTGCCACCTCATTACTTCCTAGTCTTTATAGGTTAACCTGTTCTCTAAGGGATGGCCATAGAGAACCAACAAAAAGTGGCCTCTGTTGGCTCTAGCATAAGACAGCTCTCTCTAAAGACCCAGAATGAGCTTCTTGTCAAGCAGGAAGAGGCTCAACTAGAGAGTCAAATGGCTTTGGTATCAGCCTTATCTCTACAAGCACAGAGACAAAGTCAGTTAGGAAAGGTTAGCAGCAGCAGTAGTAAGGAGAACTTGCCTCTATCTCAACCTCATCTTGAGCAGGGCTTAGAAAAGGGAAAGAACAAGGAGATTACTGTAGAGGAATACTGCCAGTTCAACCAGCAGCAGCCCTTCCAAAAGGTATATATATATATATATATTCTGCCTTTTTTTTAATACTTATCTGATATCTATGCTCTATAATTAGAAGTTCCCGAACATCGCCACGAATATCCAGAGCTGGATCCAAAAGAGCGCGTTCTCCCACTTCTGCTTCTGCCTTTGCTTCTGCTTCTGCTTCCGGTTCCGCTTCTTCTCCTATCGATCTAGATGCACGAGTTATTGATGGTGGTGGTGCTGCTGCTGCTTCTCACGTGCAACCGAAGAAGAAGCGCCGGAGGGTGGTGCCGTATGTGCTCGTGCCGGCGCTAGAGCAGGTGGATGGGATCCGACCCGCTCATCACGTTTCTCGTATCAATGGTATCGATAAAGTCAATGGAAGTCCGGACCAGAACCGGAGTTGGAATTGGAATCGAAGCGAGTATGAGAGAGTGAAGAGTAGTACGCCTGATGAGCTGTTGCTCGGAGCGGGGGAGAACGAACTTCAACTCGCTGCTGGTATTGATGCTGCTGATGCTGATGTTGATGCCGATGCTGACGCAGAAGGAGAATCCGAGCTCGAAGAGCACGACACCGAACCCGAACCCGACCCTGAATCAGTATCAGTGTCAGGAGTAGGAGTAGGAGACCCAGGAGTGGCGAAGGGACCTGTCCAATATGTCTTCGTACAAGCACCACCAACACACAACTCACCGCTCTACCTCTCGCGCGAACGCTCCATCCTGCACCGCGCCCTTCTCACCAGCGCAGAACGCGCGCGTCTAGGAATCGGGAGGTACAACCCGTCTCCTCATTGGGAAGACTTCGCTCCGCGTGCGTATGTGGATGTGATTAAGAAAAGAGGCGCGCACGCGACGAGGAACGAGAGTCGTGCGGAGAGGTATGTGCGGATTTTGGAGGACGCGTATGGGAAGGGGGATCGGTGGAGGGGAGAGGGGAGGAAACCCCCTTTGGTTGTTGGCTCGGCGGGGAGGAGTCAAGCTCAGGTACGGGTATTTTCTTTCTTTCTTCCTTAAGAGTTACGGGCTCTGAATATTCTGGGCTCTGGTTCGTAGGCCAAGGAAACAGTTATCATCGAATCGTCCAGCGAGGATGAAAGCGAGGCGGAACCAGAGGA
The DNA here is from genome assembly GCA_009806525.1 of Sanghuangporus sanghuang. Lineage (NCBI taxonomy): Eukaryota > Fungi > Basidiomycota > Agaricomycetes > Hymenochaetales > Hymenochaetaceae > Sanghuangporus > Sanghuangporus sanghuang. The sequence goes on along the minus strand of VVIT01000013.1, from coordinate 361,164 downwards.
TGGCATCGAGGAACTCACACAGATGGTCGATACGCACGTCCAAACACGGGAGAACGAGCTCTCAGACTCGTCGGCAGACCCACCCGCGCCTATCACGCCGCCGGACGAAGTCCCGCTCCTCCGTGATTCGATCACCGTCGTAGACTCGATCGCGAAAGCTGCTGAGAACGCCAACGCGCCGCTTAGCGCTCCTATTGTCGTTCAAGATAACGACAACGACAATGTCAATACATAGTCACATTGCTGTGTGGATGCTAAAGGCGGCATAATCAATACGCATACTATTGCGGACGCTATCTCTCGCATTGTCTTGGTTGCTTTCGATATCTTATTTGTAGTGTAGAATATTTGCAACTTGCTGTTGAGTCAATCACGAACGAACTGATAAAGGTAACTTATCAAATGTGATAATCCGTGCTGCGCTGCGCTGAACCGTGTGTGTGCATACGTAAGCATTTGTGTGTAAGCTCACTGCGTCACTGTACTCAAGCTTAAGCACTTACACCTACCATCACCAACAACAACAACAGCTACTCCAGTCAATTGGTCCATTCGTAATTTGGCGACGAGTAACACGAGCAGCACGCCACCATGAGCTTCCAGGATATCGAAACGGGGCTCGCCCAACCCCCGCACTCCCCGCCCTCCTCCTCTTCCGGCTCCGGCGTCCCCCAGTCCAAGGAAGAAGCAGCATTCATGAGCCTGCAGGGCTCGCTCTCGCTGCAGGTGTTCAAGATCAACGCGAACGTCCAGGGGATACTGAAGCTCGTCGACCAGCTCGGGACGGGCAGGGATACGGGGAGCGTGAGGAGCGCTCTGTGAGTCCTGCCATTTACCCGCTTTCATTATTAGTTTAGTTTTTGTGAGGTGACAGGGTTGCTGATACTGATACTTATTACTTGCTTGTGTTTGGTGATTTCGTGAAGACACAACTTGACGGAGACGACGAGGGATATGGCGAAGCGAGGGTCGGAGGATCTGAAGAAGCTAGCAGCTCTGCAAAGCACGCTGGTTAGTCCTCAGTCTTTCTTTTGTTTCTTTCATCCTTTATTTCTCGCTGATTCACGCAACCTTGCGTAAAACGCCTCATCTACGACATGCCGATCTGTAGCCCAGCCAGAAGACGGCACTTCAGAAGACCTCACATGACTTCCAGCTCTCGTTAGTTGCTTTCCAACGAGCGCAGCAGGTCAGTGCGGAGCGACAGCGGACAGTCGTCGAAGGCGTCAAGCTTGCTGTGGACGAGGAGCACGCTCGCGAAGCGGGACCGTACGTCACTTTGTATTTGGAAGAAAGCCGTCTGTACAGAGGAGAACTAACATCTGTGATGTGTGTGGTTACAGTTCCGAAGCACAACCCGGTGGTTCACCAGAGCAGCGACAAGCACAGGTCCTACAACAGTGCGTCTTGGGATTATATGAAGGCCATTCGCTGACTTGACGAATGCGAAATAGACAATTATCGCCCTACGAACTTGCTCATCAGGAGTCTTTAATCGAAGAACGCGAAGGGGAGATTCGGGAGATCGAGACAGGTATCCACGAGCTCTCGGAGATCTTCCGGGATCTGGGTACGCTGGTCAGCGAGCAGGGCGGCATGCTCGGTGCGTCTTCGTGCACATTCAGAACTCTCATCTACTGTACTAACTCGATACTCATACGTGATTGAATAGACAACATCGAATCGAACATCTCGTCCATCGCCGTCGACACCACCGGCGCCGCAGAGGAACTCCACACCGCGTCCGATCACCAGCGGAAAGCGGGGCGCAGAGCAGCGTGCCTGATGATCATCATCGTCATCGTCATCTGTATCGTGCTATTAGCGGTAAGCTCTACCCTCTCACATCGTCTTCCCCACCCCATTTTCTCTAATAATAATATCCCTCATCCCATTCCCATTCAGGTTCTGTCATGATAATCGTCCTTCTTTCCTTCCTTCTTTCCGTCCTTACTCAAGGAGAAATTAAATCGTGCTGGGCTGAAGCTTGGTGAGAATCATGATGAGATATCCCGGACACTAGATACAGTAGATATGAGATGTGTTTGTTATGAATATTTTATCATGTATCATCCTGCCCTCCGTCTCTGCGAATCTCCTACGCTACCCTATATACCACGACTCTTATTTCCATAGACCTTACTATTCCTTCCAGTCCGCATACGCCCAGGATGTGATCGTTCTTCGAGCGCAATGTTCGGCACATGCAATGAATGTACTCGAGGTGTGCAGCGACTCCGTTATAATGCGCAAATATCAAATAGGCCTCCGCCGCCGCTTCTTCAATCAGAACTAGAACGAAAATGCGCGTGTCGGTTCTTCCTCGCTGTTATGCTCAACGAAAATCCCATCCCATCTTGTTCGTTCGTTAAAGAGCTTTGCGACTCGGTCTGCAAAAACTGCAGGTAATGCCATAGGCTGCTGAATCTAAGGAAATTTATTTACTTTCAAGCATTAAGCATTATCGAGAGCACGAAAATAAGTTAGTAACTAGCGAAAAAAAACGAGCTCATCGTAATAGTTCAAGACTGAAACGAAGCAACATGCATGACGAACAAAAGTGTTAAAGCTTTATGCTATAACTGGTCTAGACTCAAATGTACGATGTGGAAATACAAAATTATAACCAACATTTTCGCGCATGATAAGTAATTAATAAATCGAGGAAAGGGGAAAGGATAATAAAACAAACCAAAAATATTTAATAAATCAAAACATTCGGATACGGGGAATCGAACCCCGAGCTGCCGCGTTCACATGAACTGATGAGAGGCGGCAATGTTAGCCGTTACACCATATCCGACCACTTGTCTACGTAGGTGTCGAACACGGGTATGACCATGTCTCTGTACAGACCAGAACACGTCCCCCTCGTTGCCCAGTAGACCAGTAGACCGCCGGCTCGACTTCAGTTGATCACGGTGGGCTTACAACTTGCATGCGCGCACCTGGCAGTACTACGCCCACCCGTCGAGACCTGCCAACCCCAGATCGTGGTCTCCAATTTGGTTGGGCAGTCGATAACGTCGACTTCTTTATATAACTTGATATAACTTTATGAACCGCTTACTCTTCACACGCCACCTGGTTTTAGCTGTCACGTAATAGCAAGACATGTACTATCTATCTTCTTTATCCATCTGACATACATTATTAACCATACCATATCCGACTCGAAATTTTACACATGAAAAAAAAAATGACATATCATATCATTGTTCACAGTGCAAGCTACTCAAGTCCTCTCTCTCTTCCTGAGGTCCCTCTGACTGACTGCTGAAGATCAAAATATACAGATGTATTTTGAAGTGAGGAACTTTTCAGATGCCCAGCTGTGTAAAAAAAAATACTGTGCCAGCACAGACCATGTTATGTTTTGATTCGAATGCAAGTCGAACTTCTCAACGATGCTATGCTATGTACAAGGCTACATCTGAGGGATGTACCATTCACACCTGCCAGTGCATCCTTCTGAGCCCATGTAGTCGGTACAGTGCTCCTGGCCCAGTGAATAATCGGAACTAAACGCCATGTTACGAATGAATATCAAACAACCAATGCATATTCTACAAGCATCCTGCTCGAGAGCAATAAATAAGTAAAGAGAAAAGCCAGCGGAATCAGTATCGATTATTCGTGTTTCCATAAACTGGATGGACAAAGTGTCATGCATGAAGCGCGAAACTCATGTGTACACACATATATATCTTGCCGGACTACAGCTTAGCTTCATTGATCTCTACTTAAACCCTTCTCATCGATCGGCAGGGGTATCCTTGGTTCGTTTACGGTACATTGTGATCCAGGGATGCTTGAGCACTTCCGATAATGGCAGACGCTTCTCCGGGTCAAACTGGAGGAGCTGTGCAGCAAAGCAAACAGGTCAGTCAACGCAGCGCAGTAGCGTATGCAGCAATAATCACTACCTTCGTAATCAGATCCCTCGCAGCTGGCGAGACTTTATCGGGGATCTTGAGGTCAACTTTTGCTATTCGTTTGTACGTAGCTGCCAAATACGAAACGTTAGCCAAGAATCCGCGCAGCACACCGGATGAAAAGCACTGTACACGAACCAGTGTGACCACTCAGCTCTTCGAATGGCGGTGCACCACACAGAAACTCGTATGTAAGCACTCCAAGAGCCCAGTAGTCAACTTTCTCATTATGCTCCTTGCCGAGCACCATCTCCGGCGGCAGATAGTCGAGGGTACCGCACAGCGTTCTTCGTCTAAGGCAATAGGCACGATTAGCGCGTTCAGCAGATGGGACAACCTGGCTTACCGGTTGCCAGGAGCATGCACACTCCATCCGAAATCGCCAATTTTGAGCTCTCCATTGATACCTAGCAACAAATTTTCTGGCTTGATGTCGCGGTGAATAACATGTTTCGAGTGGAGGTACGACAAGGCGTCCGCCATCTGGTCTATATACCTCGAACTCCGCTTCTCCGAGAATGATTTACATTTATTCAGCTGTTTGTAGAGCTCGCCTTTCCCGGCGAACTCGAGCATCAGGAAGATACGCTTCTCATCGTGGAAGTAGCCATAGAGCCGGAGAATATTCGGATGCCGTAAGTTCTGCTGAATTTCGATCTCTCGTCTGATTTGTTTCTCCACCTTGGACTCGACGATCTCGGACTTGTATAGACATTTGAGAGCGAGAATGTAGCGCGGTTCGCATTTTGTTCGAACCATGTAAACACGTCCGAACTTGCCCTTCCCAAGTGGTCGACCAATATCAAAGGAGGCGAGGTTCCAATCGCGTGTTGGACGTTCTCTGCGTATAGATCAGAATCAACACATGACATGATCCGTCTCGGTCGTGCCGAAGGGCAACTTACACATGAAAGCTGGAATCTAATGCGAGGATCTCAGCGGCCTCGCCATGTACAGCAAACCCTCGGTTTTCATTCTCAATTTCAAATCCACCGTCGTACTGGCCGATATCCATATTCTTCATATCAGAAGGCGTTGGAACTCTTGACGAGGCTGTCGTTGCAGTCGAGTTCGTTCTGCTACGCTGTGTCGGGTGCTTTGTTGTTGTACCAGTAGAGGTCGTCGAAGCAGCGGTGTTCGAGCGTACTAATGTAGGTTTTGACGTCGTCGAGTTTACTCGCTTGTGGCCTCCCAAAGCCGTCGTCGTAGTCGTGCCCGCTCCCGCCGTCGCAGCCTTTACGGCAGCACTCATTCCAGCCCCAGTACCAGTGTTTCCATCCCTCGTTGGAGCAAACTTAGACGGGAGCTTCAAATTACTCGATGCCTTCTTGTGCAACGTTGGCTGAGCCTGTCTCGCATTCCCCGCATGTTGCTTCTCCTTCGCAGCAAGGTCAAGCTGCGAGAACTTCTGGGCGAGATTCGCCACATGATTTGTCTTTGTTAACGCTGTTGACATGTCTACGCTGAAGCGCGGAGTTGGAGATGGAGGAACAGATGAGAAAGACGCGTTGAGAGTCCGATCGACGATCGCGATGGTTGACTTTCGAACTCGCGTTCCCGTCACGTGCTCGTTTCACAGTATTAGATAATTCTAATATAACTTGCCTCCCTCCAGAAAATAGTAAATAGCGTTGCGCTTACAATGCAAAATCCATGAATCATGCTATGCAATAATGTACAAATTGCAGACATGATTAAATCCTCTACAGCGAAAGATTAAGAACAGGAAAGAGATATCGACTCCGGGGGATGAAGCAAACGGATCGAGGATAGTGAATTGGAGAAGAGATGAAAATATACCATCTAAGCGAACTGCTCGTCTACATCAGAACCGGCTGCATCCGTATCTGACCAGTTATCCGACTCCGTGTCAATCTCAACGACTTTTGGATTCGAATTGGCGTTCGGTTGACACGTCTGTCCGTGCTGGAATCTATCATATTCAGTCCCACGTCCTTCTCGCGAGCGATTTTGTAATGGAGAAACGGAGAGTGGCTCTCGCACTGAGTGAGTCTGACTGAAACCTTCGGAATTAAAGAATGACTCTGGCGGGAGCTGTTTCGAGTCTTCATCGGCTCGGTCGCCGATTTCTGAGTTTTCATGATCAGGACGTCCTTGTTTGTTCGAGGCTGGTGTGGTGAATGCTGAATAGACAGCAAGTTGGACTTGGGCATCCGTGGAGCTGCGCTTAGGACTCTTTCTTCGTATTTCATGTAGATGTGCAGTCTTCGCCCACTTCTTAGCTGAAACAGGCTTGGGCATTGATCCACTCGATCCACCTTCTCTCATAGAAAGCGATTGCTGCACAGGCCCAGGAGTACTATGCGAGCTCGCCCGACGCATCCTCGGTCTGGCTCCCATCCCGTGATTCGGATTTGACGCACCAAGAAGGCCTGCGGACCGTGTTGCAGGTGTGTAGATAGCAAAACCCGCTGATGTCGGTGTCCGTGGCCTATGAGAGACGAATTGCCGGGGATGAGGAGCTCGAATCTCCGCTGGGGTTTTCCCTTTTGAGGAAGATGGAACTGCCAAATGATTTTCAGAACTCCGAGGCGTTTGATCTCCGTCCTCCCGACTCTGATGAATGGGAAATTTCACATGTTCTGCGCACAGGCTCAGCATTACGGCGTAGAAGTTGAAGTAAAGAGAGCTCACCCGTCTTCCTCATGGGAATAGGACTTTTAACGAAATCCTCGGACATACGAACTGGGCTTTCAGTCCTCGGTTTCGATACCCACTCGCCGCTACTAAAATTACTGAATTGACGGCGTCCCCATTCTCGCAGAGCATGTCTCCTGCTACCCGAGACTTCGGAAATGAACGGCTCGCCGCGAGACCCGCGAGTGAGCGCCATGAACACCAGCACGACGAGCAGGAGACACAGCTGCGCGATACCTAGCCGCTTTTCGAGAACCACCTCATCCGTGAGGAAATCTACCCGCGTCTGCAACTCGCCATGCTCTCGCTCGAGACGACGACGTTGTCTGTCCATCTCGTTGATGATCTTCTGGAACGATTGCGTTGTGGCCTTGCTCTGCCACGGTTGTCAGTATGCGAACACGAAAGAGGACCATAGCCCTACCAATCCTTCCAGACGTCCGACATCTTCTTCTAGTCTTGTCAGGGCATCTCGTAAGAAGCGAGTCTGCTCTTCAACGTAGCGCAGATACAGAGTCGAGTTTACCTCCAAGACGCTAAGACGAGTCATGATCGTTCGATAAATAGATTCTCCGGTAGATGTCACCGCTGGTACAGCTCGGGACTCGTGTGGTACGATAGTGGGCATCGGCGTTGAAGATACCACAGAAGTAATCGACGAATCGGGGTTTCTACTTGCATCTCCAGAAGATACACTTGAACTATGGTCGTAGCTGAGTACGGAGGACTCGGGCTGCGAAGCTGATTCTGATGGAAGAGATGAGAGTAAAGAATCCGCCCCAGTGGATGACTCTGTGGAAGACGAAGATTCTAAAGGATCTATACTTTCGGCACTCGGTGAGGAAACAGGCAAACTCTGCGTATCCGGTCTTTCGGAAGAGGAGAGCTTGCTGAACTCCTCAAAGGACTTCGACACCTCATTCGTAAGAGATGATGAATCTGGACGAGAGGAGCTAGTGGAAGTCGCTCCTTTCTGGTATGGTTCATCTGTCTCTGCCAAAGGCACAGAAGCAGTAGTCCTTTCAGAATGTGAACTGTCCGATCTCGATTCGGATTCTTCAGTAGATCGAGTCTCCTGCAATTCCGACGTTGCCTTGATTGAACGCTCACGATCTCCGGCCACTGCAGCAGAAGTTGCAGCTATGGAACGAATGGATCCTTCATTCTTGGACCGATATTCTACTTCCCATTCCTCCCACTTCCAGTGTTCAAGGTGCGTGAGTCCATATACACGTAGGAGGGAAATCGGACAAAAGAATTCGTTGCCATAGTACGAGTGAAAATCAATTCGAATGTATCGGTAAAAGTCGCAGAGAGAAGCCGGAGGATGAAAGGACTGTATAAAGGATAGATCAATACAAGTTACTGGAGGAGACGAATAAACGCACCTGCACACCGCGAATATTCTTCGCACGATACGTCCCAGCAGAGGTCCACTCTTCAGGATCAGTAGTATATGTCCTCGCGACGCTGACACTAAAGTCCTTGAACACCCCACTAAAGAACTCGAAATTGGCAAGCTGGACGGTATCGATTCTGATATCTTCACACAACTCCACGACAACGAACTTGTCTTCACCGGGGGTGTTGCACGGACTAAGCATGTATTTGTCCTTCTTAGAAGACAGGAGATTGGAGGCGGAGCGTGCGGAACGATGTGCATAGTGCACCCGGGCGGAGCAGTCGAGGGAGGCGTAGTTGAAGCGATCCGTGAGTGGAACGCGGAACTGAGGTGGTGGAGGGGCAGGAGGCTCTAAAGGTGGAGGTCCTCCCTCCGCTTCGCTCTCGTTCTTCTGCACTTCAGAAGGCACAGATCGAGAACTCGTCTTAGTCGAGGCATCTCCATCCTTTTGCTTTTGTAGTAGCTCTTGCTCCTGTTTAGCTTTCCACTCCTCGAATGACAATACCTCCTCCACAGGCCCTGGTTCGACGGACGGTAGTGGCCTTAGACAACAAACGGGCGGTTCTGGTGGTCTTTGGGCAGTCTTAGCGATGTGGTAGAACGGGTCGGCTGGTGTAGTTTGTTGCTGTGACAGAGCCGGAATAGACAAAAGAAGAACTATAAGGCCAACTGGAAGGATAGACAGTCTGTACATGGTGCACTGTCGAGCTTTCCCCGCGCCGACGTTCAAAGCAGCGCCGATGAGGGTAAGGACGACGAAGTAGCAGTGGCGGTGATGCTGGCAGTGGTAAAGATTAATGATCGACGGAGGCGCGACGAGTCGGGCCAACGTCGCGCCACGTTTGTGAGAGATCTTTACGCGTTTATTGATGCATTTACTCGAGTATATTACATTTATTCCTTACACAAAACCAAGCAGTGAAAATCTACAAACTGACGCGTCTACAACTTGGCTGGACCATGCCCGCGGGTAACCGCATCCCTGTTTCCTTGAATCTCCTGAATATTCTTATACCCAGACAATCCGAGTGTGATTTCGAAGTCAGATAGAATCGACTTGATCTGCTCTGCGACACCCTCTTCGCCTGCCAGAGCAAGTCCATACATGAAAGGACGGCCCACTTTAATGTACGAGGTACTGAGCTATCTATTACAAGGCATTGACCGAATAAAGGGACTCACAAAGAATGCCTTGTGCACCGAGAGCAAGTGCTTTGATGATATCGCTGCCCGTTCGGATGCCTGAGTCGAAAAGAACTGTGAACTTTCCGGTTGCTTGAGCAGCCTTCACTTTTTCCGACACTCCGATCTTGTTCATAGCTGCTAATGAAGCAACAGCTCCGTCCACCTGTCGACCACCTAGCACGGAAGTAACTTAGATATGCTAACCTGAGGACTGTCTGGACTTACCATGATTGGAAACAGCTATACCGTCCACCCAATCAACGGCTGTCTCCGCGTCCTGAGTTCGAATTAGCAAGAATGGATAATTGGTCGTTTTACCACACGTACCTCAACACTCTGGATACCCTTAAGAATGATAGGGCCATCCCAAGCCTCTCTGAGGAGTTTGATATCCTCCCACGTCCGATACTTCCCCGAATTCGTCTCAGCCAACCAAGCACCTCCGAGCACCTTCCGCAACTGCACATCCTCATCTCCTTCCTCAATCCGCTTCTCAAGCTTCTTCGGCTCATACGAAAACTCTACGTGTTTTCCAAGGGGCCAGGGTTCCATATCCATCCGCTTCATGAACACCGGGTCTGACAGCCCGACTGCGCACCCGGTGGCGTGTGCGAAGGGGAGGTAAGCCGTATCGAGATCGTGCGGCCTCCATCCGAGGTTCATCGTATCCAACGTGACAACCAGAGCAGTGAAACCAGCTGCCTTTGCGCGCTTGAGCAAGGAAACAGTGATTTCATGCGTAACAGGCCAATAGAGTTGGTACCAGCGAGGGTTACCTGGTCCATTAGCCGCAGCAACTTCTTCGATCGAGCGCGTTGATGCTGTACTCATTATGTACGGTACGCCGAGGCTCCCCGCTGCCCGCGCAGAAGCTAGCTCGGCATCTGGGTGAAGTATGCCCTGGACACCGATTGGAGCGATGAAGAGAGGAGACGGATATTTCTTCCCGAATATTGTTGTCTGTTTTCATGATGCATGCTTTGAATTCATATAAATAAATATCAATGAAATTCCTGCTTACCTCGGTATTGCGCGACGTGCAATCTCGTAACATACGGGGCACGATTCTCCACTCGTCAAATGCCTCTCGATTGAAACGCTCTGTCGAGCACGTTCCAGCACTCCCAAAGACGTACATATATGCATCTAACCAGACAAATTCAGACCTTCGGCCAACAAAAACGATAAAACAAATTAAATAAAGTATCTTATAAGCAGGACTTACCCATTAAATCCAACTTCTCCAACTTCGCCCTCGCCAATTCCTCAATCCGACGTACACTTACAGTCGAGAGCAGCGGTATACGTCTGTCTCTATACGTCTCTATATTATACATCGACCATTTGTTCGCGGCCGCCTGGACGAACGTCTGTCCATCCGACTTCGTATTTTTCCCATTCTGCTCCTTATCGCCCTTTGTCATTCTGTCCTGACGATTAGCTTCGCGAAGAGCGCGGTAGGTAGGCTGTAAAGGATTGTTATTTACTTCACTTAACCCCGCCAAATCCCTTCACTCCGCGATGGGGCTGTCGACGAGCAGATGCAGAACGAGTAATATCGCGTGAGATAGAAGAGGCTGGTTTATATATGCAAGTCGTAATCATGGCCTTGTGATCAAATAGCTGAGTGGGGCTTGTTTTCCCTTATCCGAATCTCCCATCCAACTAGCTTCTTTCATTTTGACGACGGGATGTTTATAGTAGGAGAGCATATATCTGCGAACCTGATTTGTCTGAGAGGAAAACACTGTCGAAACTTGGTTTTACCCAGGTTTAAGTTTCGTCGTTCTCCAAGCCGGCCTGGAGTTCGGTATTCCACGACTATCACGTGCAAGGGAAATTACCATAAAGAAAGTTTGAAGTCTTTCTGAATTTGAAATCAAACTACAATCTCACAATAAAGTTACAGACTATCTTACTCGACGCAGACTCGACTCTCTTCGAAGGTCCTCAGCGTCATCATCGCCGTCTCGGTACGTATACGCATACACCTTATCCTCCCTCCTCACCCCAACGCCAGACTCCGTGCGCGCCATCAAAGGCGGGTACCTCGTCACCCTCATACTCATCGCATCTCCAAATTCATTCCCATCCTTCTCATTCCCAGAGACGAAATGCTCCAAAAGACTCTTCGCATCCGTCTTGACGTCTTTCAGCTTCAACCGGTACGCCCTCGGTAACAATCCCGTCCCGAAAGCCCGCGTAACGTGATTCGCACAGAGGAGGCAGATGATGATGTTTATGATGTGCAACGGTACAGCTGAGAACACTGCGCGCCAGAGTGAGCCGAGGTTCGCGCGCTCGAAGCGCAAGAGCGCGCCCTTACACCCCGGTCTTAGTGTACGTGCGTAACAACCACCTGCGAAACCCGGTCCGTAAACCGCTTCGTGCGTTGGATCGGAGAATCCACAGCATCGTAAACTGTCTTGGATAATTGCACGTCCCGCGTCGGTATACCATTTCGACCAGGCCATGTTGAGCTTACGGTCGAGCGAGAACGAGGCGCGTTTGTACGAGACGTACCCGACGCTGAGAAGCGAGATGAACGCTGGCCAGAGGAGGAGCGCGTATATTGCGAGCAAAGGTCGCGAATTGAGAAGCGTTCCGGTGAGCCCGACTAGAGATGCGAGCAGAAGTAGAGATGCGCAGAGAGTTGCAAGGATGAGCACGTCCCCGTCGGCTACGATCATAACGTCTGCGTGATCCCAAGCTGGCAAAACAAGGAGTTTAGATTCAAGATTTCGGAAAAACCTAATAAAGGTTGACATACTTTGATACCATGTAAGGATCGTGAAGACAAGCGCAGCGATACTATACCCGAGCACAGATAGAACAGACAGGAACAAAACCCACTTATGCGTCGTCCACCGCCCAACGCGCTCAAATCCCAATCCGACATCAAAGCTCCCAGAAATAAATTCCTCAGATGCAATCGACCGAAAGTCATCCATAGGTCTGGCAAAGCTTCGTCGCCTGAGCTTGTTGAGACCACCAGGCACCGGCCATCTATGTGTAAATTTATCCGTGGTACTTATGCCTGGAAAAAGGTAAGTTCGTCCCGAGTCCACAGATGATGCAGACGCATAAGTCCGAGCGCTAGAGCAAGTCCTCGATGATGTTTCCGTAGAAGCTGTTTGACTCCTGGTTTGTAATGGTTGAGAAGCAGCGCCGCTAGCACCAGCCCGAGGCAAGTGGAAAGAAGGCATCCTCATTTGATTCCTAAGCCGATTCTTGGAATGTATATGAAAGTTCTGCAGAGACCTCAGAGATGACGCAGTAGCGTCGTGTAGACGAGCGGCGTATCTCCCAGTGCTAGTGGCAAACCACCGAGTATCATGTCCCAGAGAATTCACTCTCCCTGATTTCGGTCTCCCATAAGGAAGGTCTCTTGAAGAAGTCAAAAATACCAGCATACGAAGTCCGGCTCGCAGATTCAGCTTCACTTCGACCTTCAAGTTTCGGTGCAGAAGAGAAGGCAGGCGAAGGGAGCCTCGACAGGGCGAACGGTAACCTCTCGGTATCAATGCTCTTCGCATCAGACTCGGACCTGGCTGAGTCGGATAGCACTTCCGGACGAGGAGTCAAAGGAATCGCCTCGAGTACCGTTTCTGAGAAGGACGTGCTTTCTCGAATCTCTAGGAACTGTTGACTAGGTTTCTGATCTTGATCTCGGGGTTGGGAGAACGGGAGAATTGGAGTTGGCATATTTGCTTCGCTCCCTGTATCTCGAACCATGAGAGGAGGTCGCCGAAGAGCTTCATCATCATCTTCTGCAGCCTCAATGCCGATAGTAGATGATAGGTCCACAGTGGCAGGATTTGGGCCTTGAGGGATCCTAGGCGACAAACCTCGATGCCGAATACTACTGGTCCGACTTCTAGTATCCAAGGCGGAAGCAGAAGACCTAGAGCCAGGGGTGTACAGAGGGCGAGTATCCATCATTCAAGGCAGGAGGAGGACAAAAAGAGTGTTGAGGTGTGAATATCAATATTGGGTCAGCGCAGTCCCGAGGTCTAAGGTGGCAAAAAGTCAGATAGGGCTGACACAAGTCCAATATTCACATCTCGGGCTGTTTCAGGACTCACCACTTAGTATCGCTATCGCCAGGGCTGACAGACAGCTTGCACTATACAGAACGTCTATTGAGGCTGCCGTATCGGAAAAAGTGGCTGACGGGACTCGCTCTACGAGTTCCTGTCACCATGGTGGTACGAATGAAAGAAGGATCGGCATCCGAAACTGCATAGATGTCGAACCGCTGGAACTACTAGCAGTACCCACACACACGATACAAACATTTACACCTTGCCCAATGATCATTTGCAAGGAAAACATCAACGCGCAATCTTCCTCAAGTTTCCATACATACACCTCACCAGGTACACAACATCATCTGCTCACTGCGCAAATGAATCCCGCCTTGTATATGAGGGAGTAAATCGCAAGCTCAGATTATTCACGGCAAATGGAAGAGAAATGCAAAAGAGACATCCACGAAAATGCGGAGCCAGCTAGATTATCGAGTGGACCAGATACGAGATGCACGGGCACGGCACTTGAAACAATCCTATGTGATAAATCTACGACTGCACAGCACCGTCCCCTCTCAAATTTTAGATGCACTGTCAAGGCAAGTTGAGCTGAAAGATATTGGCAAGGTATCGTATGGTATGACTCACCACTCCCTGGGCTTTGCTTCCTGCGCTGTTCATGATGAGTGCAACGATCAGACCTACGACAAAGCTTCAACATCAAATATTCCTTCAACTTGTCCACACTACACTCACCATAAAGACCCAGCACTTCAGCGAAAATGAGAATAAGAACCTATATCAACCACGTAAGCAAAAAAAAAGAGTGTTTCAAGTTACGAAGAAAAAATAAGAGTATTCGTACCATTCCGACAAACAGACGGGGTTGTTGAGCAGTCCCGCGCACACCAGCGTCACCGACTATGCCAATGGCGAAACCAGCCGCGAGACCAGCGAGACCGACGGACAGACCGGCGCCGAGCTGGACGAAACCGACGAATAGGGGTTGTTTGTAGTTCACTGTGCAGTTATACACACACGTATGTCAGTATACAATGCAATCTTTCAGCGACGTAATGTCGCTAATGGCTGCCTCGACGTACAGTCACCAGAGATGAGCACCGATACGACGAGACCGTAGATCTATTCCAACGAACATGTGAGTTGAGCGTGACATGTGGCGAAATGCGTATTTTGCGGGGAAGACGTACGGCAATGATACCAGCCATGACGACTGGAATAACACACCTCATCATGAGGTCTGGTCGGAGTACTGACATGGCCGAAATACCAACGCCAGACTTTGCCGTTCCATAACTGTAACAGAGACGAGTCGTCGTGAGTCGCGCCGTGTTCAAATTCCTCGTGTTTGGCTGTGAACGCCACGATGGAACGAGGAAGCGTACCTAGCACCAATTGCTGTGAAAACAGCTCTTTAGAAACCTTCATCTCTTCCATGAGTGGCCGTATGATAGCTTACAGGTAAAGACAATTGCACATGTGCATCCCTAAAATGCACAAAATCTACATCAGTCCAAATCCAACATACGTACGACTCGCTTCGCTTGTGGCGGCGCGTAGTCCGTCTAGCTCAACAAAAGCGACGCACCATAGCACCGAAGAAGGGAGCGTAGACTGGACAGTATTCCGACATTTTTCTTCTGAGGTATGCGGTAGGGAAAAGAAAGTTAGTTGAGATTTAGGTGTTGGTGACGATGTAGAGTAAAGCGAAAGCGGTGAAGAGAGGTGCGTGCCGGCGTCACACACGTGTCACACCAGGTGATTCGTTCGGACGATGCCGTCGACGCGAATCACACATTGAAGCGGAGATTGTAAGATCTTCGCGTCAAATTGACATTAATGAGAAAATATTACAGTGCGATGTTCGAAGAGCAACTTGGATAAGACGACACGATTTGATAAGATCTTGACCTCTGACGGCGACATCTGGACATTGGGAGAGGTACGAGCTCCGATAATTCCAAATTCCCTGAGCACACCTGAGCATTTCTTTCGTCGTCACCACGAGCCAATGATACGTCTCTTGTCGCTTAGTCATCCATCTGATTACACCGGTCTTCGTCATCCATATTCTCAATCCTTGTCTCGTGACTTCACGTGTTTATTCCTTGCATCCCGTATTTTAACCTGCAGGCTGCAGCCATCGACCGTGAAGCAAACATTTACGACAATTTTCTCCTCAAAAGCTTTCGCGCGTTTGCATAGAGCGATACCGCTTTCTTCTGCCTTTCTTGCATCGGCATCTACATCTCCTGGGTCAGCGACAAATTCGACGCTCAATAATCTCTGTGGGAATAGAAACTTGAAAAGCACGATGGCACCTCTCAATGGTACGGCAGGACGAAGCTCCAGGATGCACTCAAAAGTGGTACGTATAGATATTTTGTTTCTGTATGATGGTGCAGATGACTGACGATGAGATGTTAGGTGGTGATCGGCTCAGGTCCTGCGGGACATACGTCGGCCATCTACCTGGCACGAGCCAACCTCAACCCTGTCCTCTTCGAAGGTTTCCTCGCCAATGGCTTCGCAGCTGGTGGTCAACTCACCACAACGACCGAAGGTCAGTCTTCTAACATGCATATATGTACCCAAGTCTTACCCTGGCAACCCACACAGTCGAGAATTTCCCTGGGTTCCCAGAGGGGATCATGGGCCCGGAACTCATGGAGAAATTCCGCGCTCAGTCTTTACGATTTGGGACGAACATCATCACAGAGACGGTGTCCAAGATCGACCTGTCGCAGCGTCCGTTCCGGTACTGGCGCGAGGGTGCGGAGCACGAGGAGCCCGAGACCGCCGACACGCTGATCATCGCCACCGGCGCGAGTGCGAAGCGCCTGCACCTCAGAGGCGAGGACAAGTACTGGCAGAGCGGGATCAGCGCCTGTGCGGTGTGCGATGGCGCCGTTCCGATTTTCCGAAACCGGCCGTTGGCAGGATCGGGGGTGGTGACTCCGCTGCAGAGGAGGCGACATATCTGACAAAGTACGGCTCGCATGTGTACGTGCTTGTCCGCCGCGACGAGCTGCGCGCGAGCAAGATCATGGCGAAGCGTCTGCTTTCTCACCCCAAGATCACCGTCCTCTGGAACACCGTCGCGATCGAATGCAAGGGCGACGGGAACCTGCTGAACGCGCTGCGCATCAAGAACACCGTCACTGGGAAAGAAGACGACTTGCAAGTGAACGGGCTGTTCTATGCTATTGGTCACGAGCCTGCCACTGCTATCGTGCGAGGACAGGTACAGACCGATGCGGATGGATATATCGTCACTGTCCCGGGTACGACGCAGACTTCAGTCAAGGGCGTTTTCGCCGCCGGAGATGTTCAGGACAAGCGTTACCGACAGGCGGTCACCTCTGCTGGAAGCGGCTGCATGGCTGCTCTTGAGGCGGAGAGATTACTCGCAGAGGAGGAAGCCGGCGAGATTTAGATACTTATGGTTGTCTGTTAGAGAGTATATCCCACTTGACTGAGTTCGCTATATGCATAGACCTTGTTGCTTTTATTGTTGTATGCAGGGGAATAAATAGTTGTATAGATCTCATCTCACTTACATGTAACTGACACGTCATTTCAGAAAATCGAAATTTACTTCAATTTATTACAACTTGCTTTCTATTTACCATGTCCGTCTGGCTCTCGTCGTTATTCTTCCTGTTGTTTACCCTAGCACCTGCTTTACTGCTTCGAATATATACGACTCGTCTAGCAGAGGGAAATGTACGACGGCGGCGAGCAATACTGAGTGCTCTGGGCGTACCAGAGTCAGACCAGACGCGACACACGCTGGTCGGGTTCTTCCACCCTTACTGGTCAGTAACTTGAGGGCGCTTGTTCTTTGCTATCCGGCTGATTCTACGAAGGGTGCTAATGTAGCAACGCCGGTGGGGGCGGGGAACGCGTGTTATGGACGGCCGTCGCGCTTTTACAGCGTACAGATCCGCATATCGTTAGTGTTGTGTATTCCGGTGACGGGACGGCGGGGAAGGAGGAGATCATCAGTAAAGTAAAGGTACGCCTACTCGGTGCATTCTGGATGATAGATTCACAGGTACTCAGTGTTGTTGTCCATCGTTTACTTGCACAGTCCCGATTCAACATTTCACTCGACCCGACAAAGCTGCACTTCGTCTTCCTGCAGCCTCGATATCTAGTCGAAGATGCGTCTTGGCGACATCTCACACTCCTCGGACAGAGCTTGGGGTCGATGTACCTCTGCATGGGAGGCACTCACGCAGCTCATGCCTGACCTCTACATTGGTGAGCTCTACACCTCAACGACCTACTCGTTAAATGAAAAATGATGATACTCTGGCCAAGATACTATGGGCTATGCATTCACATTCCCCGTCGTACGGATCGTAAGCGCAGGCCGAGTCCCCGTAGGCGCATACGTGCATTACCCAACAATCAGCACAGATATGCTCGCACGAGTGCGGGACGCGTCGAGGTAATTACGCCAACGCGCAGAGGATCTCGGGCTCTGCTGTCCTCAGCTTTCGCAAAGCTTCTGTACGTTCCATTTTCCGTTACGTTGAGATGTTCAACAACTCACACTTGTAATTGACTCGTGGAATCAAGGTATTACCGCATATTCATGTACACCTACGCTTGTACACTCCGATGCGCGTCTTTCCTCATGGTCAACTCAACTTGGACAAAGTTCCACATTAACTCGTTGCTAGCGCACCAGGATGCGCCATTAGACGCACTTTCCAGTATATTGGATATTTTCGTATTGCTCTCTCAGCATATTCTGAAGCTTCCTACGAATTACGACCGGCCCAGTTCTGCGAAGATCGTCTACCCGCCTTGCGAGACACAAGAGCTTGTGGATTTCCCTTTGGAGGGAAGGGAGAAGCTCATACTAAGTGTAGCTCAATTCAGGTAAGCACAGCTCACTACTTGCTATAAATCAACGAACTGGACTATTCACTCCGTAAAGACCTGAAAAAGACCACGCAGCCCAGCTTCATGCTCTCGCAGAGCTCTTCAAAACACATCCCGAACACCGGAAAGACATCCGACTCATTATGGTTGGCGGATGTCGGAACGCAGAGGACGAAGCGCGCGTCGAAGGTTTGCGAGCTCTCGCAAAAGACCTTAGTGTTTCGGTGAGTCTTCTAGCGAGGTCTAATAATGGATACGCCAACCTAATCCTATACTATTAATCTGTGTGATCGATGAAGGAAAACGTCGAATTCGTGTTGAACGCCCCCCATTCTGAGGTCCTGTCGTGGCTCTCCCGTGCGAGTATCGGCATCAGCACGATGGTAGACGAGCATTTTGGGATCAACGTTGTTGAGTTTATGGTGCGATGCTCCGAGTTACTACCTATTTGAGAGTACTAATGTGTTGACAACGTTAATCCTTAAGGCGGCGGGTGTGATCCCAGTCGTACACGCCTCGGCAGGACCTTTGATCGATATTGTCGTCCCGTACAAGGGAGAACCAACCGGTACATACATCCTCTATCATCAACTTATCTTCATCATGATAGCTTACCACGTCATTCCATATATACACAGGCTACCACGCAACCACGCCCGAGACGTTCAGCACAGCTCTTCACACCGCCCTGTCCCTCTCGCCGTCAGAGGACTTCGCTATGCGCAAGCGAGCGCGTACATTGGCCTGCGAGCGATTCTCGCGCAGAGGGTTTGAGCAGGCTTGGGAGGAAAGCGGATGGAGAAGATGGTTGCCCTCCTCGACGCATTCGGCTTCGTAATCATTTTTCTTAGCCGAATAAGTTGGGTATAGTAGATTGGTCCAATAGGATACGACACGATTCGAACTTGGCGAAGCGCCGTTCGTTTCAGGAAACAGGGGTTTCAATTTGTCTGGGACTCGGTTTTGAGTCCAGGAATTATATAACGGGATCGCTGAACAAGGAATAGAGGGAGCTCGGGATAAAAATACGTGAGTTATTTCCTTCGTTCGAGATTTTGCTTCGATGGAAATGCAGTGTACTCAGACGATATAACACGATTTGAGTAATTCACACTTGGGTGAAGGCCCGTTTATTCGAGGAAACAGGGGCTTCAGTCAATCTGGGACTGAGCAATAGTAATACATCTTTGAATTCAAGAATCATGTAACGGGACAGAGCAGCAAGAAATACAATCAAAAATCAAATGCATAAGTAATACTCCAACCTTCCGTTGCTCAACAGCTTTCTTTTCTGGACATAGACAGACGCTTACTCCTCAACCAGAGTCAACTTCAAAGGAAGCTGTAGAGTTGCCATACTACCTGGCTTGTTCAACACAGGCGACGAGATAAAGTTCATCGCCCAGAAGATATCCGGACCAGGTTCGAAGACGAGTTTCTCGAGTAAGATGGTGAGCGTCATTTCTATGATAAGACAAACAGGTTAGTCAGTCAGTCGAATTTGGGCGTTATGAAGTGGAGAGATCTGAATTCACTCATTTCCATCTCAGCAAACTTGAATCCACTAGACAAAGTTAGGATCAGTATGAGCATGGTCACATCGGACTCTGTAAGAGAGATGTTCTCACATGCATGCTCTGCCACCACCAAGGAACGTCATCCTATAGGTCATTCTTAGCCTCGGCCTGAATGCAATCAGAAAGGGGAACGATAAGGGTGTACTTACGTCGATGAGTAAATGCCTGGGAGGCGCACTTTAGTCGCACTTTCTGGTAAGGGCTGCATCCAGCGCTCAGGTTTCCACTCCTCCGCATCATCACCCCATACACGCTTATTAGTATTCGCACCAATGACTGAGATGATCACATTGGTGTTATTTTTAATGGGGATCTGCTTTATCTCAGTTTTCCCGTCTGCAGACTTGATGGGCCAGAGCAGTGGGAGGACAACGTCTTTCCTAGTTCTAACAGAAATATAAAGCTTAGTTGCTACTAACTCAAGGTGGCCAGTAAGGTGAAGCGGGATAATACGCACGTGCGATTGAGCTGGGGAACAGGAGGGAACAATCGTAACGTCTCACGACAGACGGCATCCAAGTATGGAAGACCCATAAGAGTGTCATAATCCATATCGCCATATTTCTTGCGGGCATCAATCACTTCTTCGCGAAGTTTTGACTGAGCTTCGGGATGATGGGCCAGCTCATGAAGAATGCGGCATAAGGCAGAGGTTGTAGTGTCGTGACCAGCGAAAATGAATGATCTCAAAGAGAAAGTCAGAACCAATGTTCACATTTACTCATCTGGAGTGACTGAACGAACCCCATGTGGCCCAGTAATTCCGATTCAGGCATTCGATCTTCTTCGTTTGCCTCCGCATTTGCTCTCACTATGATTGAATGCAGTCAGTGGCTCCTCGTACATGACCGTGAGGAGCATCTTACAAAGAACACTCATGATATCGTTCCCATGACCGACGGGTTTGTGAATGAGATCCTCCTCATCTATGCCTTGTATCTTCTCCTGCAGAATGTCACTCGCGCACTTGGTGACAATATCCGAGACCCTCATTGCAGTTTTGATAATCTCAAATGGGGACATTTCTAGAAGTTTCCTTCGGAAGACGGGCGTTCCGACCTTGACCGCATAGGGAAGCAATTGGCGGTGAAGGAAGAGGCGAGCGTTGATTGGACTATTTGAAATGTCAAGAGTTCCCGCCTTTTACTCATGTACATCGAAAAACGCACCCCAATGATTTCATCGCGTCGCTGTATTGGTTTCCAATCGTCTCATCAAATGCGTTGAAAGTATACCCGAGTCCTCCCTGACCAACATACTCTAGTGCAGCACGAGACATCCATTTCATGACATCTACAGTCTCATTGCCGCCACGGACTTCATTAATCAATATCTCTCGGAGCTTTGAAGGACATAAAAGTGTCAATATGATAAGCAAGCACGAAACATCTGAATCATACCTGATGACATATAGGATAGAAGATCTGCAGCAGGCCACGCATGTGTTTTATGGAGAAAACGGGGTTGAGAATCTTCCGAGCTCTTCTGTGTTCATCGCCTATTGCGGAGCGTTAGTTTACGCCAATTCAAGTGATGAACAGCATCACCTATGGTCGAAAAAAGACTTTTTCCGAAATAAAGATGGTTGGATCTGCAGTAGTGAAAATTTAGTAATAGCTTCAAATCAAAGATGTCAGGACGTACGTTAGAAACATGGCTGTTTCTTCGTACACGTATTGATCTTTGACAATAATATGGTGCAGTGCAAGCGGGTCCGCAACATACAGTTGCTCGTCCTGAGGCTTTAAGTATACAATATTGAAGAGACCTGAGAACATCGCTCACTCCGAACAACATCGTAAGTCTTGCAATTCCTCCATAGTTGCGAATCAGATTTCGGTGAAACTCCCAACCTGATACGCTATTGAACACTTGAGAGAAGTTACCTGCAGGATCAAGGTTTAAGTCGTTCAGAACGTGAGGACCATGCAATGTAGATGAATAGGCACATTTTTATTTGGGGAATTATAACATACCTTTCCACCAGGAGGTGGCTTGAGGACCAGGAATGGCTGATAGAGGCGACTTCACAATGAAAGGTCGAATCACGCGCCACAGTAAGAGTGATACTAGAGAAAGCACACAGACTGTAGTAATGGGGATGCTCATGGTGAGTTAAGATAATGAGTACGAGGGTTGGTTAAGGTCTCTCAAGATCTTATAAACTCCAGATGTGAGAAACCATCGTCTATTGCGTCCACACGAAGCAAATGGGAGACGGTCCTTCCGGAAATACGTTGGAGCCCCGGGCGCGATGCATCGGCTGAGATATTGCCCTGGCTTGAAGAGAACTCTCGGGATCAGAAGAATAAGCTTTCCATCGTCATACTCATTACACTTTATCAGTATGAGAGGCTAGAAAAGAGTGGATAAAGAAGTCCAGTGGTCCCTCGGAGAGCGACCAGAAGCAAAGTCCATTTCCAATTGAATCGCGACCAGAGACAGATTAGTAGAGTTCCTTACTATGCAAGGGAAGATCAGCTAGTCCCGAAGAATGGTGAGCCACAAAGCTGGCGGATGCATTGATCCTGGAACTCCGCGGTTTTACAGGCTGGAAACGCTGATTCTCCAATGCAATCTGGCCATATACCATCGTCCCTCGTAGACCACAACGAGCTGCCTGGTAAAATCGTACTGACAGATATCTTACTAGGGAATCGGCGAATGCATGTGACTTTGGTTTGCATCTTGGCGAGTGCTGCAGTATGGAAGAAGTATCGAAGAGCCCCTTTCTTCCCTGCTTCCCGATATTGTATGAAAATTGCACGTTTACTACCTTTCGGGACCTCGTGTTGTCCGCGTAGTTCTCCTGGAAACATTCTCACGTTCCATTTCATGAGGTGATTTCATTCTTCAATAATCTCTGATTAGTACAAGGCATGAAGAAATAAAATGCACGACACGGACAAGATAAGCAGTCTTGATTCGCATCGTGCCATACGTCAGCATGCATTGTTGTCAGCTTCGGCGAGGTTACCTCGCACAAGCAGCACGACGCTTGCGTATGCCCGGTATATATCTGCAAATATTACAACATGTTAGTCCCTAGCAAGGCACATCGTACGATACTCTATACCTCGCACATAGTCCAGCTGCTTGTAGAACATGGACGTCCTCGGAGCCCTGGTCATGGAATTCTTCGCTCGTTTCCGTGGATGTAAATATCAAGATACCGAATGGCAATCTGATAGTGGGGAAGATACACATTTAGACGGGCGCTCGACTCGTTTAGGCACAAATAGACCGGAAGAGCATGGTCATGCATACACTTTGGAGCCGCGTCGGAAAGAGGATGACCGTACAGCATGGGGAAGCTACATGGAAAGAGCTCCGCCGATTCTACCAGCGCACACGTGGATTCCAGGCTTTGAAGACGAGTTACTCCTAGCGGCCAGAAGGCAGTATAACGAGCTTGACGGGTATAACTCCGACGAGGGTGATAGTGAGGACGAGCATCACAGTAGCCAGGATGACGGTGATAGCAGGAACGGAAGAGCTAAGAGGCTCGGCGACGCGTTTACTGGCAGTACTAGTGGCAATGCAAATGCGCCGACGCGTCGTACACGTGACAATTTCCGCTTTCCATTTACTTTTTCTATTTCTTTTTCTTCCGAGTCGTCCATTTGGTCATCATTGTTACCCACGATATTATCAATTCTGTCGTTCCACCATGGGAACTCATCTGAGCTATTTGGTTCAACCACGCGCCCTGCGACGACGACGTTGCGCGGGTCTGTACAGAGCAGTGATAACGAGAGAACTTCCAGGAGGCACTCGACTGCCTTGAGAATGGCCACAAAGACACATCTCTGGATCTCCTTGTGGTTTCTACTCACTGCTCCCGTGATTTTTTGGGATGTAGGGTTTTGTTTTATGCGGTAAGAAGCATTTCGCGTTTATTTTGGATAACATTCTTAACTGGTCTTCAGTCCAAGGTCATTCAAAGGCGGAGACCTTCATTGGATTTGGAAACCTTATGAAATATACCAAAACGTCGATTTAGTTTATGGTGTCGAGGCGTACAACCGCGGGGATGGATTTGCCAATGCTCAATGTACGTATGCCACGTCACTCTTCAGCTGACGGGAAGACGTGACTAGAATACTTGCTCTAGCCTTCTTGAATGCTATCGAAACAATCCTCAACCTATACTATCTTTATGCACAACACATACTTGCTTCACCTGCAGCGCCGCTCGTTGGATTCGCGGCTGCGGTCATGACACTGAGCAAGACAGTCCTTTATTGGGCGCAAGAGTATTTCTGTGGAGGGTGTGCCATTGGACACAATGACCTCTCGACTCTTTTCTGGTTCTGGATCATTCCGAATGGGTGAGTACTATGTACAAACATGTATCTTCCTTTGAATTGCCTGCTTATCGAAATCAATTCAGACTTTGGCTAATTTTCCCATCTCTCATCATCGCACGCTTGTCTCGCGATATAGCTGATGGACTCACTACTGCAAGCAAGGTCAAGGTCGCTAAGAAGGATTGAGTAGTAAGGCATTGCCTGGATGGTCTTCGTTAATTGTTCTAATGGTACTTTATTTGTCCAGGTTGACTATCGCGGTCGCTTTAAACGTTATTCAGCCTAACGGACTCACGTGTAACGGTGCTTTACGGCATCTATTCGGTCTCACTTCTTGAAGAAAAGACGAAAAACACAGACTCTATTTCTATTCTATACCAGGGAAGTTCGTATCCTATCTTGCGGCTATTCACGATGTTACGAGCATAGTGGAGATATCAAATATAGCTTTCATATTCAGACTCCTGAAAGAGTTGCAAGAACGCCACATCCAGGAAGGAAACGAGATTTATCGGCAACTATCACTTACCGATTTCGACGTTCACACATACCAATCGCAACACTCAATTTTGCGGCTTGTATGTGCCCTTCCACATCCGCACCACCTTCGCAGTTTCCAAAAGAATAAAGATAACGAATGCACTCTTCGTCGCCAAAAGCCGTTTTCCCACCGTTTCCCGCGACCCTGTCTCTCACGACATCACCTGGGAAGCTCCTCGTTATTCTAGCCCACCATCTCTGCCCAGGACTACATAAAACACGCAATGTTCGCAATTACTAGTTGCTTCTCCCGTTGGTTTGTACACGCACACTTCGCCATGAATTGAACCAATCGCGCCAATGAGGGACTTGTGTAAGTCCGCAAACGCCAAATACCTCGCGCGCTCTGTAGTTTAATTTCATTGGTTTCTGTGAATCGTGCTGTTTTCCCTCGCTGGAGCTTTGCACACGCGGCAACGCGTATTTAACGATTTCATGTGTCCTCGGAGAAGGTTCTCCTTCTCGTTCCTCTTTCCTACATAGACAGCCGGTTCTGCATTTTTTGAGTCCAGATCTTTGCGAAGTATCCTCAAATCTCGGTGACTCATGGATGTACCATCAAATTCCGATACAAGTGGTTATTTGACTACACGAGTAAGTAACAAAGAACCACAGGGACTAATACGCTTTACTTATTCGTCGGACTATCTAGTATGCAATTGGTAATAGTCGAAAATCTTGATCATGAGCATTACTCTATCTAACTCGTCCGATCCGAATCTTAGCTGGAACATTTGCTTTATACGTGCGTTTCATAGCTTCAAGATGAAGTACAAACTAGACAACAGTGGAACATTTAGATGTATGAGTATCTCTTGACTTTCGGTGACGAAGTGAACTCTGGATCTGCATTGCATGTTTGCTTACATTACTAACTCGTGCAATTCATAGGTGCGACTCGTATGGTACTCGCGCATGTCCATGGTCAAGGCGCTTTTCTTCATCAATCGCTACCTTCCTTTCACTTTTACTGTGCTCGCCGTATACAGTACGCATTTCCTATACTGCACAACGACCGATTTAGCTGAGCAGTAAAGTTAAGCATATATTTGGAATCCGGATGACGGAGTACGTCGCATCTTCCTTCGGTCCGAATTTTATGCCTCACTTCTGTGTTAGTTATGTCGAGAACTCTTTGCTTCCCTTACACGTGTGTCCTAGTCCTATCGATTTTTCGGCTCTAAGCTGCTCACAGTCACATCAGTACTATCTGCAACAGGAGTAGTATTCGCAGAAAGTATTAGGCTCTTTTTTCATTTTGGTTTATGCTCCCGACTAATAGATATAATCATTAGCGGTTCTTGCACTGAGAGTGTACATTATATGGGAAAGATCGAGGAGGATACTTTTCTGTTTATCAGCACTGATTCTGGTAGGCTCTGCACTCTTCCCAAGGCAAGTCTGAGATTTATTAAATCCTTTCGGCATCTGGTAAAGGCAGGTGTTGCTGGAGGATATTACGGTACAGTGCGATACATCAGAGTTGCTTCTGGTATGCTAAATGGTATTTTACTCCTGTTCTACTGACGATTTTGGCCTTTGATATTACGGTAGTCTCGAAGCTCGATGCATTTGTAGACGGATGTGTCGTCCGTACCGACAATAGGGTGTCCGAAGCGATCAGCTACGGTTTGATTCTCTTGTACGAAGCGTGTAAGTTGCTCCATAGAGATTGTGCACGCGTGAAGAACTCTAACTGATTTTCTGTCTAGTTGTCTTGGCACTTATGCTATACAAACTATATCGACGTAAGGTCTAAGTCTCGGAATCATTCTCTTGTACATTATCAAGCTCTCTACCCTGAACCAGACCGAATAGTTTCATCGACACTTATGAGAATCGCTTATGGAGATAGTAAGTCTCGGTGACAATAAAGCCAAACACTAATCTAATTCCTTTGATAGGTGTATTCTACTGTTCATTCATCCTCCGTAAGTAAAAATTTGAATACTGAGCGCTCGGAAATAGGTGCCTGGAAACTAACTACCTCTGTGATAAGTTATCACCATCAGCAACCTCATACTTCTCGCCGTCGGATCTGTGAGTGTTTAGTCTACATGCTGCAGTTGTATTCCTCGATACTCACATTATTTCATTCTAGGAAATATTGTGCCATCTCCTTCTCTTGTACGTTTTATATCTCGTACTCACGTTTCCACCTCGAAGTAAAGACTGGTGCTAACTACACGGAACAGGCCACAGGCTGCGTTGCATAATATCCTCTGCAACCGATTACTCCTCCGCCTACGCAGTGTGAACACTTCCCTTTCCGAAGAAGGGTTTTTATCAATACACGTTTCCGGACGACTGGATTCTCTTATCCCACTTTCCGATTTGGATAGCAAGGATGATACTGTCGCTTCTAGAACGTAGATTTGTACTTACTTTTTTCCTTCTTGACCTTTTTGCTTATCAGAGCTTGCTTGTATCATTAATTTTGTTCTGTAGCCCATCGTATTCGATTGGCTGTACAACGTCGGTCCAGCCAACTATTGGATTTTCATTGTACAAATATATTGGAAGTAAACAAGGATTTCCACTAGTCCGAGGGTACGAGTGTAGCATTGATTCCTCATACAAGCTCCAGCCAAAGATGTTCTGCTGTTTTATTCCATTTTATTTTGAACTACATCGAGGCACATAACAAGGGGTATGCATGCCTATGTGAGTAGATATGGCGTATTTAACGATACGCTCGAAAGCCAAGCAAGTACAACAAAACCCAAAAGCCCCGCCAACGACAGCCAAAGAACATACACACATATCAGGAAAGAAGTCGGCTTCAGAAAGCCTTGATCCGAGAGGACGGACTTGTGGAGGAAGACTTGGAGAAATATACGTGAGAGATGGTGTGGATGAGAGAGTGCAGGAGTGTAGGGTAGGGTCAATAGCATCACAATTGCGTGCATACAAAATGGAGTGATCTGAAGGAAGGTGGACTTGATTAAAGAGGCTCTAATAGATAACGGTGACAGCAAAGTCCAAGATGAGGGCGGAGCAACAAATAAAAGAA
The DNA here is from genome assembly GCA_009806525.1 of Sanghuangporus sanghuang. Classification (NCBI taxonomy): domain Eukaryota; kingdom Fungi; phylum Basidiomycota; class Agaricomycetes; order Hymenochaetales; family Hymenochaetaceae; genus Sanghuangporus; species Sanghuangporus sanghuang. The sequence goes on along the minus strand of VVIT01000013.1, from coordinate 333,596 downwards.
TAAAAAGCCTAGCAGAGGAAAGACAGTGGAATGGGAAACCGTAGGATGTATTGAAAGAGTGACAACAGTTCGAGAAAAGCCTGGAATGAAACTGAACGAAGAAAAGCAGTGCAATTAAAATGTTAAAAAAAGTCTGCTTTCCTTTGAAGTGAACGAGTTGCACAGAATGGATGAGAGCGCGTCGTGGGAGTCAGGATCTATACGAAGACGGCGAGAAGAACGATCACCGGTACGTAGGTGACGAAGAATAGAGCCGAAGCAACGCGACAACGTAAACGCCACGCTTTCGCCTCTACGGAAAGAAAAATAACGAATGAAACAACCGGTCAATTCGGCGTCGCTCTGAACAGTCAAGTAATTCTCACCTCGTTCATAAAATGGATCATCCACGACGACAGCTTTTTCGGTATCCGTTCCAACCATCCGCGTTTGAGGTATTCTCCAAAAACTCGCGAGCCACCAAAGTAAAGGAAATACAAACCCAAACCAGAACGCCCAAGCAGCAAAAGGTGATCCCCTATCATCAAACGAGGGAAATCGCAGTGTCCATCCAATCTCTCGCTGGGGCGGGGGTCTTCGCGGATCTCGCATGTGGAAAGAGCTCAAGCGATCGACTGACGGAGCGCGTGGCGTTACGATTGCAGAAATCGGTATGGACGCCTGAGAGAGCGACCGTCGACCGGGAAACGCGATTGATGACGACCCCGAGGGGGCAGCAGACATGACGCGAGATGTACGCGACGCGCGCGAGACAGGTCGGGGAGGGACGACTTTGCTGTCTGAGTGTGGCATGGCTGACCGTGAACTACCACGGCTGGAGACAGAACCCAGATGATGTGGGACCGTGGATCCTGGACGAGAATGATCAGGCGTGGTCATCGGTGACGATAGCCGAACACGTTTTCTGCTCTTTTGGGACTGGAAAGATTGAAACGAGGATGGTGCATGCGACACATTCGAATCGCGGCGGGGTTCTGCTAAGGAGCTAGAAATCAGTGTCAAGACCCAAAGTAGGGCAGAAAGGGACGTACCATCAGCAGCGAGGACCTCCACCTTCTTGTTTTGCGGAGCTCGCACGTCTGGAGGACTAGGACTTCCATCTTCAGATTCTTCTGCCTTCCTCTTCCCTTTACTTTTAGCTGTCTGTGGCGGAGGGGTCGGGACCTGCAACCCGTATGTTGCTTCTGGCAACCCACCAGAATTGTGCCTGGATCCTCCTGGAGAACTATGCGGCGTTGGTGCAATCACCGACAGCGAAGGCGCGTGCAAGTAAGATGAAGATCCAGCTGTCTGGTATGTGGACTCAGACTCCGATTTCTTCATTGGCGTACTCGGTCGTCGCAAAGCATCCCCACTAAGATCCCCTCCGCTCTCCTCACGCGAAATAAACTCCTGCAGCTCAGCTGATTCCCAATTGATTTTGTTTTCGCTTTCAGAACGCTTATGGTGCGTCGCCACCCCGGTCGCACCCATTACCGAGTCTGACTTGTTCGTGTCCAGAGCGTTATCATCCGAAGACTGGGATTTGCTATTTTTTTGTGCCGCCACGCTGGGGGCTGAAGGCGTCGAAGAGACTTGCGTGGCGGTGGTCTGCAGCCTGTCGCTGCGACCCGGCGCAGACGACGTCGAGGACGAAGGCGGCACGGTGGATGAATACAAGTGCGCAGACGAGAGACGGCGTTCTGAGATGCTTGGCCTAATAATTAGTCTCTCATTGAGTTTATGTCCGTGGGAAACACGTGGTGCGCCTCGTTTCAAATTTGCAGGTGGACCATCTCTGTTTTGGGTGTCACGCATACCCACCGGTTGCAGACCCGGCGTCGTTGTAGCTGGCGTCGACGGTGCGTCCTGTCCATACGAATGCGAATGCAACATCAGATCTTCACCCAGCGAGAGTCGTAGGATCTCTCGGGATACCTCAGCAGGCCAGCCAAATTCGGTCGTTTGCTTCGGATCTGCGACGACACCGGCAGTAGCCGCACGAGAATTCCATTCTGCACTTTTGCGTCGAACGGGGATCTTAGAAATACTGGTTGATGATCTTATAGATGTCAGTTTCTGCTCAAGCGCTCCAATCGCAGGTGTGGTTGTACGTCTCCTGGATGTTCGTGGTAGATCAGACTTGGTTCGTTTCATTCGGCCTTTATTTGGAGTTAGACGTGGAATTCGGGAGCGACCTGATGTCCTAGGACTTCGTTTAGCCAGTGAACGAGTCCGGGAAGATGCTGAAGTCTTTGGCGTGGAGTGAAAGGCAGGAGCTGGAAAGGATGGAAAGTCGACTGGGTCAAAATGTGGAGGCGTTGGATACCCAAAAGTTCCAGGAGACGGCGAGTAGTAGACACTCGTCTGCGTGTTTTGTTCTTGTATTTCTGGAGACGGGTACAATGCTGGAGACGAGTATGAAAAGTTCGGTGGCCTGAGCGACTCTAAACTTTCGACTGGCTTCGGTGACCACGACAACACTGCATCTGTAGTACTTGATGGGTGGAAATTAGCGGCGATTACCCTGCCATTGTTGTTCCGGCTGTTGTTGTCTCTGCTGCTGATTGTATGCGTCCTCTCGGGCACTTGTGGACAAGGACTGTCGTCTTGACCGAATGTTGACTGACCTGTACCGAGTCCAGAACCGAACGACGCGTAGAGCGCGGAATCGTTCGTCGAGTGCGCTAGTCGCTGTGCGTCCCTTACCTGCTCATTCCCGTAATCGTTCTCCGAGTCCGAGTCGTCATAAAGATATACTTCCTTCTGCGCCTCCGCGACGCGTTCATGAGACTTGAGTGCCTCTTCGACAGATGCAAACAGAGCACTAAGGTCCGGATAGATTTTGCTGTCTAGCTCAATATTGCGGCTAGGTGATTCTGGCGACGCGTCGTCTTCCACTGCAGTATGCGCGTCGCGTCTCTCATTTCGCGCGAGGTTCGTCGCGATAGACTTGATAGGAGAGTTTAAAGATGAGTTTGGTCGTGACCGTCGAAGAGAACGCAGACGTGTCAAGAACGTGGGCATATTTGTCGTGAGTGAAATAAGTTCGTCTAATGTCTGTCGTGAGTGGACGTGTCAGGTTCGTTAGTCAATTATTGGAAATGGTTGCTGCAAATATGAACTCGACGAGAGGGTTGACCTGTTGCAACGCTGGCCAGCACCCGCTAGCGACTCTTGCAGTGTTGAACAGTAACAGGCACTAGTACTGTCCGTCTTGTTGAAAGGAGCGCGTAAAGCGGAAATGAATGAAATTATAAGGACGCGTCGATCAAGACGCGTATCCCACTTCGGTGATGCGCATACAAGGAGTAAGTAGACTACATTCATTCATTCAAGCGACCCTATAACATCTCAAAGCTCACTTCGGATTTCGTTTCGAAACAAGTCAATCTCAATAGCTACAGAGGCTACGAGTCGATATCACAAGAACCGGGTCGCACCGCGCACCACTCCGGTTGCAACGGGGTCGCCTTTACCCCGCGCTGCACCATCCTAAATCGTATATCATGCAAACGTGGCAGCGCACTCGATACGTTCAAAGCAATGCCATTCGAAACCCCACCGCTCCAGAATACCTCTGCCGCGCTAGCTGCACGAGGCCAGACGATGGGGTCAAGGTTTTCCGGCGAGCTCTGTTCGGACCAAAGAGGAATTTGACCTGAGGACGGGACGCAGATTGATAAGCCAAGTCAAACAGACAGATTGGGACTGACCTCCGAGAACCAGTGCGCTCTCCTCACCTGTCAGATTGGCGAGTGGATCGAAAGAATATATCTGGAAAACGACAAAGGGTAATCAGTGTTCATTATGAACATTCCCGACCCATGGAGCCACCGACCTTTTGCCAAGTCTTGAATGGATCACACCAACTGTTGCTACAAGGCTGGTCAGTAAAATTGGTGAGACTTAGTACAGATGAGTCCGTACCCAGATATATCATGTCCAAGCCATCCGCCGCCTCCACAGTCCTTCATAATAATATCATTAAATTAGCCTTCATTTATTGACGTAACAAGGATTACCAGATAAAAATAATCAGAAGGTTGGTGGATCATTCTGTAGCCTCTGGACGTCACGTTCTTTGCGTCTTGGGACGATATCCAGACCCTGGTTTCTATCATCAGGCCAGAAGTCTGAAGCAGATAAACATACATACACCGCGATAGTTGATTTTGGCAGTGTTGTATTATGGTTCAGTATCATATCTAGTATATCCTAAATCTCAAAATCCGCTGCGGCAAAAAAAGGTGGACCTCACCTTGCTTGACGATCGGTGTCTTCCCCTGGCTCCTAATCACAGCATGCGTTTCATGCAGGAACCTATCAAGTGCCTCATCCAAACTCAGTCCCGAATTGTTCAAGTCCTCTTGGGTTTGAGCATCTTGTGCATAACAATTCGTATTTACTTCATCGCCGCCAGTACTGAAAAGCGTTGATCGGAATTTAGAGGAAACAGAAGAGACGAGCGCAACGGAGAAATTGAGCGTCGAGGGGGTTGCGAGGCGCAACTGCCCCGCAGGAGGTTCTATTTTCTTACGTTAGGTTGGGGTGAATGCCTCCGAGAGGAATCGAAGGACGAATTACCGTTGGCGAATTCAGACCATGGACTTGCGAGGTAGCAGGCGACGTGCTTTGGATGCGAAAGCCCGATGGCGGTTTCATGTCCAGGAGTGTCTAGTTCCTAGTGAAATCGTTTAGGCGGTACCAGAGGAGGGCAGGAATGTACAGATTCTCACAAGAACAACATCGATGCCTCTCTGAGCATAATGAGATAGCAATCACACGAAATTCAGTTTATGTATTTCACAATGAATAATACTGACACACCGCGGCAGCATAACTTATCACGTCTTGCACATCATCATCCGAGTAAACTTGCGCGGTTGAGTATGCTCCCATCTTCGACAGCTCAGGGAAGGCGCTAACTTCTAGAGGAAAACTGTGGCTGTCCACAACGTGCCAGTAGAGTGTGTTTAGCTGGTAATTATTAATAACCATCAGCTCCATACTATAGCTTCTGAAAGAGAGGGAGATTTGGTCTACACGAACCTTCACCCAACTCATCGCGTCCAGAGTGCGTTTGATATCAGAAATGGGATAGCTGACTGTCATATCTGTCAGGCAACGTTCTCGGTAGACGAAGAGTTACACGCACAAATTTCGCGAGGTGTCAAGACTAAGCCTCGATATGGCTGTAAAATCATCTCATAAAATTCCATCCAACCGCAGAAACGACTTTGACTCACGAAAGAAGGCGAGTCTTGAACGCGAAGCGGCATACCAACTGCATATACTTGTCCAGAAAACGTATACCATAGCTGTTCGAAGGTCGTTAGTCCACGAAGAAGTCCGAGCGTCGTTGCCCCTCAAGAGTCGCATCGCTTCCGTCAGCTGGAACATTCAGTGAGTAACTCTCGTTTCGTATATCGAGTGATGCTGTAGATTCTTTTGATATGCTCTTTATCAGCGAGCTGTCTCCGGAGATTAAGGAAAGCCGCAGAGTTTGCAGAGTCTTGGAGGAATTGAACGATGGGGTGTCGCTTGATCCACGCCCTACAACCAGTCTCCCGAGATTATCGTTGAATAGTCTTGTTTTGGTCCGATCTATTGCATCAGTAAGGTCTCGGGGAGTTTCCGAGAGCTCAGAGAAAATAGAGAAGTTTCGAGATAGAAGCAGAGTTTCTTGTCCAGTTGTGATAGTGCGGGGAATTGGCCATATTGCAAGCGTTGTTCCAAGCGCACAGAGAACTCGCAGAAAGCTGACAAGTGAGACGCGGTAGTACATGGAGAAGCAAACGCAAGACAAAGATCATCATCCGTAATTTGTTTCAGCCAGTTGTCCGGGCGAATATTGGAAATTACACCGACCTAGCTGTTGTGAGCAGTCATTCATCCCTTCGACACGAACGCCAGGTGCGGCTATCGTCTTGTCCAGGTCATGAGACGGACGCACCCACGATAAAAGACAGAACGAAGCATCTTAGATTTCAGAAGTAAGCGCCAGAGAACGGAAGTGCTGGAATCCACTAAACAGAGATGCAAAGAAGCATCTGACCAACATGTGACATTGAAACGGCAACACGCGCTCGCGATGATGATAAGACAGAAGGTGTGAAGTTCTATGTGCTAAAAGTGAAAACTGCGTCGCGGATATGCACTCGAACGCTCCTATCAGAAGGCCATGAGAAGCTGACGAGCTTCAAAGATTCTTCCACGGTTAGTCCCACTAATGAAAAGGTCAGGATCGTCAGAGTAAGTAAGCAATCTGGAGCACAGTACCATTGTTCTGCAGTACAAAGCTGAGGGTCTTGTAAGGCTCAGATCCACTTCGTCCTTGTCTCGGAGGAGCACCGGGGTGGAAGAAGCTGGTGAAGCTTGAGCCAACCTTCCAGACGAGAAGCACACTTTCTTCGACTGATAACGTGACCATCCTTCGCCCATCTGGCGAGAAGCTGATGCCGGTCAGTCGTTTCCGGTGTCCTTCGAGAACGTACAACCGTGTGGCTGTTTTGAGGTCGTACATGATAACGGCACCCTCGTTCGTGCCGACAGCAAGCCGCTGACTGCCAGTATGGAAGTCCAGCGTGGGGAAACTGGACCAAAACCACGAGGTAATTAGAATTCATGCCAAACACAGCGGAGAGGGAACTATACGCACGTTTGAACTACTAGAGCGATTATTTCCGTCACATTGTCCAGGACCGCCTCACGTTCAGCATTTTGTCCCGGATCTAATGATTTCACCACTGCTTCCATTAATCGCGGTAAGTTTGGGTACAGAACCAGCGGCTTCTATAAGAGAGAAGTCAGTCCATGCTCTGCTTTGAATATATTATACACGCCTTTCGTATTAGGAATGCGATGATTTGCAGAACAGATTTACTGTACTCAAGGGATCTCGGATGAAGAATATCCAGCGATAACGTCGTCATAAATAGCGGACTGTTGCTTGAGGCAATGTGGAGGATAGCCATGCGCGCGTATGGTCCTGGATTTTTTGTAGATATGGAGTCCTTACGCGATGTCGTCGCAAGCACAAACAAAGATCGTAAGGCCTCCATAGAGTCAAAATATTGTTGCCAGATCCCAAACCCACGAGAACATAAATCGATGGCAAGTACGCGATGTGGTGAGGCGGCATCATTGAAATAGATCATGACGGACTTCGCAACGTCGGATAGCGTACTGTTGAGAGAATCAGTCACTGCAGCATCGCTTGGGCTTGGTTCCGGCTCCACTCACGTTGATGATAGTAATGCGTATCTCTCGATGGCAATATTCCCACAGATACTAAGCGCCAATGCAGCCTTGGCTGTCTGGCGTTGATCTTCTGGAAGAATACATGGTACTAATGACAGTCAGTCGATCAACACATGTACATATTATTCGCAAGAAAAACATTTACGTTTGTGTCTCCATCTTTCCGCTACAGTGCTAATACTGTCATCCGATAATCTAGTGATCTCATTTTCGAAAAGCAGCTTCGCAGCGCTTCGCACATCTCCTACTGAACAGAATGTCAGACGAGGAGCGGTAGGCTGATTCAGTGAACTCACCGGCCGATTCGTTCCAGTAATAGGCTAGAGTTGCCAAACTCGGTGCCTGGTACGCAAGACCTATAACAGAGGGCAATGACACAGTGTAGAACGACAAGGTGCTGTTCGCGGCGATTTGATAGGCTAACTCTGCGTAAGCTGCTAATTCTCAATCAATAGAAAAGGAGAGCAATTCATGCCTTCTGCGGTCGACAATGCATTTAGAAGTGTGACAATTATCAATAGGCGGATTGCTGTGATCTCCGGTGAAATTTGCCATATTTCCTGGTTTGGATCGAAGAAGAATGTTTGGAAGCTGATATGGCTGCAAGCGGACATTCGTCGGATAGACGAAAGCTTTCAGTAACAGAACTCTTACTCAAACAATCCTGCAGCGATGCTGCTCTTGCCAGTTCCCGACGCAATACCGCTCATCAAACGATCAGTGTGTTCATCCAAGCCCGCTGTATGGAGAAGTGCCAACAAAGCCTTCACGGTGGACGGATTCATTTCTTTCGAAGACTTCGTTCCTAAATTGATTAAACAGTATATTAATTACAACCCGTGGTTGACAAGATGAGGACGTACTATCAAGCATCGAGCCGACATCGAGAACGAACATTGGAGCTATGCGACACGGAGTGTCAGCAGATTAGGAGCCAAACATAGAAACAGCACGGACGTGGATCTCCTTGAGGCGATGATCTATTCAGAGTCAGCAGCGAGGTTCCGAAGACGCCTGAATATCTATCGTCGATGTCACTTACAGTAGTGCATAAAGTTAGCGATAGTGAGAAATAGAGCAGTGTCACTCACGAGATAAACCAGTTCCCATGTGCGAGCATCTCAGCCGCTTTCTCCGAGGTCATGGATCGTCGAAGTTCTCCGGTTTTGACATCCCAAAGGCGGGTTCGATGGTCTGAATAGAAGAGCACGAGATTGTCCGACCCAAGGCAGATCGTCTGAAGAGGAGCAGGTGATCCAGGAATTAAATGCATGCTGTAGGAACATCAAAGAATTAGAGGCGCAAACTATACATCAATTTTGACTCACGAGGTGAGACTGTCCGCTGCTATGACGGCGATGGTCCCGTCCCCGGAGATGCATAAGCAGCAGCCACGTAATCGACCCGTACTCTCCTCCTCGAGGTAAACAATTTGAGCGAGCGGTTCAGTGAACAAAATCCACCGAGCTTGAAGCTTTAACGTGCTTGAAGGATAATGATGAGCAGCATCACTAAGAAGATAGCAAGCGCCTTACTCCAGAGCCCAAAAGTTGACTGACCCGTCATCCCCACCACCTACGACCAAGTGTTGACCTGTCCTGATGTTCTTGAAGCTGAACAGGCTCAGAACTGCGCAGTTAATACTTCCTGAAGGGGACGATGATGTATCGTCCTTCGGACATACAAGATTATCGATTGATGTCCTTATTATATAGCCATCATCTAGCTTTGGTTCAGCACCAATCACGGTAAAAGAAGAGTGGCGATTCACTATAGCCTATGATGATAGAAGCGAGCTCCATCGGTAAAACGGATGTGATTCTCCTGGATATCGAAGCCTGGGCTTCATTCAGACTTGGAGAAGACCAAAGGGAAGACCACTTTTCCTGAATAGTGCCATCCGGAGTGGTTCGCGGCAGAAGAGCGATTTGTTGTTTTCCATCGTTCAATGTCAAGGCAGGGACATGCTGGCATCTATCCTGGGTTGAACAGACTAAGGTTCTGCCGAGCAGAGGAACAGACGAGCGCAGGATCGTCCTAGGAACTCTTTGAGGGAAATATCGTTCATACAAGGTCTTGGACTTACGTCGTATGCACAGGTTTTCCTTCAACAGATTCCGTGCTTTCATTGATCGCAGAATCAGGAAGACTATACCTGTCGACCCTATCCTAAAGCTCATTTCTAAGACCGGATTCAATAGACAGACAGAAACATACTGACCAGAAAGACCAGCTCAACATCATTCTCGTTGATCCATTCGGCACGTCTTAGGCTTGACTGCAGCGGAATCATGCTTCGCATCGTTACGCCATCATCATGCACCGTATATGCCTTTTCAGATATACAAATAAGCGAAAACAGGTATAGAAGTCTTAACAAATGCCTACAAGGAGTTCATCCGTAGACCAGGTCAGTCCTAGGCAAACCTTGCCAATATGTTTGATGCTCAGACATCTTGTCTTTCCTGTTAAGGGTAGCTTCCCGACTTCTCTGGCCCCTAGCAGTTCAATTCTCTGTGAATTCGAGAAGTTGTGTTGTGCAGATTCCGTTGATTGGGTAACTATCGGACGAGGGAGTAACGCCAATACACGCGCAGTGAGGACAGATTCACTATCAATTTGGTAGAGCATGAGGGTATCTGAGGTTGCTATTTAAGTGCATGTTCATAGTAAACAAAAGAGCATACGCTTACGAGAAGAGGTGTCAGGAGAAATAGTGAAGCCCTCTGCGCAACCTTCAAACACGAAGTCGCCGATCTTGGATATAGCTGCCCCGCCAAACTCATATTCATTTGCATCTGTCAGCTCATACACGACTATGCGAGCCAAATTGTGCGATTCGGCACTATCGGGAGCTACACTACGGTCACTCGCTTCTCCAATAGCTACGACAAGGACCACCTGCAAGAAAATCAGCGATGGAAGTGGGTATGGGCAGAGATGACAGACATCATTGACCCGTGTGGTATACATCAAACACCATCTCCATAAAGCTTGAGAACCTGTTCCTTGCGATGTCACTAATGACTTGAAAGCAAGGGGCACTGGACCTGGCTCCGCGGATACGACACACGAACCATCTAAGCATTTGAACAAAGATACCTTTCTGTACGGTTTGAGTGGATAGGCTGATGCAAGGGGGAGCTACTCACCCAGATTTCTGCAGAGATACGAAGAGCTCGTCTTCTAATATACTCAGAGAGACAATGGAATGCTCAGGCCCGAAATCACGAGGTATTACACGCATTCGCAGGGAAAGGCGTTTCTGATGGAAACCTATGTTACTTGGTCCTAATGTCGGAGAAGTAGGAGGCGAGAGAAGTGTTGAGGATGATTCAATGGAAGCGATAGAGCGAGTATCGTCCAGACGACGAGCAGCCGACTCATAGTAAGGAGGAGGAGCAAGAGATGTACGGGGAGATCTATCTCTCTTTTCTTTCACTGCCCGTTCAGAGATCATACCCTTCATACGTTCCTGCTCGTCATCGAAGTCGACATAGTTCTTCGGCGCCTCTACTTGCTCCTTTGATAACCCCGAGACGGCTCGAGACTTCGACGATGTTACGGCAAGATTTGTTCTGGATCCCGTTGGGGAGGCGTTGCGTGACCGGGTGAGCGCAAGATGATGAGGCACTCGTGAAGGCATATGAGCCGTTTCACTACTTCCAGAGAATCGTCGTTTCGGTAACGTCTGCTTTCGTCGAGCGACTTTTGAAAAGTCTGGACGGAAGACAAAGATACTGCCATCCAAGCACCCTACAAGGGCTCCCCAAAGAGGCTTCCTAGACGATTCATCAATGTCCACATCTGTTTCTAGATCTTCGAGTCCCCACGATGCGAAAGTTGTCGGGTCGGATGTTACACGAGAGACACGATGTTCTTTCGTCTGGAAGGATAGCGCGAGGTTTAAGTCCGCCATAATTTACTATTGAGAAGATCTCTTCTATGTCCGTGCACTAACACAATCTGTTCGCACGACGGAGTCACAGAGTAATGAAATTAGCCGTCCGAAAACCTAGTGAGAGGGTTGAAGAATATACATGGTCGTGGTTAGAAGCAAGAAGCACACGAATCACGACGCGTCCTGACCTGGCGCGCCTCAGTCACGACTTGCACTTGACCTTCATGGTCATGTCGTGACGACGGCACTCTTCTGAACAATTGCATGGACGTCAACTGGTCTCCCGATGACTCGTCAAGTTTCGTACGATTTGAAGATGAATCAGAGGTGGATCAAATTGCTGAAACGCAAACCACGTTGCACGATAGACCAACGAGACGAAATGGACTTGGCATTGACGATTCCGATTTTGAGGCGCTGATAGAGATTCTAGGTTCGGATGGAGACAGACAGAATGCGGAGGTCGGACGTAGGGAGACGCGAATTGAAGCTGAAGCTATAGGTAACCATCAGCCGGGACGGAGTGGGCAAGAGCACGAACCCTTTGAAGACAATGGGGCTCTCGTGGCTCGCGAGTCTCTTGGCACGAACGATGCCGACGCTCATACATCGAAAAATGATGTCGTTTGCTCGCCGTCGAGGAAGGTACAGGAGCGTACGAAGCAACCTATAAGAACAGACATCGGATGTGCAAATCATCTGTCAAGTCCAGAGGCTTCTGCTACCCCAGTGCTCCAACGACCTATACCTGCTCACGAAATGTCTCACAAATCGACGTCTCCTTGTAGAACTTCAATTCATGGGCCTGCCAGACTTGAGAGGCCAAGCTCTACAGCTCATAGTCCAAGGCCAAGGGTAGGTGATGGGTTGTATGCTACCTGCGCATGCACATTCTAAGATCATTCCTTAGGCAAATCTCGGTTTCTGTCAGTCAAAGCAGGAACTTGGGTCATCTATAATAGATGTTAAGGATCAGCTCGCCGATCTACGCGGTCGCCTTCAGGTCCTGAAGAGCGAGGTCAAGGAGTTCGCTCCCCATCTCTACAGGAAAGCATTCGATGCAGGTGATCTCGACACCCAACATCCAACATCCAACGAAGACGAGCAACCTCCGCAACGTAGACAACATTCCAATGCGAGGGGGAAGGGAAAGGCTGTTGCGCGTCCGCAGTTGTCGAACGCACCGCATCGACCGTCTGAAGTTGAATTTATCTCGTCTCTTACGGAGGATGAGGCGAAAACTGCCCTTATCGTACGTTCCTAACGCAATTCGTGACGTTCTATCATTACTGACCGATGCTACACAGAATATCTGTCAGATGTTGCGCGCCAACCCTAAAGATCTCGCCTCGTCTCCCATGCAAGGTCACACTCATGATCTTCTGGTACCACCTTCAGATCTTTTTGACGTTGTACGAGCTCTGAATTTGGTATCTGATCTGGATGAGCTGGTATGGAAAGGACACAACTTGCAGACTAAGCCTTCAAGAGCCCATCCAGCCTATGATATCTACGACGAAGAGAATATCAGAGCTCTTTTGGACCGTGTGCGATTATGGGAGCGTACTGCCAGATCACGACCTCGCCGTCCAAATGGTCAATAATAGAAGCTTCGAATTCTTCACACACTAATACGAGCATGGCGCACGCCATGTCTATAGAAATGCGGTGAAATCAGATGTAAGGTAACCGTGGTTTGTACTGCTATCATTTTCTCAGAAAAGACTAACGATTTCCTCAGGGCTTGTATACTATAACAAGTTCTGGACTTCTTTTTACCATTGTAACCGTATAGAAACGACAGGCCAGTACACGATTTCTGACAAACCAAGTATGGTCGTATCGACTGTTCTCTGATCGGACCATACAGTTTCCAGTCGTCAATAATTTTACTCATGGCTATTTCAATATAGATCAATCCGACGAAAATAGCGAATTAATTTACAAGACTTGATGAATCGGCACGTGATGGTTACTCTTTTGTTCTCTCAACATCGCCGCGCTATTCTTCAGAAGTTCAGGTCACTATGGTAACGTGAACAATGTGCAAGATCCATTCTGGTCCAAATGAAAGGGCCATGGCGTTCTGTGATGGTCTGCTAGTTGTACGCCATCTCTTCTGGGCACGTTCAACTAAAATCGGATTCGCATCTGACTCACTAAGGCTGCTCCTTTTGTCGCAACTCTTGTGGTATCACACTTCGGAGTGGTGTTGTACCATCAAACATGCCCACTCTTCACCTCTATTGTCTCATCCGCCCTAGAAGCTCGAGCAATGACTTTGCAATACCGTCTGGCTGCGGCATGAATTGACGGGGAGTAGTATAATAACGTGCGACGGGACTACTCGTCAGGCCTGTCTTCTTCATCAAACGCCCAGACGCCCCTGTACTGCTGTTGAATCAGTCTGGCGGTTCGTCAAATAAGTTATAATCTCCTCATCTGTACTCCTTGGACTGCTGGCAGTCTTTGTCTCCTCTCACGATACCACGATACGAATTCAGCAACGACACTCTTACGCTTTGAATACGGACATGGCTCCTACGCAGTCTGGACATGCACCACTTGGTTTGAATCGCAGGGCTGACGGAAATAATGATTATGAGTCCACACCAGAGGCTATCATTGTCCCGGTTGTCATCCTTCTAGGTGGGTTTCTTGATATAATCGTGTTCCAGCTAATCGTCTTAAATCTGTTCCTTGATGCAGTCTTGTTAATTGGCGCTGCAATAGTCTCAGTCTACACCTACTGGCAAAGAAGGAAGAATAACGACCAAATCTTCGATAAAGCCTCCCATTCCAAGTCGTCCCGCAAAATCATCCCCAACTGGCTAAGCAGCTGGCTCAACACGCCCAAACTACGATCCTCACGTGCTTCCGGTGAATCTACACGAACTCACAAGCTTGATCTGACGAAATCCAGCTCAGGTAATCTTACGAGCGAGAATCCTGACTCAAACAGCATCGCTCTACGTCCCATCTCGGTGTACCTTCCTACTTATCCCCTCACGGCTTACGAAACTTATGACCGATACCCATCCATAGCGGGCCCGGGTAACCAAGTCCTCCGACCAAAGGTTATCGGAGCTCCGCTCAGGTGAACAAACATATTGCAGTGGGATCAGAAGAGACGATGGACGAGAAGGAATGCGAGAGGGATGAGAGGACGAGATGGGATACAACTTCCGGCTTTCTCTAATTGAATATTTCCTTTGGAATCGTAGAACGAGGCGGATTCTCTATCGCACAAGAACTCCGAGGGCCAGAATGCGAGTCGTCGAAATCTCCGTGCAGATCGCTACTGTTCTGCAAATTCCGGATTCCACTCCGCACCTTCCATCTTCTTCCAGATTATTCGCAATGCTGTTACTCCCATTTGCCTCCATTTCTTCCCATAACGCGGGTCTGGTTTTTCCTTGATCGATCATGACTTACGAACGACAATGTCCCCGCTGGTCGGCGGTAGCTCACGTTCTGCGATGTGCTCTTTTCTCTTCACGATACGATACAATCCTCCTTCTCTCTCGTCTATTGAATTGTCTGCGAAAGATTCGGCTCGTCATTCCATTTGCATTTAAATGTCTCATCAATTTTTTTGGTGTTCCTGCGTACTCTCTACTGTGCCTGATGTTGACGATAGATAATGTGTGCCTTTCACATGTGCTTTCAGATATTCGACTGTATTCGTCTAATATCATCACTGTATTCATACTGTCGTGTATTCTATCTCATTCTATCCTCCATTTTCCCTAAGTACTGGATCTGGAACCGAATCTATGTCTCCATCCCCGCTATTTACATCAGCGTGAGTATCGAAAGGCATCACAGTCCTTCCTTTTCTGTTTCGCTCTCTTCCTCTGCGGCTCTGTTAGTCAGCGAAGGGCTCCAGAGAGAGCAAATATAATAAAGTCCACGGACTTCACAGGTGGATGATTCTCGAATTCGATTAGAACATAGAACACGAAAAATGCCAAGACGTTCGTCCTTCGTAGAGAAGCAACGATACTGAATTAACCTGAAGTGACGCAAGAGCGGTCCGAGAAAGATACTTAGGTGGACACTTTGTCCCAGACTCCGCGTCTCGTCTCAGGCACACGATGAACCCGCGAAAGCGAGAGGTACACATATTTAGAAGAGGTATGGACATTAGATGGCTTTCCAAGTTCTGATTCTGATTTCAAGACCGTCCTTATTCTATAACTTAATGAATAGACTACAGTGCTTATGTTCTGATAGGCCAGCACTCCGAAAGGACAGCAACACTAATATAGGATAGAGAAAAGATGGTACTTGTGTAGTGAATATCGATATTTATTTTATTGATTATGACATAAGGTTTGAATTTGAATTTGTTGGGCTGGCCTTCCCGCTTGTGATCTGATCGTCGGTCTATATCGTCGATCTTCAAACCTAAACCTAACGATCTTCATGCACGAGTACCACCAATATCTTGTCTAGACCCTTTTCATGAGTAGGAGCACGTTTACAGAGGGTAATATTCACCGCAACTCGGTCCCGCAATCTGCGCATGTACGCTTGCATTTGGTGGATATCAAGCAAAAAAGTATAAGATCCATGGCTCGTATGTATAATTTCCAGGAGTTCGAAAAGAATCTGAAGGTCCGCTACTCACCATTTCGAGCCAGGAGTGAAGCCATCTCATCTCACGATCCTCAGTGCAGTTTCACTTCCTTTCCTGCACTTCGCGCAAACGAAAGAACCACCCGTGTAAGAAAAAAATACTCTCAGAAAGCCGAGGAAGCGAACACTACAAACACTGATGCACGCTGATTAAAGAGACGAGAAACTGAAATCATTCACTCAGTGTATTGTAAGTGTAGTGTATTCAGTCCACAACTCCTGCAGGCGCCGAACAAGAACTACAATTGAAATACAGTACTTCTACTGCACCCACGTCACGGAACGTGGCTCGCATCCATCTAAATGCCCCGAATGCCGTACACCCGATGCCACACTTGTCCGCTCCTCCTATCCTTAGACCAGATAAATCCAAAATTATTACGCACTAAAGCGGTGCAGCCACCGCTGCAATTTCTCTCGCTATTCAGCCGACAGTAAAGAACTTCGTGCTGCGCCTGAATCGGAGTCCGCACAATATCCGCAGGCCCTGCAGAGCCTCTTCGAAGGACTTCAAAATGCTGTACTGCCAGTGGCTCCTCTGGAACAGAGAGCAAATAGGAGAGACGACTGCCTTTCTCTCTCTCTCTCTCTCTCTCTCTCTCTCTCTCTCCTTCTTGAGTCGATCCTCGGCTTGTCCTGTCTTTTCTTCTCTCCTTCTGTCTGGTCTCTCGATTCGAGATATCGCCATACTCTCCTTTTTTCACTTACTTTCTTACTCTTGCTTCGTATCATTATCTTCCGGCCTCTCGTTGTAACGCTGTGTGGTTACCTTTCGTGCTTTGAATACTTTCTTTTAGAGTTTTTCCTTTGTTACCCATAAAACCTAAAAGCTTCCGAGATGCCTCCCTTTTACACTCACCCGCATGGAAGAGATGATACTGCCTCGGATTCCAGCCCGACCGGCCCAGGTCAAAGGATCAGTGTGGACGGTGGCATGGAATCCAAACGAGGTATCATCGCTATGATCCTCGCAATCAGTAAGCTTAAGCGCCACACTAGAAAATGAATGTGCATTACTCACCATAGACCTAGTCCTCTTCATTGTCGTTCTGGTCATCTACCAGCACCTCACCACAGAGATGGCACTCCGCGAGGAGGAACGATCAACGGGAACCAATTGCCACAGACGCCGGAAAAGCAGTCCCAGCGATGGTCGATTTATCATCCAGAAATTTTCGGTGCTGTTCAAGAAATGTGTTTCCCTCCTTAGGAGCCTCCTTTCGTTTTTGTATAGGCCATCACCTCCTAGTCCTACGAACTCTCACACGTCGATGGAAGCACTCTTGAAAGTGAGACCGAGGCGAGCTCCGGTTCAACGATCGTTCTTGAACCTACCATGCCTACAGCGTCGAAAGGAAGCAAAGTCGAAAAAGGCAGCCCGTCTGGTTCCTCGGCCACTTTTACTGAATACTGACGTCGGATATGCCGCGTACATGCCACGAAGCTCCATAGACGAAAAGACGCAAGAGATACTACGCTCTCCAGACGCTTTCGCCGAGTTCTCCGACCCTGTCCGGAATATGAACTTTGTGCGTCAGAGGGACGAATTCCAGCGGCGAAGGGAACGCGATGAAATATGGTACGAAGAGCCGTTGGATTCGCCAGGCAGACCTGTAGTTGCGTGCGTCGCACCTCTTGCCTTCCGAATGAAACCTAGAGAAGGGAGCTTACTCCGGGAAGGTGATGACACTAATGGAGATTGGGCTCCGCCATCTCCGGAGCGCGTTATCTACCCAAGTCGCCAAACACGAGCGCCCGTTACATCCGCAACGCCGCCATCATTATCATCCACTGACAGTCGCGAGTCATGGGACGATGCCTCGACTTCTTACCTTCCATACTCTCCTCATTCTCCTCGGTGTTTAACGACTATTGACGAAGAGATGGAGCCTCCTACTCCGCGGAGTTTCTTTGAGATTGATGAGGATGAGAAAGACGAGTTGCGAAAGCGCAGGAGAACTTTCAGTCTCAAGTCTCCGTTCTCCCGATCTCTGTCTAAAAGGATCGAGCCTCCTAAGGATCCAGACGTCTTTTCAATAGGCAGTTACAGCTCCAGTGAAGAATGAGGTGTGTCGTTTCAAGTCCTCAGATTCTCTTCTGCTAAAACATAAGACTGCCCCTTCAGTATCACTCAGCTTTTCGTGAACCAACTAGACAATCACCTTCAGTCGTTGTTCGCCTATTCTTATTGCTTTTCCCTGCATTCGTTTATCTCTTCATTCATTCCGTGTAGTCGTCTCGTATGCCGAGTCCCACGGATTTGTGGATACATATGTAAATAGTCTGTACGTTTAGGTGTTGGTTTAGGACTTGTACCAGTATTTGTTGCAACTTTTACTATTCTCAAGCGAGAGAACGACTTCCACGCAACTGTCGAGAGTGACAGGTTACGACTGGCGTGAGAAGCCAGCTGGCACTGAAATTCCGAGAAAAGAACCTCAAAAATTCATCCTGAGAGTGCTATAGGAAGCAGAGCAAAGGTCAAGGTCGAGAGATTAAGTAATGAGAACCTTGGTGAAATGTAGCACAGATGGCTGTACCAGAGATAAATGTTGCGAACGAACGGGAATGGAGACGAACGGGGAAAGGGGAAAGATGATAAAGTGTGAGTGAGAAATTCACGCGTCAGAGGACCTGACATCAAAATTCGCACGCCTTCCTTCCCACCTCCACGCTTTCCTTCTCGTCGCCCTCCCTTCGCCGCAAGTCGCTCTTTATTCCCTATCCTCGTCCAGCAAATCTGGCGTACAATTATCAACATTAAAAGACAAGGATATCCATAAGATTGGCCGAATAGTGTGAAGCCTCGAAGACGAGGATGGCGCACAACAATTTCGACTCGGACCGACGGTCGGCCGTCTCGTCCTTCTATGGTGGGCGAGGTCGCAAGTCATCCTTCGACATGCTCGCTTCAGACGTGAACATGCGCAGTGGCGCTCCCGTGGCTCCGTCGGTGTCGCGCCACGACCGCGACGATGATGCTTCGTCCTTCTTTGCCGCAGGTGGTCAGCGTACGTCGCAAGACTTGCTGACAAGCCAATCTGCTGGCTACAATCGTGCATCCTACTTTGATGTTGGACGTTCGGCGCCTGTGAAGGGCATCAATGATGATGAAGATGCTGCGTTCCTCGGTGCGAGACCCGGTCCGGGCAGAGATGAAGAAGCGGGCTGGGATGTGTACGCCGACTTCAACAACGCTGGTCCGCGATATAGTAGTGCTTTTGTTAAGTACGATCAAACCGAGGGGTGCGTAGTCTAATCATCCTAAAAAAAGTGATATTCTATTCATTTCGTGTGTAGGTATCAACCTTTACCACCCGATACCACGCCTCGTGTTCATACTCCCATCAAAGTGGAGGAAGACACCACAAGGAGTTCAAGAGACGGACCAGTCGAGCTCGTCACCGTCCCTGCTCTCGGTGCAGAATGGAAGAAATCCGAGCTGGAAGCTATGACGAAAAAGGGTCGCAGGAAGAGGAAGGAAAGTAATCGGATGGATAATTTTCGTGCTTGGTGGCGCGATCAGCGCGGCTGTTGCGGGCGATGGGGAACCCGAAAACACATCGCCATCGGCGCGTTCATCCTTTGCTCGATGTTTGTTTTATCTTCCTCATCACTTTCCCGAAAGTCTGACTCTTTTCTTCCTTGTAGAGTTGGTATAATCCTTGCCTTCACGATTCCTCGAGTCCCAGCGATCAGCTTCAACTCGAGCAGCCCACTCCTCAATGGGACAGCACCTCCCGACTTCATCTTCTCCCGCTCACCCGCAAACTTCTCTTTCCCAGCGAAACTCGACCTGAGACTGGACACAGGCAACAACTTCCTACCTCTCAATATCAACCGAATGACTGCGGAGATTTCTGATCTCGATACTGGTGAGAAAGTCGGAACGGGTAACATGTCGATCACGTTGTCGGCGAAGAAGATTCATGAGGTCCAACTCCCGCTCAACTTCACTTATACTGCGATCAACGATACTGATCTGACGTGTAAGCCATTTTCTGCTCTTTTTAGGAGTATTTTACTAATTTGTTTGCATAGGGGTCAACTGGTACGATGCCTGTAAGAACGCGGCGCTGTACACAGACGGAAAGCGTCCTGGTTAGTTCCGATTACCCCGCCACTAATTAACCCGTTTTTCTGATTTCACTTCCTTGCAGGCGTAGACATGAAAGTGAAGCTCGACCTCAACATCGCAGGTCTCATTGGCTCCCGTCGCAAGACCGCGCAAATCACCAACGTTGCGTGTCCGTTCGAGCTTTCGCAGAATGCCGTTTGAAGGAATAGGGAAAGCGACACTGGACTTTGATCTATTCCGATTTTCTTATTTCATTTCGTTTTCTCCATTCGTCTTCGTTTCTTTATCTTTTTGACTCTGATCATCGTCAGCCAAGTTATGCCCGTCATGTCTTTCGGCATCTCACACTTGCTTTTCACCTGGGAGACCGGGGACTTTTATGTTTTCTGGCCTCATTTGGACTTCATTACGAACGGACTTCGGATATAATCTATATCCCACCTTCTGCACATCTTCCTTCCCAACCAAAACCCGAACTATGCACGCGTACAAAACAGAAGAAATCAATCGCATACTGCCCTCCTTACATGCACCTCCGCTCGTTTAGTAATGTCCTCCTTGTCATGTAGTCGCACTTTCTTCTTTTCACCTGTTCATCGCTGAATACTGTACTAAAATAATTATTTGAGGACGCTGCGAAAGTGGGTCTTGTATGTACTGTACTTGTTTTGGGATGTGAGCCGTTTGCTACTCATCATTTCATTGTCGTTGTCATTTGCATGGTGCATGATGGGGTTCGTATAATGTACACTACATCTTACACACAAGTCGCAGAAATAAGCGCTGTTAGTACCACAGTGTTGTAAAGTACATAAGCACCGTTATTGATCCATCCTCCTCAACAGCGGCTCCGGGACTGAGAAGTCAACTTTTACAATATAACCGTCGATGAGCATGCCAGAGTGAGTGGTATATATCTTTCCACCAACAATGTGGAGAATATGCATGCCGCACGGAGGCCTCAGCCCCAGCTCCGGAGCTTTCTGTGCACTTCCGACTCCGAGATCGATCGATCGATCTGTGATCTGTGATCTGTCTCCGCTTCAACCCAACGGGCGGCTGTCGGTTGATCACATCGGCACAGATCGGCACACATGTATGCCGGCGGGCCAAGAACGAAACAATGATGACAGAGACAAAGTATCAGTCTTGGCAGTGGAATGTCTCTTCCGTGGGTCCATATGATACTACGTATGTATGAGTCCTTTTCGCTGTGGCCCAATAAATAGGTGTAAAAGTAGAGTAAATTGAAATTATTGAAATAAAGTGATTCGCGGGTGGTAGGTATTGGTTTTTGATATATATATGATTGAAGCCGCTCACTGTGCCTTTATGTCCGTGTCAGTTTCGAGTCACTTGAGCCTCCGGCTCGGGGGACGACAAGATTAAGGAAGTGCAACGGGCCAAGACAAAACAAGGACTTGTTCTTTGTATAAAGTCAAAGAATACAATCAGGGTTGGCGATGGATGGATGAATGTACTCTTTCGCGGGGATCCAATATAATATTTGTAATCTTTGCGAGTCTTTTTTGCTGCGACTCTTTATAAATAGAAGCAGAGATTAGAGATACAGTAAATTGAAATAAAATGGATTCGCGGGGAAGTGTTTTTGATCTTCAATAGAGATCAATCACCAAATCACTGAAACGGCTTCGACTCGGAGCAGCCTAAGGAAGTCCTTCGGACCTCGAGCCCGTAGATGGAAAGACGTCATCAAGCAGCCGACGTCCGCGAGAGGTTCATACCTGAGTGCACTTTAGTGCATCGATAAAGGAGAAGATGGCTTGATACCGAAGTCACGTAACCGCCGGACCGTGCAACCACCGACGACGGGATCTTTTCATAAATGGTAAAGAACACACGCTGGAGTATGCTACTTGTAATGTAAAAGCCGGAGGGTTCACGTTAGGCGCCCGCCAGCCCTTGACTCCGCTCTCGTCGCAGTGAGCTATCATCCAGCCGCTGTCCCAGTCCGGATGACGCTCCAGCGAAAGTAGAATCCGCAGCAGAACAAGCGCTTGAGGGAAGTTAATTTATTGGCGGGATTATCGGTCGAGTTTCTTTATTCACGGGATGCACAGGATCGAGTCATGGATGGTAACCCTCATCATTTGGAATGTGATCTCAGTCTGAAAGAGGAGTCGTATATATGCAAGCCGCGACACGGCAGACGGCACGCCGCACTCGGCTTCCAGTCACATTCTAGCAGTACCAGTCACTGGAGAAAAGCCAAGGCATGTAGTGGCGATTTCGGCGAGGGAAAATGCACGGAATGCCAGCGGAGTGGTGCTGAAGCGCTTGTCCAAGAGCACGGCGACAGTGGTGGAGGTGATGCCGGACCATTGGCATCAAACGGCATGTCATCAAACTGTAACAATATTAGAATGCCAAGGATTCTCCAGACTCGTTAAAAACAAGCCGCGCACAGTGTCACGGAGTGCTCGTAGCATTCTGTTCTTACCACCATCACTCTCGCGTCGCTCCGGTCAGAACCCAATCTTCGTCATTACTGTTGTCGATGCCGGTCGTACCAGCTGTATACTATGCCCCGAACATGCACAGCATCTCAAATACCGCCAATAAACTCGTTCGTAGAGACGAGAACGACGGCGGTCTGAAGACGAGCACGAAGGTTGGCATCGCCATTGGGCTGAGTAAGTCTAAGGCCTCCTTTGCTGTCATCCTTCCCCTTCATGAGACTAACCTGCCCCATGTCAAGTCTGCTTCTTCACGATCCTCATCAGTTTCTGGTTCATATGGCGTTTGCGCAGGAAGCCACGGGTGACAACCGAGGACGACATATTCGCCCGAGAGACGCTTGCTCGTTGGGAGGAGAACGTCCTTCATGGGAGGCGAGCCTCAGGATCGCCCGAGAATACTCTTCGCGAGCAAGGTCGTACGCGCCGAGCATCAGAGAGCACGCTAGCGACGTACACCACTTATGATACGGGAGACGACACCCACTTGTCGAAACCGGAGCCTGCCCATATCACTGCGCATTTATAGCACGACCTTCGGAGGGATTTACCGTCAATCACATCTTCGTCGCCATTTTTAAGCTCATCACGTTCGATCATGCCCTGCGATGCTCCATAATTCTTCGATGCTAGCGAAAGTCTTAATGCGTTGTCACTTTATATGTACAAATTCGCAGAATTTCTATCTTTTGTAGTCTGTCCTGTTTTGCGTTTCAGCCCTTGTTCATGCTGTGTTATGTCATTTATTGCATTTAGCTGCTGTAATGATTGTCAATGTATCCTTTCTGCAATGTTACCTTCGTACCTTCACTATGTCACTGTCACCGTAATCCGAGTGGGAGTTGTTGTCGATGTCGATCACACCGCATCCTGAAAGAAGTCAATGTAAATCGCACGTGATGCACGGACCGATGACACGCTTTCGCTCGCTCTCTTGGGTCCCGGCGCTCGTCGCTTTCCGTTCATCATGTCCTCCTCTAATGTATTAACGAAGAAGATGGCTTTTGAAAGTGCGTGTAATGACTTGTAATATATATAGACCGAGATTTCTGACGTTGGCCTTAGTCGCGATGCTGCTCGCATCTCAAGTGAGAGAGCATGTGTTTTCTCCGCATATTCCTTTACTGACAGTTCATGTTGTAAGGTAGCAGCGTATTATACTGTAAAAGTGAATGATTTCATGTGCTGTTTGCGATTGAACTGAAATCTTCCGTCTGCAGTGGTTAATGGAATCTATGGGTCCCGGTGGCGAACGAAAGACGGTGAGGGCGAAAAACGACAGCTTGAAGCGACTCGGGCATAAAGATTTGAAGCTCAATGAATATGAAGGTACGTCGTGATTGTATAACGGGTATATGCGGAGGTACTGAGAATCAATAGAGGCCATTGCTTCTGAAGTCATTCACCCAGATGACATCGACGTGCGATTTAGCGGTGCGTCTCAAACTTTCTGCTCTGGCGTCAAAAGCTCTTTCCAATCATTTGCTCATGTGCTGTCAAGATATCGGAGGCTTAGATAATATCATATCTTCTTTGCGAGAGTCCGTGATATACCCTCTCGTTTACCCGTCGCTATTCTCCTCGTCATCGTCACTGCTCAGTGCTCCGAAGGGTGTACTGCTCTACGGTCCACCGGGGTGCGGGAAGACAATGCTCGCAAAGGCACTCGCCAAAGAGAGTGGCGCAACATTCATCAACATCGCTGTGTCTTCTTTAACAAACAAGTGGTATGGGGAGTCGAACAAACTTATCGCGGGCCTGTTTGGGCTAGCACGAAAAGTGCAGCCGAGCATCATCTTCATTGATGAAATTGATTCATTCTTGAGACAACGGAGTCAAGGCGATCATGAAGTAACTGCCATGATGAAGGCGGAGTTTATGACGTGCGTATGCTAACATTTTTCATGTTGCTGGTTGATGTTGATGGACGGAATACTGCAGTCTTTGGGACGGTCTCACGTCTGCATCTGATCGCATACTTGTTCTTGGTGCAACAAACCGACCGAACGACATTGACCCAGCAATCCTTCGACGAATGCCGAAACATTACCCTGTAGAATTGCCGAACAAGCAGCAACGATTTAACATTCTTAGTCTCGTACGGCTTCTGTAAATGCTCTCAAAAGACCAGACCATTAACTCATACTACGTCTAGATGCTAAAAGGGACAGAACTTGTTCCAGAATTCTCCCTGGAGCTACTTGCGGATCGTACAGCGGGCCTGTCAGGGTCAGATCTCAAAGAACTATGTCGTGAAGCCGCGATGAAACCAGTACGCGAATTCTTGAAGAAAGCTGGTGGAGATCGGGACGTGCTTGAGAAGAGCCGAGAAGAAGTATGCCATTTTCCGCTCTTCGTCATGTTGTTCTCAGAATGATTCATCGTCCTATAGGATTTCTCCTACCGACCGTTGGAGATTAAGGATTTCCTTGATGTCGATGACGACGACTCGTCAAAACCGATTCCTGCGCTTGGTAATGGACATGTGGCTAATGGGTTCGACCTTCCATCCATGGAATAGATCACCACCGGTGATTGTCGGTGTGCTAGTGCCTTAGAGTTTCGATCCGCGAATATCGTCGCTAAAGCGCCTTCGTAAACGCGCCCCTCAGCATCTTCTGTTCTGCTGACACTTCATCCATAAGCTGTGAAACATACACGGCCATTGCCCTCATCTCTCGCTAGAGCACGAACGGTATCCTGTGCAAACCACTCTACGTGTATCTTGGTGCTTAGATTATTCATAATACACACTCCATCGTCTAGTCCAGTGCGCAGTGCCTTGTGGAGTAGTATGCTTAACGCCCTGCGAATAATTTGGGCATTAAACTGTGCATTTTAACAGCAACAAGGCAACAAAAGATAAGTCAAAGCTCATCGTGCTTTGAGCAATCGCATTCCTGTGTTGGCAAAGAACTCGGGAAATGTCCTAAGACATTGGCAAGGTGCATGATCAAGCGCGCAATGTCGATACCAGGCGAGCCAGGCCTGTTGACTTGAACCACTGTCAAAATAGCCGAAATAGTCCACCCATCTTCTCCTCAAGTAGTCAAGAATAACCGTATTGCAAGCTCGTACCTCACCTTCCCGACACTTTCCTGTTCACGTTGCGTGTCATTTTGCTCTCTATATTTTTAGAGCTGCTTCTATTATATTCTAGGAGGTCATGAGCGAGATGAGACCGCACAATGCGGTTCCTCCAATCCTTTGATCAGTACCTGATTTACGTACTTTGCGGAGCGTAGTTGGTTATTTTTGGTTCCTTCCCAACAAGCGCTGCTATTATTATGGGTCTTCGAGAGCAAAATTTCCTAAACGGCCTCGAGCTTTCTAGCTGCTGAAACTCTTGGAGGACAAAGTATACTTGAATGCATGTCATAGAACGCATACCACATAGTGGTTTACTTGGAACTCGTCTTGAGATCCCGCAATCTGGAAGGTATAAAAGCTGGGGAAATTTCGGGTGGATGGGAACATCACTCAGCCTCTCAGCGAGAAAAAGAATCAACTGTACGTCTCTGACCTTCCATTCGCACTTTCCGCGAGTTTCTTCTGACGTGGCATTATCGCTTGCAGTTCAAGAAGCAGCAATCAGTACTCGAAGCGCTTACGAGCTGTGAGTTTACAACCAGTGCCTACTAGCGTAATCCAACGCCAAAGGCTGACCATTTTTTCCAGTATATTCTAAGGTATCAACATGTCCAACGTGAATGACAAGGACAGTAAGTTCTCACTCCGACCTTTATTTGTCCAACATAGTGCTCACCTCGATCCTACTGCACAGAGCGCAACCAGATCGCCGACTCTCAGAACGAGTACTACCGCGGCCAGATAAAACATCAGCAGTCCAAGTCTGACTCCGCGTCTGCGGAGATGAGGGGTATCAGGGATGGCACGAGTAACTCCAGTCGCGAGTACAACCAAGCCAGAAGAGACTACTATCGTGCAGAGGGGAACAAGTCGAGTCTCTCGAGGGACAAGGACAACTTTGATAAGGCCTTCCGGAATTGATTACAGAGCATAGATATCAGTTCTAATAGTGTATGAATCTCGCGAGTACGTGCAGCGACCTAATTCAAGTATTATGGCAGTATTGTAATGGATTAGCGATGTCTACGTACTAGTATTGGGAGACCTGGTTAATCACGAATCAAAAAACATTCATATCAATTCACGGAGAGAATTCAGAAGTAGATTTTCCCGCCCCGCACAGACCACCTCAGGGCAAAATACGTCTATAACTTTTCAAACTCTACACTTATAGCCGATGACGAGACCAGCGGCGGTCTAGGGGAAATATGTTGTATCGACCGGGGAAGGCGGAGGTGTGCGGCTCACTCCGTTAGGAATGCTAAACCCGCATGTATCTGCTAGGATATCGAAGGCTGCGGTGTAGTCTTTTTGGCCACGTTGTTCGAATAGCAAGTTTGTAGTTGAGTCAGATGTAGAACTGGAGATGTAGAGCGCAGGCATTGTGAGTCGATGACGGAGGATGGTTACTAGATGAGGATGCAGTAAAGCTATGACTGCATCGGTTTATATGCCATGTTTTGCGCAACCAAAAAATAGACTGCAAGGATAAAGTTATCATTTCTACTTCCACCGACATCAAGACGTGAGACGTATCATTGTTGAAGTAAAAGTCCTCCATCAGAATCAACCGAAGAGAATGGAGGAACCTAATCATGAAGGATGGATATCAAAGAGTAGTAGCGTCTTGCGGTCATCAAACAGATTGCAAGAATATACATACATTCCTGCTTGCAACCAGTAATCAAAAACGCCGCTTGATGTAGATGAGTGAATGTCAATCAATATGTGAAAAGATGATGAACTTCACTCCTCGAAAAGATCTGTCTCTTGATGATTTCCGAAATGTAGAAACAGATAATCCAGGTGATCATTATTGTCTTATTCAAGACGAAAGTGGCATTCCAGCAGCAGAAATCCAAATTAGGTTCATCATTCGTGAACGGAGCTTCTCCAGGTCCAGG
The DNA here is from genome assembly GCA_009806525.1 of Sanghuangporus sanghuang. Lineage (NCBI taxonomy): Eukaryota > Fungi > Basidiomycota > Agaricomycetes > Hymenochaetales > Hymenochaetaceae > Sanghuangporus > Sanghuangporus sanghuang. Next base: position 306,263 of record VVIT01000013.1, on the reverse strand, counting down.
AGCCAAATTTAACGAGTTCTAAAAGCGACGAACTAAGCCAGTAATAAGATGGAGCGAAACAAATCAAGAAGACGAGTTTCACTTGTATCAGGTTCTGTGACGGGCGCTAGATGGATTCCATTTTTATGATACAAGAGTTGGAGAATAATCACGACTATTGGGTGAAGTAGATGCAGAACAAATTTTGTATCAAGTTGATATCAGCAGAGCGGAATGCTCAGAACTTTCGTTCGTTTCGTTCGACGCACGGACCACCTTCAATCAAGTCACATGATCTGATTTTTCGAACTCCGACTTTCCCTGTGGAGTATATAAACCTATCCCCTCGCATTTTTGTTCTGCATACTTACCTTGATGGTGCACTCCCCTTCATGTATTGGGAGTGTGGGCTTTGGGACTCTTCCATAGCACGGCGACCTTGTCCTCAGAGGGGGCCCATGGTTTGTATGCGGTTTATGCCGTATGCACCGTCCGAATATTTTCCTGTCCCACTACGGCCCTCGGGCTGGGTGGGCTCTTTTTTTTTGGTTCCTTCGAGGTTCCAACCCTAACCTTATTAAATCGCTTGTACAAATATGGCTGTTTATCGACGAATTTGATCAACTTTCAAACAATGCTTCCGAACGTAGGTTCGTCCTGCTGGCTATGTCGGCCGTGCGATGAGAGGTCTCGTCTCCGTCTATCACCATGTTAGCCTTCTGTGGTCGATAGAGAATGGATAGTACTTATCAGGATTGAACAGAAAAGCAGTACTATGTATCAGCAAATTCCAAATCTTCACTCAACTTGTTTCGTTCGTTTTAGAACTGTTTTGAAGGTTATGTACAGTCAATACTTGCGCGGACAGTAGCTCTTTATTTCATCAAACACAGTATGGTCTTCGAATACTATCACCTCGCATTTGACGTCGCATACAGTATATTTGAATATTTGAATCCCATAACTTTGATAATGACATACGGTGCCTTGAGATGAATACGCAAAAGAGAAAAATACCGCAGGAACCAGTACACTAGTAGTTTTCTTCGTTATTTTAAACTATTAATCGAGGAAGAAGGGGAAATATTCTGATTCCTGTACAGCCCGAAAGCTAGCGTACAGAACTGCATCGACGTCAGATCCATGGAAGAGAAGTGCTAGAAAATATGAAACGAACCTCGGGGAATACAAAAGTACTGAACTTTGTCGAAGGTGTTCATCTCCGGAATCCACCTACGGTGGGTGCCGAGCTGGTACCGTACTGCGAGAGCAGGTTACCGAGGCGCGCGGTCTGTTCGTCCATTTGCGTAGGCGGCGATTGAGAATTAGACACCTTTCGACTCGAAGTACGCGTCGAGGGAGCAGTGGGAACTACGGGGACGAATGTTGGACCAGATCCGCTGAAGCCGTATGACGATGACAAGGCGCCGAAAGCAGCCTCGTAGTCTCGTGGAGCCTGCATGGGTTTCGGTGATGTGACGACAGTGGGAGGAGTCGTTAACGTCCTTTGAGAATCCAAGGACGGCCGGCGAGAGTTCGACGGCGTGGGTGTTGGCGCGGAGACAGGAGCATCGGAAGCATCGACGCGACCCTTCTTTCGCAACATACGTGAAAACGAGAAGGACGAAGATGAGGAGCGCTGGGATTTAGGCGTGCTTGAGACGCGACTGGAACGCGTAGACGATGGCGCAGAGGTGTTGTCCATAAGACCGTAAACATCTCGCATGTCGGCGACGGACATAGGATAATAGTTGTGAGCAGAAGTCATAGGCATATTGTGAGGGGATGCGCTTTGTATAGATAGACGCGTTTGAGATGATATAGCTGGCAGAGTCTAAGCTGATACGCAAAGTTGCTTTTTGTGAAGTCAGCCCAGCTATCGGTCAGCCCCTATATACTGAATTCTACCCCATAACCCGCCAGGAACGCATTTGCGGCTGCGCTCATACGCGCGACGCGACTGACTCGCACAGCACGCGTCTGGTGTGGCTGCGCATTCATTGCGGATTACACGAGCAAACGAGTCAGAGATCAAAGCGCAGAGATCGCAGTTTGCGACGCGTTTCTCTCAGCCAATCAAGGATCGGAGTTGCCTTTTGGGGACAGTACAATGTTGATGAATTCGCCCGTCCGGTACGGAGTGTACAGACCGAAGTGAGATTCGGATGCGGATGACTCGAGTGAAGATACGATAACGATAGGTTTGGCGACTGGAGTCATTTGAAACGTGAGTCTGATTAGCACAGCCGAATATTTGTACCTACGTCCGAACATCGCTTTGGACCTTGCAGCGAATTTGCTTGCATGCCATTTGGAAAGTACGGTTTATCCTAGAGCCACCATTGTACCTTAGCAGCAAAAAGAGACATTTGCTCTCCGAGGCGCAATCTTTTGCGGCCGTTACCTCCGATCAATCCAGCGTCAGATTGTGTTCCCGAGAAAAACGGCCCAGTGGCTACGCGTTATCTGCTGGAACATAACAAGAGAAGTTCGTTACTCGCGAAGGAGGCATAACAAGAACTGAAGGAGATTTTTCCGATGAAGATTGAAACGTAGTTGGCGGAGAAGGAGAACATCATCGAAAACTCTGGAAAATATATTGGCATATTTACGTAAGCCCAGTTGAAGGCTTCGCCTGCCTCTTTCAGTCATCCAAGCCCATCTTCTTCTTGTCGTCTCTCGTCTGTTTGGCGTTCTGTGTGCAGGTTCTTGCATGAAATCCCTATAACTGCTTCCTGACAATACTCGATACTATCCAGAACGCATATAATCAGTTCCGCGTCGGCGGTTGTATCGGAATTGATCGTGTGTCGCGTTCTGTGCAAACGCAGTTAGAGCGCCTTATCCTTTTCAACACCTGCACTTCTTGGCTGTGCATATAGCTTATACAGATGAGTGTACATAAGCTTCCGACATCGACGAACGAGCTTGAAAAGGTGCAAGCCCGGCAGCGAGCCCCGGAGGGGAGCTCCGAGGACACTGAACGCGTAGATGCCGGATCTGTCTCTGGTGAATCTTCCTCGACTGGTGAAGATAATGACGAAGATTGGAATGACTGGGTCTCAAATGAGGAAGACAAAAAGCCATGCCAATCCCTGTTTGATGGCTCTTCCCATCCAAGTGTGGACGCGGTGCTCGCACACGACAAGGAGAAATTTGGCGTCGATCTGCAGGCACTCGCGGCGCGATTACGTCTAGATTTCCATGGACGAGCACGTTTGGTAAACTATATTCGGAAGGAGAAACCAAGTGCAGTTGACGTGAATGCTCTGACCGGTCAAGAAGCATTTTTTGTTTCCGACGAATATCTCATTCCCGTGATCCAGGATGATCCACTTCTACGACTTGCGTCGGATGATTGGTCTGAAGACGAAGATGTGGAGCGCGTGGTTGGGAAAGACAGTGATAAAGACAAGGTGATCCAAGTCCTTTCAAAGAAGTTGGAACAGGCAAAGAAGGACCTGGCAGACTTTCGTGCACTCGTCGAGAAGCAATTCAGCCTTTCGGAAGTAAAGCGAGCGCTCCAGGAGGACTCTACGGCCGCCGAACTATCTTCGAAGGAAAAAGGTGCTCCCAAAAGGGACGACGATTCCCATTACTTTGAGAGTTACGGAGAAAATGGTAGAATTTTCCCTTCGTGTTTGTGTTGTGAATCATGCTAACAAGCCATTGCAGAGATCCATTACGTGATGCTTCGCGACAAAGTACGAACATCGACATACGCCAACTTCATACTCAACTCTCCTGACCTCTTCCGGGATGCCATCGTACTTGACGTTGGTTGTGGAACTGGAATTCTCTCCCTTTTCGCTGCGCGAGCAGGAGCGAAACGCGTGTTTGCTGTAGACGCGAGTAAAACCATCGCAGAGAAGGCGGCGAAGATCGTCAAGATCAATGGAATGGGTAATGTCATCACGTAAGTCCCGCCGCAGCGACTAAGTTTTGGTGCAATGCTCAAAAGAAATATCAGTGTAATTCATGGCAAAGTCGAAGATATCACACTGCCCGATGGGATAACGCAGGTGGACGTGATTGTCTCGGAATGGATGGGCTACGCCCTTCTCTATGAGTCCATGCTTGACTCTGTACTTGCCGCACGCGACCGCTTCCTAAAGCCACCACTCAGAGCGCACACAGTAATCAGCAAAGAGCGCGGTAGGGAAGACCGAGAAGAGCAAAAGGAAAAAGGCGGTGTACTTGCCCCTAGCCAGGCGCGCATATTGCTCGGGCTATGTTCTGCTGGAGAGATAGTCAAGGATCGCATCGAGTTCTGGTCAGATGTCCATGGTTTGTGTTTAGCTCAAATCATCTCCCCGTTCGATACTCAGATCGAAGTTTTGCAGGGTACGATATGAGCCCTATGATTGACGGCATATACGACGATGCTATCATTGAAGTCGTGTCTAATGAGACCATGCTATCTGATACAGCAATAGTCAAGGTATGTTGCGACTTTTTCTTTCCATCAGGATGATTGATTGATTGTTGCTATGTTGGCTGGTAGGATATCAATACTGCTATCGTCTCCCCACATCAATTGTCCTTCTCGGCGCCTTTTGAGCTTCACGGAACTTCTGCTCGCCGTACCGTCGCACACGCTTTTGTCCTTTACTTCGATGTATTCTTCACTCAAGATGGCACTCAAGTGGGTCCCGAAGTACGTGCCAGCTCATCTGGCGATGGTGAAGCTATTCTTGCGGAAGTATGGCGTCCTGGTTCTCCTAGTCGCGCGCGCTCGCCGTCGTTGCCTAGGTCACCGGGTCGTCGGGAGCGTATGCGCCGCGCGAGCAGCATGAAGATCATGAGGGAAGGACCTTGGAAGAGCTTTACAACTGGACCTGAGAGCGTACCTACACACTGGAAGCAGACGATACTCTTGTTAAAAGAGCCTATCATTATTCGCGAAGGTGATTTAAGATTAATCTATTTGGGATGGAATACTCACCGGGAATTTGAATTTTCACAGGTGCGACAGTATCTGGGACGTTCCACTGCCGGAAAAGTGCAGACAACTCTCGTGAATTAGACATCGAGTTGCACTATGTCATCCGTGATACAAGCGATGGAACGGGTCATACAGAGGAAAGTCCAATGTTCGTGCAATCGTTCAAAGTACTATAGACATCACAGGCACTTCAGAGGGATTGGGAGCTCTCTATCTAGAAACTGTCATTTAACGTATTCAGACTGTCAGGTGAAGTCTTGTTACAATCTTGAAGTTTAATTTTGCTTTTTGTATCACTAGCGGTATTCTGTTGTCTTTGCACAGATCAATATTTCCAGGATCTCAATGTCATTTCCGACGGTATTCCGTGCGGTGCCCATTTGGTTTGTGATGAGTGACTCTCAACTCCTCGTTAAGAGAGGTCTAGGTACCGGAAAACCAATGGAACATTGCGCTGATATTACTATTTAAATTCGTTCTCTTCTCAAGCCATTCGGAATTGGGACGCAGAAACGTGACGCGCTCGCGTGAGTAAATTTGGAACACAGATGCCTAAAGCGTCCATGTTCTCGCATTTGGGAATCGGCATGGCTAGACGGGCGAGCCTGCGGGGACAGGATAACCTCAAGCAGTAACCATATAAATCCCGGGGCTTCGAGTCCTGTACATCAATCACCTACTCAAGCAAGAATTCGTGTTTATCGCTCTTATCATGCTTAACTTGTCTTCCCCATACGTATCGGGCGGCGATGCAGCAAATATGTCGACGAGCGAAGACGCGCTCATTATAAAGCCTCAAGCGCCAATCAAGAATTACGAGCGTGCGCTCGGCGAGCTTGCATCGCAATATGGTATCGGTGGGAGAGCCCCGGCTATCCACGTACCCCAGAGAAGCACGTTTGCTCTCAAGGACAGAAAGAATAGAAAGGCTATGGCAAAAGGCGTTCAAGTGAGCAAATGACGGCAGGTTGAACCATCCGTTGTGTATACTCTTTCAAATGCTTGCTATATCATCTAGGAACCCCCCTACGCCCATGCAGTTCTGAAAGGAAGATAGAAAACAGCAGTCAGATCGTGAGCTCGGCATTCGATTTCTTTGTTCCTGGCTAGTTCATTCTGACTTTGCTGCCATATCTTATTTACAGCACCGCCGCACTAACTCAAGACGAGCCAAAAGATGTCTTTGTTGGCTTCCGATTATACTCTTGCCTTGGCTTTCAAAAATTTGCGCCTGAATTATTATACAGTGGAGACTGTGCACAAGAATACCGGTGAGTAAGAATATCCTGAAAATAAGAATGCAATTTCGGGTCCACCAGGTCGGTAGGCAGGAGATTCAGCAGGGTCCAATAAGAATATTTTCGAGTCGGCATATGGAATACAATTTTTGAGGCAAATATTCTCACTACGGGCAATTTAGTATTTTTTAGGTGATGATAAATGATCGGAAATTTAATTTGATATGCATTATATAAGTATGAATATCTCCATTCAGGATATTAAAAATATCCACATGCATCTAAACCTAGTTTATATATTCAATATCATGCCGCATTTCTTTGATGATGATATTTATTATATCATCGTGATCGATATGGATATAGAAATCTAAATTGATATTTTCTTTATCAGCAAAGAATATCATTGAGGTAGATATTTTTTTGATGATATTTTCAATATCAAAGTGTCTGTTATTTGAAATATCATTCTGTATATCAATGTCAATGATAATTTACACGATGAGCGGGTGCGATGAGGGTGCACAGTGGGCATGTTGTGGGCGCACGGGGGGCAGAGAGAGGGTGAACTGCGGGTGGGATGGGGGCACACTGTGGGCACTGTAAGGGCATGCTGGAGGCACATAGCGGGCGCAGAGAGGGCGCAGAGAGGGCATACAGGGTGTGCGCGAAATGCACAAGTGGTCGGAAAGTGCACAAATGGCACTTGCGACACTCTGGACTCCTATTTGCCTTCTTCCGTGTCTCCACCATTCTTCTCCTGACCCGTTGAAGTGTTGCCAGCATGAAAATGGTTGAAACCAAGTTGACTGATAGCACGAAGCAACTCCACCTTCAAGAGGAAATCCTTGGAAAGATGGACGTCCAGATTCAGTCACTCGTCATAGTTGTGTTGCTTTGTTCGAACTCCAGCATAATAGGTATTTATTCTGCAGACAAGTAGCATACAGTGAAATGAGTGCTCAAGTTCGTGATCATTGATGATCACGAGTCTCCTTGCTCTGGGGAACACTACACGGAGGACAGAAACGATAACATGAAGGGAAGTGATATGACATACTGCATGTTCATTCCATCGCCATCGAAGCCGGCATTGCACGGAGGAGCGACAGAAAGGTTTCATAGATTTGGTCAGAGTTCAGACATAAACATAAAGGTTGGGCACGCACTCGAATAGGGTGTCATTCGGAACCCATGGCACATCAAAGACATCTTGTGCAACAATGACTGTCGGTTGAAGAGGACATAACTGCGTCGACAAATAAATTAGACTAGATCAAACACTACTGAATGGTAGACATACTCACTGTGCTTTAAGTGCCTTTCAACATCCCATCCATACTGAAGAAATGCATCCGCACGCTTGACGTATGGAAGATCAAGATCTATACGCTCCCCGGGATCTCGAATCACATATCACGCTCCAGGGTATTCTCGCGGTCCGTTCCGCACGAGCTCTTGTATACAGGATATTGTACAGAGTCACTGTCAAACAGTCTTAAATATGTTCCAGACAGTCCAATTTCTCTTGAATGGTTGAATGGACAGAAAGAGGGCAGCCCGCAATTCAACGTTTTATTCTAGTCTTGTATGGTACATCATGGTATAACTGCGAAATTACAATGTATATGAGCTTCGGTCGGTTCGTGCTCATTACAGAAAGTCAATGTAGCGTACCGTATGTAAAATAAAGAAATTTGCTACGCTATGCGTTTATTCGTTAGATCCTTGGGAGCACGAAGTGAATCACCTCCGGGTCCTGTATGCTACTTGCCGTGGAATCCGAGATCCGGCACTGCGACTATCCCTTGAGAACCTGAGAAGCGAAATGAGTTGAGAATCGATTTGTGATTGCGGAACTTACTTGTCCATGACATACAGTATAAGCCCCGACCTTCATACACCACATAGACTTTATTTTTTTCCGGACACAATTTTGCACCAAAACTCTTGAAATTTATTCCATGGGCTAAGCAATGTGTTCTGAACATACTGTGAATTTATCACAGGAGGAAAAACAGTCGAAAATAATAAATGTAGTAACTTTCAAATCACAGGAATTTGTCACGCGGACAAGTCCTTTATACACCCGTGACCATGTGACATGACATGCCAATGATGCGTGTCTGCATCGTCCTTATCTCCCTCCATCTCCCTCCATTATCTCCGTCAGCTGCGCCAGAGCCACCTCAAGTTCCTGCAAGGTCTCTGGTTTTCTTGGTCTCTTTGGCTTTGGTGGGTAGTCCTTCTTCTTTCGTCCTTCAGCCTTCCATTGACAACAGGATTCTTCATAAACAGATAATGCTGTTTCATGCCTGTGTTTAATCATCATCCAGCCAGCATCGAGCTGGTTTTTCTCGGTGCGTTTATTCTGTACTTCCAATGCTCTCTGTTCCTTCTCAGCATCTTCCTGTAGCTTCTTCAACTCCTGTTCAGCAAGATACTGCATTATAGCATCCTCTGTAAGAACCCGGCCCATTCCATCCGTAAAGATGATGGTAGTGTCCCTCTTTTTGCTCTTCTTTTGCTCCTTTTCATTGAGATTAACTTTCAACTGCCCTGCCTGTAGATTTTGAACAACAAGCTGTGCATTTGCAGTCTCGTTTATAGTCCGAAGGGTAGCAATGTGCTTTTGAGCCAGTGCGAGACTACTAATGAGCTTTTTTGCATGGCATTGCACTTCTTCCAGTCCCATTGACTCAATGTGCCTATCAGGTACTGTCATAAGGGTCCAATCTGGTTCCTGAAGTGGCGGAGGCGTCTCTAGGACAGGTGGAAAGATGGCCTGTGATGAGTCGGCTCTAGATTGCGAAATCAAGAAGCTTGCTGAGCTCGTTGCAAGAACACTGGTGAGTATCCGTGCTCGTTTTGATGGTGTATACAGTTGTGGGTCAATTCCTGAATCAATTGCTGTATAGGCTCGTTTCCGTGGGCATGGTGTATCAGGCTCGCTTTCGATGAGCCTCGCATTGCTTATGCCTTTTGAAGTAGGACTGGTGTACACTTGCGTGTGAGTTGGTGTTCTGGGATTGTCCAGGTATGTATCTGGGTCCATCTCGAGGCGAGTTGGCTGCTGATGGCGAAATACAGCAATAATAGCACGAACAGGGCTTGGTTGTGGTAGAGGAAAGGTATTTTTTGAATCTGTTGACGTCACTTCGCTGGGCTTCATCTGCTGAGGAGAAATGACAGTACGATCAAAGGGGTGAATTCCTGTCACTCGGAATGCTGCCTTGATTGTGTCACAGTCAAATGCGTGCTGGAATGCCTTCCCAAATACAGCAGTGAAGTCTTCCTTCCCAACAGTGCGTAATGTTCGAGTCTCAAAGTCGTTGATAGCTGTGTGCCATGCTCTCTTCATCTTGGCAAAACATACAACGTCGAGACCTTGAAGTGCATGTGTGCAATGTGGTGGGTAAGCAATTACAACAATATTATGCTGAACTGCGTATTCCAGGAATGAAAGCGAGTAATGCGAGGAATGACCATCAAGGACAAGAATACGGGTCTTTCCATTGGCACAGACTCTTGTAAGTGGTTCAAATTCTCTTCGCATCCAATCTAATGCAATTTCCTGATCTGTCCAGCCATTTGGTGAGATTGCGAAGCTAATGAGAAATGAATTAGCATATGTGATAACGTCATTTAGAGATAGATGTAAAAGGTGCCACGCATGCAGAGCATGACTCAAGGTGAGAATATAACTAACCTTGCATGAGACGGATTGTCATCTGTCCACCTTTTGTATATCCGCTCGCCTTTAAAAACAATGGTAGGGCGTAGAGCAGATCCATCTGCACAGATAGTTACAAGTGTAGTGACATTCTCTCTACCTGCTCCGCCTTGCTTATGCTGGATCTTATTTCCAGCTCGACCAACAACACGTTGCACTCCCTGATTTGCAGGGGGAAATCTGCTCTCGTCCATTCCATAAATATTCTCTGGTAAGATTCCTGTCTGAACGACCTCGTGTTCTACCAAATCAAACCAGTGTGATACAGCAGTGGGGTTTAAGCATCGTGCACGCTGTGTATCAAGGGGCTTGCTCCAGTAAGTCCGAACTTTGTCTCTATTGCGGTCGAGAAGTCCACAAAGCCATCTCCGACCAACTTTAACATACTCCGGCCCAATTCTGGCTTCCAGAAGTGTGTTTGCATAGAGCTCGATTTCTGAGTGTGTGAAGGGGGAGCTCCGATCCGATGAAAGAGCAATCAGATCAGCAATTAGGCCCTCCTCCATCCTTGTTAATTTCTGTTTCTCTGCATTACAATCCACTATTGACCTCTTGCCTTTCACCCTGTCTGCTAGTGTAGTATGGCTAATGCCAAATTCAACAGCAATTTTGCATAGTCCATGTCGTGTGCTGTCTACTTTTGTCTGTTCTGCATGGTAAACCTGAACTGCAAGTATAACTCTCGCCTCCTTGTTCTTGAGCTGGATTCGTGATTTTATAGACTCTGAGAGTGCCGCTCTGACCATTCGTGAGCACAGAAACTCATAAAAGTGTAGCAGTGTAAGTTGGGGGAGAGGGAGTGGGTGCACTTTCTTTGTCAAACTCGATCATTTGTCACACTTTTCCCTTTGCAACCAAATATTAATTGCATCTCTTGGCCAATTTGTCTGTATATACATCCATCAGATATCTGCAGATCTGCAGCACATGCTGATATTTTTTCTGTGATTTTTCCATAGTGAAAAAAATTAAAATCACTTAGACAAGATGTTTTGATTGAGCCAGAATCATGCATTTTCGGACTATTCCATTCACATAACTTGTAATGTTGTATGGAATGGCTCTAAATTCCACTCGTACACTACTTTCATGAGTGCAAATATACTTGATTTTTTTTCGTGCCATTACAGTCAGTCGTTGCAGAGAAATTACTTGGTGTACGGTGGAGGGGCCCTGTACGAGGGTCGGGGCTTATACTGTAGTCTGCTCTTGCGATGCTTTCAAGTTCCATATCGACGTAACCTACATCAGCGTCATCCATTCGCGCCACCAAGGCATCCCCTTTGAAGTGAGATAGTATGCACCTGCTTCGAGGCAGGCGTACGTGGCATTTGAGGGAAATCATATAGTATTCGTTGGAGTGCGGCCGGAGGAGAGTAACCTTCACGTTGTGTACGTAGGACTGAATCGCAAGAAGTTCGGGAGCAACTCTTTTATAAGAGTAAACGAGCTGCCGCAAGGTGCAGGGCTGGAATGCCGAAGATCATGGAATCGGGAGTTGTTGAAACAAAGGAAGACATCGATGAACGACAAGTCAAATAGGCATTACACAAGACGGCGAACAATGAGTGGAATCCATAGAAATGTCAGTGAATACAGCTGAAATACATGACAGCTTTATAATCAGCGTACCTATACATGTCGACGCAAAATTGGGTTGGCAGTTTCTATCAAGTTTGGTGGCGACATACGGAGTGGACGGAATGAGTTCCGACGAAACAGGAGACGAAGAAACGTACTAAGTTAAGAGACTCCCGTGTCGAAAAGACATCGATTATCATTTAGATTACATCGACGGTAACTGTCCGAGTGTGGTCACCGGGGGGGGGGGGGCTCCAGGACAAGGATACGTGTGCGAGACAAAGATTCACGAGCGATCGGGACGCCGCCCTAAAACTTCTTGAACCTTCTACGACAAAGACTGGTTGAGAACAGGACGCTTCAAGCAACAGGTAGTTCGCGAGGCTTTTTCACTTGAAGAGTTTAAATGGATGAACATTCGTCCTTCACAAGTGTAACTAACGTGTGCAGACATTTGCAAATATTAATATATCGTAACATCGAGTCAAAGGAGCATCAAGGCGATTAAACCATCTCTATTCTCCAGATTTTCGCTCCATATTATGAGAATTTCTCGCAAGACGATTAAACCGTCTCGGAGTATTCATAACATGAGAGATGAGAGAGAAGGAAAGATTAAGCCGATCAAATTTAAAGGAAGTGCGACATCGGCGATACCCGGGTCACGTGAGAACTTTTCTTTAAATATCAATTAGATCGATAGGCCGGACGCGTCTTACGCACAATATTATCTTGCTGGAACCTTGGTTTAATCGGGGTTTCGCTACACAATATATGTCAAGCCTTTCTTATATCTCAGCAACTGTGCGGAGTTCTGCTCTAATCAGAATCTCGTAGCTTCTTCAAATGTCCGGACTTTCCATCGTTCCCCAGAACTCACGCCAGCTACAGCCAGAGACTCGCGATGCTGGCACAAAGCTGAGATTCCAAATTGACAGGAAGATGAAGAAGGTGTTCTGTGATAATGATGGATCTATCTGGGTGGGTTACAATGTCTCGCAGCTGCCCGAACGACAGGACTCGACATTTCTCACCTTGGCGCAAGTGATGGTACCTCGCTTCTACAATGAACGATTCCCGTACATCTGTGCTGCTCTGGTCCCACGTGCACTGTCGGGAGATTTTCTGGATGTTTTTCGCAGATTTGAAATTGTGCCTTTTGATGGGCAGTACATTCTGTCTCCTTTCCAGGCCGATATATGGGAAGTCTACGAGCAATATATGTTTCGATTGTGCCAGAGCCTTGTGCAACAGATAACGACGCCACTTGGGTTTGCTGTTCCAATATTGCCTCGAAAGATCGGATATTTCGAGCTGGAGAGAACAGAGTCAGATTTGCTCAATCGCGCCAGAAGAGTTCGACGAGCATTTTGCATTCTTTTCGGCATGGCGACATACCTCATTGCCCTTGTGCCGGATTGGAAGAAGATAGCAAAAGATGCCAGAATTCCAGAGGAGTGGCTTGAAGGGCTGAAAAAATCTCAAATCGCCAATTTCAACATCAAGGAGGGGCAAGTCGGAGCATTTATCGATTTTTCCGAGAGCACCGCAGAGCTTTGCAATCTACCACGATTAATACAAAAACATATCCCGTTCTGGATTTTCTGGGGTGATGGGACAACGTATCGTCCGCCCCTTCAAGATAAATTCGAAATCAGTATTACCGAGTTATTTAGACCAAGTAGCAATGAAGTGCGACTGGCCAAAGAGTCCGCGCGTCTGACCAAGACCTTTTTCAATATCGATTTGCCCGACTATTCAACGTCTTGGGACTTGGACTGTGACTACGCACCAAAGAGCACATCTCAGACAGAGTCGCCGAAGAATCTCTCATCTCTATCGCGCCGAGCCGTTAATCCGGAGAACACCACCGTAGCTGAGCCGCCGTCACGGTTTATTGAGAGCCATGTCCTCCCCATTGAACCTTACTCCGGATATGTTCCCTGCAAACCCGGACAAGTAGAAAAGGAGTCGCGTCAACTTCCCTCTGAGTCCCCCGAACAGTTCTGGGCAAGACAGCACTCCGAAGACGAGGCGAAACTCAGTAACATGACAGAGGCCGAGCGGAAACGCCTTAAAAATAAAAGGGATGGCTATCGTATCACAAAAAAATCGAGGGTGTATCACTGGGAAAAGTTTTCATGGGGATACGTCTGCCGTAGGGTAGGCAGGGAGGAATTCGAAGATTATTCACGATATCCGCTGATGCAGATGCGTTTCTCCATCACGCGAAACGAGTGGGACATTTGTAGTGACTTTGGCGCAGATGATAAGCCTTTCTCTCCGTATCCTGACTCGGATGACAGCTGTGACTATCCGAAGCTCCAGTGTCCTGTGAAGCAGATTGATCATCTTCAATTGCCTCGTGAAGACAGAAAATTGGACAAACAAACTCCACTGTTGGTACCAGAAGAAGACGGAGAGATATTAGAGTCTGATTATGTCCCTGTATATGCCGATGGGCCCTCGCCAGACGAGATAGTCGTGATCACGAAGCGCTTCCAGGAAGCTATGAAGGGCAGATATACGATCCGCCCTGAGGTCAACATTAGAGAGCTTGCTGATGTGGCGTTAGATAAGATGCTTTATTATCGGTATGGTCTACTCCTTCGCAATATGCATTCTATTATTTCTGCTAAGGATGGAGTGGACGAGGCTATAGCTGAGAAAGCGTGGGCGACCACACGTGGCATTCTCTATGACGCCGAGTCATCGACCGATAGCTTCTCCCTCCAAGAAATGCTCGGCATCACTCATTTCGTTAGCCTCCTCCTTGAAAACTCGCCATTACCCGCAACTGTCATAGATGTACATCCCCAGAACTTCGACTCACCAGTTGCTCGTGAAATGCGAAGTCTCTCATCTACTCTTCATCTCAAGAAATGCACCCTAGATGGAGTAGTTTATCTGCTGCGGTTGGATGATTTGGGGTCGATTGTTGCATTAGAAGAGCCTTCCTTGGTTGTAGAAGTACTTAGGCGTGGGGTCGACTCTCTTCGTAACGGACGCTTCGACATGACAAGTCTCGTTCGGCTCTTTGCTCATTGAGGCTCGCCTTTTTGTACTTTGTGCTTTGTCAAAGAGCCTAGTATCAGACTACAACTGCCACTGTGGGAGCTTGGGTATCATACTCTTGACGAAGAGCCTGGTGCATACGCTTACGCTCAATACGAAAAACTACTCCAAACTTTCATGCACCAGCCTCAATCACGTTCCGCATTTGGCCTCGGTGGGCCAGTCTGGCGCGCTATCATGGAAGTACATGGTCTGGGTAATATTGTAACACGGCCATCTGAAGATGTCAGCAGTTTCGGATGAAGCTTTACATTAGTCAATGGGGATATCCTTTGGGAGGATTTCCTGACAGAATCTGAGCTCCTTTTCTTGTGCGGGACGTATAAAGTTAGAAAAGGTTTTGTTTCTGCCCTTTTGTTTCTGCAATATAATGTATTAACTGAAGACACCTTAGGGAGTAATGACATGCTCTACTCATGGTGGCCGTCGCCGAAACAGTGGGAAACAGCTACTTCAAACGTCAGGTATTGGAGTCCAGGAAATGAACGCTGGTTCATGACCCGGCTTCATGACATTCGCAACGGAAGAGCCACCTGGGTTCACATGCCTAAATGGCCCCAGAAATTGAAGACCAATAAGAAGACCAAGCGCCTCATGGAGAAGAACCGATCCAGTTGTGAAACATTTCTTGAACATAGTGAGTTATTGAACTACTTAACCGGCCGGTTCGAAGACTTATCTGAATCTAAAGTATTAGCTGCGCATTAGGTTGCAAATCCTCCCACTCGTTTCATATATATGATTTGTCCTGTTCTATTACATGTAGCTAGAATTAGTAAAGTCATGATGTGTCTTATGCATTGTAAAAAATCTAATGTGTGATATACTGATGTTTCTCAACCTGTGGTCAATCAATGTCGTATACAGGTGTGTCAAGAAAGTGTTCGGCACCCCTTATTTTGGAAAGTGATCGGCGCAGATGATGATAAATTTCTGCGAGATGAGCTAAGTGATCCGCAGCGATCAGCGCTCGGACCCTGGCTGCCATATGGTCTGGTCGTGATTCTCACGTGATGCGCGTGCCACATCCTGTTAGGATCGGTATTCTCGGACGAAGTGGCTAGTCCGAGCGTACCGGAACAAGTCCCTGCTTCCTCCTTTCGTACTATTGTAGCTTGGAGAGTAGAGTAGTAAAGGTTAAGATGTACTAATAATAAGCGAGCTAAGGGCTCGAGCTTGAATTACTAGTAGAGCAGAGTTTCAATCAAAGGGGTACAGTTATGATTGAGAGTACAAAATAATTTTGCTGAGGGACAATGCCCCGCTCAGCTGGCACTTATATAGACTTTCTACTATTCACTACTTGCTACCTACTGCTACTGGAACCGCCTCACCATTGGACAGGACAGTATGTTTCAGTGTGAGTTGCTACCCACCTGTGTCGACACCAAGTCCTAGCACCAAGTTGCTACCGCCCTTGTGTCAACATAAAATAAAGTGACATCACCTGTGTCCACTCCGAATACTTCCTTCCCTATTAGGTAGGCTTCCTTCTAACCTCCGTTGCTCCGAAGCTTCTTCCGTGCTTCTTCCGATCCCATCACTTATCACATGTAAATCCTTTCCGCCGATCTTCCCACTGATCCTTCCTTGGTTTGCCGAGCACATGCTTCCAGGCTGCTCCGTTATCTCAGCCGAGCTTCTGCCGCTAATCTGTGATCATGGGGCTGGCTGTGATCTCGGGATTCGCGACCGGCAACGCTTGCCGATCTTCTGAGGTTAATCTCGGCGGCTGTGTAAAATAGGCTTCTAGCCTAATGTGCCTAGCCGCTATTGCAATGTCCGATAGCTGTAGTCCGGTGCCCATCGTTAACCTGAATCGCTGACCAATGTGTCGAGGTCCGCGCCATTCGTCAACTGTAATAACCCCTGTATCTGATGTTCGCCAAGCCTTTAAGAATCCTTCGATTGCTTCTTCCGAGAGTTTGATTATGTCCGAGGGCGGTATCAAGTATACTGGCCAATCGACTTCCACTGCGACGTAAGGGCATAAGGTCTGGTGACGATGCTGATTGATCCAAGCTCTCACGCAGACCTTCATTGCATACATATCCCTATCGCTGAGCCATATGGTTACTTCGTGATCGTATGCGCTCATTCCGCGGTTCAGCAATGGTTGGTCTTCTGTTGTTTCCGAAGGTCCAGGCCTGTGCCGAATCTTGACATCGGCAGCCTCCTTCACCACTAACCGTTCCACGAAATTCTTGAGGAGCCATTCCGAAAGAACCCAGCTGCGCTGATATGCCAAGTAGCAATTACTGCACACCAGACTTTCGTGAACTAGACGTCTGGTTGCACCTCGTCGATAACGTCTTTTCTGCAGGAGTTCGGTATACCTCGCAACATTACTGCTCTCCATAGTTCCTAGGCCTCATATTCATGGAGGAGGAGTATGTCCAATATGCATCCTAGCCATAGTCGACCATATGCCTACTGAATCATCACTCTCGCTCGATTCGACTTCGTTGTTTGCAGCTACCTCATTAGGTACTGGCTGTAGTAGCGGACCTGTATCATCCCCAGGTCGATAGCTTTGAAGCCCTTGCTCATAAGCTGGATTCAGTTGCATAATTCGGTGTGTAAATTGTCTGATACCACGCCGCATTAGCTAACCACGATTTTTGTAACATTCCTCCCCCTAAGATCCACTTCGGACTGCTTAAGGAGAGTGTGGATCCCTCTAATCGTGGTGACCCTTCATCTTCTTGCTGTTTCGCATAGGCGCCTCCCTAGCTATACGCTCTTGATGTAGTAGTCACACATTCCTCTTGACTAGGAATTGGAGTACCGTACATCCGTATTGATTAAATTGCTCAATACTTAAATGCCTCGCTGAGTGTCGGCTTCAACATACTAGATGCTTCCAAACATGCTAGGAATAGTTTAACGACTTGTTCAGGTCTTAGGCTTCAGGGTCTAAGCCTCGCTGCACTCACTATCCGAGGAGTCAGCACCCAAGTTCCATCCGCGTGGAATCTCGTAGCTTCTGAAAGCTTTAAGCGCTGTACTTCGAGTGAATGGCCTTTTTGCTGGTCTCCAATGCCGCTTATGCCATTCCGGATAGGCAAAGTCGTGCTGCTTGATACCTGTTCGGTTTCGCTTCTTCATTCATCTGATTACCCTCTGCGCTTCAGGCTCTCCTAGCGCTGAACTCAGGAACTTTACGTCTTCCTTGACGATCTCGACTATCTTCCGTGATATGTCGATGATATCTGCGACCTTCTTCCTAGAGGGAAGGTCCATGGTTGCCGGCCAACCATTCCTCTCGTGATACTCCCGCAATATTTCTGGGGCATTGCGTAACCCTTCTACAGGTTCCCAGGTATTCTCTTCCTCTGGGTAGCCGAGCCACTTAACCTGATATTCCCATTTGTTGTGCCATTTCCTAATCTCCCGGATTGCCTCAACCTCGTATTCGGTTTCTCCTGCGATGACTTCTGGTGGTGGTCTTGTTCTTTGTGCTGGATCTTTACGTTCTCGATAGGGAATTAATAGTCCTGCATAAAACACCGGGTGGATCCTCAACTCCTTTGGGAGATCCAACTCATAGTTCACCATCCCATGCTTCACGATAATCTGAAAAGGTCCCAGGTTCCTATCACCTAGCTTCCTTGTGGGAACTAGCAGTGTTAGGTTCCGACCATCTAACAGAACCTTATCGCCGACTTCGAATTCTGGCATCGGGCCTCGGTGTTTATCTGCAAACTTCTTCATCGCTTCGTGTGCCTGTTCTAGCACCTTCACCGCTTGTGCTTGATTCCTTTGCCTCCATGCCACGTAATCTTGAGTTCCTCAGATCGGAAGCTGAAATCCTATTTCTGGCTGAAATCCATAAATAACCTCGAATGGTGTCTTGCCTGTACTAGAGTGAGTGCGACTATTGTAGGCGAATTCTGCCATAGGCAGATGTTCGTCCCAATCGTCTTGTTGCAGGCTGGAATAGCAACGTAACAACTGTTCCATCTCCTGATTTACTCGCTCCGTTTGACCATCGGTTTGTGGATGATATGCCGTACTAAGCTTTGTTTCGATCCCGAGGGCCTGGTTCACCTGTTCTGTAAACCGGCTCACGAATTGAGGTCCTCTGTCCGAAATTACCGTTTTAGGAGTTCCGACTTTACTGTAGACATAATTGATCATTAAGTCCACAGTGGTTTTCGAGTTTGCATTTATCGTAGTAGGTATAAAGGTTCCCATTTTGGAGAACCTATCCACCACCACGAGTATCGCGTTGTGTCCTTTACTCGTTGTCGGAAGTCCAGTAACGTAGTCCATAGTAATTTCTTCATAAGGCCTCGTTGCTATTGGCAGAGGCTGCAGTGGGGGTTGTGTCTTGCCTCGCCGCGCCTTCGTCCGTTGACACACATCGCAGGTGCGCACATATTCCTCGACCCATTCCCTCATCTTCGGCCACCAAACTCTTCGTTCCAGTTTGTCGATAGTCTTCTGTATCCCCGGGTGTCCCGACGCCGGTGCGTCATGGCACTGTCGTACAATCTCTTTCTTAATTTCTTCGTCTGGTGGGATAACCAATTTATCATCCTTCCACCAATACCCTTCTTCGAACGTTCCTTCAGCTGGCTCTTTCGAACGTTCATATGCTGCTCAAATCCTCTCTCGTAGTTCTGAACCTCCTATAAGCTCAAATACCCGAATTGTGCGCATGGGCAGAGCTGTGGTTTGAAATAACTCTGGAGGAAGTAGGACTTGTTCTGGCTGGTCTTCCTGGCCCTGTTCGTAGTCTGGCCTTCTAGATAGTGCATCCGCTCGTGAATTCTTCATTCCTGGTCGATACTCAATTCGAAATCGAAAGCGACTGAGAAATGTAGCCCATCTTGCTTGGCGACCACTTAGCTTCCGCGCTCCCATAAAATATCGGAGATTAGCTTGATCACTGATCACCCGAATTTCATGTTTTGCTCCTTCCAAGTGGTGCCTCCAATTGCTCAAGGCTTTGACAATCGCTAGCAATTCCTTGTCCATTACTGGGTAGTTATTCTCAGTGTCTCGATAAGTGTTCGACCAGTATCCAATGGGATGCAAAATTTCATCATCCCCGAGCTGCGAGAGCACAGCTCCCATCGCAAAGTTCGATGCATCGGTTTCCAGCACAAATTGCTTGTCGTGATCGGGGCGTACTAGCATTGGTGCAGTGGTGAAAGCTTCCTTTAGTTTCCGAAAGCTCTCCTGTTGTCGTTCTCCCCAGGTGAATGTCTTCTTGCCAGACATCAGTTCCGTAAGTGGCCTAGCGATCTTTGCGAAGCCTTCGATAAATTTTCGGTAGAAGTTCGCAAATCCGATAAACTTTCGAATGTCTCGCTTGCTTGACAGATCAGGCCATTCCTGAACTGCTTTCACCTTGTAAGGATACATCTGCATGCCCGATTGGTTAACCACAAATCCTAAATAGTCGAGTTCCTTCTTGCCAAAGTAGCACTTTTCTGGCTTACAGAAGAAGTCTGCTTTGCGCAACCTGTGCAATACCTCTGCTAGCAGGTCCCAATGTTCCTGTTCCGTTTCTGCATAGACAATAATGTCGTCTAGATAAATGAGGATGCCCTGCCCAATCATGTCATGAAAGAGCTTGTTCATTGCACGTTGGAATACCGCAGGTGCATTCATTAACCCAAACTGCATCACCATCGGCTGGTAAACTCCCATGTGAGTTCTGAAGGCGGCATACTTCTCATGCCCTGGATGTATTCGAATGTTGTTGTACCCACTTCGCAAATCCAGCGTAGAGAACCATTTCGCATGAGCCAGATCGTCCGGAAGCATATGTAATAGAGGCATCGGTTGGTGATCAGGGATGACCACCGCATTCAGCCCTCTATAGTCGATTACTATGCGATATTCCGGCTTGCCGTCTTTACCTAGCGTCTTCTTGGCTATGACGAATACTGGAGCGCAAGTGTTTGCCTTTTCCTCGGCTGGTACCTGATTTCCTACAACCCGAATCCATCCCTTCTTCAGATCATCGCGAATCCATTCTTTGACCGCTTGCTTTTCAGCAGGAGCGAGTGGGTATACTGGTCCAGGTTTCGGGAGTTCTGCTCCTGGTAGGAGCTCAATCTTCATGTCCCATTGGCTCGAGTTAGGTAGCCTTTTGGCGGCGTCCTTATCGAACCGGTCCCGGAATTCCCAGATTTGCTTCGGAAGAATTTCATCCAGGGATTTGTTACCTGCTGGGTCTGCCAGCCTTTCATCGAGAGCCTTCTCTTGGGCATATTTTTGAGCTATGCTGTTGTACTTGAGAAGGTGTTCTCTCCTAGCTGCGACCTGTCGATCACGTCTGTATTGCATACGACGGATATAGGGTGGAGGCCTGGGTAGCCTTCCACTTCGAGAGGTGTCCTCCGCATCTCTCCAGATAGCGGGCTTGTGCGATCCTAGGGTTCCCTTGAACTCCGTCTTGGATCCAGCTCTTCTCTCTAGCACTTTTCCTTCCACTTTGGGCGGCTGCATAACCGAGTCAACAGGCGTGTGCCATCGGCGCCCCTTCCGCCCCTGCGAGAGCCCCTGCTCCATCGCGGCGTAATTCGAAATGAACCCGTTACTGTTACCGTTTGTTTTCCCTGTCGGAGCAGGGCCCTGCATTTGGTCTCCTGACCGTGGTCTTCACGGGCGCACTTGAGCTCCCAAAGCCAGCCTACTTGATGATTGCGGCGTACTGACTTCGGCCCTGTGCTTGTTTGTGGGGACTACCCTCCCTTTGGGGTGGACCACTTTTCTAGACACTAGCCTACCCTTGAACGGCATCTCATGTCTAGTTACTCCTCGGTCTATCGTAGGAGGAGATCTCGCTAGGTGGCCGAACCTAGTACGCTGCTG
The DNA here is from genome assembly GCA_009806525.1 of Sanghuangporus sanghuang. Classification (NCBI taxonomy): domain Eukaryota; kingdom Fungi; phylum Basidiomycota; class Agaricomycetes; order Hymenochaetales; family Hymenochaetaceae; genus Sanghuangporus; species Sanghuangporus sanghuang. The sequence continues at coordinate 284,881 of VVIT01000013.1, read as the reverse complement.
GGCATTAGTTCCCAGGCGCTCCCGACCCAAAGTGCTCCTGCTTGCACTTCCGTTTCGTATGGTGAAACTGACCGACTGCTTTTGCACTGCCAGGGCTGAGTCATTATCGCCCTCGTGCACGGATGGAGGAGTCCACTCCACCCTAATACTCCTTATTACAGGGTTCGATTCATTACCACTTCCTCCACTCTTCTGTCTTCGTACCCTGAGCAGATCAGGACTGTAATGCCCCGGCTTCCCTACTTTCGGCGGCACACTAGGCTTCTTTCTCCTAGTGACATCTGATCCCTCGGCATCGACAGACATTTGCCCTTGTATTTCTGCTTGCACACTTGCTAGTGCATCGGCAACGGTGGGCGAAGGTACGCTCGAGGCATGCTCTTGAATCTGCAGAACTTGCAGATGACTCGCATACAGGCTGCCGTATTCGTCCTGGAGCGCTGTCGCATCAGCCCCATTAGTGATGTCCCTCATCATGGCTTCATATTCCGCAGCGTCGGCCTCCTCCAATGTATTGTAGTCATACCATTGGTGGTGATCCTTCGTTAGTCGGTATTTGTTCCCCAACTGAAAGAACTTCCACGTTCCTTGTTGCTTGACGAAGTATAACGTGGGTGGCTTTGGTGGTTCATACATTACTGCCGGAAACCTGACTGGGGGCTCGATTCGTGTGCTGCCTCGTGTATTATCCTCTTCTGGTGGTAAGATCGCTGGTTCCTCAGTTTCGACTTCTTCCTCTTTCTCGGTACTCTGTCCTGAATCCGCATCGCTGTGGTAGTAGACCCTAGTTTCCCATTCTTCTTCTCTCTCGTCGTCCGCATCCCATTCTGGTGGGATGTACTGGGGAATTCTTCGCCATCGTCTGCGCTTCCGGAGTTTCCTGGGGGCTAGGACTAGTTGTATGGTACGCAATCGTGCTGTACCTTTGAACGCAATCTCTTTGCCGCCCTTCCAGAGAGTTCCTCTTGTCCAGTCGATGGTTGGCTTATACTGTTCAAGCCAATCGTTCCCTATTAGAAACTTGTCTTCGTGAGTGTCGACCACGGCGATGTCCATTAAACCTCGTGTAATCCCTGTGTCCACTATTGCTCTAACATTCCGCGTCCATCCTCCATGATTAATCGATCCATCGGCATTCCGGATGGTATAATTACCTTCTGCAGGCACCGTTCTTAGTCCTAGGCTCTGTACAACCATGGGACTAATAGTAGTGATCGCAGATCCGGAGTCAATCATAGCCGAGAGATTAACCTTTTTCTGCCCCTGAATGACATCAATCGGTATAGTAGGATGGTTGGAGTTAGGTCGAGCAATAGTCCATCAGTGCTTTATTTCCTGTGTATCCGCTGAGCCCTCGCCAGTGTCCGATGTCGACTGGCGGCCCTTCAAAAATCCTCCTCGGAATCCTCCTCGAGGGAAATCGAAGCCCGTTCCTTACACCTTGGTAACTTCGTTTGCTTGTCCAATAGTTCCTCCATTTCAGAATCGCTGCTAATCCCAACTTCCCGGCGTTTTAGGAAGCGGCCAGTCTTCCCAGATCGTTTCCTTTGCACCCGTCTCTTGTAGTTGGTACAGTGTCCACGGCTTCCCTGTGTATCTCGCCCTACGTTGTTGCAGTCCCGTGCAAAGTGACCTGTTTTGCCGCACGCCCGGCAGGCCCCGGAATTTTCACCTCGGGAACCCCCAGTAAAGCGCCTAGACATGTCGATGTCCATAGGCTCACCCAAAAACTCAGCTGGATGACGAGCTTCTGGGGGCACTGGCGTGTACGATACCGCTTGCCCATCTTTAAACATGGGGGTGTACTTCCTGTTACTGCCTATTACCTTGGCAGCTATAAGACTGGCCTCCAGATTGCTAGCATTCTCTTGCCATTGGGTCAGGTCCCACTTGGGGTGGTCTGTATTCATGAGGAGCACTGTATTCGTGAGGAGCACCTTTAGGATGGTCTGATTGAGTCCCCTCTTGTACTCATAAATCAGTGCCTGATGGTCGTAATGCTTAGGTAGTCTCATCCTGATGTCGTTAAAGGCCCTGTTATACTGCTTCACCCACGCCCGTTCCTGATAAATCATCCTGATGTTTTGCTCGGCTTCTTCTTCTAGCTCGAAAATGCCGTTGTGGTTGAGCGCTAATTCGTTCCATAGGTTGTGTTCGCTGTCCCATCCACCCTTAAGATCAAGTACCCAATTGCCATGGTCGTCATGATGTCCAGTGGAGACTAGCCGATTTCTGTTCACAGCCCATTTGCCATTCACCCAAGTCTGAGCTTGACCTCGCAGACACTCCAAAATGATCTTGACCCGCTTTTCTGGGTTGTCAGGATGTTTCTCATTCAACCGACTGATCATTTGGTTCTGAAAGTTCTCAAGTGACTCATAAGGGTTTCCCTTAAACAAGGGGTACTTCATAATGTCTTTACTCGACATGTTGACCTAGACGAATTCAACCAACATTTTCATGAGTATCACTGAAATTCAGCGCATAAATAATACATGGTAAAAGTAACTATGTTATCCAGTGAGTGCCACCTCCGCCTTTTAACTAACTACCTTACCCTTCCTTTCCGATCGGTTCTTGGGCGTCTTCCTTCCTCTTGGCAAGCTCCCAGCTCTCAACCAAGGCCTATCTCCTTTATTCCCGAGTTTCAATTCGCTCTTCGCCGCTTTCATGTTCCTCGCTCTCCTCCTCGCTTTTCCAGTCATCGGTCGCATCGAAGAAGTCTTCCGTCGAGGTGCCTTCACTGACATCCTCGGTCTGCACGCCTACATCGTGAGTCTGCACCCAAACTATCTGCACCATGTTCACTACCCCCTGGATTGGCTGACCTACAACCACTGTGGGGGCAGGCCGTGAAGGGCAGCTACTAGACCACAGGATAGGATCATACATATAGTCTGAATCAGGGGAGTACTCACTCGACGCCTGGAGCCTATCTTCTCTCTCCTGAATGACTTCGGCACTCAGAGTAGGTGATCCTGGCGGCGAGTTTTCGTGGGGGTGCTGAAGCTTGTTCCTCTCGATGTAGAAGCCGTTAACCCCAAGCCGTTGGGGGTGTGCTTCGACTAGCTCTCCGGCCTCGTTCCACATTAGCTCCGGTATATCCTCTTGTTGACCGGGTGGTGGATTCTCCCAGCCATTCCCCTGAGGCCATGGTCATTGAGGCTCTTCGGGAATTACCTCTCTCAGCAATGCTTCCGCTTGCTGATCCAGGTTCGAGGGCTGGGTGTCGGTGGAAACGTAGTCCGGGAGGTCCTGTTCTTCTTCTTTGGGTTCGACGCTTCGGCGGACTTCCTCTTCTTCTCGCTGTTCTTCTACTTCCACTGCTGGCTCCAGGGATCGTAACCTTTCCAGAATCCCTTGGGCTGCTGTGTCTACCTCTGCCCGAGCGCTCATAAGCCTCTCAATGCTTTCCCTCGTCCTTCGGATGAGCGTCGGGTTGGTCCTGGCAACTTCACTGATTGTTAGCCCTAGTACCTCAGTGGTTTCTGGTATTAGGGCGCGTGCTCCGTCTACAGCCTCTTCTTCCCTCTGTGCACTCTCGCTCAATTCGCGGAAGAAATCCAGCCTTGGTATCTGCTCCGGCTCAGAGTCCGTCTCAGTGCTCCAGCGATGATTGACCAGGGGGTTGCCGCGACCTTGGAGTGGAGAGTTGGGACTAAGACATGTCCCTCTCCTCCTTGCTCGTAAAGTCGTGTAGTCTTGTCTCATCCTGATCGTCTGCTGGACCCGACGAATTCCTTCCGTGAGCAAATACTGAGCGGCGACCTCTTCTTCTGGGTTGCTAATCCGAGCTCGGACGGCCTCGGCTTGTTCGACCAAGTGACCGAGTTGGGTGTAGACGTGTAGGAAGTCTGCACCACAGAGCCGGAGGATCTCACGTTGACTGTCGGCCAGCTGTTGAGAAAGGGCTGATTGACTGCCCTGGCTGGTGATGTTGATGTGGTGAGTGAGACGTCCTTGCAGCATTCCCAGAGCGAAGTTGAGCCTAGTGTCCAGGCTTCCCATGGTTGCATGGAAGTCCTGATGAAACGATTCGACGACCTGATCTCTGATGTGATCCAGGATGTGCGCCAGGTAGTTCCCAACCGTCTGCCCCTCGACTGTTAAGTTCTCCGAGAAGTCAGAGCCCATGTCGTATAGTCGAGCGACAGTAGCTGTGAGAGTTCGGAGGGACCTATCAACGCTTCCAAGTCGGAGATCAAGTGCGAGGACGGCCTGTCGTAGCCCGGACACAATTTCGTTGGTATGCCCGTATGGACCGACCACTCCGTCCAAGCGTCGGTGAAAAACGTCGAGTCGGTCTCGGAGGTCAGCCAGAGTGGATTCCAAACGCTCTCCAGATCGGGGTTGAGATAGCGCCAGTCGTTGTCGCGCTTCTTGTAGTATTCTCCGAGCGCCTTGATAGAATGGGGAGCCTGTTTCTCTGACTTGCCGTTCCACCCATGTCCGTAGCTGTTCAAGGCCTGGAAGAATAACTTCTCGATGTCGGAGTCGTTGAGCAATGACGAATACCAGGGAAGAAAACCAGATGATGTGAAGTGTAAACCAGAAATAAGTCCAACCAGCTTGCCACAGTTCCATCGATGGCATAGTGTCTTTGCTAGAGCGTAGTTACCTTGGTAGACCTGAGTGAGTACTTGGTGTAGGAAGTGTGAGTGTTTGAGTAGGGTGTATTCGAACGCTTTATATTGTTGGGAACAGGTGAGGAGTTCTTGCTCTACTGGTGTTGGGCCTCGGAGTACTTCCCAATTGAGGCGTGTTCCCTTCAGTAGGCGATCTAGGTGTTTGAGCAGGACCTTTCTTCCTGTCCTTTCGTGTTTCTCGGCGGCGAATTGAATCTCCAGGGCGGATAGTATAACCGACCGGTAGGGTTCTAAAATAGGGGTGTTTGAGCGCTTCTTACCTCGATAGAAGTTTATCATGCGAAGTGCCGATTTAACTTCTCCTTCGAATGTGCGAAGTGCTCTAACAAAACTCTGATGGAGTGTGTAAGCCTGTTCGAGCTGTAAGCGATACGCTTATCGTCTTATCAGCACGGTTTTGTGTCAGGCACAGAAGAAACCCTCCCGGGGCAGAGCAATACTTACTGATCGATAGTGGGTATTGCACTACAAAACAGCAAGATTGATTATCCCAGGATTGGAGCAAAATTATAATGTTAGGATCGGTATTCTCGGACGAAGTGGCTGGTCCGAGCGTACCGGAACAAGTCCCTGCTTCCTCCTTTCGTACTATTGTAGCTTGGAGAGTAGAGTAGTAAAGGTTTAGATGTACTAATAATAAGCGAGCTAAGGGCTCAAGCTTGAATTACTAGTAGAGCAGAGTTTCAATCAAAGGGGTACAGTTATGATTGAGAGTACAAAATAATTTTGCTGAGGGACAATGCCCCGCTCAGCTGGCACTTATATAGACTTTCTACTATTCACTACTTGCTACCTACTGCTACTGGAACCGCCTCACCATTGGACAGGACAGTATGTTTCAGCATGAGTTGCTACCCACCTGTGTCGACACCAAGTCCTAGCACCAAGTTGCTACTGCCCTTGTGTCGACATAAAATAAAGTGATATCACCTGTGTCCACTCCGAATACTTCCTTCCCTATTAGGTAGGCTTCCTTCTAACCTCCGTTGCTCCGAAGCTTCTTCCGTGCTTCTTCCGATCCCATCACTTATCACATGTAAATCCTTTCCGCCGATCTTCCCACTGATCCTTCCTTGGTTTGCCGAGCACATGCTTCCAGGCTGCTCCGTTATCTCGGCCGAGCTTCTGCCACTAATCTGTGATCATGGGGCTGGCTGTGATCTCGGGATTCGCGACCGGCAACGCTTGCCGATCTTCTGAGGTTAATCTCGGCGGCTGTGTAAAATAGGCTTCTAGCCTAATGTGCCTAGCCGCTATTGCAATGTCCGATAGCTGTAGTCCGGTGCCCATCGTTAACCTGAATCGCTGACCAATGTGTCGAGGTCCGCGTCATTCGTCAACTGTAATAACCCCTGTATCTGATGTTTGCCAAGCCTTTAGGAATCCTTCGATTGCTTCTTCTGAGAGTTCGATTATGTCCGAGGGTGGTATCAAGTATACCGGCCAATCGACTTCCACTGCGACGTAAGGGCATAAGGTCTGGTGACGATGCTGATTGATCCAAGCTCTCACGCAGACCTTCATTGCATACATATCCCTATCGCTGAGCCATATGGTTACTTCGTGATCGTATGCGCTCATTCCGCGGTTCGGCAATGGTTGGTCTTCTGTTGTTTCCGAAGGTCCAGGCCTGTGCCGAATCTTGACATCGGCAGCCTCCTTCACCACTAACCGTTCCACGAAATTCTTGAGGAGCCATTCCGAAAGAACCCAGCTGCACTGATATGCCAAGTAGCAATTACTGCACACCAGACTCTCGTGAACTAGACGTCTGGTTGCACCTCGTCGATAACGTCTTTTCTGCAGGAGTTCGGTATACCTCGCAACATTACTGCTCTCCATAGTTCCTAGGCCTCGTATTCATGGAGGAGGAGTATGTCCAATATGCATCCTAGCCATAGTCGACCGTATGCCTACTGAATCATCACTCTCGCTCGATTCGACTTCGTTGTTTGCAGCTACCTCGTTAGGTACTGGCTGTAGTAGCGGACCTGTATCATCCCCAGGTCGATAGCTTTGAAGCCCTTGCTCATAAGCTGGATTCAGTTGCATAATTCGGTGTGTAAATTGTCTGATACCACGCCGCATTAGCTAACCACGATTTTCGTAACACTGCTCCAGTACCACTGCCATTCGTGTTTAATTTTGAAATACCATTTGAAGAAGATGAACCGATCGAAGACTCTCACGACGAGCCCGACGACGGGCTCAGCAGCGAGCCGGGCAATGAGCCAATCGACGAGACACGCGACATTCCTAGGAATGATGGTGATGGTATTACCTTGACTAGAACCAACGTGTGCGACGCTTTGCAGCTTCGCAAGCTATTGCAGCAACTGGTGCATGGGCAGGACTTGCAAGAAGAAATGACGTATCTCGCAAATCAGTTGGTAAAAAAACGCAAACCCGCCCTCCTGTTTGTTTGGAAGTTGTTAAATTTGGACAAGTCCACGTTAGTCCTGGGACAAACAATACGAGGAGCATGTCCAGGGAGTGGTTATATCAAGATGGACTTCGCTTGGGCACTCACTGTTTGGGTACGTGAACGCTTTCTGAGAATTGAGCCAGGCTCACATTTTATCAGCGCTTTGTGCAGCCTTTACAATCTAATGAACCGGCAATCAAGTTAACGACGATCGAGCTGTTTAATCATGTCCGAGATGTCATAAAGCGCACTTCGAGACCAACTTGGTTGCACCCTGTACCATACAATTTTGGCTACGCATCTGCCAGCAAGGTCAAAGCGGATGAATGGCGAATTCTCAGTACCGTATACTTACCGGTAGCGCTGGTTACATACTGCTTTTACTCCAACGAAGTCGACGGTGTGCACAAAGAACGTCTACAGGCTGTTGTAGATAATACGATGGATCTAGTGCAAGCCGTCACAGTTCTTTTCAAGAAGTCAACAAGCGAGCGAGAAACTACAGCCTATAAGCAGTACATTCGGAAGTATGTTATGAGCCTCCCATCAATCTACCCGAACATTAGATCTGTCCTGAACATGCATATGGCAAAGCATATTGCCGAGTTCCTGCCGCTTTTTGGTTCGGTTTATTCCTGGTGGTCGTTTCCGTTCGAACGCCTCATCGGGGTCCTTCAGAGCTTATCGATCAACAACAAGCTAGGTGGGCCTGTTTTCTTTTATTATGTCTACTTCATCCCTTTTTGACTGAGAGTTGCACAGGCGAAATGGAGGGCACAATCCATAATACTTTCGTGGCTACGTCTAGACTAAAACAGCAGCTTTCGCGACCCAATTGTCCTCTCGGCATGCAAGCCTGCTTAGCGGTCATTGATGGCACATTGATGCAGAGATCCGCGTTCTCGTCTGAGTCAGTGGACTCAGATGAAAGCAACACGCCTGCTGAATTTCCGATACTCGACACCGAGATGTTGAAGACGCGTCCGGACGAAAGGATAAAGAGGTGTAAATGGAATAATATACAATACTCTATTCGCAGCTCCCATGAAGGGAACAGCCAGATTCTGTTCCGCCCGATGTACTCGACTGATCTGGTTCCAGCCTACATTCGAGACATCGAAGAGGGAGACGTACCCACGTTCGTCGTCCACCGCCTCCAACCTGCCGCCAATTTGCAATTCGATGCTTTCCACAAATATCCCGATTTTCCTGCCGTCATATATTCGAAAGATTGTTGTTCTGTACCAGAAACTATCGACGGCCATGCGGTGCAGGGTCATTTCGCTGCCTTCCCTCTCGGGAAAAGAAATGTTGTGGTGCTTAGTCTGTTGAATTATTCTTCGGACTAATTCACCTCTGGTATATTGTCTCTCTTTCCCCCATGCAGTTCGAAACATCCATTAGATTTGACTAACTACAGGTGGGTACAAAAAGTGTTTGTCATCCCTGGTTTAGGGATTTGCATGCTTTATATGGCAGTATAAGTGACAGATAACATCTCGCCAACTTCCTCATGTCGACACCTTTTGTACCCACCTGTATTTAGTTGTTCATTTTTTAATCTGCCCCTCTTGAAAAAACGGAGGTTTATTTTTTATGTCATCAGTTCAGAATACAAAAATCCCACGGTCCCTGTTTAGGCTCGTCGATCACATTTTGTAATCGACATGCCATATGCGATGATCAGTGTCCGGCATCTCCCGCAGATCCTATCTAGGTATGACGATCTCATTATATGATCGACATGCCATACTTCGACCATCAGCAGGTCGCAACTGACAACCTTTCACACATTTTAATCTATGAAATGGGCCTTCGTTCAATTAAATTTCTGCTCCCTTTGTTTCTCTGTGAAAATACTCTAATAATGGATAAGAAATTGTGGCTGCGAGAAATGCCTTTCTATTTTTCTATCTCGTAGAGCGAAGGGTGTAGCACTGGGACGTAACGATTGGAGTAGTGTGACAAAGATCGAAGATTACTTCCAGATTCGCTGGACGCGGCTGTTCCAGCGCGAGGAAGTGCATAGCTCTGTCCAACATCGTTGCTCTCTTTGTGTCAATAGTCCTCAAGCAGAACTCATCTACATCCCGGAACACTCTTTGATCACTCACGATCGCAATTAGACGAGAAGGATACTTCAGATCGAAGCTCATCCATGGTAAGCTACACCAATCATTCGATCTTGCGCCTACGTTAACGATTCTAGCAGACGACATTCGATAACTGCACGGACGATCAATTCTTCGATTCTAGTCGCCTTCAAACGGTGAGCCATATCCTCACGCATTTTTTTGGCGACTCATTAGCTGTCAGGTATATGAGAACAGAGAGGTCCGGTACTTCGTCTCGTACCAAAACATTGACTTCGCGATGGAAGACGTGGGTATGGGTGTGGTTGAAGAAGTTCGCCGTTTGGATCTGCGTCGCGAGGGAAGCTTGGTGAAGAAGCTGTATCGGGGAGCAAAGGTGAGTTTCGATGCTTGATTGCAGTTCTGTTGGTGACAAATGGGGAACGTTCCCAGAAACGTTTTGTCAAATTCTTCAGTGCCATTTCATCCCACTTCTGAGTCCCGTATGTCTGAGTTTAGTTTGATAGTTGCATAGCTGTCTGTGCCCTCAAAGTGTAGTCTAGCCTGAGCCTTTCTGTGAATAAACCCGAATATTTCAGTCATACGCTATTTAACTTGACTTTACCGTGACGCTATACACTTTCTCTATCGCGCGAGAATCGAGCCTAGGGTGCACGCGACGCAATATTCCGTCTTGAAACAAGGTCCAGCTGAGCAATTTGTGCAAGCACAAGCACAAGCACAAGCACTGTTCCCTTGCAACATGTGTCCTCAGGTTTTTAGTTCAACGTACCGGCTCCGGATGCACAAGAATATCCAGTTTGTTTTCATTATCTCAAAAGAGAAAGATACTGACTGCCTTCAGTTTGAATAAGTACCCTTGTCCGGTGTGTGGTCAAGCATTTGGCAGACCTAGGCAACGCGATAATCACCTGTTCGTCCAGTAAGTCATTGACTTCAATTTTGTCTTACGATGGTAGCGTGGACGAAAGCATTTGACTTCAATTTGGGACACAATATAAGGTATGCAGGTGTTACAAGCAATTTCTCAACTTTTACAGATGTCCGACTCATTATTTCCCCTCTATTCGAGCAAATCAACGCGGCCTCGAGGGTCGTTCTTGACTTTTCCGGTCTTTCCTATGCAGATTTGAACTCAATCGAAATAGTAGAAAGGAAAGAGACTTACCTTGGCACGCTTTTTCTCTTCCTTTCTCTCCTTTCTCTCTTTCTTCTCGTGCTCCTTCAATTTCTTCTTGAACGCTTTCCTATAGTGCCCGCTGAACTTCATGTGACTGTTTTTCGCCTCGAACTGTATCGATTTTTTAGTATAATGACATCAATCAAAGTCATTTGTGTTCACCGATGCAGTCCCCTCAAGGTTGATAGGAGCGCCCGCAGCGACTGCACGGCGAGCAGCCTCACGTTGAGCCTCCTCCCGCTGCTTCACGGCCTTAGACATCGTGTTGCCCATCTTGTACTGGATGCGATATAAGGTTCGACAATTGGAGATGAAGGGGGCTCTGGTGTGTGCAAAGGACAAATCGAGCTGCTAGGAGCTGAACCACGTACACGCGTCTGGCCTTCGAGTGCTGGTGTTGTCAGTTAGACAGTAGTAAGGTAAAGTAGTAATGTGATTTGTCTATGACTTACATGGCTAGGTTTTGTCTTTACTTCCTGACGAGTTTCACTTCAGTGTATCTGGAACAGGTGTGTTGATCATGCAGTGGTACAGGATGATGACGACAACGGACACACAACGTAGAACTGCGCAGCGAGCTGCCAAATTGGGACAATGTGCTCAAGCATACACGAACAAACAAAATCGTATAACTAGACATGACAACATCTGTGTGCTCTTTCCTTGATCTCTTCATGAGCAAAGGAGTACTCTGTATGATTACAATTCACCGTGCTCAAACTGAAAAGATCTATTCAATATGTTCTATTTTTAGACTTATCTTGCTAGGGCCGAGATGTGGCGAGGACAGCAATTATATCAGCGAAATCTGTGATTGTAATCAACGGGCTTTCAAGGTATGACCAATCCTCTCCATGATTCCATCAAGAGTGCTTTTATCATCAATAAATTGGTCATGTGATCAAACCCATCCAACACAACAGAATTTCAATTATAATTTATATGGAAATTTGTTGGTCACGTGATTCAAAATTTCAAATCCCTCGTCCCGGTCGTATTGAACTGGACACTACGAAGTGCAAATGGGAGCACTTGATCAGGTACTGATTTCTTCTAGCAACAGCAAAAGGCCTTGCATTTGCAGCCAAATTTCGTACTGCACCACCACCAGACAGCTTCTGGCCCTCCAGCCTTCAACTCTTCATCGTTTTCTTCGACAATTGATATTCTGGCTTCTTTTGACTCAATCTTTGTAGTTCTTCAGCGTCTCGTTCATCGTCTGAGTCTAAGTCGAGGTCTGAGTTCGCATCGCAAAACCCTTCCTCTGTGAGTTTTTCCTCTTCTCGTTCGAGCATTTCTGTTAGGACTCGAACATTTTTATTTTTATTTTCCTTTTTCTTTTCCTTTCTTACATCCTTATTTCACTCATTTTACCTTTTCCTTGTATTACTCATTCACCTTTACTAATTCTGTTTACTCCGTTATGGCTTATTCATCTTCAGTCATCTGCCATGACTAAATCTGTTCCTTCCGACTAAGACGCTCACTAATCACTCCACCCCCTTCTCATGTGATTCCTTATTAGAGTAGACCTTTCACACGCTCGAAGTCTATATAAGTAGAGAGTTTGACTCTTTCGATTCCTTGTCTTACTATTCTACTTACCTTCACTTCGACATAGGTACCTACTCTTGTATTATTAGTCTATTGAATTCTACTTACCTTCACTTCGACATAGCGTGCATTCGCTCGGCAGTTCGCGTCTAGCTTACTGTTTGTTGTTGTGTTGGCCGCCTCGAGATCGACGCCTGTTAGTCTCACTGCCTAACATAATAGTAAGACCTACCTCTAGCCCACGTAAACGTTTGTTTGCGCTCGCTATCGCTACTCCACACAAGGAGTTAACGTCGACGGTTTACCACCGCGCCCATCCCGGATTCATCCGAGCAACCCCTATCTAGCCCGTCATTGTCCGATCGACTCCGACATGTCCCGATAGTCTAAATTCCTAACAACCACTCACATCAATGTGGCACTCCACATTAGTATCTGGTGGGGAGGTCATCTGATGTGTTCGTGGGTAATGCGACGAGTACAATCTTCTTCCAGTCTTTCATTCGTCATCTACGTGGGAGTTTTTTGCATAGTCCTTCATTTCCATGATGAGCCGAACATCCGAGGTCGGGCCCGTTCGAACACACCCATTCCAGTCCCACCCCCAGTTCGTCAAGGTGGACCTAACTGACGAGCAACGTCGCGCTCTTCCCCAAGTCCGTTGGAGTGAAACTAACAAGTGTTATCGAGCTCGCCTTCACGGAACTTCGTACGACCTCATCTGGGACGACGCACGGAAGGTTTGGAAGTTGCAAGACGCAAAAGGAAGCTGGTTCCCGTGAGCACCCAATCCCGACGCAAACATCTCCTTATTCAACGTTCAAGAAGGCTCATCAAACATTCCACCACCAATCATCACAACTCCAGTTGAAGCCCCACCACTCACAACATCCTTGTCTTTCACGGAACCACGAGAGCCGATCCCTGAAGTCGAAAGTCGAACCACAACCCCAGAACCATCAATGGCTCCCCCAGTTCCAACAATGTCAGTGCCTGCTGCACAGCCTACGATTGATGCCACTACCCTTGCAACGGCAGTCGCATTAGCGTTACGTTAAGTTAATGGCAGAGGGATGAAGAAGGGAGTAGCACCTCCGCGCCAATATGAGGGTGGAAAAGATTACCTCAACTTCAGGCGCGAAGTATTACTCTACTTCAAGGCTTATGACTCGAGTTTCCAGGATGACGATGACAAGATCACCTTTGTCCTCTCTTACCTCAAGGAAGGATCAGCAGCGACATGGGCAGAGAATTATGTCAACGAAGCATCGAGTACTGGCCAACTCCTAATTGCGGACACTTGGAAGACGTTCCTCAAGGAATTAGATACCTCCTTCGTCGACCCCAACCGCCACCAGAAGGCCTTCGAGAAGCTAGATGGAATGCGGCAGAAAAGTATATTTGCTAGCGAGTTCTTGAATGACTTCGACATCGAACGAGTAAATGCTGGACTTACGAAGCCAGAACATGATGGCGTCCTCATTGACAAGCTGAAGAAGGCACTTAACGCAGCCGTAATCGATGGCGTGATGCGAACCGATCCTGAGCCGCAGACGTATGATGATTGGAAGAGGCGGGCCATCACGGTAGACAATGTTGAACGCCAGATAAGGCACCTTCATGAACAATGTCGAGGAATACAACGTCCAATGGTACCACCTCCTCGTCAACAAAACTTCGCCCGACCCTACCCTCAAGCAGTGACAAGACCAACGGCACCTTTCCCTCAACATGATCGTCGTGATGCAACGGGAGTGACGTATGGAGGACTAGGTCAGCCTATGGACGTCGCTATGAACCAAGCACGTGCCCGACGTGCATGTTACAAGTGTGGCAAAGTCGGCCACTTCATTAGAGATTGCCCACGCGGTCGTGAGGCAATATGGTCCATCATCGCTGCTCTCGAACCAGAAGACAGATTGGCTTTCCTCAAAGAACTCAGCAATGCGAAGGAATCAGACTTTGAAAGCGTCGATGTGCAAGCAGTGCCAACTGAGCTGGAGGAGATAGTTGATGGTGAGGGTTTTCAGGACGACCAGGCGTAAATGTCAGAACGACTGGTCAAATGGCTAAAGGACTCTTTTCGTCACGTTCGTTAAAATATAATTGCCCCGATGTACACTACCTAGATGCGAATATGCGAGGCGGTTTTAACCTTCGAAATGTCCTATCCGACATGACACCCAACAAATCAGAAGAGGACGATGATTTCGACGTCTATGATGAGTTGTTTGCTCGAAGAGTGAGTACGCAAGGAGGCGACTCAGATGTATGGAGGGCGGAAGAGCGGATTCAAACCGCTACAAAAAATGAGGTTGTGACGGGTGAACCTTACCGTGAGAACGTTGTCGCCCAGGCGAACGATACTGAGGCAATATGGGATGTTGTTGGCAGGCGCGCGGCTGATGTATGGCGCGAAGGGATAGAGGATGTAACATGTGGGGAATTCGTTAGGAGGAGAGGCGGTCAAGAACTTGATGCCTTCGTCAGCATTGTACACCCACAGGTAGCGAAGGACGACGAGGTAGATACCTTAGAACCGCCGAAGCAGGATGAGTATCTAATTGACGCCCATGCACTCATCGACTCGGGATGCACCGGCTCTTGCATTGACGAAGGTTTTGTTAAAAGGTATAACTTTCCGACACAAAAGTACATTCGTCCACGACCTGTTTTCAATGCTGACGGAACGAGCAACGAGAATGGTCTGATCAAGGAGTATGTCATTGTACGCATGATCTTTGGAAAACATGAAGAAGAACTCCGTCTGGCAGTAACCTCACTGGCATCATCCAACATCTTCCTCGGTCATGACTGGTTGCAAAGACATAACCCCGAGATCGATTGGAAGATTGGAAAGATCGATTTTACGCGTTGTCCTGAGGAGTGCGGATGTGTGTTGTCGGAGGAGGAGATCGATGATGAGTATGTACGAAGGGTGAGGATGGACGAAGCGAAGAAATGGCCATCGTATCTCGAGGAGTATTCTGACGTCTTCAGCGAGGAGTCTTTCGAACGGTTACCTGATCATCAGACGTGGGACCACGCCATCGACCTGAAGCCGGATTTTAAGCCAAGCGATTGTAAGGTGTACCCACTGTCGCTCAAGGAACAAGAGGCGATGAAGACATTCATTGAGGAAAACCTTGCATCGGGACGTATCAGGCAGTCGAAATCTCCAATGGCGTCGCCATTCTTCTTTATCAAAAAGGAAGACGGGAGTTTGCGAGCGATCCAGGACTATCGAAAGCTCAATGACGGGACAGTCAAGAATAAGTACCCGTTACCGCTAATCAATGAGCTCATAGATAAGGTCAAGGATGCTAAGTACATCACCAAGCTTGACGTCCGTTGGGGATATTACAACATCCGGATCTGTGAAGGTGATGAATGGAAGGCAGCGTTCAGGACGAACCTGGGATTGTTCGAACCGATGGTAATGTTCTTTGGCTTATGCAATGCGCCAGCTACTTTCCAAGGATTCATGAACGACATTTTCCGAGACTTGATCCATGAAGGCGTTGTCATCATTTACCTCGACGACATACTCATATTCTCGAATACCCTGGAAGAGCATTGCAAACGAACCAGACGAGTCTTCGAGATTCTGCGTAAGAACAAGCTTTTCCTAAAGCCACAGAAATGTGAGTTTGAGGTCAATACTGTCAAATATCTCGGCCACATCATCGGCAACGGCGAAGTACGTATGGATCCAAAGAAGACGATTGCAGTCCAAGAATGGCCTATTCCAAAGAACGTCCATGAACTGCAACAATTCCTTGGCTTAGGAAACTGGCTACGTCGTTTTGTCGAAGGATACAGTTCGGTTGTCAAGCCGCTCACGTTGCTGACGGGTAAGGCAGAGTGGAAGTGGGGAGAGGAGGAACAGCGAGCGTTCGAGGAATTGAAGGAGCGATTGAGTAGTCCTCCGGTCCTGGCCATTCCGAACAATAATGACCCTTTCCGTGTCGAAGCGGACGCATCAGACTTTGCAACGGGAGGTGTGCTCCTCCAGAAGCAAGAGGGCAAATGGAAGGTCATTGCGTACCGATCATCAACATTGTTGGATGCCGAACGAAATTATGAGATCTATGACAAGGAGATGCTCGCCATTGTCCAAGCGCTCAAGGAATGGCGTCAATACCTCCAAGGGGCTAATCAACCGTTCGAGGTCTGGACTGATCACGCAAACCTGACGTACTTCAAGGCTCCTCAGAAGCTGAACCAATGACAAGCTCGTTGGCGACTTGACTTGGCAGAGTTTGACTTCACGCTCGTACACAAGCCGGGAAAGATGCTCAGAAAAGCGGATTTATTGTCACGACATGCAGACTACGATAAGGGCGAGCACGATAATGAAAACGTCACGTTCATCAAGAACGAATGGTTGGTATGAGCAGCGGTTAACACATCCAGGGACTCACTTGTCGAGACGATCAAGAAGGCGCAGGAGGACATGGAGGATGGGGAAAGACCATCAGGACTGGTGCTCAAGGATAGCATGTGGTCGAAGGAAGTAACGGTCAAGGTGTCGACGACAAGCTCGAAGAAGTTCTGGAATGTCTTCGTACCAACATCGGTAAGAGAAGTCGTCATGAAGGAATGTCACGACTCAATGCTGGCGGGACACCCGGGAGCGAATAAGATGGTGTCAATGGTAAGCCGAAGCTTCTGGTGGCCAAACATGTATGTCGATGTTCAGAACTACGTGCGAGGTTGTGATCGTTGTCAATGAACGAAGGCTCTGCGAGTGACGAGGGCAAGGGTTTTGCACCCGAACGAGGTGCCAGAGGTGCCATGGCAGATTGTCACAGTTGACCTGATTGGAGAACTCCCTGAGTCCAACGGTTTCAATGCGATATGCATTGTGGTTGATCGCTTCAGCAAACAGATTCATGCAATTCCAACAACGACAAAACTAACAGCAGAGGGCATAGCACGCATCTACCGCGACCAAGTTTTTCGACTACACGGACTGCCAAAGAAGATCATCCACGACCGAGGCGTTCAGTTCGACGCTAAGATGATGAAGGAATTGTACAAGCTCCTCCATATCGAAGGTAACCCCTTGACAGTGTACCATCCCCAGACCGACGGCCAAACAGAGCGAGTTAACCAAGAACTCGAACAATACCTAAGGCTATACGTCAACCACCGTCAATCGGACTGGGCAGACTGGTTAGCGCTTGCAGAGTTTGCATATAACAACCGCGAACACTCGGCAACGAAACTGTCCCCATTCTTTGTCAACTCGGGAGTGCACCCAGTAGGCTTCACGGGCGTTCGGACTTCATCTTCAAACATGTCAGCCGAAGAATTCGCGAAACACGTCAAGGGTATTCATGAACTCGTGCAAGCAAACCTCGTCAAGGCCAATGAAGACATGAAACATTTCTATGATCGTCACGCAGGAAAGTCGATGGAATACGAGGCGGGCAGTAAAGTTTTTCTTGATGGGCGTAATATCAAGATGACAAGACCGACGAAGAAGATGGATGACAAGTGGTTCGGCCCTTTTGAGATTGTCGAAAAGGTCGGGGCAAGCGCATATCGACTCAAATTACCACGCACTTGGAGGCAAGTCCACCCCGTCTTCAACGAAGTCCTGCTCAAACCGGCTATCGAACCATCCTTCGAGTCTCAGAAGAAACCTCCACTGCCGCCACCTGTCCTTGTAGACGACGAAGAGAAATATGAGGTTGAAGAAATACTCGACTCACGTCTACATAGAGGAAAGCTTCAATTCCTCATCAAGTGGGTCGGATATGATGAAGCAACCTGGCAACCCAAATCGGACGTTGGAGATAATGCGAAGGAAGCAGTCGATGAGTTCTATCGGAAGCATCCAGGTGCTCCAAGAAGATTGTCGATACCCCGGCAGAGTCTTCGTGCGATACGTAAGTTCACGACAACAGAAGGATATAGCGGTTGGTCGGGACGCCCAACCTTGAAGGGGGGGTGATGTTAGGACTCGAACATTTTTATTTTTCTTTTCCTTTTTCTTTTCCTTTCTTACATCCTTATTTCACTCATTTTACCTTTTCCTTGTATTACTCATTCACCTTTACTAATTCCGTTTACTCCATTATGGCTTATTCATCTTCAGTCATCTGCCATGACTAAATCTGTTCCTTCCGACTAAGACGCTCACTAATCACTCCACCCCCTTCTCATGTGATTCCTTATTAGAGTAGACCTTTCACACGCTCGAAGTCTATATAAGTAGAGAGTTTGACTCTTTCGATTCCTTGTCTTACTATTCTACTTACCTTCACTTCGACATAGGTACCTACTCTTGTATTATTAGTCTATTGAATTCTACTTACCTTCACTTTGACATAGCGTGCATTCGCTCGGCAGTTCGCGTCTAGCTTACTGTTTGTTGTTGTGTTGGCTGCCTTGAGATCGATGCCTGTTAGTCTCGCCGCCTAACAATTTCTATCTTATATCTACTTCTGAAGCTCTCGTGAGTCGTGTTTAATCTTCGGTCTGATTTTGTCGCCATTTACATTAACTTTCTCTTTTAATCTAGTACGTCTGCCGTTCATCTTCCGAGTCTAAGTCGAGGTCTGAGTTCACATCGTAAACCCCTTTTCCTCTTGTCATTCGAGTATTTCTATCTTACATCCACTTCTGAAGCTCTCGTGAGTCGTGCTTAACCTTTGATCTGATTTTATCGCCATTCACGTTAACTTTCTCTTTTGATCTAGTGCATCTCTTGACATCTTCTGAAAAGATGAACAACTTCAATTTCCTTGATGGGCAGTATGGAGCACAGGTGCATTTTCAAGTCTGATAGTATGCATTTCAAAGAAACTTATGATTCTGTATCCATGTTTTTGCCTACTTGAATTGATATTCCACTCAGGTGAACAATTTACTTCTGTTGCAGCAGGCAGCTCTTTTCGTGGAGGCCGAAGGTCAGGCTGTCGAAGCTGAAGGTCAGGCTGTCGAGGCCAAAGGTCAGGCTGTCGAGGCCGAAGGTCAGGCTGTCGAAGCTCAAGTGCCGCAACCAGCTCCAGCCGAATTCCATTGCATCTACTGCAACGAAGTTTTCGGCAGGGCATATACTCTCAGAATGCATATGAACATTCAGTAAGTCTCCATTCTTTCCAACATAAATTTCTAACTTCTTTCCAGCCAAAATAAATATACTTGTGAGCATTGTGGCCGAAACTTTACCAGAGCACGCTCGCTTGTCAATCATCAATTCGTCCAGTAAGTATATTTTTCACCCTAATACCGAATCGCACTCATACCTTTTCAGCACGAATCAAAAGCTATACACCTGCACACATCCTGGTTGTGGCAGGATGTATCAGCACGACAGCTCGAGGCGTGCACACGAACGAGATGCGCACGGTGGGAATTAAATACCTGCTTCGAGCCGTCTCAGAATAATCAAGTCTCTTTGATTCGCTTGATAATTGTTTTGTGGTGTTGATTTCAACGTCGTATCTTGCTTTGCCTCTGTACACGCGTAAATTGTTGTCCGATCGATTTGGTAGTCATACGACAAGCAATAATGTAAATTTGGTCTATTATCATTCCTGCACGTTCGCAGTCTACGTTGACAGATGTCGATGATGGGATACCTCAAGCTCTACAAAAGTCTTTTCGACCCACCTGTCGTGCTCGGTGAAACTCCTGTGGACGTTCTGGTGCCGGACAGGGAGTGTATAGTTCGAGGGGCTGCCCTAGAATACCTTCAAATGGTCAGCAGAGAATTACACCCGGGCCAAGGGTACAAAGGAATAGAGGGAAATAGGGATATACAATGGAAGGGTTTGAGGGACGTGAGGGAGGCGCTCGAGGAAGGATTCTGAGGGTGAACTTCTCCCGAGATCGACGGTGGCGGCGCAAAGGCTAAATCGACTCTCCAGCTCAACTGCGAGCTCTGGACTAAAGCCGACTAACCTAAGGCACAAGAACTAAACTAACTAAGCTATGCTAGTCGAACCACCAACCCGAACATGACTAATCGACCATGCTAACACACTGGTAAGCGACTGCAGACGATCTCACTCATAGTCTTAAGTGTCGGAACACGGCGTAATGGATCGAAACGCGATACGATGGACGAATGACAATTACTGAGTGTGTCGAAACGCGATGCGAGGGATGGAGGTGCGATACGACGACGGAAGGGGACTGAGAAAATCGAGGGATACGTGCGGGATGATGGAACCGACCGTTTCCGATCGAAACGACGCGGAATAACACCGGGCAATGACTTGAGGAAGCGGAGAGAGGAATGTCAGGAGGAAAGGGATGATATGGTGTCCTTTCCCGATGACACTGGAGAGGAGAAGGTGTTGTGAGACCAAAAGCGAGCGGCACGCGAAGTAACTGAGTTACAAGCAAAACCGAGCGAAACGGTTCGAAACATGTTAGGGGGTTCTCATTCAGGTAAGAGAAGATAGAGGAGCCTTTATACGATGACTGCGAACTATACAAATGCACGAATGGCTCTACTGCGAAGAGAGATCACCGATCGACTGTACAGAACACGAAATATCGTATATTAGACTATAGAGACGAGAGAGTCTACTACGAACAAGTAGACTAGAGGTCGAGGGACTTTGAGACGAAGTGAGAACTGCAGGCTAAGCTCCCACTCAGCTCCAACTAAGCTCTCTCCAAGCTCCAACTCAGCTTCCTCTCTGCTATGAGAGTCGTGCTATACTTATACTAAATGTCCAAGACTGAGCCTCCCAGCGGTCAGAGAACCTACGTCATAAAGAAAAATGGAACGCATATCGCTATCTACAAAGGAGAGGAGTGCATATGAATGGTTTAAGGGACACATAGGTCAAGAGAAACAATACTAAGCATGTCTGGAACGAGAGCATAATGGATTTAAGGGGACGCATATAGAAAGGTCAGAACATGTGCAAAACCTTCGGAACCGGGTCTCTTTGAGCGGAACTAAGCGGAACTCGGGGAAACGACTCGGGAGGGCTCAGCTAGCCTGACAAGGTAAGTCTGCGATGTTTAACAAAGGAGAGGGACTGAGGACAAGGTTGCAGGGTCAAATCTCTTTGTCTGGAATGCGGATCCGAGGTCCGGAGGCTTGTGATCGATGCGTGCAGACTCGACGCCGTGATTCTCCTGTCTTGATGGCCGATCAAGGAACAGTGCACGTGCCATCAGGACTATGGCGTTCTTGCTAAGTCCACTCGTTCGAGCGAAGCCAGTCGAAACCGAGCGAAACCAGTTGGAACACCGCGAAACTGGTTGTAACGACTCCGTATGTTCCCAAGCTTCAGACTTACTCTTCATCGGCAAGCTCGACATGTTCACGTGATGAATTTCACGTGCCAACGGACTTGCAATTATTGAATTAAATTTGTGATCAATTCCTTACATAAGCTCAAAGTCGGTCACTCATGATCGCAAAGGGAAAATGGTGTTCGCTTCGAAGCTGATGCTTAACTGCTCAATCTGATGAAGCCGATGGTTCAGAGCCACCCAAGTTCTCAAACCGGGACTATGGTGATTATGGGCACGTTCGACCACATATTCGGAAGAAGCGTTGTTTCCACGATACAAGAGGTCGAAGAGTGATGACGATTGAGAGTTCAAGGTAGCACTACTGGATAAATGTCCCTTCGCGGCCGTCGAGGACTTAAACCTTTTAGAAAAATCTCGGACACTGATCTTGTTTTACTAGTATTTGGGCTATCAGAAGAATACGCGCGTCCAGGCTGTATGATTCTTACGATTCTCCTCCAGTTCGTCCAAGCACCGATGGTGGAGCCTTGCGCAGTTGGGACGAATTGACGTTCAAGTCAGATGCCATCATAAAAGCATCCGCGAATGTATGCAAATGTGATGAGGAAGGAGCTCCGGTCCATGTAATATCTGAGTCTGAGCAGTTGCTCCAGGTAAGCAATCAGATGTGTGGTAAGAGACCGCTTACCATGTTATGTCCAGTTCCACGTCGCCATATACATGGACAACGACATTGCTGGGATACCTCAAGCTCCACAAAAGTCTGGCTGATCTGTCAAAGCTATTCGCGCTCGTGAACAGTAAAAGGCAAGGAGGGTCGCCTGCATGATGACTTGATGGAGAAACATGCCGCTTTTTCGGCATGTACTGTCATCACCGGAGGCCTGGACTTTGACGGAGTTGGCATGTCGAAGAATATGGCCATGACTCTCACGTACCAAGAAAGGAGGAGCGTCTTGATTGACGTTCTTGGGTAGTCTAGAAAACTATGTGATCAGAAGGTATTCAAATTAAGATCTTGCTGTCGAGCTCACCTGCAATGCGTTGACCATAAGCGTTGGAGCTCTAGAAACTTCTTTTTGGCCTATCGTAACGAAGTATTGAGTGATTCACTAAAACTCAGACGGTAGGAATGGCACTTACACGCCTGATTGCTTTCTTCAGAGCATCTCCATCTTGGAATGATATAGCCTGAATTGTATCGAGGTACTTATTGATCAAACGATGGATATATTTCTAGCATAGGAAGAGTCAGACTGATACAAGTGAAGGGAGGGGTAAACTTACCCTCAGTTTCAAGAAGCTCGTCTTGTCCCAACCGAAGTCCCCGGGCTCATTCTTTAAGGACTAGCCGCTCCTGTTCGGCATTGCGGCCTCACCAGAAGATTTCGAAAACAGGGATGAAGACGATGATGACAAAGATGTTGTTGACTCCGCATCCGAACTATCATCCGCATCCATTTGGTCCGGCATATCCACATCTGAGCTACCGGTGGGAGAATCGGCAGAATACGAGCATGACTCTTCTTCTGAATCATCTCTTGTCAGAGGCGCGTCTTGCAGGTCGCGGCGTTCTCTGCAAATGTGAATAGAGTTGGGAGGTATGATGAGGCAGGATGCAAAAGGTTGCAGATTACGGTTGACTTTCTTTTGCGCTTGTAGGAATATCGCCATAAATAACCTACCATGGCCTTACCAAAGAGCCAAAGCTGGCTATTGTCTCTGACAAAAAGACAAATGAGCCTTCACAACAGGCGGTGGGACAATGAGTCCAGCAAGCGGCCAGAGAGCACCAGCTAAACCAGGACTCCTTCTGTAACATACACATCCCCACATGAGAGCTCTAGTTAAACCAGAGCTCCCGCTATCTGCCAGGAGACACATGTGCGCGTACGACAAGTAGATGGTTTGGTCATCAGCTGGCACACGATCGTGACGCGTTTTAGGACAGTGATTTTGATCACGTGCTGATTGATTCTTTGTAGGGGGGACAATGAGCTAGCCTTGACTGCGGATCCTCGACTTTGACCACCACGAGTGTATTTGAAGGCCAGATTCTGGGATGGCCTTGCATCGCAGCCATAGCCTTTGTTTGACTGGGACAACCAACTTCAGAAAGAGAGGAAGCGCTGTAGTGCGCCGCACTAACCTGTACCGGTTCAGCGGCACAGGCCTGTATGGAGCCTACACCCTTACTCTATACCCAGGACTTTCCAGGTACTATTGTCTCCAATCCGCCCTCCACCTTCATTATGCAGTACATACTCCAATCAATGGCCGCTGGGCCTCCGCTGACTTCGGTGAACGCCTGCGGCACCGCCGCCGCCAATCGAATAGTCTGCCACCGCGGCATCCCCGGTGCACCTCGAAGTCACCCCACTTGTCCGGCGAGAAAATGTTCCGGACTCCCCCGACCTCGTGAGGGCCGCCCGACAGGCTGCGGCAGATGTATACCCTGCTGCGGCGGGAGTATACGTCACCGCGGCGGCGATGTTTACCCGCCGCCGGGACTGACGGGCCACCTCTGGCCTGGTTCAGGATCATCTCTTTGAACGATTTACATCCTTATCTCACCACGCCACACGCCGAGGGCGTTAGCGCCCCGGCGCCCGTTTGCATATTCCCCTTTTAGTATTATTCGACGCCTTGGCATTTCAGATGCATATGGGCCACCGCATTAGCGATCCGGACGGCCCCGATATCGGGGCGCGATGCCCCGGCGCGTCTCGTCTGATTGGGGCGCCGTTAGGTATTAGTGCCTTGGCAGCGCATCTTGGCGTCGGCCCCCGCCATCACGGCGCTCATGTCATGCCTCGCTGTGCGCCACCGCCGTCACATTCGTTATTAGTAGCCTACAGTATATATTGCCCCCATGTACATACATCCAGAAGTAGTGAATAAAGAAGATAGCACCCAGAGTTCACAGAAAACCCCAAGACAGAGCCGCCCTAAAAAGGGTCGCCCCTCTCATTACTCTTCCCTTTTTACGCTCGATCCGCCGCACGAAACACGCCACCGCCGTCCCGCGCCGGCTGTAAAAGGAATCGGCGACTCGACCCCTGAATTGGGAATTCTTCAAGCACATGCCTTCGCCGTCCCTTTTTCCCCGGCGCCGCTCTCACCTACGCTCGAAGGATCTGCCGCCGCGGCGGATTATCCCATCGTGCGGCAGACATTCGCAGTGCGCGGTTGTGGCATCTGAACTAAGGGTCTTTGGATTCTCCTAGACGGCCTCTGGCCTGGGATACTTCCCCTTGTTACCTTCCGAGATACTGACACCAGCACCGCCTCCCTGTGGTCGAACGCCGCCGCGGCCTTCGACAACGTTCAGGAGGGTCTGATAGTCTACATTTTGGAGCCCACCGCGAGGGAGGTAAAAAGGTGTCGTTCCAACCGGTCTCGGGCCCGCCTAGGGGCACGTGATACTCGCTGAGGCTGCAGAGAAGGGCCGAAAACAGCCAAACGGCCTCAGCTACAACCGCCGGTCAACCATACCACTACTCCACACTCTTTACAAGGGGCCGCACTGAAGAACCCCACCCCACCGCTCCCAGATCACCTTCTGCACCAAACCGCCGACGTGCATCTATCGCCGCCGACGACCCAACTGCCCGGTGACCCAGAAGATCATCCGCCACCCCCCTTACCCACAACCCGCCGCTCGAAGAAAGTGTAAGCGCCGCCGCCGCACGACCGCAGCCACCCATCAATCCCCCCCGCTTCATCCACGCCCCCAAAGACCTCCGCGAATCCGAGATCCGCCCCAGCACTCACGTCCGCATGCCCGGCGGTATCGAAGACCTGTCAATATCTCTCCAGGAACCGCCGGCCACTGGCCCACTAGAAACAGACCTTTTCGCCGACATAGAAGACCATCCCGCCGATCAGCCCCGCCTCACCGGCCTCCAGTTAGACACCGCCGCCAAAGAACAAGAAGATGACGACGACCTCTACGTTCCCGACTCACTCGTCCACGGTCACGCCATCACCCCAAACTCACCACTCACCCCCGTCGAAGAAGAACGATCGGCAAGGCTCTTTCCGCCTCTCCCTCTCTCACCGCCGACTCCAGCCCAGCGCCGACGGCGCTCCCCAATTGACAACCCCCAATCGCCCTCTGCCAGTTCAACCCCTAACTCGGCCTCATTACCAACCATGACTAGCGCATACGCCGGCGGCCCCGCTACACAATATGCGACTTCGGCATCAGTCCCGCCGCCGCCCCAACAACACGGCCTCACCGCACAATATGCGACTTCAGCATCAGTCCCGCCGCCGTCCCAACAACACGGCCCCACTGCACAATATGCGACTTCGGCATCAGTCCCGCCGCCGCCCCAACAACCCTCCCCCTCCGCACCATATGCGACTTCGGCATCGGTCCCGCCACCGCCCCAACAACCCTCCGCCGCCGCACCAACGTATACCACCCCATCACCCGCCGCAATTGGTGCCCCACCCCCCCTTCCTGACCTCAGTGACCCAGACACCCACCCACTCAGCGGTCCCAATCCCCCAGTGCCAGGTGCTACAATGCCCTATCCGGGAGACCGCCGCGCGCCGAAGTTCAATGCCGCCGGCGACCCTGCGGAAATCCCCATCTTCTTCAATCGAGTCCGGCTATTTGGACGAAGCGCCGGCCTGTCAGACGCTCAGATGATCGCATGGGCAAGATGCTACGCCAACGCAAAAGACGACCAGCTATGGTGCAAAAGGCCGGAAACAAGAGGAAACGACTTTATGGCATTTAAGGACGCCATCCTAAAGTACTATCCCAATGCCACGACGCAATACACCCTCGGCGACCTCCATAACCTCATCGGCGCAAGCCGCAACCAAATTATGCTCAACACCGCCGCCCTCGGTGAATATCATAGGAACTTTATCACCATCTCCTCGTACCTTATCGACGCCGGAATGCTTTCTGAGTTCGAACAGAAGCACATGTTCAGAGAAGGGCTTCACCCCACACTAAACAGAGAACTCGATCAAAATCTGCGGTTCGTAAAACATGATCACCCCAGCGGCGTCCCTTGGGACATCGACACGGTCGTAAGGGAGCTTGAACGCATACTTACCGGCGGCCATCTAACGACCACCGACCAGCCACTAACGTATTCAGCTACAATGGCCGTACCCACCTATACCCATGTCACCACTTATACACCGCCACCGCCGCAACCCGGTGCCCCTGCCTACGGCGTCATCAATCAACCCCAAGTGAAGCAAGAAGAGCCTTGGGTATCCTTACTTATCCAGGAAATGCGCGCTCTCCGAGAGGCCACCGAGAGATCGAACCGTCGAGCGCCGCCGCCGATCGCCGGTGTATCACCCCAGCCTCGACAAGCCAGATTCAGCAGAAAATGCGCCGTCTGCGCCAGCGCGTCGCATTCCACTCGAGACTGCCCCACCAAGATCTCCCTGATCCAAAGAGGAGTCATGCTCGCCGACGCCAAGGGATACCTATACCCGGCCAATGGCAGACTCCCCCAGGGCGAACCAGGAATGTCGGTTCTGGACAGAATTAACAAACTCTTCATCGAAAACCCGAACTACGCGCCGGTCGGCGTCCCACTCCCCATCCAACCTGTGCCCGACACGCCGCCGAGGATTGCGGCACCGCGGCAAGAAAACATGTACCAGGCCCAACCCACGATGCAACACTCAATGTATCAAGGACACATTGCGCCACAGGAATCCATGTACCAAACCACTGACAGGGCACCGCCGCCTGCCATGTACGGCACCGGTTCGCCAAACGGTCTGCCGCCGCGAGTCCAGGAATCAAACTACTTCGAGGCAATCACGCCCGACGAATCCCCAGAAGACGACCCCTGTGAAGGGATTGCCCTCATTTTTGAACAAGAAGAAAGCCCCGAGGACCCCCAAGAATGCCTCGCCGCCGCCGCAAAGCGCTCAGGACCGAGAGAAGTTTTCGACGGCGTTGAAATTGTAACCAGAAAGGGACCCTCAGGACTGAAACCAAAATGGCGAGACGAGAACAGAAAGGGGAGACCACCCGGACATTGGCCAGCATCGTCGCCCACTCCAGTGGCGCCGCAAGAAGAAATCGCCGCAGATCCCAAACCTCAATACCGGACTACCATACCAGCATATGACGATGCCGCCATATCAAACATTTTCGGCAAGATTCTCGACTCAGAAGTAACCCTGCCGATCAGAAGCCTATTCGCCGCGTCCCCCGAGATCCGGCGAAAGTGCAAGGAATTCGTCACCGGTCGCCGGGAACTAATAAGGGAAAACCCCGATCACGGGATGGCAATGTACGCCTCAATCCCGCGGCCCACCTTGCCGATTCCGTACGGCAACGAAGAACCTACCATTGCGCTGCCGAACATCCCCCTCCGGGAAATCGAAGTATGGCTCGACGACAAAATTGAAGTGAAAGCCCTGCTCGACTCCGGCTCAACTTTTATCGCCGTGCCCAAGGAAGTGTGGAAAGACCTCGGATCCCCTACTGTATTGAGCCAGGCGATCACAGTAGAAACCGCCGACCGCCAAATCTCGCGCTCAGTGGGACTCATTCCCCGCGTCCGACTCACAATAGGCTCTTTCTCCATCGTCCTACAAGTCCAGGTCGTCGACAAGGCGCCCTTTCAACTACTGCTGGGCCGGCCATTCTTCATACACACAAGGGCACAAGTCATTGACGAATCCGACGGCGACCAAACACTATACCTCACACACCCAGACACGAACGAAACCATGTCGATCCCGACGATTCAGCGCGGCGCCGGGACTGAAAACCAGCGCCCCCCTAACCAATGACGCCCCTGCGGCGCCCGCCGGAATCTATGCAGCGAATACCCATTTCTATACCCGACGCATACGTACTCCATCACGGACCGGCGACTGTAAATATCGGCTTCAATCCTCGTACTATCGACATTTCTATATCCTTTTCCAACCACTCTGCCGAAAAGAGCTCCATAGCCCAAACAAAACCACAAAAACATCCAGCTTTCTTTATTAACTCTGTTTTCGACAACAAATCGCTCCCAATACGCAACCACACACGCCGCTCCAACAGCGCCGCTAATACAAAGGCCGCTCAACTGGTCGCCCAAGCCTACAAGTATAAAAAGGTCGCCCAACGTACAAAACCTATATCGGCGACCCTTCCTGAAGACTACCATATCATACGCAAGGCACACCCTGAGCCGCTCAAGGGGTTGCCGAAACTCCCTGTTCATCTGCCGCACTTCGAACCTGGCCGCCGCTTCACCCAGGAATGCTTTGACACCTTAGATATTGATCCAACGGGGTTCCTTAGCAATGAAGAAAAGAATCTCGCCTATTGGACACTCCGCCAACACGAAGATGCACTCGCCTGGGACGAAACAGAAAAGGGCTCCCTCGACTACCAGTATTTCGCGCCAGTCTTGATCCCCACCGTCGACCATACGCTGTAGTGCGCCGCACTAACCTGTACCGGTTCAGCGGCACAGGCCTGTATGGAGCCTACACCCTTACTCTACACCCAGGACTTTCCAGGTACTATTGTCTCCAATCCGCCCTCCACCTTCATTATACAGTACATACTCCAATCAATGGCCGCTGGGCCTCCGCTGACTTCGGTGAACGCCTGCGGCGCCGCCGCCGATCGAATAGTCCGCCGCCGCGGCGTCCCCGGTGCACCTCGAAGTCACCCCACTTGTCCGGCGAGAGAACGTTCCGGACTCCCCCGACCTCGTGAGGGCTGCCCGACAGGCTGCGGCAGATGTATACCCTGCTGTGGCGGGAGTATACGTCACCGCGGCGGCGATGTTTACCCGCCGCCGGGACTGACGGGCCATCTCTGGCCTGGTTCAGGATCATCTCTTCGAACGATTTACATCCTTATCTCACCGCGCCACACGCCGAGGGCGTTAGCGCCCCGGCGCCCGTTTGCATATTCCCCTTTTAGTATTATTCGACGCCTTGGCGTTTCAGATGCATATGGGCCACCGCATTAGCGATCCGGACGGCCCCGATATCGGGGCACGATGCCCCGGCGTGTCTCGTCTGATTGGGGCGCCGTTAGGTATTGGTGCCTTGGCGGCGCGTCTTGGCGTCGGCCCCCGCCATCACGGCGCTCATGTCACGCCTCGCTGCGCGCCGCCGCCGTCACATTCGTTATTAGTAGCCTACAGTATATATTGCCCCCATGTACATACATACAAAAGTAGTGAAAAAGGAAGATAGCACCCGGAGTTCACAGAAAACCCCAAGACAGAACCGCCCTAAAAAGGGTCGCCCCTCTCATTACTCTTCCCTTTTTACGCTCGATCCGCTGCACGAAACACGCCGCCGCCATCCCGTGCCGGCTGTAAAAGGAATCGGCGACTCGACCCCCGAATTGGGAATTCTTCAAGCACGTGCCTTCGCCGTCCCTTGTTCCCTGGCGCCGCTCTCACCTACGCTCGAAGGATCCGCCGCCGCGGCGGATTATCCCATCGTGCGGCGGACATTCGCGGCGCGCGGTTGTGGCATCTGAACTGAGAGTCTTTGGATTCCCCTAGACGGCCTCTGGCCCGGGATACTTCCCCTTGTTACCTTCCGAGATACTGACACCAGCACCGCCTCCCTGTGGTCGAACGCCGCCGCGGCCTTCGACAACGTTCAGGAGGGTCTGATAGTCTACAACGCCGTGGGTGATGAAGAACATCCCCATACCACCAGGGATCTTCAACGAAGTCGTCCAGATCATCAAGGACAAAATTAACTCCGGCGTCTATGAGCCATCCAATTCCTCATACCGATCCCGCTGGTTTTGCGTCGTCAAAAAGGACGGCAAGTCCCTCCAGCTCGTACACGACCTCCAGCCGCTCAACAAAGTCTCTATTCGAGACCCCTCCGTCCCATACCCCACAGAACACATCGCCGAGACCTTCGGCGGGCACGCATGTTACACCACACTCGACCTGTTCGTCACCTTCGACCAAAGGAAACTCGATGTACGATCCCGCGACCTCACAACCTTCCAAACGCCACTCGGCGCGTTCCGCCTCACCTCAATTCCCATGGGGTACACCAATTCACAGCAGATCATGCACGCCAACGTTACATTCGTCCTCAAAGATGAGATACCCCACGTCTGTATCCCTTATATCGACGATATTCCCGTAAAAGGCCCCAAATCGAGATACGAACTCGCCGCCGGCGCATACGAAACGACGCCGGGCAATCCAAACATCCGCCGCTTCATCTGGGAACACCTCAACGACGTCAACCGCGTCCTCCAACGCCTCAAGGTGGTCGGCGCCACCGTCTCCGGCAGGAAACTTGTCATCGCCGCACCCGAAGCAGTCATTGTAGGGCATACCTGCAACTACTCCGGCCGAGTCCCCGATGCCTCTAGGATTAAAGCCATAGTAGACTGGCCGTCGCCACAGGACGTCCATGACGTTCGAGCATTTCTAGGAACCGCCGGCGTCCTAAGACACTTTGTAAAGGACTATGCCAGACTGTCCGCCGGTCTCAACAAGCTCCTCTGTAAAGACCAGCCGTTCACACTCGACGAAGACGCCTGCCGATCAATGGACCTACTCAAACACGCCGTAGCATCCTCCGGCGCCATTCGCTCCATTGACTACGAGTCAAGGCACCCTGTTCATTTCTGTGTAGACTCCTCCATCCACGGCTACGGCGCCATTCTACTACAGCTCGGCGAGAGCGGCGAAAGAATCCCATCATGGTTCATTGTTAGGCAGCGAGACTAACAGGCGTCGATCTCGAGGCGGCCAACACAACAACAAACAGTAAGCTAGATGCGAACTGCCGAGCGAACGCACGCTATGTCGAAGTGAAGGTAAGTAGAATAGTAAGACAAGGAATCGAAAGAGTCAAACTATCTACTTATATAGACTTCGAGCGTGTGAAAGGTCTACTCTAATAAGGAGTCACATGAGAAGGGGGTGGAGTGATTAGTGAGCGTCTTAGTCGGAAGGAACGGATTTAGTCATGGCAGATGACTGAAGATGAATAAGCCACGACGGAGTAAACGGAATTAGTAAAGGTGAATGAGTCATACAAGGAAAAGGTAAAATGAGTGAAATAAGGACGTAAGAAAGGAAAAGGGAAAGAAAAAGAAAAGAAAAAGAAGAATAAGAATGTTCGAGTCCTAACATCACCCCCCCTTCAAGGTTGGGCGTCCCGACCAACCGCTATATCCTTCCGATGTCGTGAATTTACGTATCGCACGAAGACTCTGCCGGGGTATTGACAATCTTCTTGGAGCGCCTGGATGCTTCCGATAGAACTCATCGACTGCTTCCTTCGCATTATCGCCAACGTCCGATTCGGGTTGCCAAGTTGCTTCGTCGTATCCGACCCACTTGATGAGGAATTGAAGCTTTCCTCTATGTAGACGCGAGTCGAGTATTTCTTCGACCTCGTATTCCTCTTCGTCGTCTACAAGGACCGGTGGAGGTGGTGGAGGTTTTTGCTGAGACTCGAAGGATGGTTCGACAGCCGGTTTAAGCAGGACCTCGTTGAAGACGGGGTGGACTTGCCTCCAAGTGCGCGGTAATTTGAGTCGATATGCGCTTGCCCCGACCTTTTCGACAATCTCGAAAGGGCCGAACCACTTGTCATCCATCTTCTTCGTCGGTCTTGTCGTCTTGATATTACGCCCATCAAGAAAAACTTTACTGCCTGCCTCGTATTCCATAGACTTTCCTGCATGACGATCATAGAAACGTTTCATGTCTTCGTTGGCCTTGACGAGGTTTGCTTGCGCGAGTTCATGAATACCCTTGATGTGTTTCGCGAATTCTTCGGCTGACATGTTTGAAGATGAAGTCCGAATGCCCGTGAAGCCTACTGGGTGTACTCCCGAGTTGACAAAGAATGGGGACAGCTTCATTGCTGAGTGTTCGCGGTTGTTATATGCAAACTCTGCAAGCGCTAACCAGTCTGCCCAGTCCGATTGACGGTGGTTGACGTATAGCCTTAGATATTGTTCGAGTTCTTGGTTAACTCGCTCAGTTTGGCCATTGGTCTGGGGATGGTATGCCGTCGAGGGGTTACCTTCGATATGGAGGAGCTTGTACAGTTCCTTCATCATTTTTGCGTCGAACTGAATGCCTCGGTCGTGGATGATCTTCTTTGGCAGTCTGTGTAGTCGAAAAACTTGGTCGCGGTAGATGCGTGCTATGCCCTCTGCTGTTAGTTTCGTCGTCGTTGGAATCGCATGAATCTGTTTGCTGAAGCGATCAACCACAACACATATCGCATTGAAACCATTGGACTCAGGGAGTTCTCCAATCAGGTCAACCGTGACAATCTGCCATGGCGCCTCCGGTACCTCGTTCGGGTGCAAAACCTTTGCCCTCGTCACTCGCAGAGCCTTCGTTCGTTGACAACGATCACAACCTCGCACGTAGTTCCGAACATCGACATACATGTTTGGCCACCAGAAGCTTCGGCTTGCCATTGACACCGTCTTATTCGCTCCCGGGTGTCCCGCCAGCGTTGAGTCGTGACATTCCTTCATGACGACCTCTCTTACCGATGTTGGTACGAAGACGTTCCAGAACTTCTTCGAGCTTGTCATCAACACCTTGACTGTTACTTCCTTCGACCACATGCCATCCTTGAGCACCAGTCCTGACGGTCTTTCCCCATCCTCCATGTCCTCCTGCGCTTTCTTGATTGTCTCGACAAGTGAGTCCCTGGATGTGTTAACCGCTGCTCGTACCAACCATTCATTCTTGATGAACGTAACATTTTCGTTATCGTGTTCGCCCTTGTCGTAGTCTGCACGTCGTGACAATAAATCCGCTTTTCCGAGCGTCTTTCCCGGCTTGTGTACGAGCGTGAAGTCAAACTCTGCCAAGTCAAGTCGCCAACGAGCTTGTCGTCGGTTCAGCTTCTGAGGAGCCTTGAAGTACGTCAGGTTCGCGTGATCAGTCCAGACCTCGAATGGTTGATTAGCCCCTTGGAGGTATTGACGCCATTCCTTCAACGCTTGAACAATAGCGAGCATCTCTTTGTCATAGATCTCGTAGTTCCGCTCAGCATCTAAGAACGTTGATGATCTATAAGCGACAACCTTCCATCTACCTTCTTGCTTCTGAAGAAGTACGCCTCCGGTTGCAAAATCTGACGCGTCAGCCTCGACACGGAAAGGGTCCTCATTATTTGGGATTACCAGGACAGGGGGGTTCGTCAACCGCTTCTTCAACTCCTCGAACGCCTTCTGCTGCTCCTCTCCCCACCTCCACTCTGCCTTCCCTGTCAATGACGTCAATGGTTTGACGACTGAACTGTATCCTTCGACGAAACGACGTAGCCAATTGCCTAGACCCAAGAATTGCTGTACCTCATGAACGTTCTTCGGAACTGGCCATTCCTGAACAGCGACTACCTTTTTCGGATCCATACGGACTTCGCCATTACCAATGATGTGTCCAAGGTACTTGACTGTGCTGACCTCAAACTCGCACTTCTGGGGTTTCAGGAAGAG
This sequence comes from Sanghuangporus sanghuang, assembly GCA_009806525.1. Lineage (NCBI taxonomy): Eukaryota > Fungi > Basidiomycota > Agaricomycetes > Hymenochaetales > Hymenochaetaceae > Sanghuangporus > Sanghuangporus sanghuang. Next base: position 251,280 of record VVIT01000013.1, on the reverse strand, counting down.
TTTGTTCTTCCGGAGGATCTCGAAGACTTGTCTGGTTCGTTCGCGGTGCTCCTCCAGGGTATTTGAGAATATGAGTATGTCGTCGAGGTAAATGATGACAATGCCTTCATGGATCAAGTCTCGGAAAATGTCGTTCATGAATCCTTGGAAGGTAGCCGGCGCATTGCATAAGCCAAAGAACATTACCGTCGGTTCAAACAATCCCAGGTTCGTCCTGAATGCTGCCTTCCATTCATCGCCTTCACGGATCCGGATGTTGTAATATCCCCAACGGACGTCAAGCTTGGTGATGTACTTAGCGTCCTTGACCTTATCTATGAGCTCATTGATTAGCGGTAACGGGTACTTATTCTTGACTGTCCCGTCATTGAGCTTTCGATAGTCCTGGATCGCTCGCAAACTCCCGTCTTCCTTCTTGATAAAGAAGAACGGCGACGCCATTGGAGATTTCGACTGCCTGATACGTCCCGATGCAAGGTTTTCCTCAATGAATGCCTTCATCGCCTCTTGTTCCTTGGGCGACAGTGGGTACACCTTACAATCACTTGGCTTAAAATCCGGCTTCAGATCGATGGCGTGGTCCCACGTCCGATGATCAGGTAACCGTTCGAAAGACTCCTCGCTGAAGACGTCGGAGTATTCCTCGAGATACGATGGCCATTTCTTTGCTTCGTCCATCCTCACCCTTCGTACATACTCATCATCGATCTCCTCCTCCGACAACACACATCCGCACTCCTCAGGACAACGCGTAAAATCGATCTTTCCAATCTTCCAATCGATCTCGGGGTTATGTCTTTGCAACCAGTCATGACCGAGGAAGATGTTGGATGATGCCAGTGAGGTTACTGCCAGACGGAGTTCTTCTTCATGTTTTCCAAAGATCATGCGTACAATGACATACTCCTTGATCAGACCATTCTCGTTGCTCGTTCCGTCAGCATTGAAAACAGGTCGTGGACGAATGTACTTTTGTGTCGGAAAGTTATACCTTTTAACAAAACCTTCGTCAATGCAAGAGCCGGTGCATCCCGAGTCGATGAGTGCATGGGCGTCAATTAGATACTCATCCTGCTTCGGCGGTTCTAAGGTATCTACCTCGTCGTCCTTCGCTACCTGTGGGTGTACAATGCTGACGAAGGCATCAAGTTCTTGACCGCCTCTCCTCCTAACGAATTCCCCACATGTTACATCCTCTATCCCTTCGCGCCATACATCAGCCGCGCGCCTGCCAACAACATCCCATATTGCCTCAGTATCGTTCGCCTGGGCGACAACGTTCTCACGGTAAGGTTCACCCGTCACAACCTCATTTTTTGTAGCGGTTTGAATCCGCTCTTCCGCCCTCCATACATCTGAGTCGCCTCCTTGCGTACTCACTCTTCGAGCAAACAACTCATCATAGACGTCGAAATCATCGTCCTCTTCTGATTCGTTGGGTGTCACGTCGGATAGGACATTTCGAAGGTTAAAACCGCCTCGCATATTCGCATTTAGGTAGTGTACATCGGGGCGATTATATTTTAACGAACGCGACGAAAAGAGTCCTTTAGCCATTTGACCAGTCGTTCTGACGTTTACGCCTGGTCGTCCTGAAAACCCTCACCATCAACTATCTCCTCCAGCTCAGTTGGCACTGCTCGCACGTCGACGCTTTCGAAGTCTGATTCCTTCGCATTGCCGAGTTCTTCGAGGAAAGCCAATCTGTCTTCTGGTTCGAGAGCGGCGATGATGGACCGTATTGCCTCACGACCGCGTGGGCAATCTCTAATGAAGTGGCCGACCTTGCCACACTTGTAACATGCACGTCGGGCGCGTGCTTGGTTCATAGCAACGTCCATAGGCTGTCCCAGTCCTCCATACGTCACTCCCGTTGCGTCACGACGATCCTGTTGAGGGAAAGGTGCCGTTGGCCTTGTCACTGCTTGGGGGTAGGGTCGGGCGAAGTTTTGTTGACGAGGAGGTGGTACCATTGGACGTTGTATTCCTCGACGTTGTTCATGAAGGTGCCTTATCTGGCGTTCAACATTGTCTACCGTGATGGCCCGCCTCTTCCAATCATCATACGTCTGTGGCTCAGGATCGGTTCGCATCACGCCATCGATTACGGCTGCGTTAAGTGCCTTCTTCAACTTGTCAATGAGGACGCCATCATGTTCTGGCTTCGTAAGTCCAGCATTTACTCGTTCGATGTCGAAGTCATTCAGGAACTCGCTAGCAGATATACTTTTCTGCCGCATTCCATCTAGCTTCTCGAAGGCCTTCTGGTGGCGGTTGGGGTCGACGAAGGAGGTATCTAGTTCCTTGAGGAACGTCTTCCAAGTATCCGCAATTAGGAATTGGCCAGTACTCGATGCTTCGTTGACATAATTCTCCGCCCATGTCGCCGCTGATCCTTCCTTGAGGTAAGAGAGGACAAAGGTGATCTTGTCATCGTCATCCTGGAAACTCGAGTCGTAAGCCTTGAAGTAGAGTAATACTTCGCGCCTGAAGTCAAGGTAATCTTTTCCACCCTCATATTGGCGTGGGGGTGCTACTCCCTTCTTCATCCCTCCGCCATTAACTTAACGTAACGCTAATGCGACTGCCGTTGCAAGGGTAGTGGCATCAATCGTAGGCTGTGCAGCAGGCACTGACATTGTTGGAACTGGGGGAGCCATTGATGGTTCTGGGGTTGTGGTTCGACTTTCGACTTCAGGGATCGGCTCTCGTGGTTCCGTGAAAGACAAGGATGTTGTGAGTGGTGGGGCTTCAACTGGAGTTGTGATGATTGGTGGTGGAATGTTTGATGAGCCTTCTTGAACGTTGAATAAGGAGATGTTTGCGTCGGGATTGGGTGCCCACGGGAACCAGCTTCCTTTTGCGTCTTGCAACTTCCAAACCTTCCGTGCGTCGTCCCAGATGAGGTCGTACGAAGTTCCGTGAAGGCGAGCTCGATAACACTTGTTAGTTTCGCTCCAACGGACTTGGGGAAGAGCGCGACGTTGCTCGTCAGTTAGGTCCACCTTGACGAACTGGGGGTGGGACTGGAATGGGTGTGTTCGAACGGGCCCGACCTCGGATGTTCGGCTCGTCGTGGAAATGAAGGACTACGCGAAAAACTCCCACGTAGATGACGAATGAAAGACTAGAAGAGGATTGTACTCGTCGCGTTACCCACGAACACGTCAGATGACCTCCCCACCAGATACTAATGCGGAGTGCCACAATGACTTAATCGAATTCGAGTTTGATCTTGACCTCTTCAATCTTAACCTCGACTCTAGGGATGATTGGCCTAAGATGGTATCCTAACCCTACAATAACGTAGTCTCCTTTCTTGTCTTTTCGCGTGATGACGTCGTTCGGGTCAAAGTCTGGGTGGAGCACAACGTCTTCCCAAGGGATGATGTAACGTTTGGGTTTCACGTAAGGACCACGGCGTTGGTTACGGGTACGGCGCTTAGGGGCCAGGGTGGTGTTGTTTTCGGAAACTACCGGAAACACGTCGGAGTCAATTTAGACTACGACGGGCTAGATAGGGGTTGCTCGGATGAATCCGGGATGGGCGCGGTGGTAAACCGTCGACGTTAACTCCTTGCGTGGAGTAGCGATAGCGAGCGCGAACAAACGTTTACGCGGGCTAGAGGTAGGTCTTACTATTATGTTAGGCGGCGAGACTAACAGGCGTCGATCTCGAGGCAGCCAACACAACAACAAACAGTAAGCTAGACGCGAACTGCCGAGCGAACGCACGCTATGTCGAAGTGAAGGTAAGTAGAATAGTAAGACAAGGAATCGAAAGAGTCAAACTATCTACTTATATAGACTTCGAGCGTGTGAAAGGTCTACTCTAATAAGGAGTCACATGAGAAGGGGGTGGAGTGATTAGTGAGCGTCTTAGTCGGAAGGAACGGATTTAGTCATGGCAGATGACTGAAGATGAATAAGCCACGACGGAGTAAACGGAATTAGTAAAGGTGAATGAGTCATACAAGGAAAAGGTAAAATGAGTGAAATAAGGACGTAAGAAAGGAAAAGGGAAAGAAAAAGAAAAGAAAAAGAAGAATAAGAATGTTCGAGTCCTAACATTCATGTCCGGAACCTGGAACCACAGAGAACGAAACTACTCCCAGGCGAAGCTAGAACTCTTCGGCCTCTTCAGAGCCCTATACGAGGCGCGCATATACCTCGTCAGCATCGACCACTTCTTCGTCGAAGTCGACGCCAGCTACATCAAAGGAATGATCAACAACCCAGACCTGCAACCCAATGCCACCATTAACAGATGGATCGCCGGCATCCTACTATTCAACTTCACGATTATCCACACACCAGCGGCCAAACACCTCGGCCCAGATGGCCTATCACGATGCGGCGCCGCACAATCAGATCTGCCGCGAGATGAAGGTTTCGAAGAATGGATCGACCATCAGTATTCCTTCCTAGCCCAAGATCGCCCCCACGTGGCGTACACCCAAAGCGGCGAATCCTTTCAACTCCCCGATCACAAAACCTCACAAAAAGGGTTCAAAGACATAGACCACATCAAGCAGTTTCTCGCCGCCCCTTCCCGCCCCGCTGACCTCTCAGACACCCAGTTCAAACAATTCGTACGTCGAGCCACCCGGTTCTTCCTCCAATGCGGAGAACTATACAGAAAGAACGAGAAGGGCCGCGCCGCACTCGTCGTCTCGCCGGAGCGCCGAAGTTCCATCATTAGGACAACCCATGACGAACTCGGCCACAAAGGCTTTTTCTCCGTCAGAACGACGATTCAGGACCGTTTTTGGTGGCCTGGAATGCATCAGGACATCAAATGGTATATCAGAACGTGCCACTGCTGCCAAACGAGGCAATTCACGAAGATCTATACCACGCCGCAAAGCCCAACGCCGGCGCCGCTTTTCACCAGAGTACACATAGACGTGATGCTAATGCCGCCCTCCGGCGGATTCAAGTACATCGTCCAGGCCCGCGACTCACTCACCGGCTACCCCGAGTTTCGAATGCTACGCAAAGACAATGCCGCCGCCATAGCACGATTCGTCTTTGAAGATATTTTGTCAAGATGGGGACGAGTCGAAGAGATTGTAACGGACAACGGCGCCTCATTCTCCAAAGACCTACCACGCCTCCTCGCCAAATACAACGTTCAGCACATCAGAATCTCGCCGTACAATTCTAGAGCCAACGGAATCATCGAACGCCGCCACCGCGACCTCAGGGAAACACTTATGAAACTCGCCGACGCAAGCCCAGACAAGTGGTCCCAACACATATACTACGCCATCTGGGCCGAACGAATCACAATCCAACGCCGCACAGGCTACAGTCCATACTTCATGGCCCACGGCGTCGAACCCGTGCTCCCTTTCGATCTCGCCGAACAAACCTACATCTCGCTGGCGTTCATTTCCAAACTGACCGACGCGCAACTCATCGCGGCTAGGGCAAGGGCACTCCAGAAACGACCAGAGGACCTCGAACGAGTCAAGGAATCTGTCATCCAAGGACGGTTCAAATCCATCCAAGACTTCGAGAAGGCCCACGCCGCAACGATCAAAGACTACAATTTCACGCCAGGATCACTAGTCCTAGTCCGAAACTCCCAGATTGAAAACGAGCTGAACAGGAAGACAAAGCCGAAGTACCTGGGACCCATGGTCGTCGTGCGGCGAACCAAAGGAGGCTCCTATATCCTCGCCGAAATCAGCGGCACCATCTCAGCACTCCGATACGCCGCTTTTAGAATCATTCCTTACCATGCACGCACCCAGATCGTCCATTCTATAGAAGACCTCACCCAGAAATCAACCCCGGAACTCGACAAACTAGTAGAAGAGCCCGCGGCGCACGATCTAGGCGCCGACTCTGACTCACCCGAATCCGCCGCAGCCTCATAATACCCCCTTTCTTTCTCGTCCAGCCCCCAACTCAGTCTCTTGAACCCATCCCCATCTATATACCCCCCTAATAACAGTCACATGACTGCAGCGAAGCACCTAGTCATTCTCCTTCAACTCTTCACACTGTCCAAGTCACTCCCTTCGGCCCCGGCACTATTTATAGATCGCCCATACTACTTATTCACCCCCCTCTCTCTTACTAGTACACTAGATATCTTACTCCCTGGTCCCACACAAACAGTTCACAAGAAAAATTTTCGACTTGTTATTTCAAGCCACTATAGTACACAAGAAAAAGAAAAATACATTTTTTTACTTTTATATTTTCCCTATGTTTTTTTTTTTTTCGGCCCATGAGCATTTCATGGTTGCCCGAGACCTCGAGCCGACGCCGCTTGCGTCGTTTGGCTCGGGGCCTACCCACGGCGTTTACCCAGGGCCTTTTCAGATGCCCCCCCTCCCACCCCACCCGCCGCCACCTCTCCCATCTCCTCCACCCGCCGGTGCAGTACGGCGGCCTCCTTCTCCGCAAGGAGACCCGCCTCGCTTTCCGAAATCTCGCACCGGTGGTGCGAGACTTGGCACGCCTGGCACAAAGGCGCCGGCGGGCGCCTCGTGCAGATCTCGCCGCGCAGGATGCACCGAGCACACCCTGGCGACACGATCTCGAGGAGGCGCCGGCTCTGCCCCTTGGGCAGCCGGGCCACCTTCTCGAGCTCCCACCTGCCCTCCTTCGAATATTATAGTCAGAGACGGTGAAGAACAAGATTCAAAGCGATACTCACCGCCTCCTCTCCACCGCGCCGTCCCTCCTCCTTCACCCTCACCGCAATCAAAGGCGCCGCCCCCAGCGCCCTTGCGTGCTTCACCGGCGCTTCGACCACCGGCTCGCGCACCCGCTTCGGCAGGGAGGGGACCTATAGAAGAAAACATCAGGGAAGAATAAAATCCAGGACAAGAAACACACATCAACATATACCTCCGTCCCGGCAGGCCCCTTGACCGTCACCTCACCCTCATCAGACTCATCCTCGCTCAGGTTGATGGTCTTTCCTGTAAGCGTCTTCGCACGCCCCCGCCGCGTGATCCGACCGCCCGCAGGGACGAGCTCCCCCCTGGGCATCTCGCTGCCCGAGCCCGCCACCCCGACTCCGGGAATCGACGACCCGGGAAGGGTGATCGTCTTACCCATCGCCTTCCTGGCCACAGGACGCGGCCGCACCTTCGTTTTAGTGCTCGTGTGTGCCGCCCCAACCTAAGAAAGGAATCAGGAAATGGTGAAGAACAAGATTCAAGACATTACATACCAGGTTCCCCGCCTCGTCGCACCCCTTCGACCTACAGAAGGCCGCCATGACCTCCGGCGCCTCGCCGTGGAAGGTCGCGAGCCTCTCGAGGAAGGAGGCTTTCACCTCCTCCTCGAGCCTTGCCGCGCTCCGTTTCACCTCCTCGCGGGCCTCCTCTTCCCGACGAGCGGCGACCTTTGCCGCGACCCGACGGAGGCGCTCGACCTCCGGCTGGGCGGCCTTCGCCAGCCCCCTGGCGGCGTCCTTCGCCTCACCGGCGGCCAATGCCACCAGGGTCCCGCGGTTCCCCACCCACCTTCCCACACAGTACAACTCGGGCCTTTCGGCCCTCGCCTCGTCGCTGAGCGTGGGGAATTGGTCCCCAACCGCTTTCTGAGAAGGAAAAGAAAAACTTCTATTAACCAACCCACACAGTCATAATCAAGGGGACGCAAACGTACCAGGAGCTCGTCGAGCTCATCCGCCACGGGTCCCTCATCGTCGTTCGCCCGGTCGACCCACCCCCTCACCGCCATAATGGCGGCCCACAGGCCGCCATGGACCTCCCCCTCCCCCCCCCTCCCCCCCCTCCCCCTCCTCCTCCGTCTCCCCCTGCGACTCAGGCGGGCACTCCTGCCCGCTGGCCGCCCGCGCCATCCCGCCCGCAGCGGGAGCCATCGACGCCGCATCAGCGTCCACCTCCATCTGCTCCTCGGGAGCCTCCTCCTCGCCGAGGGCATCCTCGTCCTCCCTGCTGCTGTTGCTGTTGCTGTTGCTGTTGCTGCTGCTGACGCTGCCGCTGCGGCCATGGACCGACTGAGCCATGGCGGAAAGAGAAAAAGAAAGACGGAGACCTTACACGCGACCCCCAACAACTATATCCCCACCGGATACAGTTCAAACTCCGATTTCAGCCCTCGGACACGTGCCCAACCCGCCTCCGATCAACTAAACAATTACTCAATCACCCACATTGCGGCGGCTTCTATTACCACCCAAAATCCACAAGATAATTGGCCACTGTCACACCTAACTGAATCCGCCGGACCATCCCGCTGAAGACACAGCCGCAAGTTCCGTGCCCCTGCCAAGGCCGCCGATCATTTCGATGACCCACAAAAACGCCACCGCTAAGGCACACAATCAAACTAGCGCTATACCCAATAACCACAGAACTTCCAACCTGTAGGCCTTCATTCACTCCATCCTAAGCAGATTCCAAGCGTCCTCCACCAACTCCTGGACTCCCAAAATCCGCCGAACTGCATTTCCGCCCCACTACCACTCCGGCCACCTCCCCACTGTATCTATATCTGGAACCAGATCGAAATCATGATATGACGACACCCTCCAGAATTAGCCATTTAGACTTTCTCTCCGGCACTAGCACCGAACTTCATTTCTGGGTTTTTTGCTTCGTACTGGATTCTGTTCATTTCAGCTGAAGAATCACAGAAACATGAAATGCTCACGATACCCATGCCTTCACCATCGAGCGGCCTACCGGCCGCCATTGCAGCTCGCGCAGCCTCTATCTGAGCATCCTCGTGCAGGATTGACGTTTTCGAAAAGATCAAGCCCATATTGTTCATCCTGTTGAATGTTGTAGTCGACAGGGTACAGGAGCGATGATGGAGTGCAGAATAAGTCAGTAAGGGAATCCATGTTTGATGGGGTAAAGCTAGCCAAACTCACTTAGTACTTGTATGACTACTGTGAATTTTGTAGCCCAAGGGGTACAGCAGTAACGATGGGCGCAGGCAGAGGCGTATCGCGTCAGTCGCAGCAATCAGGATAGTTCTGGCGAGACTCGCCTTTGGGAAGAACAGGAGTAATCCATGGATTGCTTCTGGATATTGCAGTCCGAAAGAATATGGCTGAGGCTGTAGAGTCAAGCTGAATCAAGATGGACATACAGTAGTCAACGAAGTCGACGAGACACAGTACGCAATGTCCCGTGTCGGTCTGCACAGCGAGCTGCCGAATTCGGATGGCATGCAAGCAGTATCAAGCAAGAGGCTAAATTCAGCATGAAGTTGTTTTTCTTTGTCCTTTTTGACTTCGTGATGATTGCATATGAGTGTTGACCGGTATGTGTGTACAGAACATTTCATATTGAATTTCCAGCTTATTCTGTATAATGTTCTATTTTTAGAATTTCACAATACTATGGCTGGACTGCGGACAAATCCCACTCACTAAAGTGCAGTATCTGCTATCTTACCATAAATCGATGAATATTAATGGACTTGCTTTTAGTTACGTAATAAATTGGGCAGAAAATAGAAAATACTTCATCACGTGAGCTAGACTTGTCCGCGATGGCCTTTCCTGCAGTATAGAATGTGGCATCGCATACGGTAGAAATTCTCATAGTGCATATCTAGGATAACGTATAGCTCTTGGTGGGAACAAAATCCCCTTGGTATGCCAAAGTAGTTTGTCAGCCTATTGCATCAATTTGAGACGGGAACCGATGGTATGTATAATGAGAAGTTATCACAAAGAACTGCAAGGTATTATATCGGATTACATCAAGTTTGCCGAGTATTATGGCAAATTAGAGAGCTCATATTTGGTTATATGCCAATATAATCGCCATACTCGGTTATAACCTCTTGTAAAGTTTTGTGATGATTTTCTGCTGTAGTTCAGTCGAGCCTTTCGTGAATTAAGGCGAGATGCAATCTCATATTACTAGAGCGAGTCGCTGATCAACTTGTCTTTTAGTGGCCTATTCGTGGCCTATTCGTGGCATTGACTGGCTGGTACCGACACGACTAGCCTTGCTCTCCGCAGATTCTGTTTATTTGTTGATGAGGTAATAAGAAGGGCAACGCCCAGTCGAGTCATCCAGAAAACAGTACAATGGCCCGGAGCTTCTGGCGAGACAGGGAATTATGTATGCAGTAACTCAAAGTCGACGCCATGATCAGCCGGAATATGCCGTCGCCCAGAAGACAGAAGCTTAGCAAAAAATTCCGCCCTATAAAGTCTGGTACTGAAGGGCGCATTTCCTTTCCTCTCCTCTATCATATCACATCACAGCTCTCCGCCCATGTCCTATCCGTGCAATCGGTGCCATAGAACCTTTCCTTCTGCGTCTGCTCGGAGCGAACATCGAGCAATTCAGTATGTATACTTTACATACTTCATGGTGCAAAAGTTAACCTCTACTTAGCACAAGTATGTACCAATGCAGGCTCTGTGGCCAGCGATTTACTCGGCTCAGGAGCCTGTGCGACCATATCCTCTACATACAGTTCGTTTGTTTTAGTTTCTTTCAGCTCTGATGACTTAGCTCACATAACTCAAGCGGTGGAGTGAAAAAATACAAGTGTCGCCTCTGCCGCGCGCCTTATGCTAGTGAAAACGCATGCTGCAGGCACGAACGTAGCGTTCACCGTATGTGATGGCTTGCAATCTCGTCTGTTGTGGTTTTCAAAGCGGTCGTTGGATTGTGTTCGTTGCTGAATATGATGTCTGCTGCTGCTCGAGATCCTTCGTTACCTTGTTCATTGTTGAATGTTATGTCTGTTGGCTCTGCTCGAGATTCTTCGTTACCTTGGTTGGTGTTTGCTCGTTTATGACGCCGTTACTGTTCTTTCAGGAACTAACAAGTACATTGTATTGTTCTGTCACAAATAGTATACGGTGCCACAAGTACTCGAATTCGCGATCCTTGATGTCGAATGTTTTAATACTCTGTCTCTCAATGAAAGCCCCATCCATGCCGTCTTCGCATTTTTCGATCCTCAGGTCCATACTGAAATTAAATATTTTTAAATTGCTCTATTATGTTATATAATATAAGCTTATAAATTGGGACTACAAGTAACAGCACGTGATGGATATACTAGTAAACACCTCTCTGAGCTTTCCATCGTACACAACGGAGCTCGCCTTCGGCCTGGATTTAACCCAGGCCATCTTTGTTTGAAACCCTTAGAAATGCAGTTTAACTGCATCTCCGAGGTTTCAGCCCAAGCTCTCTAGAACGCAGCGCCATGGTATCCACTCACGAGGATGCGAAAATCGAAGTGTGTGTGTGCTCGATTTGCATGCGAGACGGTAATGTTGACGGAAGCTATGGAGCATATCGACGGATACCAGAACATAACGTGCATCCTTTACATTCCAGAGCAGTGGAGTCAGTCATGGCAGACTCGACCATGGAGGATGCGTCCAAGACCTCGACGGATCCAGTTATGGAGGCCTCGATCTCACCAGATCTCACCATGCCAGGCTCGACATATGCCCAGTCATCGTGGAACCGGTTTCAGCAGACTTAACATCGACAGGATGGCATTTAGCGTCAGTTGGACAGCCTGAGAGCATGCAGATGGACGTTGACGAGCTCATGGACGTCGATGAGTCCATGAACGTTACCAATGCCACCGACCATACGGATTTCTCGTGTTGGGAAATGCGCCTTGGCCTGCAGATGCATTGAGAGAGGCCGTTTCGGGTCCTCCCGATATCCCAATACTGGAGTTTAACAATTGTAAGTAGTTTCTGTTACTTCCCTTTAATGACGTTCATTAACAATGTGAAAGATCATCGTTTCAGTTGGCCAACGTCAGATGTACCAAGAATAGTGCAGACAGTCATGTTTGCTATTATGTTCTCGTCTTTGATTTTCTCGTTGAGCCGAAAACCGTCAGATGATAATGAGATGTGTAGTGGAATCTGTACTGAAAGCAGGAAACCTTGTTTGTGGTTACATCCCGAAAGATTCCAGGATGATCCGCTCAAAGCACCGCCTTGTAGGTGGTGTGACTGTCTATGCCGTTGGCCCCGAGTGTCATGTTATATACGACCGCATTCCTGATGCCAAACGTATGACTCGCCCCAGGTCTAAAGCTGCTGCCGAGCTTCCCATCCCGGAGGCAATCTATCCACAGAAACACCAACACCACGAGGGAGAGCCAGCAAGAGCGGGCTATAGCATTTCGTCAATTTACCGATCAAGAGGTTTGTTTGTAATTCCGCCATAGATATCATTGGAAAGCTAGTTGCACAGGTGACTTTCGAAGCTTTTATCGATAAGCCCTGTGATGATCTGAGGTATTCGCGGGTAACGGAGAGTCACAAACCTTTCCAAGCGGACTTTCTCAGGCAACTTCCAGGAAGGGAGCTGGCATCTTTTTCATTGAAAGTGGCGACGAGTTACGCCTCTTGTTCGCCTTATCTCTCGATCTCTTCAATGTCCAGGGAGGGACGGCTCGTGCTGTTGTAGCTCTCGTCGTATGTGACCTCCCCACTGTTGGGAAGGTCGCAGGTCTTCTCGATCATGGAAGCATTAACTTCGTCTGTATCACTGTTCCCTTTGACATTGAACGCGGCTTCGGAACATCCACCTGAACCTCCAGCATTTGCCTTCGATTTCGAAGATATTCTGCAGCATATCTCGTGCATGAAACAAACTACTTCCAAACCAACTTGGCTGGGATCGGTTCCACACGAGATCGGTTCCGTATCCTGAGGGAAGATCAAAGATGACGAATGAAGAACTTTATGTACTATTTACTTACCACTCGCTCTGGTGTCTTATTGGTAGGATTCAAGATCCCACTGTTAAGCAACACTTCGAATCCGTACTGGAACATACAATGTATCTAGTGCAGGCAGTCACGACTGTTTTCAAGTCATCGATCAGCAATAGCGATATCGTCATCTATGACAAACCTATTACAGAATACGTAAATAATGTCAGAATGGTCTACCTAGCCACTTCCCGGGTCCTGAACATGCTTATGGCCCCAACGTATCACCGAGTCCTTGCCTCTCTTCGGTTCCATATATTCCTGGCGGATTTTCCTATTCGAGCGTGTCATCGGATCTCTTCAGAAGCTTCCAAATAACAACAAGCAAGGTAAAGTCAGATTACTCTGTGAGAAAAGATTCATCTTTTAATCAAAGACTATCTAGGATAACTTTAGGGAACATTGTATAACTATTTCGTCGCTACGTGTAAGATATATTAAGATTTATTGCTTCGGCCATCGAAAGTTGCGACAGTTGAGACAGAGCCTGGCGCTGAGGAAGAGTTGCTCGACACTATGTAATACCTGCTTTTGCCGGTCTGTGATGTCAAGGGAACTGTGGGCAATCCTCCAGGAAACTTGGAAAGAGGAACTTCATTGGGCGAGAAATTCGTATCCGAAGAACCTCGATCGTACGAGTCCACTGCTCTCACGTTCCAATGCTCGTGTTCCCTGCGACTTCAGATCCGCAGTAGGTGACGACCTATAGACAGCATTCGACTGCAATGTCATGCTTTTCTCTATCACGACCGAACCTATGATGGGAGGTGATAGAGATTCACTTATGCGCTTGCCTTCTCGATTGCGACCACGAGTACTATGGCCTCACATCCGTCCGATTGAGCACTTTGTTCAATGAAGTATTCGCTGGTCTTCCGGTACAACTGGGCACACCGTCCATAGCGAATCTCACGTCCGGTATGTGCATCACCCAGTGCCCCACCAATGCCTAAACCAATACCGATACCGCCAACGGCGAGTGGGGGATATCGCGACTATGGGGAATTACTACCATCTAATGGAGAGTTTGCTCCACTGGCAATGACCGTGAATGGGACCTACCTCGTTCCACGCTGATCTGGTGAAGAAGCGTGAGAAGAACTACGAGTGCGAGAGTGTCCTCGGCTCTCACTCCAACTTTCCGATCCAGACTGCGAACCCAATCACACAATGGACGAGGATGTGGCGGAGCTGGTGACTGGTGAAGCACAGCCAGAACGACCACGCGGCGATATTTCGGGTGAAAGTAATCCAGTATGTAAAGCAGGCGATTCTGGAGGGGAGCGCATTCGTGCATGTTCTTCTTGATGCACGGGACTGATTCTCGGTGTCAGAATTGCAAGAGTGGGTGATGAAGGCACAAGTGTTGCCGCAATGTCAAATCCTGGTGATGATGGCAAAGAAGCGATGGCGATCTGCAACCACTCTCACATCTCAAAGACGCTGTCCGCAGATTAACCTTGGGCTGAAAATCAGGTGATGGCGTTCGGTTGCGAAGTAAATCCAGCTGAGAAGTTTGTGGACTCGGAGCGGCCATTTGCGTTAAATACAGCTATCTGCATGCAGTCCTCGCCTCTTTGTCCTGCATGGTTATGTTGAGTGACAGAAATCGGCACGTGTCAGGTTGCCGCCAACGGAATCTTCGTGAGTGTCTGCCAAAATATCATCAGGATATTCGAACTCTGCCTCGTTCGTAAGTCCTTCGGAGCTAGGATCGCTACCAACAGTGCAGCTGATCAGATGTTGAATCCGAATAATTTTTAGTACTGAATCGATGCGGGTGCGAACGCTGGTACGATCCGAGCCCAAGTTCAGATGAAGATGCAACTTCATTGTACCCTGTTTGCATGCGGAAACGAACCGTATCGCCTTCGTCCAAGGATAGACATTTCCGTTGGACTGTGATAGACGAGTTCCCCTGCTTCCGTCCCGCGTTCACAATGTTCAAAGGCAGCAGTCGGACCAACACTGATATGTTCACCATTTCCATAACCGCTGTAGCCATAACCATAGCCGGAAGATCCAACAAACATTCCTCCATTACCAATTCTGCAATGACCTTGATAAGTGCCACTACCACGAACGATGCCGGGGCTAGAGGGCAGACTCGGCAATAGAGAACCGCCCGTATACAAGACTCCATATTCGTTATCTTCCGTTGCACCGGTCTTAAGGATAATCGGTGCAGTGGGTGCTATTGTCACATGCTCGCGATCTAGGGCTACGCTTGAGCGACTCCGGTTGGTCTCACTCACATGCCCACTGTTGCTTCCAGATCCAGAATATGAGCTTGCAGAGGCGCTATTGCGTGAACGACCTGATTTGTTGCTCCCAGTTGATGAGCATCGGAGGCATGGTCGATCTGGATAATGCGACGAGAGCAAATGGCGCACGTTCGGTCGATGAAGTTCAAGGGCGGATTGATAATCTTATAGACTCGAGGATGATAATCTTCTGGACGGAGGCTTCATCTCAATCACTTCATCTTCGTCCTCAGCCTCTATTTGGGAGTCGTCCTTGAATTGGAATATCCTCCGTCCATACCAGTGCCAACGTCTTCATAAAGCCCATCTTCGGTATCTTCTGCATAGCTGCGTTATTCCCAAAGGACAAGGTCAATGAAAGATAAACAAATAAAGGGATCAAAAAGACGCTCACCCATCATCATTATAGGAAGACCTTGATTGACCGCCTGTCGAAGGTGACATCGGTACAGAGCCACTGTCGATTGCTATACACTGCTCGACGATCGTGTTGGAACTGATATGCATCTTTTGTGGGGCCGACGCAGGATCAGACGAAGCTGCTCTACTTTTACCAATTTCGGCCACCTCATGCGTGCTTGCTCCATTGCTTTCCGGATCAATCAGAGGAGCTGGACTCATGTACGGAGATGCAGAATTTGTAGGTGCTCCTGGTCTGCCTCTTGCATAGAACATCATGTCGGCGAGGTTATTCGACGCGCCTGTCCGTTGATTAACTGAAAGAGTGCCTGAGTTTGGCTGAGGTACTGCTTCAAGCTCGTGATTTGCTGGGACGAGAGCTACTCTCTGAGGAGAGATTCGAGTCTTCGGAGCGCCACCACGTTTAAAATGTGGGAGAATGTTGTATCGATCTTCGTATTCAACAGGGGTCCGCCCAGCAGACAACGAAGTGTGATGTTCCTCTTGCCAGAGCGACTCGGAGCTATCCTTCGCTTCATGGTGTTTGGAATTGTGATAATCGGTAAATTCGCTGCTCTCAAGCCATGGAACATTATCGAGCTTAATCAGAAGCAGGCCGTAACTGAGGGGTGTTTCGTATCATGTCGATGTATCTGCATTTCAACATATGCAACCTTGTTCATCATGCATCTGTCATACTGTACGTACTGTAAGAGCCGCGATTGGGGCTACGCGCTGACCGCATAAGGTCGTCCGGTTGCGCTTTTGATTGGACAAGCTTCGCATGTACAAATGATCGGAACGATGCGCTCATATAGTATGTGTCGTTCTCCATCAAAATCCGGTCCCAAAGAGCTGCTCGTATACCTTGCTTCACCAGGAATAAGCTTTATTTTCACTTTATTCTACTTTGACAATGGCCTCTCATATCTCCGTGCTTCGTTTCTTGCGTCTGCGTAAACTTGCTTGGATTGAAATTGTCATTGTCGTTAATAATCAAACCAATCTCGAAATCATCCTCAGGATCTGGCGACGCCGCATTAGATCGTTCTTCAAGTTTCAGTATTTTCTTTTTTGATCGGTTAATTTTATCAGATGCTCCCGTCCCTGGTAATTTCGAAGAGGCTGATCGGGACTCATCAAAGTCAGTATCGGTGTCAGATAACCGTGGAATTATTCAAAGGATGGAAACCAAGAGTACAGTACGTGTCGGTCGAGGTCGTGGAGGTTCGGTCCGGTTGGGTCGGGTCGTCAAGAAGGTCATCTCTTGGGACCTCGTATAGTTGCGCTTAGCTTCATATCTGGGCGGTATACAATATTTGTCTCCGCAGATGACCAGGGACTATATTTCTATCACAGCCTAGTATGGTGCTCTTTATGGACGCAAATGATTGTCTACGACTCTTGGGCAAATATCCGGAAGAAGAGCCAGTGATACCTTCGGAAATAAATTCTTCAATGCAATATTTCATTTATACAACGCTTTGTTGACTTTACTGGGTGAGATCGACAGTACCGCCCCTGACGTTCTTAACTTTTGGAATCTGTTCAGGAAAATTAGAAAAAAAGCTTGTATCTGTAAAACTATACGAGAGAACTCACCTTCTTCCCTTTCATCCTTTCTTTCCTCTTCGCGCTCTGCTTCTTTCTCTCCTTGCGCTTTTGCAATCCTACCCCGAACTTCAGGTCGGGATTTTGCTCTTCAAACTATTTCCTCGTCAGATCAACCCGCCTTCTCTGAAAGTTTGAATCCAAAGGCCAAGTGCAAATCCTCCCTAAGCACCAATGAAATACTTTGCCTGCTGCCAGAAGAAAATGGCGACCGCACCACCGATGATACCGGCGATGGAACAAGCAAGAACAAAAACGCCGCGAAAAAGAAAGGCGAACAGGTCAAAGAAGGCGTTCTCGTGATGGAAGGAGACGAGATGAAAGGATCCGCTCAAAACTTCGCATCACGATCGACGCGATCGGCAGATCAACAGGATCGGCACTCCGAACGTGACCAGTAACCGGCCCAGCAATAACGTGACCAAACTACCGATCACGTGCCCAAGACAATGGTCACCGGTATCACCGGCATCAACGGCAATACGCGAGCGCCTAGCAACCATACGTAAACCCGCGAGGCACTTAACACCGCCGACCGTTACCTTAACACCACCGACCATATATGCCCGACCCGACCCGATCAAAAGAACTCAAGAAGCGCTCTAGAACACCAGAAGTGTTAGGCGGCGAGACTAACAGGCGTCGATCTCGAGGCGGCCAACACAACAACAAACAGTAAGCTAGACGCGAACTGCCGAACGAACGCACGCTATGTCGAAGTGAAGGTAAGTAGATTTCAATAAACTAATAATACAAGAGTAGATACCTATGTCGAAGTGAAGGTAAGTAGAATAGTAAGACAAGGAATCGAAAGAGTCAAACTATCTACTTATATAGACTTCGAGTGTGTGAAAGGTCTACTCTAATAAGGAATCACATGAGAAGGGGGTGGAGTGATTAGTGAGCGTCTTAGTCGGAAGGAACGGATTTAGTCATGGCAGATGACTGAAGATGAATAAGCCACGATGGAGTAAACGGAATTAGTAAAGGTGAATGAGTCATACAAGGAAAAGGTAAAATGAGTGAAATAAGGACGTAAGAAAGGAAAAGGAAAAGAAAAAGAAAAGAAAAAGAAGAATAAGAATGTTCGAGTCCTAACATCACCCCCCCTTCAAGGTTGGGCGTCCCGACCAACCGCTATATCCTTCTGATGTCGTGAACTTACGTATCGCACGAAGACTCTGCCGGGGTATTGACAATCTTCTTGGAGCACCTGGATGCTTCCGATAGAACTCGTCGACTGCTTCCTTCGCATTATCGCCAACGTCCGATTCGGGTTGCCAAGTTGCTTCGTCGTATCCGACCCACTTGATGAGGAATTGAAGCTTTCCTCTATGTAGACGCGAGTCGAGTATTTCTTCGACCTCGTATTCCTCTTCGTCGTCTACAAGGACCGGTGGAGGCGGTGGAGGTTTTTGCTGAGACTCGAAGGATGGTTCGACAGCCGGTTTAAGCAGGACCTCGTTGAAGACGGGGTGGACTTGCCTCCAAGTGCGCGGTAATTTGAGCCGATATGCACTTGCCCCGACCTTTTCGACAATCTCGAAAGGGCCGAACCACTTGTCATCCATCTTCTTCGTCGGTCTTGTCGTCTTGATATTACGTCCATCAAGAAAAACCTTACTGCCCACCTCGTATTCCATCGACTTTCCTGCGTGACGATCATAGAAGCGTTTCATGTCTTCGTTGGCCTTGACGAGGTTTGCTTGCGCGAGTTCATGAATACCCTTGATGTGTTTCGCGAATTCTTCGGCTGACATGTTTGAAGATGAAGTCCGAATGCCCGTGAAGCCTACTGGGTGTACTCCCGAGTTGACAAAGAATGGGGACAGCTTCATTGCTGAGTGTTCGCGGTTGTTATATGCAAACTCTGCAAGCGCTAACCAGTCTGCCCAGTCCGATTGACGGTGGTTGACGTATAGCCTTAGATATTGTTCGAGTTCTTGGTTAACTCGCTCAGTTTGGCCATTGGTCTGGGGATGGTATGCCGTCGAGGGGTTACCTTCGATATGGAGGAGCTTGTACAGTTCCTTCATCATTTTTGCGTCGAACTGAACGCCTCGGTCGTGGATGATCTTCTTTGGCAGTCCATGTAGTCGAAAAACTTGGTCGCGGTAGATGCGTGCCATGCCCTCTGCTGTTAGTTTCGTCGTCGTTGGAATCGCATGAATCTGTTTGCTGAAGCGATCAACCACAACGCATATTGCATTGAAACCGTTAGACTCAGGGAGTTCTCCAATCAGGTCGACCGTGACAATCTGCCATGGCGCCTCCGGTACCTCATTCGGGTGCAAAACCTTTGCCCTCGTCACTCGCAGAGCCTTCGTTTGTTGACAACGATCACAACCTCGCACGTAGTTCCGAATATCGACATACATGTTTGGCCACCAGAAGCTTCGGCTTACCATTGACACCGTCTTATTCGCTCCCGGGTGTCCCGCCAGCGTTGAGTCGTGACATTCCTTCATGATGACCTCTCTTACCGATGTTGGTACGAAGACGTTCCAGAACTTCTTCGAGCTTGTCGTCGACACCTTGACTGTTACTTCCTTCGACCATACGCCATCCTTGAGCACCAGTCCTGACGGTCTTTCCCCATCCTCCATGTCCTCCTGCGCCTTCTTGATTGTCTCGACAAGTGAGTCCCTGGATGTGTTAACCGCTGCTCGTACCAACCATTCATTCTTGATGAACGTAACATCTTCGTTATCATGTTCACCCTTGTCGTAGTCTGCACGTCGTGACAGTAAATCCGCTTTTCCGAGCGTCTTTCCCGGCTTGTGTACGAGCGTGAAGTCAAACTCTGCCAAGTCAAGTCGCCAACGAGCTTGTCGTCGGTTCAGCTTCTGAGGAGCCTTGAAGTACGTCAGGTTCGCGTGATCAGTCCAGACCTCGAATGGTTGATTAGCCCCTTGGAGGTATTGACGCCATTCCTTCAACGCTTGAACAATAGCGAGCATCTCTTTGTCATAGATCTCGTAGTTCCGCTCAGCATCTAAGAACGTTGATGATCTATAAGCGACAACCTTCCATCTACCTTCTTGCTTCTGAAGAAGTACGCCTCCGGTTGCAAAATCTGACGCGTCAGCCTCGACACGGAAAGGGTCCTCATTATTTGGGATTACCAGGACAGGGGGGTTCGTCAACCGCTTCTTCAACTCCTCGAACGCCTTCTGCTGCTCCTCTCCCCACCTCCACTCTGCCTTCCCTGTCAATGACGTCAATGGTTTGACGACTGAACTGTATCCTTCGACGAAACGACGTAGCCAATTGCCTAGACCCAAGAATTGCTGTACCTCATGAACGTTCTTCGGAACTGGCCATTCCTGAACAGCGACTACCTTTTTTGGATCCATACGGACTTCGCCATTACCAATGATGTGTCCAAGGTACTTGACTGTGCTGACCTCAAACTCGCACTTCTGGGGTTTCAGGAAGAGTTTGTTCTTCCGGAGGATCTCGAAGACTCGTCTGGTTCGTTCGCGGTGCTCCTCCAGGGTATTTGAGAATATGAGTATGTCGTCGAGGTAAATGATGACAATGCCTTCATGGATCAAGTCTCGGAAAATGTCGTTCATGAATCCTTGGAAGGTAGCCGGCGCATTGCATAAGCCAAAGAACATTACCGTCGGTTCAAACAATCCCAGGTTCGTCCTGAATGCTGCCTTCCATTCATCGCCTTCACGGATCCAGATGTTGTAGTATCCCCAACGGACGTCGAGCTTGGTGATGTACTTGGCGTCCTTGACCTTATCTATGAGCTCATTGATTAGCGGTAACGGGTACTTATTCTTAACTGTCCCGTCATTGAGCTTTCAATAGTCCTGGATCGCTCGCAAACTCCCATCTTCCTTCTTGATAAAGAAGAACGGCGATGCCATTGGAGATTTCGACTGCCTGATACGTCCCGATGCAAGGTTTTCCTCAATGAATGCCTTCATCGCCTCTTGTTCCTTGGGCGACAGTGGGTACACCTTACAATCACTTGGCTTAAAATCCGGCTTCAGATCGATGGCGTGGTCCCACGTCCGATGATCAGGTAACCATTCGAAAGACTCCTCGCTGAAGACGTCGGAGTACTCCTCAAGATACAATGGCCATTTCTTCGCTTCGTCCATCCTCACCCTTCGTACATACTCATCATCGATCTCCTCCTTCGACAACACACATCCGCACTCCTCAGGACAACGCATAAAATCGATCTTCCCAATCTTCCAATCGATCTCGGGGTTATGTCTTTGCAACCAGTCATGACCGAGGAAGATGTTGGACGATGCCAGTGAGGTTACTGCCAGGCGGAGTTCTTCTTCATGTCTTCCAAAGATCATGCGTACAATGACATACTCCTTGATCAGACCACTCTCGTTGCTCGTTCCGTCAGCATTGAAAACAGGTCGTGGACGAATGTACTTTTGTGTCGGAAAGTTATACCTTTTAACAAAACCTTCGTCAATGCAAGAGCCGGTGCATCCCGAGTCGATGAGTGCATGGGCGTCAATTAGATACTCATCCTGCTTCGGCGGTTCTAAGGTATCTACCTCGTCGTCCTTCGCTACCTGTGGGTGTACAATGCTGACGAAGGCATCAAGTTCTTGACCGCCTCTCCTCCTAACGAATTCCCCACACGTTACATCCTCTATCCCTTCGCGCCATACATCAGCCGCGCGCCTGCCCACAACATCCCATATTGCCTCAGTATCGTTCGCCTGGGCGACAACGTTCTCACGGTAAGGTTTGCCCGTCACAACCTCATTTTTTATAGCGGTTTGAATCCGCTCTTCCGCCCTCCATATGTCTGAGTCGCCTCCTTGCGTACTCACTCTTCGAGCAAACAGCTCATCATAGATGTCGAAATCATCGTCCTCTTCTGATTCGTTGGGTGTCACGTCGGATAGGATATTTCGAAGGTTAAAACCGCCTCGCCTATTCGCATCTAGGTATTGTACATTGGGGCGATTATATTTTAACGAACGCAACGAAAAGAGTCCTTTAGCCGTTTGACCAGTCGTTCCGACGTTTACGCCTGGTCGTCCTGAAAACCCTCACCATCAACTATCTCCTCCAGCTCAGTTGGCACTGCTCGCACGTCGACGCTTTCGAAGTCTGATTCCTTCGCATTGCCGAGTTCTTCGAGGAAAGCCAATCTGTCTTCTGGTTTGAGAGCAGCGATGATGGACCGTATTGCCTCACGACCGCGTGGGCAATCTCTAATGAAGTGGCCGACCTTGCCACACTTGTAACATGCACGTCGGGCGCGTGCTTGGTTCATAGCAACATCCATAGGCTGTCCCAGTCCTCCATACGTCACTCCCGTTGCGTCACGACGATCCTGTTGAGGGAAAGGTGCCGTTGGTCTTGTCACTGCTTGAGGGTAGGGTCGGGCGAAGTTTTGTTGACGAGGAGGTGGTACCATTGGACGTTGTATTCCTCGACGTTGTTCATGAAGGTGCCTTATCTGGCGTTCAACGTTGTCTACCGTGATGGCCCGCCTCTTCCAATCATCATACGTCTGCGGCTCAGGATCGGTTCGCATCACGCCATCGATCACGGCTGCGTTAAGTGCCTTCTTCAGCTTGTCAATGAGGACTCCATCATGTTCTGGCTTCGTAAGTCCAGCATTTACTCGTTCGATGTCGAAGTCATTCAAGAATTCGCTAGCAGATATACTTTTCTGCCGCATTCCATCTAGCTTCTCGAAGGCCTTCTGGTGGCGGTTGGGGTCGATGAAGGAGGTATCTAATTCCTTGAGGAACGTCTTCCAAGTGTCCGTAATTAGGAATTGGCCAGTACTTGATGCTTCGTTAACATAATTCTCCGCCCATGTCGCCGCTGATCCTTCCTTGAGGTAAGAGAGGACAAAGGTGATCTTGTCGTCGTTATCCTGGAAACTCGAGTCGTAAGCCTTGAAGTAGAGTAATACTTCGCGCCTGAAGTCAAGGTAATCTTTTCCACCCTCATATTGGCGTGGGGGTGCTACTCCCTTCTTCATCCCTCCGCCATTAACTTGACGTAACGCTAATGCGACTGCCGTTGCGAGGATAGTGGCATCAATCGTAGGCTGTGCAGCAGGCGCTGACGTTGTCGGAACTGGGGGAGTCATTGATGGTTCTGGGGTTGTGGTTCGACTTTCGACTTCGGGGATTGGTTCTCGTGGTTCCGTGAAAGACAAGGATGTTGTGAGTGGTGGGGCTTCAACTGGAGTTGTGATGATTGGTGGTGGAATGTTCGATGAGCCTTCTTGAACGTTGAATAAGGAGATGTTTGCGTCGGGATTGGGTGCCCACGGAAACCAGCTTCCTTTTGCGTCTTGCGACTTCCAAACCTTCCGTGCGTCGTCCCAGATGAGGTCGTACGAAGTTCCGTGAAGGCGAGCTTGATAACACTTGTTAGTTTCGCTCCAACGGACTTGGGGAAGAGCGCGACGTTGCTCGTCAGTTAGGTCCACCTTGACGAACTGGGGGTGGGACTGGAATGGGTGTGTTCGAACGGGCCCGACCTCGGATGTTCGGCTCGTCGTGGAAATGAAGGACTACGCGAAAAACTCCCACGTAGATGATGAATGAAAGACTAGAAGAGGATTGTACTCGTCGCGTTACCCACGAACACGTCAGATGACCTCCCCACCAGATACTAATGCGGAGTGCCACGTTGATGTGAGTGGTTGTTAGGAATTTAGACTATCGGGACACGTCGGAGTCGATCGGACAACGACGGGCTAGATAGGGGTTGCTCGGATGGATCCGGGATGGGCGCGGTGGTAAACCGTCGACGTTAACTCCTTGCGTGGAGTAGCGATAGCGAGCGCAAACAAACGTTTACACGGGCTAGAGGTGGGTCTTACTATTATGTTAGGCGGCGAGACTAACAGGCGTCGATCTCGAGGCGGCCAACACAACAACAAACAGTAAGCTAGACGCGAACTGCCGAACGAACGCACACTATGTCGAAGTGAAGGTAAGTAGATTTCAATAAACTAATAATACAAGAGTAGATACCTATGTCGAAGTGAAGGTAAGTAGAATAGTAAGACAAGGAATCGAAAGAGTCAAACTATCTACTTATATAGACTTCGAGTGTGTGAAAGGTCTACTCTAATAAGGAATCACATGAGAAGGGGGTGGAGTGATTAGTGAGCGTCTTAGTCGGAAGGAACGGATTTAGTCATGGCAGATGACTGAAGATGAATAAGCCACGACGGTGTAGTGCGCCGCACTAACCTGTACCGGTTCAGCGGCACAGGCCTGTATGGAGCCTACACCCTTACTCTACACCCAGGACTTTCCAGGTACTATTGTCTCCAATCCGCCCTCCACCTTCATTATACAGTACATACTCCAATCAATGGCCGCTGGGCCTCCGCTGACTTCGGTGAACGCCTGCGGCGCCGCCGCCGATCGAATAGTCCGCCGCCGCGGCGTCCCCGGTGCACCTCGAAGTCACCCCACTTGTCCGGCGAGAGAACGTTCCGGACTCCCCCGACCTCGTGAGGGCTGCCCGACAGGCTGCGGCAGATGTATACCCTGCTGCGGCGGGAGTATACGTCACCGCGGCGGCGATGTTTACCCGCCGCCGGGACTGACGGGCCATCTCTGGCCTGGTTCAGGATCATCTCTTCGAACGATTTACATCCTTATCTCACCGCGCCACACGCCGAGGGCGTTAGCGCCCCGGCGCCCGTTTGCATATTCCCCTTTTAGTATTATTCGACGCCTTGGCGTTTCAGATGCATATGGGCCACCGCATTAGCGATCCGGACGGCCCCGATATCGGGGCACGATGCCCCGGCGTGTCTCGTCTGATTGGGGCGCCGTTAGGTATTGGTGCCTTGGCGGCGCGTCTTGGCGTCGGCCCCCGCCATCACGGCGCTCATGTCACGCCTCGCTGCGCGCCGCCGCCGTCACATTCGTTATTAGTAGCCTACAGTATATATTGCCCCCATGTACATACATACAAAAGTAGTGAAAAAGGAAGATAGCACCCGGAGTTCACAGAAAACCCCAAGACAGAACCGCCCTAAAAAGGGTCGCCCCTCTCATTACTCTTCCCTTTTTACGCTCGATCCGCTGCACGAAACACGCCGCCGCCGTCCCGTGCCGGCTGTAAAAGAAATCGGCGACTCGACCCCCGAATTGGGAATTCTTCAAGCACGTGCCTTCGCCGTCCCTTTTTCCCTGGCGCCGCTCTCACCTACGCTCGAAGGATCCGCCGCCGCGGCGGATTATCCCATCGTGCGGCGGACATTCGCGGCGCGCGGTTGTGGCATCTGAACTGAGAGTCTTTGGATTCCCCTAGACGGCCTCTGGCCCGGGATACTTCCCCTTGTTACCTTCCGAGATACTGACACCAGCACCGCCTCCCTGTGGTCGAACGCCGCCGCGGCCTTCGACAACGTTCAGGAGGGTCTGATAGTCTACATTTTGGAGCCCACCGCGAGGGAGGTAAAAAGGTGTCGTTCCAACCGGTCTCGGGCCCGCCTAGGGGCACGTGATACTCGCTGAGGCTGCAGAGAAGGGCCGAAAACAGCCAAACGGCCTCAGCTACAACCGCCGGTCAACCATACCACTACTCCACACTCTTTACAAGGGGCCGCACTGAAGAACCCCACCCCACCGCTCCCAGATCACCTTCTGCACCAAACCGCCGACGTGCATCTATCGCCGCTGACGATCCAACTGCCCGGCGACCCAGAAGATCATCCGCCACCCCCCTTACCCGCAACCCGCTGCTCGAAGAAAGTATAAGCGCCGCCGCCGCACGACCGCAGCCACCCATCAATCCCCCCCGCTTCATCCACGCCCCCAAAGACCTCCGCGAATCCGAGATCCGCCCCAGCACTCACGTCCGCGTGCCCGGCGGTATCGAAGACCTGTCAATATCTCTCCAGGAACCGCCGGCCACTGGCCCACTAGAAACAGACCTTTTCGCCGACATAGAAGACCATCCCGCCGATCAGCCCCGCCTCACCGGCCTCCAGTTAGACACCGCCGCCGAAGAACAAGAAGACGACGACGACCTCTACGTTCCCGACTCACTCGTCCACGGTCACGCCATCACCCCAAACTCACCACTCACCCCCGTCGAAGAAGAACGATCGGCAAGGCTCTTTCCGCCTCTCCCTCTCTCACCGCCGACTCCAGCCCAGCGCCGACGGCGCTCCCCAATTGACAACCCCCAATCGCCCTCTGCCAGTTCAACCCCTAACTCGGCCTCATTACCAACCATGACTAGCGCATACGCCGGCGGCCCCGCTACACAATATGCGACTTCGGCATCAGTCCCGCCGCCGCCCCAACAACACGGCCTCACCGCACAATATGCGACTTCGGCATCAGTCCCGCCGCCGTCCCAACAACACGGCCCCACCGCACAATATGCGACTTCGGCATCAGTCCCGCCGCCGCCCCAACAACCCTCCCCCTCCGCACCATATGCGACTTCGGCATCGGTCCCGCCACCGCCCCAACAACCCTCCGCCGCCGCACCAACGTATACCACCCCATCAACCGCCGCAATTGGTGCCCCACCCCCCCTTCCTGACCTCAGTGACCCAGACACCCACCCACTCAGCGGTCCCAATCCCCCAGTGCCAGGTGCTACAATGCCCTATCCGGGAGACCGCCGCGCGCCGAAGTTCAATGCCGCCGGCGACCCTGCGGAAATCCCCATCTTCTTCAATCGAGTCCGGCTATTTGGACGAAGCGCCGGCTTGTCAGACGCTCAGATGATCGCATGGGCAAGATGCTACGCCGACGCAAAAGACGACCAGCTATGGTGCAAAAGGCCGGAAACAAGAGGAAACGACTTTATGGCATTTAAGGACGCCATCCTAAAGTACTATCCCAACGCCACGACGCAATACACCCTCGGCGACCTCCATAACCTCATCGGCGCAAGCCGCAACCAAATTATGCTCAACACCGCCGCCCTCGGCGAATATCATAGGAACTTTATCACCGTCTCCTCGTACCTTATCGACGCCGGAATGCTTTCTGAGTTCGAACAGAAGCGCATGTTCAGAGAAGGGCTTCACCCCACACTAAACAGAGAACTCGATCTGAATCTGCGGTTCGTAAAACATGATCACCCCAGCGGCGTCCCTTGGGACATCGACACGGTCGTAAGGGAGCTTGAACGCATACTTACCGGCGGCCATCTAACGACCGCCGACCAGCCACTAACGTATTCAGCTACAACGGCCGTACCCACTTATACCCATGTCACCACGTATACGCCGCCACCGCCGCAACCCGGCGCCCCTGCCTACGGCGTCATCAATCAACCCCAAGTGAAGCAAGAAGAGCCTTGGGTATCCTTACTTATCCAGGAAATGCGTGCTCTCCGAGAGGCCACCGAGAGATCGAACCGTCGAGCGCCGCCGCCGATCGCCGGTGTATCACCCCAGCCTCGACAAGCCAGATTCAGCGGAAAATGCGCCGTCTGCGCCAGCGCGTCGCATTCCACTCGAGACTGCCCCACCAAGATCTCCCTGATCCAAAGAGGAGTCATGCTCGCCGACGCCAAGGGATACCTATACCCGGCCAACGGCAGACTCCCCCAGGGCGAACCAGGAATGTCGGTTCTGGACAGAATTAACAAACTCTTCATCGAAAACCCGAACTACGCGCCGGTCGGCGTCCCACTCCCCATCCAACCTGTGCCTGACACGCCGCCGAGGATTGCGGCGCCGCGGCAAGAAAACATGTACCAGGCCCAACCCACGATGCAACACTCAATGTATCAAGGACACAATGCGCCACAGGAATCCATGTACCAAACCACTGACAGGGCACCGCCGCCTGCCATGTACGGCACCGGTTCGCCAAACGGTCTGCCGCCGCGAGTCCAGGAATCAAACTACTTCGAGGCAATCACGCCCGACGAATCCCCAGAAGACGACCCCTGTGAAGGGATTGCCCTCATTTTTGAACAAGAAGAAAGCCCCGAGGACCCCCAAGAATGCCTCGCCGCCGCCGCAAAGCGCTCAGGACCGAGAGAAGTTTTCGACGGCGTTGAAATTGTAACCAGAAAGGGACCCTCAGGACTGAAACCAAAATGGCGAGACGAGAACAGAAAGGGGAGACCACCCGGACATCGGCCAGCATCGTCGCCCACTCCAGCGGCGCCGCAAGAAGAAATCACCGCAGATCCCAAACCTCAATACCGGACTACCATACCAGCGTACGACGACGCCGCCGTATCAAACGTTTTCGGCAAGATTCTCGATTCAGAAGTAACCCTGCCGATCAGAAGCCTATTCGCCGCGTCCCCCGAGATCCGGCGAAAGTGCAAGGAATTCGTCACCGGTCGCCGGGAACTAATAAGGGAAAACCCCGATCACGGGATGGCAATGTACGCCTCAATCCCGCGGCCCACCTCGCCGATTCCGTACGGCGACGAAGAACCTACCGTTGCACCGCCGAACATCCCCCTCTGGGAAATCGAAGTATGGCTCGACGACAAAATTGAAGTGAAAGCCCTGCTCGACTCCGGCTCAACTTTTATCGCCGTGCCCAAGGAAGTGTGGAAAGACCTCGGATCCCCTACTGTATTGAGCCAGGCGATCACAGTAGAAACCGCCGACCGCCAAATCTCGCGCTCAGTAGGACTCATTCCCCGCGTCCGACTCACAATAGGCTCTTTCTCCATCGTCCTACAAGTCCAAGTTGTCGACAAGGCGCCCTTTCAACTACTGCTGGGCCGGCCATTCTTCGTACACACAAGGGCACAAGTCATTGACGAATCCGACGGCGACCAAACACTATACCTCACACACCCAGACACGAACGAAACCATGTCGATCCCGACAATTCAGTGCGGCGCCGGGACTGAAAACCAGCGCCCCCCTAACCAATGACGCCCCTGCGGCGCCCGCCGGAATCTATGCGGCGAATACCCATTTCTATACCCAACGCATACGTACTCCATCACGGACCGGCGACTGTAAATATCGGCTTCAATCCTCGTACTATCGACGTTTCTATATCCTTTTCCAACCACTCCGCCGAAAAGAATTCCATAGCCCAAACAAAACCACAAAAACATCCAGCTTTCTTTATTAACTCCGTTTTCGACGACGAATCGCTCCCAATACGCAACCACACACGCCGCTCCAACAGCGCCGCTAATACAAAGGCCGCTCAACCGGTCGCCCAAGCCTACAAGTATAAAAAGGTCGCCCAACGTACCAAACCTATATCGGCGACCCTTCCTGAAGACTACCGTATCATACGCAAGGCACACCCCGAGCCACTCAAGGGGTTGCCAAAACTCCCTGTTCATCCGCCGCACTTCGAACCTGGCCGC
Source organism: Sanghuangporus sanghuang (assembly GCA_009806525.1). Taxonomy (NCBI): domain Eukaryota; kingdom Fungi; phylum Basidiomycota; class Agaricomycetes; order Hymenochaetales; family Hymenochaetaceae; genus Sanghuangporus; species Sanghuangporus sanghuang. The sequence continues at coordinate 221,983 of VVIT01000013.1, read as the reverse complement.
CGCTTCACCCAGGAACGCTTCGACGCCTTAGATATCGATCCAACGGGGTTCCTTAGCAATGAAGAAAAGAATCTCGCCTATTGGACACTCCGCCAACACGAAGATGCACTCGCCTGGGACGAAACAGAAAAGGGCTCCCTCGACTACCAGTATTTCGCGCCGGTCTTGATCCCCACCGTCGACCATACACCGTGGGTGATGAAGAACATCCCCATACCACCAGGGATCTTCAATGAAGTCGTCCGGATCATCAAGGACAAAATTAACTCCGGCGTCTATGAGCCGTCCGATTCCTCATACCGATCCCGCTGGTTTTGCGTCGTCAAAAAGGACGGCAAGTCCCTCCGGCTCGTACACGACCTCCAGCCGCTCAACAAAGTCTCTATACGAGACCCCTCCGTCCCATACCCCACAGAACACATCGCCGAGACCTTCGGCGGGCACGCATGTTACACCACACTCGACCTGTTCGTCGCCTTCGACCAAAGGAAACTCGATGTACGATCCCGCGACCTCACAACCTTCCAAACGCCGCTCGGCGCGTTCCGCCTCACCTCAATTCCCATGGGGTACACCAATTCACAGCAGATCATGCACGCCGACGTTACATTCGTCCTCAAAGATGAGATACCCCACGTCTGTATCCCTTATATCGACGATATTCCCGTAAAAGGCCCCAAATCGAGATACGAACTCGCCGCCGGTGCATACGAAACGACGCCGGGCAATCCAAACATCCGCCGCTTCATCTGGGAACACCTCAACGACGTCAACCGCGTCCTCCAACGCCTCAAGGTGGTCGGCACCACCGTCTCCGGCAAGAAACTTGTCATCGCCGCACCCGAAGCAGTCATTGTAGGGCATACCTGCAACTACTCCGGCCGAGTCCCCGATGCCTCTAGGATTAAAGCCATAGTAGACTGGCTGCCACCGCAGGACGTCCATGACGTTCGAGCATTTCTAGGAACCGCCGGCGTCCTAAGACACTTTGTAAAGGACTATGCCAGACTATCCGCCGGTCTCAACAAGCTCCTCTGTAAAGACCAGCCGTTCACACTCGACGAAGACGCCTGCCGATCAATGGACCTACTCAAACACGCCGTAGCATCCTCCGGCGCCATTTGCTCCATTGACTACGAGTCAAGGCGCCCTGTTCATTTCTGTGTAGACTCCTCCATCCACGGCTACGGCGCCATTCTACTACAGCTCGGCGAGAGCGGCGAAAGAATCCCATCACGGTTCATGTCCGGAACCTGGAACCACAGAGAACGAAACTACTCCCAGGCGAAGCTAGAACTCTTCGGCCTCTTCAGAGCCCTATACGAGGCGCGCATATACCTCGTCGGCATCGACCACTTCTTCGTCGAAGTCGACGCCAGCTACATCAAAGGAATGATCAACAACCCAGACCTGCAACCCAATGCCACCATTAACAGATGGATCGCCGGCGTCCTACTATTCAACTTCACGATTATCCACACACCGGCGGCCAAACACCTCGGCCCAGATGGCCTATCACGACGCGGCGCCGCACAATCAGATCCGCCGCGAGATGAAGGTTTCGAAGAATGGATCGACCATCAGTATTCCTTCCTAGCCCAAGATCGCCCCAACGCGGCGTACACCCAAAGCGGCGAATCCTTTCAACTCCCCGATCACAAAACCTCACAAAAAGGGTTCAAAGACATAGACCACATCAAGCAGTTTCTCGCCGCCCCTTCCCGCCCCGCTGACCTCTCAGACACCCAGTTCAAACAATTCGTACGTCGAGCCACCCGGTTCTTCCTCCAACGCGGAGAACTATACAGAAAGAACGAGAAGGGCCGCGCCGCACTCGTCGTCTCGCCGGAGCGCCGAATTTCCATCATTAGGACAACCCATGACGAACTCGGCCACAAAGGCTTTTTCTCCGTCAGAACGACGATTCAGGACCGTTTTTGGTGGCCTGGAATGCATCAGGACATCAAATGGTATATCAGAACGTGCCACCGCTGCCAAATGAGGCAATTCACGAAGATCTATACCACGCCGCAAAGCCCAACGCCGGCGCCGCTTTTCACCAGAGTACACATAGACGTGATGCTAATGCCGCCCTCCGGCGGATTCAAGTACATCGTCCAGGCCCGCGACTCACTCACCGGCTACCCCGAGTTTCGAATGCTACGCAAAGACAACGCCGCCGCCATAGCACGATTCGTCTTTGAAGATATTTTGTCAAGATGGGGACGAGTCGAAGAGATCGTAACGGACAACGGCGCCTCATTCTCCAAAGACCTACCACGCCTCCTCGCCAAATACAACGTTCAGCACATCAGAATCTCGCCGTACAATTCTAGAGCCAACGGAATCATCGAACGCCGCCACCGCGACCTCAGGGAAACACTTATGAAACTCGCCGACGCAAGCCCAGACAAGTGGTCCCAACACATATACTACGCCATCTGGGCCGAACGAATCACAATCCAACGCCGCACAGGCTACAGTCCATACTTCATGGCCCACGGCGTCGAACCCGTGCTCCCTTTCGATCTCGCCGAACAAACCTACATCTCGCCGGCGTTCGTTTCCAAACTGACCGACGCGCAACTCATCGCGGCTAGGGCAAGGGCACTCCAGAAACGACCAGAGGACCTCGAACGAGTCAAGGAATCTGTCATCCAAGGACGGTTCAAATCCATCCAAGACTTCGAGAAGGCCCACGCCGCAACGATCAAAGACTACAATTTCGCGCCAGGATCACTAGTCCTAGTCCGAAACTCCCAGATTGAAAACGAGCTGAACAGGAAGACAAAGCCGAAGTACCTGGGACCCATGGTCGTCGTGCGGCGAACCAAAGGAGGCTCCTATATCCTCGCCAAAATCAGCGGCGCCATCTCAGCACTCCGATACGCCGCTTTTAGAATCATTCCTTACCATGCACGCACCCAGATCGTCCATTCTATAGAAGACCTCACCCAGAAATCAACCCCGGAACTCGACAAACTAGTAGAAGAGCCCGCGGCGCACGATCTAGGCACCGACTCTGACTCACCCGAATCCGCCGCAGGCTCATAATACCCCCTTTCTTTCTCGTCCAGCCCCCAACTCAGTCTCTTGAACCCATCCCCATCTATACCCCCCCTAATAACAGTCACACGACTGCGGCGAAGCACCTAGTCATTCTCCTTCAACTCTTCACACTGTCCAAGTCACTCCCTTCGGCCCCGGCGCTATTTATAGATCGCCCATACTACTTATTCACCCCCCTCTCTCTTACTAGTACACTAGATATCTTACTCCCTGGTCCCACACAAACAGTTCACAAGAAAAATTTTCGACTTGTTATTTCAAGCCACTATAGTACACAAGAAAAAGAAAAATACATTTTTTTACTTTTATATTTTCCCTATGTTTTTGTTTTTTTTTTCGGCCCATGAGCATTTCATGGTCGCCCGAGACCTCGAGCCGACGCCGCTTGCGTCATTTGGCTCGGGGCCTACCCACGGCGTTTACCCAGGGCCTTTTCAGATGCCCCCCCTCCCACCCCACCCGCTGCCACCTCTCCCATCTCCTCCACCCGCCGGCGCAGTACGGCGGCCTCCTTCTCCGCAAGGAGACCCGCCTCGCTTTCCAAAATCTCGCACCACCGGTGCGAGACTCGGCACGCCTGACACAAAGGCGCCGGCGGGCGCCTCGTGCAGATCTCGCCGCGCAGGATGCACCGAGCACACCCTGGCGACACGATCTCGAGGAGGCGCTGGCTCTGCCCCTTGGGCAGCCGGGCCACCTTCTCGAGCTCCCACCCGCCCTCCTTCGAATATTATAGTCAGAGACGGTGAAGAACAAGATTCAAAGCGATACTCACCGCCTCCTCTCCGCCGCGCCGTCCCTCCTCCTTCACCCTCACCGCAATCGAAGGCGCCGCCCCCGGCGCCCTTGCGCGCTTCACCGGCGCTTCGACCACCGGCTCGCGCAGCCGCTTCGGCAGGGAGGGGACCTATAGAAGAAAACATCAGGGAAGAATAAAATCCAGGACAAGAAACACACATCAACATATACCTCCGTCCCGGCGGGCCCCTTGACCGTCACCTCACCCTCATCAGACTCATCCTCGCTCAGGTTGATGGTCTTTCCTGTAAGTGTCTTCGCACGCCCCCGCCGCGTGATCCGACCGCCCCCAGGGACGAGCTCCCCCCTGGGCGTCTCGCTGCCCGAGCCCGCCACCCCGACTCCGGGAATCGACGACCCGGGAAGGGTGATCGTCTTACCCGTCGCCTTCCTGGCCACAGGACGCGGCCGCACCTTCGTTTTGGTGCTCGTGTGTGCCGCCCCGACCTAAGAAAGGAATCAGGAAACGGTGAAGAACAAGATTCAAGACATTACATACCAGGTTCCCCGCCTCGTCGCGCCCCTTCGACCTACAGAAGGCCGCCACGACCTCCGGCGCCTCGCCGCGGAAGGTCGCGAGCCTCTCGAGGAAGGAGGCTTTCGCCTCCTCCTCGAGCCTCGCCGCGCTCCGTTTCGCCTCCTCGCGGGCCTCCTCTTCCCGACGAGCGGCGACCTTTGCCGCGACCCGATGGAGGCGCTCGACCTCCGACTGGGCGGCCTTCGCCAGCCCCCTGGCGGCGTCCTTGGCCTCACCGGCGGCCAATGCCACCAGGGTCCCGCGGTTCCCCACCCACCTTCCCACACAGTACAACTCGGGCCTTTCGGCCCTCGCCTCGTCGCTGAGCGTGGGGAATTGGTCCCCAACCGCTTTCTGAGAAGGAAAAGAAAAACTTCTATTAACCAACCCACACAGTCATAATCAAGGGGACGCAAACGTACCAGGAGCTCGTCGAGCTCATCCGCCGCGGGTCCCTCGTCGTCGTTCGCCCGGTCGACCCACCCCCTCACCGCCATAATGGCGGCCCACAGGCCGCCATGGACCTCCCCCTCCCCCCCCCTCCCCCCCCCCTCCCCCTCCTCCTCCGTCTCCCCCTGCGACTCAGGCGGGCACTCCTGCCCGCTGGCCGCCCGCGCCATCCCGCCCGCAGCGGGAGCCATCGACGCCGCGTCGGCGTCCACCTCCATCTGCTCCTCGGGAGCCTCCTCCTCGCCGAGGGCATCCTCGTCCTCCCTGCTGCTGTTGCTGTTGCTGTTGCTGTTGCTGCTGCTGACGCTGCCGCTGCGGCCACGGACCGACTGAGCCATGGCGGAAAGAGAAAAAGAAAGACGGGGACCTCACACGCGACCCCCAACAACTATATCCCCACCGGATACAGTTCAAACTCCGATTTCAGCCCTCGGACACGCGCCCAACCCGCCTCCGATTAACTAAACAATTACTCAATCACCCACATTGCGGCGGCTTCTATTACCACCCAAAATCCACAAGATAATCGGCCACTGTCACACCTAACTGAATCCGCCGGACCATCCCGCCGAAGACACAGCCGCAAGTTCCGCGCCTCTGCCAAGGCCGCCGATCATTTTGACGACCCACAAAAACGCCGCCGCTAAGGCACACAATCAAACTAGCGCTATACCCAATAACCACAGAACTTCCAACCTGTAGGCCTTCATTCACTCCATCCTAAGCAGATTCCAAGCGTCCTCCACCAACTCCTGGACTCCCAAAATCCGCCGAACTGCATTTCCGCCCCACTACCACTCCGGCCACCTCCCCACTGTATCTATATCTGGAACCAGACCGAAATCATGATATGACGACACCCTCCAGAATTAGCCATTTAGACTTTCTCTCCGGCGCCCCTTCTATTCGAAGCCCAATCCGCCGATGCACCGCCTTTATGAAATACCTTCGAGAAGCCCCCCTCTTCCATTCGAAAGAACACTTCAACTCCACCGCACCCTACTAAACCCAATAACACTTCACGCCGACGTCCCGCCTACACGAAATTCCTCCGTCCAGGCCTCCAAACAGTCGAAGACCACTTCGCCCCCTGCCGCCTCCGGCCACTATCCCACAAACACAGATAAACCAAACCCACCAAACCCAATAACACGTCATGCCGACACCTCACCTACACGGAACTCCTTCGTCCAGGCCCCCATTAGTCGAAAAACACTTCGCCCCCGCCGCTTCCGGCCCCTGTACCAACAATCTCGGCGAAATAGCCTCGCCGCAGCCCACTCAACCCAGTTACCCGTCCCGCCGACGCAACCCCTATACAAAACACCTTCGCATAGGTCACGTTCCATTCGAACTTCCCATCGCCGATCGCCTGTACCGGCCCCTATACCCAAAAAAAACACCGACGAATCGCCATTAGCCGCTACTTCCAGCCCTGAATACACTCGCCGAATACATATAAACCAAGCGGCGTCTCCCCCACCGCCCAAAAACATCTATTCTACACAGTACACCCGCCCGCAGCGCTTTCCCATTATGCCCCAACCGTTCCCCAACCTCGCCGAAGCCTTCCCATTCGCGCCGGCGATACCACTCCTTCAAGTCCCGCACCCAGTCCACTTCCCTGGACATGCCCAACACCTCTTAAACTTAAACTTCGCCCAGTTGGTCACCATACCCGGCCATCCAATGCTTCTATACCCATGGACCCCTGAATACACCACCATACCACATATCCTCATCGTCGCCCTCCGCAGTCTCCAACACCCCTGCCCTGACACGACGACACTCATCTTCCTGCTGTACATCTGGGCCACACCGGACGCACAGCAACTCCTCAGCCAAGACCCGCGCCTCGCCGACGACAATTGGAAGACGTTCTGCGACCTCCTCGCCGACGCCTTCCCTGCGGCGACGCCATGCCCCGCCAGACACGTCACCACACTCCTCCAAGTCATCCCAGAACTCTGCAACAGACACCACCTAAACCCCGCCGACAAAGCCACACTCGTCTGCCGCATTCGAGAAACGCTCCGTGTCGGCGGCGCCCTCACTACAATCCCAGTCATCCTCGGCGCACCGCTCGGCGACGCCGCTCTGCCCGACGCCCCCCTCGCCATCCTAAGGGAGGGGCCCATCTCTCTCGAAAACGCCGTCATCTACTCCGACGCAGCATCAGAACTCGCCCACAATGCCATCATTCAAGTCCTACGTCTTTTCGACGAGCGCGGCGACGACGACATTCGCGACTGCGCCGCCAATATTATCACTATCATGCTACAATCTCAGCACTACTCGCTTGCAGCAATCGCCGCGGCCCAGGACATCGAAGATCACCTCGCCGAGCTCCGCGAAACTATACAACGCCACCCACACCTTCCCAACCTACCACAACAAATCACCGCCAACGCCGTCAACCCTACGCCGGGCGCCGCCGAACCACACCAACACTCACCGACGATCGATCTCACCATAGAAAACTAGCCTAGGCACAGGCCGCAAACATACCACCACTCCACCCCCTCGGCCGCACTCATTCCCGCCTAATTACCCCTACACTACCCAGCATTTTTTTAATCATTTTTTTTAGTTCGTCAGAAGGAGATGTAGTGCGCCGCACTAACCTGTACCGGTTCAGCGGCACAGGCCTGTATGGAGCCTACACCCTTACTCTACACCCAGGACTTTCCAGGTACTATTGTCTCCAATCCGCCCTCCACCTTCATTATACAGTACATACTCCAATCAATGGCCGCTGGGCCTCCGCTGACTTCGGTGAACGCCTGCGGCGCCGCCGCCGATCGAATAGTCCGCCGCCGCGGCGTCCCCGGTGCACCTCGAAGTCACCCCACTTGTCCGGCGAGAGAACGTTCCGGACTCCCCCGACCTCGTGAGGGCTGCCCGACAGGCTGCGGCAGATGTATACCCTGCTGCGGCGGGAGTATACGTCACCGCGGCGGCGATGTTTACCCGCCGCCGGGACTGACGGGCCATCTCTGGCCTGGTTCAGGATCATCTCTTCGAACGATTTACATCCTTATCTCACCGCGCCACACGCCGAGGGCGTTAGCGCCCCGGCGCCCGTTTGCATATTCCCCTTTTAGTATTATTCGACGCCTTGGCGTTTCAGATGCATATGGGCCACCGCATTAGCGATCCGGACGGCCCCGATATCGGGGCACGATGCCCCGGCGTGTCTCGTCTGATTGGGGCGCCGTTAGGTATTGGTGCCTTGGCGGCGCGTCTTGGCGTCGGCCCCCGCCATCACGGCGCTCATGTCACGCCTCGCTGCGCGCCGCCGCCGTCACATTCGTTATTAGTAGCCTACAGTATATATTGCCCCCATGTACATACATACAAAAGTAGTGAAAAAGGAAGATAGCACCCGGAGTTCACAGAAAACCCCAAGACAGAACCGCCCTAAAAAGGGTCGCCCCTCTCATTACTCTTCCCTTTTTACGCTCGATCCGCTGCACGAAACACGCCGCCGCCGTCCCGTGCCGGCTGTAAAAGAAATCGGCGACTCGACCCCCGAATTGGGAATTCTTCAAGCACGTGCCTTCGCCGTCCCTTTTTCCCTGGCGCCGCTCTCACCTACGCTCGAAGGATCCGCCGCCGCGGCGGATTATCCCATCGTGCGGCGGACATTCGCGGCGCGCAGTTGTGGCATCTGAACTGAGAGTCTTTGGATTCCCCTAGACGGCCTCTGGCCCGGGATACTTCCCCTTGTTACCTTCCGAGATACTGACACCAGCACCGCCTCCCTGTGGTCGAACGCCGCCGCGGCCTTCGACAACGTTCAGGAGGGTCTGATAGTCTACAACGGAGTAAACGGAATTAGTAAAGGTGAATGAGTCATACAAGGAAAAGGTAAAATGAGTGAAATAAGGACGTAAGAAAGGAAAAGGAAAAGAAAAAGAAAAGAAAAAGAAGAATAAGAATGTTCGAGTCCTAACAAGAAGTCCAGAAGCCCAGAAGCACAACTACTAAAGCCTAACGCCTAATCGACTAAAGGCTAAATAAATCCTAATGGAGATGACACTGGCATTCCAGCACTGTCAGACATGTGCCCGGACGTACATGGCTCTCTATGAGATATACTTTGTAGTATGCCATGCTACAACTGAGACTCGCAACTGCCACATCGAAATTCAACGTCGAACGCAAGAACAACTCCATGCCAATCCACCAAATCCAATAGTACCCAAGCGACATGAAGAACTCACTGTCACTACTCGAACCCCTCGAGATGCAAACCCAATAACTTGGAAGATACTAGGATGGTACAAACCAGAGCTGCATGACCCATGTCCAGCTTCTACAGTGCAAGCAAACCTCTACCTACCGAGGGATGCGAACCTGGAAACCAGACAGTTACAACTGGCACTCCAGTGAAGGATATGGCATTACATTTGCGATGTTCGACTCAATGGCAAAGCATGGCTAGTTACTCGAACTCAGAGGCATCCACCAGCAGAGCACATACAGTTCCAGCTGTGTATTGGACCATACACTACACCAACTCGACATCTCAATACTGATGTCCGAGTTACACTCTCACCCTTCGGGCCAAGGGATGAACAATGGAAGGTCACATATCGAGCCACTTACATTGCACCAAGAGCCAGAGTCCCCAATGAAGACCTCGACGTTATAATGGAGTACTGACTCATCACTCCGACTCGGAACTACGTCTCAGTCAGCAACGCCACAAAGGCTCTGCAATAGTGGAGACAATCTTACAAATCTTGGAGCAAGGTGGCACTCAGTAGCATAGCATGAGTAAGGCAATGGTGGAGCAAAGTGGAGCTGAGTGGAGTAATGTGGAAGGAGATGAGTAAGATATGGACGGAAAATGAATTATCTGAAGAGCATAAATAGGGTTAGAAGTAGGCCCTCATTCCCTATCTTTCGATCCTCTTAACACACTGGTGATCATCGTAGCTTAACGATTATTACTGTGTGCTTTGTACTACTACGCCTCTTGGAAATACCAATCTGCTCTTGCTTACCTTGTATCTGAAAGTATCCCTTGTCAGGACTACGACTAGGAAGGATAGTAAGGGGACCGTGTGGTACAGCCATACGTGGGTAGATAGATCATCTCTGCACAACATACTGCTGCTTAGGCAAAAGGATCGAACCCGGTGTAACTCCGGACCTACACCTCTAACACGAGATGAGCGGATGGGTACTTGAAAAACGGGATGATGGGACTGAGGACAAGCCGATCGTACTCGACAATGCAGACGAACACATAAATTCCGACCAGGAAAGTGAGAATGATATGGATATGGAAGAAGTAGCTATGTACGAATGAAAATAAAGATGAAACTCACCTCTCCTGCTCCCAGCTCGTCTACTGGCACTCCAGCCGCGATTGCTGCTTGCGCACCATCCTTCTGTGCACCTTTGTGCTAGATTGCGGTCTTCAATAATTTCACACCCATTTGCGGAGAGTATCGTTTGCGATCTGTGTAGGTTTAGTCGAATAGGAGGCGACTAAATAAATGCGACATATTGGATGTGCCATTGAGCAAAGTTCGTAAATTCGTGGCGATCATACGACAGGAAATGTTTACTCACTGCTATAATGTCCACAAGTTGTCTTGTGCGGATCGTGATCAGCGTACGCAGCGAGCTAGAGGCGAGCGGGCACGACGTTAGGCAAGTCGCGTCGACTCAAGCGCGCATTTACTGAATTCGGCCAGCACCTCTCACTTCACTCTGAAATACTCTTATTTTGTCTTATTCGACTGGTTTTGTGCATACGATGAAGTATCAAACCGTTTCTCAATCACACAAGCAACAATATGACACTCATTTCTCTTAATCGTCTCTAAACTTCATTGGACTACGTAAAAAAGTTATGTACATGGATTTGAACCAATAATCAATGATCAAAAAATCAACAAATTACATATCCTCGATCTAATGGCCCATAATTCGCTTTATTAGAGATAGTAGTACTCTGTGTGTTTGTTGCCGTCGATTAGTAGTTATTTCAAAAAAATGGCAATAAAAACGGAAAATAACAGATCACGTGGTTACTGCCTTTTTCATAAGTATTGTCACTCGCGACTTCTGTGATTTTTGTCACACAGAACACCTCAAAATATAAAAATCGCCATACCTCACTCAATTCTTGCCCGTTTTGCATGATCTAAGTTTCTAAATCCATAGTTTTAATATCCGTTTCAAACCCAAACAAGGATGAATAGAAATGAGCAAAGAATGAGTGAGATATATCGCAAAATGCCGATTTTAGACTTATCTTTCATGTGCAGTTTTTCCTGCCCCCATCCCTGCTTTTACAGTCCTACAGGCAAGTCCAAAATGATATGATTACTTTATTGTAAATTTACAGACTGACTTTGAGCTGTATTCTGTGTTGTATCTGCTGGTTTGATACATGTCTGAGCTGAGCTCAAACCTACCTTTTCTCAAGGGCCCCCAGACCTCAAAATAAATTTATTCTTAGCGAAGCTGATGTCTGTAAATTCATATTATGTCAATAGCACCACTCTGGTGCAGCCTAGGTTGTTGTGGCACCCAGTCTGAGGGCAGGAAAAACTGCACATGAAAGATGTGTCTAAAATCGGCCTTTTGCGACATATCTCACTCATTCTTTACTCATTTCTCTTCATCCTTGTCGGAATGTGAAACAGATCTTAAAACTATGGATTTAGCAACTTAGATCATGCAAAACGGTCAAGAATTGAGTGAGGTATGGCGATTTTTATATTTTGAGGTGTTTTGTGTGACAAAAATCACAGAAGTCGCGAGTGACAATACTTATGAAAAAGGCAGTAACCGGACACTTCCGCCGAGCGGAGTTCACTTACATGTATTATTTGTATTATAATATTAGTCCCGGTTCCTTGTTATTGCCCTTCTATTCCTATTTTCGATGCATCAAATATTCACAAAGTACTCGCGGAAATAGTCACGTATGAGCTACAGGTCCCAAGCTAATGCGATATTCGTCGTTCGCGGTAGGGCTCCACAGCGTATCGTATATAGCATATATGATACGGCGTATACGCTATACGCGTGTATGCGTATCGACTCGAAGATGTTAGGCGGCGAGACTAACAGGCATCGATCTCGAGGCGGCCAACACAACAACAAACAGTAAGCTAGACGCGAACTGCCGAGCGAACGCATGCTATGTTGAAGTGAAGGTAAGTAGAATTCAATAAACTAATAATACAAGAGTAGATACCTATGTCGAAGTGAAGGTAAGTAGAATAGTAAGACAAGGAATCGAAAGAGTCAAACTATCTACTTATATAGACTTCGAGCATGTGAAAGGTCTACTCTAATAAGGAGTCACATGAGAAGGGGGTGGAGTGATTAGTGAGCGTCTTAGTCGGAAGGAACGGATTTAGTCATGGCAGATGACTGAAGATGAATAAGCCACGACGGAGTAAACGGAATTAGTAAAGGTGAATGAGTCATACAAGGAAAAGGTAAAATGAGTGAAATAAGGACGTAAGAAAGGAAAATAAAAATAAAAATAAAAATAAAAATAAAAATGTTCGAGTCCTAACATCACCCCCCCTTCAAGGTTGGGCGTCCCGACCAACCGCTATATCCTTCTGATGTCGTGAACTTACGTATCGCACGAAGACTCTGCCGGGGTATCGACAATCTTCTTGGAGCGCCTGGATGCTTCCGATAAAACTCATCGACTACTTCCTTCGCATTATCTCCAACGTCCGATTCGGGTTGCCAAGTTGCTTCGTCGTATCCAACCCACTTGATGAGGAATTGAAGCTTTCCTCTATGTAGACGTGAGTTGAGTATTTCTTCGACCTCGTATTCTTCTTCGTCATCTACAAGGACCGGTGGCGGCGGTGGAGGTTTTTGCTGAGACTCGAAGGATGGTTCGACAGCTGGTTTGAGCAGGACCTCGTTGAAGACGGGGTGGACTTGCCTCCAAGTGCGTGGTAATTTGAGTCGATATGCGCTTGCCCCGACCTTTTCGACAATCTCAAAAGGGCCAAACCACTTGTCATCCATCTTCTTCGTCGGTCTTGTCATCTTAATATTACGCCCATCAAGAAAAACTTTACTGCCCGCCTCGTATTCCATCGACTTTCCTGCGTGACGATCATAGAAACGTTTCATGTCTTCGTTGGCCTTGACGAGGTTTGCTTGCACGAGTTCATGAATACCCTTGACGTGTTTCGCGAATTCTTCGGCTGACATGTTTGAAGATGAAGTCCGAATGCCCGTGAAGCCTACTGGGTGCACTCCCGAGTTGACAAAGAATGGGGACAGCTTCGTTGCTGAGTGTTCGCGGTTGTTATATGCAAACTCTGCAAGTGCTAACCAGTCTGCCCAGTCCGATTGACGGTGGTTGACGTATAGCCTTAGGTATTGTTCGAGTTCTTGGTTAACTCGTTCAGTTTGGCCGTCGGTCTGGGGATGGTACGCCGTCGAGGGGTTACCTTCGATATGGAGGAGCTTGTACAGTTCCTTCATCATTTTTGCGTCGAACTGAACACCTCGGTCGTGGATGATCTTCTTTGGCAGTCTGTGTAGTCAAAAAACTTGGTCGCGGTAGATGCATGTCATGCCCTCTGCTGTTAGTTTCATTGTCGTTGGAATCGCATGAATCTGTTTGCTGAAGCAATCAACCACAATGCATATCGCATTGAAACCGTTGGACTCAGGGAGTTCTCCAATCAGGTCGACCGTGACAATCTGCCATGGTGCCTCCGGCACCTCGTTCGGGTGCAAAACCCTTGCCCTCATCACTCGCAGAGCCTTCGTTCGTTGACAACGATCACAACCTCGCACGTAGTTCCGAACATCGACATACATGTTTGGCCACCAGAAGCTTCGGCTTACCATTGACACCGTCTTATTCGCTCCCGGGTGTCCCGCCAGCGTTGAGTCGTGACATTCCTTCATGACAACTTCTCTTACCGATGTTGGTACGAAGACGTTCCAGAACTTCTTCGAGCTTGTCATCGACACCTTGACCGTTACTTCCTTCGACCACATGCCATCCCTCATCACCAGTCCTGATGGCTTGTCTTCTTCACTCATCTCCTTCTGAGCCTCTCTGATCCTCTCCATTAATGCATCCCTTGACGTCTCAATCGTTGCTCGGACTAACCAGTCGCTCTTGATAAAGGTGACATCTTCATTATCGTGTTCGCCCTTGTCATAGTCTGCACGTCGTGATAATAGGTCAGCTTTTCCAAGTGTCTTTCCTGGCTTGTGGACAAGGGTGAAGTCGAACTCTGCTAAATCAAGTCACCATCGGGCTTGTCGACGATTCAACTTCTGGGGGGCCTTAAAGTACGTCAGGTTGGCATGGTCCGTCCAAACCTCAAACGGTTGGTTAGCTCCCTGAAGATATTGACGCCATTCCTTCAACGCCTGAACAATAGCAAGCATCTCTTTGTCATAGATCTCGTAGTTTTGCTCAGCATCTAAGAACGTTGATGATCTATAAGCGACAACCTTCCATCTACCTTCTTGCTTCTGAAGAAGTACACCTCCGGTTGCAAAATCTGATGCATCAGCCTCAACACGGAAAGGGTCCTCATTATTTGGAATCACCAGGACGGGGGGGTTCGTCAACCGCTTCTTCAACTCCTCGAACGCCTTCTGCTGTTCCTCCCCCCACCTCCACTCTGCCTTCCCTGTCAATGACGTCAATGGCTTAACGACCGAACTGTATCCTTCGACGAAGCGATGTAGCCAATTGCCTAGACCCAAGAACTGCTGCACTTCATGGACGTTCTTCGGAATTGGCCATTCCTGGACTGCGATCGTCTTCTTTGGATCCATACGTACTTCGCCGTTGCCGATGATGTGGCCGAGATATTTGACAGTATTGACCTCGAATTCACATTTCTGCGGCTTTAGGAAAAGCTTGTTCTTACACAGAATCTCGAAGACTCGTCTGGTTCGCTCGCGATGCTCTTCCCGGGTATTCGAGAATACGAGTATGTCGTCAAGGTAAATGATGACAACGCCTTCATGGATCAAGTCTCGGAAAATGTCGTTCATGAATCCTTGGAAGGTAGCCGGTGCATTGCATAAGCCAAAGAACATTACTGTTGGTTCGAACAATCCTAGGTTCGTCCTGAAAGCTGCCTTCCATTTGTCGCCTTCACGGATCCGGATGTTGTAATATCCCCAACGGACGTCAAGCTTGGTGATGTACTTAGCGTCCTTGACCTTATCTATGAGCTCATTGATTAGCGGTAATGGGTACTTATTCTTGACTGTCCCGTCATTGAGCTTTCAATAGTCCTGGATCGCTCGCAAACTCCCGTCTTCCTTCTTGATAAAGAAGAATGGCGACGCCATTGGAGATTTCGACTGCCTGATACGTCCCGATGCAAGGTTTTCCTCAATGAATGCCTTCATCGCCTCTTGTTCCTTGGGCGACAGTGGGTACACCTTACAATCACTTGGCTTAAAATCCGGCTTCAGATCGATGGCATGGTCCCACATCCGATGATCAGGTAACCGTTCGAAAGACTCCTCGCTGAAGACGTCGGAGTACTCCTCGAGATACAATGGCCATTTCTTCGCTTCGTCCATCCTCACCCTTCGTACATACTCATCATCGATCTCCTCCTTCGACAACACACATCCGCACTCCTCAGGACAACGCGTAAAATCGATCTTTCCAATCTTCCAATCAATCTCGGGGTTATGTCTTTGCAACCAGTCATGACCGAGGAAAGATGTTGGACGATGCCAGTAAGGTTACTGCCAGATGGAGCTCTTCTTCATGTCTTCCAAAGATCATGCGTACAATGACATACTCCTTGATCAGACCACTCTTGTTGCTCATTCCATCAGCATTGAAAACAGGTCGTGGACGAATGTACTTTTGTGTCGGAAAGTTATACCTTTTAACAAAACCTTCGTCAATGCAAGAGCTGGTGCATCCCGAGTCGATGAGGGCATGGGCGTCAGTTAGGTACTCATCCTGCTTCGGCGGTTCTAAGGCATCTACCTCGTCATCATTCGCTACCTGTGGGTGTACAATGCTGACGAAGGCATCAAGTTCTTGACCGCCTCTCCTCCTAACGAATTCCCCACACGTTACATCCTCTATCCCTTCGCGCCATACATCAGCCGCGCGCCTGCCAACAACATCCCATATTGCCTCAGTATCGTTCGCCTGGGCGACAACGTTCTCACGGTAAGGTTCGCCCATCACAACCTCATTTTTTATAGCGGTTTGAATCCGCTCTTCTGCCCTCCATATGTCTGAGTCGCCTCCTTGCGTACTCACTCTTCGAGCAAACAACTCATCATAGACGCCAAAATCATCGTCCTCTTCTGATTCGTTGGGTGTCACGTCGGATAGGACATTTCGAAGGTTAAAACCGCCTCGCATATTCGCATCTAGGTAGTGTACATCGGGGCGATTATATTTTAACGAACGCGACGAAAAGAGTCCTTTAGCCGTTTGACCAGTCGTTCCGACGTTTACGCCTGGTCATCCTGAAAACCCTCACCATCAACTATCTCCTCCAGCTCAGTTGGCACTGCTCGCACGTCAACGCTTTCGAAGTCTGATTCCTTCGCATTGCCGAGTTCTTCGAGGAAAGCCAATCTGTCTTCTGGTTCGAGAGCGGCGATGATGGACCGTATTGCCTCACGACCGTGTGGGCAATCTCTAATGAAGTGGCCGACCTTGCCACACTTGTAACATGCACGTCGGGCGCGTGCTTGGTTCATAGCGACGTCCATAGGCTGTCCTAGTCCTCCATACGTCACTCCCATTGCGTCACGACGATCCTGTTGAGGGAAAGGTGTCGTTGGTCTTGCCACTGCTTGAGGGTAGGGTTGGGTGAAGTTTTGTTGACGAGGAGGTGGTACCATTGGACGTTGCATTCCTCGACGTTGTTCATGAAGGTGCCTTATCTGGCGTTCAACATTGTCTACCGTGATGGCCCGCCTCTTCCAATTATCATACGTCTGTGGCTCAGGATCGGTTCGCATCACGCCATCGATTACGGCTGCGTTAAGTGCCTTCTTCAGCTTGTCAATGAGGACGCCATCATGTTCTGGCTTCATAAGTCCAGCATTTACTCGTTCGATGTCAAAGTCATTCAAGAACTCGCTAGCAGATATACTTTTCTGCCGCATTCCATCTAGCTTCTCGAAGGCCTTCTGGTGGTGGTTGGGGTCGACGAAAGAGGTATCTAATTCCTTGAGGAACGTCTTCCAAGTGTCCGCAATTAGGAATTGGCCAGTACTCGATGCTTTGTTGACATAATTCTCTGCCCATGTCGCCGCTGATCCTTCCTTGAGGTAAGAGAGGACAAAGGTGATCTTGTCGTCGTCATCCTGGAAACTCGAGTCATAAGCCTTGAAGTAGAGTAATACTTCGCGCCTGAAGTCGAGGTAATCTTTTCCACCCTCATATTGGCGTGGAGGTGCTACTCCCTTCTTCATCCCTCCGCCATTAACTTGACGTAATGCTAATGCGACTGCCGTTGCGAGGGTAGTGGCATCAATCGTAGGCTGTGCAGCAGGTGCTGACATTGTTGGAACTGGGGGAGCCATTGATGGTTCTGGGGTTGTGGTTCGACTTTCGACTTCGGAGATTGGCTCTCGTGGTTCTGTGAAAGACAAGGATGTTGTGAGTGGTGGGGCTTCAACTGGAGTTGTGGTGATTGGTGGTGGAATGTTCGATGAGCCTTCTTGAACGTTGAATAAGGAGATGTTTGCGTCGGGATTGGGTGCCCATGGAAACCAGCTTCCTTTTGCATCTTGCAACTTCCAAACCTTCCGTGTGTCGTCCCAGATGAGGTCGTACGAAGTTCCGTGAAGGCGAGCTCGATAACACTTGTTAGTTTCGCTCCAATGGACTTGGGGAAGAGCGCGACGTTGCTCGTCAGTTAGGTCCACCTTGACGAACTGGGGGTGGGACTGGAATGGGTGTGTTCGAACGGGCCCGACCTCGGATGTTCGGCTCGTCATGGAAATGAAGGACTATGCAAAAAACTCCCACGTAGATGACGAATGAAAGACTGGAAGAAGATTGTACTCATCGCATTACCCACGAACACATCAGATGACCTCCCCACCAGATACTAATGTGGAGTGCCACATTGATGTGAGTGGTTGTTAGGAATTTAGACTATCGGGACATGTCGGAGTCGATCGGACAATGACGGGCTAGATAGGGGTTGCTCGGATGAATCCGGGATGGGCGCGGTGGTAAACCGTCGACGTTAACTCCTTGCGTGGAGTAGCGATAGTGAGCGCAAACAAATGTTTACGCGGGCTAGAGGTAGGTCTTACTATTATGTTAGGCGGCGAGACTAACAGGCGTTGATCTCGAGGCGGCCAACACAACAACAAACAGTAAGCTAGACGCAAACTGCCGAGCGAACGCACGCTATGTCGAAGTGAAGGTAAGTAGAATTCAATAAACTAATAATACAAGAGTAGATACCTATGTCAAAGTGAAGGTAAGTAGAATAGTAAGACAAGGAATTGAAAGAGTCAAACTATCTACTTATATAGACTTCGAGCATGTGAAAGGTCTACTCTATTAAGGAATCACATGAGAAGGGGGTGGAGTGATTAGTGAGCGTCTTAGTCGGAAGGAATGGATTTAGTCATGGCAGATGACTGAAGATGAATAAGCCACAACGGAGTAAACGGAATTAGTAAAGGTGAATGAGTCATACAAGGAAAAGGTAAAATGAGTGAAATAAGGACGTAAGAAAGGAAAAGAAAAAGAAAAAGAAAAAGAAAAATAAAAATGTTCGAGTCCTAACAGAAGAACGAAAATATACACGCGTATTTATACGGTCGTATGCGTATATGGTTCTGGAAATTTTTGCGTATATGGAGTATACGCGCGTATACTTTCAGGGCTTGAAATCTATGAGAAACTCGGACTTGAATGAAAAAAGTGGCCCATTTTACATCAAAATTAGTTGTTACTCACCGAAATTATAGCATTGGATATTTTTCTCAAGACCTGAGTACCGGGTTTGACATTGGAATCAAGGGCTGTCTTGCTTATACTTTGAGAATTTTGATCACACAACCTTGCCTGACAGAATCTCGTCGTCTATGATCAAGTTGAAATCTGTGTCGGCTGTTTTGGGTCAAGGAGTGTCCGGTAAGCGTTTTTGAGGCTCGAACGTCAAGCCTAACGGCCAATATATTATATGAGTAGGCTTAGCCGCGTATACGCGTATACGCCGTATATTATACGTGCGTATGCGTATCACACTTCAGAACCAAGTATACGCTCATATAAAATATGAGCGTATGCATATAAGCCTAAAATTATATGCGCATATCGTATACGATATGCGCGGAGCCCTAGTTCGTGGGGACGCACGTTGCACCAACAACACGGTCCAACTCACCACCAACACATCGATCCCAGGCTTCGTTGCCAATGAAGTTTTGCGCGTAAAATCACGATGAGGTTTGCATGTACCGCCCATCAGATCATACTTTGGATACAACCAACGACGGGGCTCACAAGATTGTCCCAGCAATAGTCCACAGCACTGTTCTGAAGGTTTACGAACGAGAGCGAACAGGTTCTCAAAGTGAAGATCTGACATCTAGTTATGAATTTATTCTGGTTTTAAATGACAGCCTTCCTGCTGTGAGTTCTATGTTCTCCGACTCCTTTTGTGCGCTCCGGACACTCTTCACGCACCTGCACACACTGTATGCCCTCTCTGCGCCCTCTCTGCACCCGCTATGTGCCTCCAGCATGCCCTTACAGTGCCCACAGTGTGCCCCCATCCCGCCTGCAGTTCACCCTCTCTCTGCCCCCCGTGCGCCCACAACATGCCCACTGTGCACCCTCATCGCGCCCGCTCATCACCCGCTCATCATGTAAATTATCATTGACATTGATATACAGAATGATATTTCAAATAACAGACACTTTGATATTGAAAATATCATCAAAAAAATATCTACCTCAATGATATTCTTTGCTGATAAAGAAAATATCAATTTAGATTTCTATATCTATATTGATCACGATGATATAATAAATATCATCATCAAAGAAATGCGGCATGATATTGAATATATAAACTAGGTTTAGATGCATGTGGATATTTTTAATATCCTGAATGGAGATATTCATACTTATATAATGCATATCAAATTAAATTTCCGATCATTTATCATCACCTAAAAAATACTAAATTGCCTATAGTGTCTTATCTTCAGGTCATCATGTGATGTAATATTTCCAGGTTTGGTAGGCAAACTAGTATAATATCGGACACTTTTCATGTTTTTCTGCCCTGAAATGAAAGAAGCACAATAAATAATCCAATTGGCATCTTTTTTACCTTGACTGCATGTCCTCAGAGCTAGGTTGTGCTCAGAACCCTGGTGTGCCAGCACAACTATGGGACTCGACTTCCGCATTCAGACATGACATAATATAGTCATGTTATGTAATAACGTGTGTAGGAATTACCTGAGGATAAGAATGCTCCGAGATGTCCACCAAGGGGCATTCTTATCCACAGGTTCCACTGTATGATGTACCTTGTACCCTTCCCCTCTCTTCTAAGGCATTGTATTTAGAGTTAAACTGGTTTCCCATCCCATTTGCTTTCTTAGATTTACAGAGATCTGGCTGCGTAATAAGCAATTATCTGCAAGTACTCGCCTTTATCATTCCATAAAATTTACTTCGGTGATGGATGACTTCGTAGATGACGCCTTCACCCTCAGTTTCGTCTGCGCGCTGCGGTTGTCCACGCGGATGCTTCTGCGGAGTCATTCAATATTGGAATCAGCGCCCATGGCCACAGATGGATTGTCCGGACGTTGTTCTATTCGGAATTCTAGCCATCAATATCCTCCGTGATCGACCTTCAACAGCCTTCAACCCTATTTCGGCACTAATCATGATTATGACTCGGTCTGCTTTAACGCCATACGCATTTCAAATTTTGACTCTGTTGTTACTTACCATCGTTGAGACCAAGGTATGTTCTTTCGGAGGGCAGTATAACGTTTTCTTTTGTGCGCCCTGACTCGATAGGTGTACTCACATCGCGATCCGATGCACGCAACACTGCTGAACTTGCCCGAACCTTGTACCTTAAGGGATTATTTTTATACCCAAATAAACCAACAACAGTGCTCTTGCTGCGCCTCTTTCGGAATTTGCGCTATGTAATCCCATCTTCGAATTCAAATCGACCGAATCAGCGGCTCCGCGGCTGTGTCTTTCTGACTGTGTTAGTCCCTAAATTCTCTAAATGGTATGAAACACACTGCGGCTATCCACATGGTGCACATGGTACTCTAGAGTCCAATACTCATTGCGTCTAACGGGCGCAGCTCACCTGTACTATGGTAGACAAAGATAATTGTTTAAAAGAGAGGAAACAATTCGTTGTCTTCATCCAAACTCCGAGTTCGTCTGTTGTATTGGTCTCAAGCTTGTTGTGAACGCATATCTCTGAACAATGTCGGACTATCCTACCTCCTCTGGAGACGATGCCGCATCCATCAGTAACCAGCCGCTCATACCAAAGCCCTCTGAACCGAAAGACTACGAAGCCGCTGCTGGGGCACTGATGTCCTCGTATGGCTTTTCGGGTGGTATCCCGCCCGTGCCAAAGAAGGACAAGAAAAAGAAGAAGTCTAAAGGGTGAGACTATCCTTCGGTGTATATCCGTCAATTCACGGATCTATGAAAATCAACAGGAAGTCTAAGAAGAGTAAGGACAAGAAAGCTGCTGTTGCAGAGAGCGGAAATAATGAAGGACAAGCAAGGTCTGTTCATGTTCTCTGCGTCTCAGTGAACTTGCCTTGTCATATCGAGTTTTCTACCGCAGCGCGCCCTCTTCCACTAACGCAGCTGCCTGAAATTAAAGTATTAAGATGTCGTTCCAGGTGAGCTTCACCCCAATTCCCAGATCGTCCCTCACTGTCTGTATGCTCTGATAGCCAGCGAGCCCAAGCAATCCTGCTGTCAATATTGCTTTGTTGTAGCGATCCAGATAGATATTTTCATACAATGATGGACGAGGCAAAAGACCGAGTACATTATACGATTAACAGACTTTCTTCTTGCAAGAACGAGCAATATATTTAGACCGATCCATCCTCAAGGCCTCAAACCACGCGAACAAGAATTCTTCAATCAAACTTTCGACATTCCTGACCACTGTGCCTACTACTTCAAGGCTCGAAAGAATAGGAATACGCGGCAGCAAGTCTCGCCTTGACATGTTCGCCAGCAGTGACGACTTCGTACTTGGGAGGATGCTCCGGTGAGACGCAGCTAGGAATTGGCTATAATGACAACGTCGATTCAGCAAGATTAACGCAACAAAAACAAAAATAGAAATACCTCAAGCAGCACGTCGTAATCAACTCCGAAGAACACGGGCATTGAGTGCCTCAAGACACCTGAACGGTTTATGGCGCGGTGGACCGTGGACTTGAAGACGTCATCTTGAAGCATCGAGTTATTAGTGCGTTCTGATCAATCCGGATCAGAGAAGAAACATACTTGTCCACCGAGAAAGCTGATCACCGATACTAATCATGAAAGGCATATAGGCTAAGATCAGCAATCATAAACCTTATAGTCCCGAAGCTTACTTGATAACAAGAGTTCCCGGAATAGGCGTCGCATTCACCCATTCTTTGTTGGCGTTCAAGGTTTGAAGAGCTTCAATACCAGGCTCCTGCCATAGCATCGTGAAGCACTGAAACGAAAACCGCGTTCGTCAAGAGGCCTTTCAAAAATTTCCAAGTATATATACCTCGAAGCTACTCAATTGATTGTTTAGAGTTCATTCTGACTTTAGGGGGTTTCGTGACGTACTCGGTGTGTGCACCAATTCCAATGACTCTATCGTCAACAGGCCCGAATTGAGGCGGATACTTCAGTACGCGCATGACTGCAGCATTCTCCCGAGTCTAAAACAAGGAGCGTCAAGCGGGGAGTTTTTTCCAGAAGCAAGGGATGCAATTACCTTATCCTCGAAGAAGTTCTCTGGGAGGCCTAGAGCAATCGCGAAAAGCGGAAAGAGCTTCTTTCCAAAAGCAATTGCATGTTTACTGTTCGGGCCTATATTAGGTGGATAGGTTTTGTGTTCAGAACAGCTGTAGAAACACACTAGTAATCTAGGTAGCCCTCCTTGAAGCCGGGGATTTCAGCAGGCCACGGGTTACCACCAGTCAAGCCACTTTTCTTCGATGATTCGTTCTCGTCGGGTCCAATATCGTACGCTTCATGGAGATCGCCTCTGTTCTCCGGATCGTTGTTCTCACTAAGGAGTCCAGTGTATCCCTTGAAGTTTGGGGTTTTCTTGGCATCGTACTGTTGTTACATTCGGTGATAGTAAAGAGCTTTACTATTCCGTTGTAATAAAACAAATGTACTAAACAAACCTTAAACTTAATATCGTCAGGGAGAGCGAAGAATCTCTTGCCGGCCTCGACAGCTCCAGTGATGCTCTCCTCCGGGATGCCATGATTCTTGACATAGAAGAAGCCAACATTCACGCATGCATCCCGGATATCCCTCGCAAGCTGTTGGCGTGTAGCAGGGTCAGTGCTATCTGCATCCTTCATATCACTAGATATCGAATTCAACGTCGATCATCAGTAAAACCCAAAAGGCAATAGTGAAACAGGTATCGAAGCGAAGGAAAGAGTATTTGACGTACATGACGGGGATACTTTTTGAAGCTGCAGTCAGCTCGGCTTTGCTGCCTGTAAGACACTGTCGATAGCCATAGCTACGGGTATGATACGGTAGGAGGTGGAACGGTGGAGTTTGCGAAGCTGGTATTTAAAGCTGAGATAACGCAGATAAGTAGAAGCCCGCAAGGTCTCCCACGCCCATATAATTTCCATATTTAGGCTCAGTTCGGCGGACCGGAGTGCTGAGGCGGCTCGGCAGGACTGCATTCTTAAGGGAAATACCCCGCGAAATCCTTCGTCTCCCTAGAAGATAAGACTACATAGTTTATTTCGAGATCTAGGCACATAATAGATACATAGACAATCACTACTTATACAGACGGCAAAAAGAACTACGAAGAGAAGACGCATATTCATAGGCATGATACTTATTTTCGAGCTGTGATACTCGGTCTACAAGTCCAACTTGAAGCGGAATAAAGAGAAGAAACTATTCTTAACACGCCGTTCCCGCTAGGCCTTAGTTGGGTAAGCAGCAAGAATTCGTGCTTTGAATTGTTCGCCGGCTGTAATGACCTCGTACTTGGGAGGCCGTTCCTCCGAGACACAGCTCGGAATAGGCTTTATTCGACCATAAATTTCAGAATTATCTTATCGAGAAGTTTCAAAAAGAGAATTTACCTCGAGCGGTACACTGTAGTCCACGCCGAAGAATACAGGCATCGAATGTCTCAGGACTCCAGAACGGTTGACCGCTCGGTGTACTGTAGATCTGAAGACGTCGTCTGGGAAGCGGGATAGGCTCAGCAGTAGTACTGCATGGTCAAAGTACAGATTAAACATACTTGTCCATCGAGAGAGTTGATCGCCGATACTATTTCAATATCGTGAATAGTCTGTTCGCAAACCGCGCTGACCATAAGTCGCCAAACTCACTTGATTACGAGAGTTCCAGGAATAGGCGTCGCGTTCACCCATTCCTTGTTGGCGTTCAAGACTTGCAATGCTTCAATCCCAGGTTCTTGCCATAGCATTGTGAAGCACTAAAAGTGGGTTCCCATGAATGGCAATGAATTTCAATACCGTAACAGTGAAGCTACCTCGAAACTATCAAAAACCATCCGGATTCAATTTAGCACAGGATTAATTAGGCAAGGAACTACTTACTCGGTGTGTGCGCCAATTCCGATGACTCTATCGTCAACAGCCCCGTATTGAGGTGGATAGCGAATAACGCGCATAACTGCAGCACTTTCTTTCGTCTAAGTTGGAATATCAAGTTAGAGTGTTGAAACCGCGGGACGAGAGTCACTTACCTTATCCTCAAAGAAGTTGTCCGGCAAACCAAGTGCGAGCGCAAAAAGTGGGAAAAGCTTCTTGCCGAATGCAATCGCTTTGTTACTGACAAAATTATCAGATGATCCAGTTGAATTCCGAGGTCATGAAATATCAAACGATGTCTTACTAGTAGCCAAGATATCCTTCCTTGAATCCATCGACTTCAGCGGGCCATGGATTCGCGTCCAATAGGCCGCTATTCTTGCTTGATTCATTCTGCTCCGGTCCTATGTTGAATGATTCATGGAGGTCGCCTCTGTTCTCCGGGTCCGTGTTTTGTTTCAAAAGCGCGGTGTATCCTTTGAAACTCGGGGAGTGCTTGACGTCGTACTACAATGAACGCCATCATAAAAGGTGCTCATTGCCTTCTTACGTCCGTGATACACAAAATCCCCAACACACACCTTCGATTTCGTCTCTTCAGGAAGAGCAAAGAATCTCTTTCCGGCCTTGATTGCCCCAAGGACGCTTTCCTCCGGTATACCGTGATTCTTGACGTAGAAAAAACCGACATTAATGCATGCATCTCTAATATCTCTTGCAAGCTGCTGTCGAGCAGCCGGGTCAGCGCTATCCGCATCCTTCATATCACTAAACAATGTTGAATTTTGAATATATCAATATATTTCAAAGACAGTTAAAAAAATAGTCAAAGAATCGACACTGAACGTACATAACAGGGA
Organism: Sanghuangporus sanghuang; assembly: GCA_009806525.1. Lineage (NCBI taxonomy): Eukaryota > Fungi > Basidiomycota > Agaricomycetes > Hymenochaetales > Hymenochaetaceae > Sanghuangporus > Sanghuangporus sanghuang. Next base: position 196,465 of record VVIT01000013.1, on the reverse strand, counting down.
TATTCTGGAAACCATAGTCGGCGCGGCTAACAGCTTGCAAGACACTGTCGATAGCCATTGTTACAGCACAGGATGGTTTGAACTTGAATTATACAGGTTCTTATGAGACGAGACGTCAGATAACATAGATAAGTAGCGGAACCGTCGGCTTCCCACGCTCACTGAAATTTCCATTCCTTGCAGCAAGATAGGTGAGATTCAGTTGGTTATCGGAATGAAAATCCTTCAACATTAGATTTATGGGCTGGATCTCAATATCCAGGCACCATAACGATAACCATGATAGTCGGCAAAAGAAACACCCAAGCTTAAGGTGTTAGGGATTTAGATTATCGAGTTGAAGAAAGGTCTCATTTCTCACGGTTTACGGAAATAGTATCGCTATTGTCTCTGAGGCATAGTACTCACCTTCAACGTGCTTGTAAGAACACCACAGAAAACGCTTGAGGAGAGATTTGATCAAATAGCATACCCGGCGGCGGGTTTGATCAAAAATTTTCAAGACGTCAAAGAAATGGGAGACTCATCGAAATAGTAAACAACTATGGACCCGAATCCGGGATAAACCGAAAGACTCAGACAGAAAGTGAGAAAAAGGAGAGCAATACGATTTACAGTCAGATGAATGACGACAAAATGTGAACTCACGGCTAGCCTCTTCCAGTGTGCAATATCAAAGGTGAATCTCGCCTCATACGAATACTTTCGTTTGCCATAGAAGTGCGAACGGTAATGCTACCATCGAAGTCAAGCCGAGTATGTTCCAAGAAGGAACGCACCTGAGACTACGCCAGACCATCTCTACTCGACGATCATCCGCTCCGTATGAAGACCTTCCCCGTATGCCATGCTTTCGAAGATGATTTGACGCCAGACTGCGACGACTAGGTCTACGGCCTCTTCTTCCAGGACCTAGTAACACCATTAGTGTGAGTGAACTCGGCTTGGATGGGCATAAGAAAAATGAACTGGACGTACAGGTTCGAGACCTTCAACAAGTTTTTGAGGACCTTTGTGGTCCTTGAGATGTTCAACGGTGAACATCACCAGATCGTCATCTTCGAGTTCTCCCAGATATTTCATCATCTGGCGTTTGATGAGTGGCTCCAGTTTGCGATCAATAAGTTGCTGAAAGAAAGCTCAGCTATAACATCGGAGGCTTTAGTAGTTTGACTTACATCCGTAATGCCATCCCATCGAACCTTGGACTTGAATAACGTCTCCTTGTCTCTTGGAACATTCACACGTATCTTCTCAAGCCTCTCCTTCGCCTTCTCCCCCTCCGCCACACTAAAATCAAGTTTCACAAGCGGGACTTTACGCTTCTTGAACTCTTCTTCTTCCTCTTCCTGGGCAGCAAATGCAGCAGCCGCACCAGGCTTCGACTCAGCTGCTTCAGCCTTCTGGGCGTTGGTAGGTTGCAAGGAAACGTTGAGCTTGACGGGGGCGCCATCGTCGAGTAACATGCCAGCCTTGCGTTGCTCATCCTGCAATGCTTGCATTTCGTCCATCTGTCTCGCGAGGAACGCCTCAGATTCTCGCCTGAGATTCTCAACTTCTTTCTCTTCGTACATACGAGACTTCTCATCAGCAGCCTCCTCGGCGGCCAAACGACGTACGCGCGAAGCTCGCCAACGAGCCCGGTCTGTATAGTAAAGCTCGTCACTTTCATCGTCGTCCCAAATGTGCAAACGAGACTTCATTTCAATCCTGTCTCGTTCCTCGGCTTCTTTCATCGCACGTTGTCGCGCAATTGTCCGTTCAAGAGTGTTGATCCGGGCCCGCTCTCGGGGTTCGTATCGACGTTCTCGCTATTCATTGTTAGTGTTGCATCGCATATAGATTACGATACCGCAACTCACGTCTCTGAAAGAAGCTTCCTCGTCTTTCCGCCTTGCTTCTCTTCGCTCATCTTCCATCTCCTCGTCTGTCTTCCGCGGTCGACCCGGAGGACCAACACTGCCTTCCTTTACAAATCCAGGGGCTTTATTATAACCCTGCGGTCCAGTGCCAAAACCCTGCTGCCTAGGCGGAGAACTGGCACTTCCTTGCTGCCTGCCCCACTCTCGTTGTCTCGGACCAGAGGGCATAATGCTCGGAATCGAACTAGTCACCTCACTCATCTTCTCGCGTTCCCTCTTCGCCGCACGCTCTCGGAACTGTGCAATCTCGGAGATGACAAGTCCGCGCTGCGTCTCTGGTAAGTCTGTTTCATGTAGGTCGTGCAAATGAGGTGGAATGATGTATTTGTCCTTGTCAAAGCTACCACTGTGAGCTGCTTCATCGTGTTGTCTTTTAATATTCTGCAGGAGCGTATCAATTTCGGATCTCGCTTTCAGCACCAAGGCGTCATCTGTCTATAATAAGGGTTTGTCAGTCGAGCTTTTGAATAAGAGAGAAAAAAATGATTCCTCACATCAGTGTTCATACGCGAGGCTTGATAAGCGTCAATAATCCCTCTATTCTGTTCATCCGCTCTCACCTGTACGTGCAAAACAAGCCGACGTGGATCTAGTCAACAAAACACAACAAAATACATCATGGACGCACCAAAAGTTTCTTGTTAGGCGCACCATCTTCCATCCCTGGCAGCTCGACGCCGTCGAGCAGCTTGATCGCACGCGCTGCAGACTCGGGTCCCTCGAACGTCGCGAAGCCGAACCCTTGGGGTTTGTTCGCGGGAGTAATGAGTCGTTTGAACGCCTGTAGCGTTCCGCATGCCTAGATGAATCGCAATCAGAACCGCAACCATAAAGAAAAATACAACCATCAGTCCGTACACCCGAGAAAAAATGCAACAAAAACCATAACACTCACACCAAGCAACTGCTGCAAGAACGCATCGGTGATCCCACCAGCAATCGAGCCAACAAAGAGCGTCACGCCCTCCTGCGCTCCCACGCGCAAGTGCGATTGAGCCTGCTGCCTTTGAGCAAGTGTCATCATAGAAGGTCCTTGACCGTACGAAGGCATGGGCGGACGTAGACCAAGACCAGGCCGGTTCATGTTCATGCCTGGGTATCCTTGCATTTTTTGGACGTCAGTTTTCTCGTTCAAGACTTTTCAACGAGTGAGTTGAAGGCTATGCTTGAAAACAGCTGTTTGAATACCTGAGAGTGTCTGTCGTTGCGCAAGCCTATCGCAATGGAGGTCAGTGACAACGACGTGAATTCAAGTCGGTGAAATGATCAGTATCAGTAGAAGCGTGAGAGACATCTCCTATACTTAGGCAGCTTAGTCATATTGTTTGACCGAGGAATAGAGTTTTGTTGTTATGATTTGCTAGAAGCTACATTCACTATGTTCCATTATATTCGAAGCTCTGGATGTATAATCCCGAAAATATCCAAAATCATGCGAGGGAATAGACGTCTAGGAATTGTATGGGGAATAAAGAATGATGGTATAGAAATACAACGTCATAAGCCTCCATGTTCGACTACCCTCACCACAGAGACAGCACGTTGAACTGCATGCCCACGGTGAACAACAATGACGCAGCGAGTACAGTAAGTCCTATCCAATTTGCCTCTGCCTTACTATAATGGATTCCGGCGTTTGCTAGGATGACGTTGGAGAATGCGCCTGGTCCAGAACCGTAGATTTTGACGCTTCTGACCTCGAAGTAAGCGTTGTCGTAGTTTGATGGCGGTCCAGTCACCCAGTCGTGATAGCAATCTCCCGGGCAAGTTTCTTGGAAAATCGATTGCAATCCGGCACTGGACCATGCAGAGGCGGTAAGACAACGGATGACTCTGAAGGATGAAGGAACTTACAGGTCACCACAGAGCGTGATATCAAAGACGAGATTCTGAGGTTTGAAGAAAGTTTCCATATCGCATCCTGAAGTTGGCCAGTTTGCAGTGGGAGTTCCAAAGGTAGAAGTATCGAATGAGGTTACGTTTCCGCCAGATAACGAATCTGGGATAGATGACCGCTGAAGAAATACCCTTCGTCAGTCATAATTTTTAAATGCTATTTTAGTCTTACGTTGAAGAACCAGATGCTGAGTAAAGCAAGCAATTAGCTAACTTCCCGTATAGTACGCGGAGGGAACTTACGAAATTCCGGACTCTGCGTACTCCGTAACGTAGATACCTCCGCCGGCCTTGGCAAACGCATCACCATAGGAAGATGGATCAGGATCGGACGTAGTGCACCCTTGGTTACCATTAAGCAAATAGCTGCAATCGGTTGACTGAACTAAACTGCTTGTTTGAGTTGCATTCGCTTGCACGCATCCCTATTGACGATAATTGTAGGTAAGGCATGCGATCATTGCAAATGTTTTGGAAGCCTTACAGGCTCAGTGTGCAGCGTCATACTGTTATTTTTCACATCGTTGATTCCCTCAAACGTATCTATCTCGCCTCCTATTGGCCAATCTGGTGTCGTTGACCAGAATGCGGGCCACGTGGAACACTAAGGGGGCATCGCTACTTTTCAACTCACGAATTGGAAGGAAGTTAGTGGAAGACATACTCCATAAGGCACATGCAGGAAATCTGCAATCCATACGCTTCCTGCTTTGAATCGATCCTTCGATGTCATGCGGATTGATTCCCGCTTTTCACCAAAACTGAGGGTCGTAGAATTGTCCACGCGAATGATGGCATTCCCGTTGTCGTTCACGAAAGCCAGTCCGTTCTTCTGCGCAACGGCATCGTTGACAAACCTGATGTGCCACTCAGAGTTAGTGCTATCCGAATAAAAAGAAAGTCGGAATATTACTCACATAGCGTCACCGTTCGTTAGGTTGTCAACTATAACGTATCAGTAATAGCGCTTCATCGTGTTCTGAGCGGTCTCACAATGATCGTAGAATGACCAACGGTCAAAGAATGAAGACCCAGAGTATTCCATCGCAAAATTATACCGAGTGGCATTCGCCATCCAAGGCAACGCTGCCACAAACGCAGCCGCCAAAGCAGTACTTTTAGCTGTCGGCATCATTTGCAGGCCGAAAGTATCGTTCGTTATCCGGGGTATGTGTGTACTGATCTGTGAAAGTTATGCGCCCGCAGCTGTTGTGTTTTTTAAAAAGATGGGTGGTATATAGGCGGGGTATACGTAGAATAATGGAGTCTAGCGAAAGACTGAGGAAAGAGAGAAGAGAGGGAGAGGAAAGGTACACCCAAGACCAGCAAGGGTTAATTTATAGTATACAAGAGGAAGATGAAAAATTATTTTTTGAAGGATAGTCTAGGTGTGAGAGAGGGATGTGCAGAAGCGGAATGAAGCAGTTGTGTATTCAATCCGACGGGCCCAACCTTTGGTGGCCGCTCCGACGTCGATCAACGGCAATCAATTCCATCAACACCCACAAATCCAAACGAAATTTACCCTTCTTCCAGCTCCGATTCCATTTCACCAGATTACGAGTGCCTACCAGTCGAGAAATCAATATTTTATGCACTTTTGTGCGAGTCGAAGGAAATTAAACGAAGTTTGCATGGCTCCAAGGCCATCATCAAGCCCAGCCGTGCAAGCTTCCTCCCGTTCCGCATGCAGAGAGGCACCAATAATCCGAAGTCGAAGCGGAGCGAGAAAAGAGAAGAAGGACGACCTGAAAAAAGATCGGAATGCGCCTGGTGCGTGCGTCAGAGGCGTCTGGCTTTTGAGTTTTCAGCAAGGACGTTGTTGGTTCTCGTCCCGTGCCTCTCCCCACACTACTTCCACCACTTCCACGACCTGGACGTGGTGAGGGACCTGAGCTATTGATTTTCAGGTACGGTCAATCACGGTGTCGATCCGCATACGGAATTTTGGATTTGCCATTCGGCTCCTCGATGTCGGTACGCTGTGCGATTGGTGCCTTTCGCTGCCGTTACGATAGTGAGACTGGCATGGAAAGGTATCGTGAGAGTGATGAGACAGTTTTCAGTCGTCGAATTAATCATGTAAGATGAGGTTCGGCCTCCCTTGATACTAGCGGAACATTCCTTTATGCATCAGTCATCCCGTTCATCGACGTCGGCTCGCAGCGTCTACCGAGAAGACTTTTACTCGGAGCGCCTACCATGTCCACTTACACAATGTCCTGTTATTTTACACAAGGTCAATCATCGGGAAAACTGCTGATGGCGCCTTTCCTCCTCCGCCTGCAGTGTTAAGATAAAAAGGTCATTCTCGCGAGACGAATCTGCTTCGATGATATTTAAATATCCCTAAGAGGATATTCAGTATGATAGTGATGATATTGAAAATATCAAATTACATATCAATCATTTATCATCCGATGTAAAATACTAAATGCCCGAGTGTATGCTATTATCGTATCACTTATCCATGACCATAAATGGCATCCTTACACGGCGTTCAGGCTTACACAGTGGGCAAACTGTTTATTTGGACCTGGAATAATTCATAACTAAGGGACAAATGAAATTTGAAACAACAAAAGGGACTAATTTCTTTATGCATTTCTCACGTGACTTTACTTGTAATTAGTCCCTTTGTTGTTTAAATTTCATTTGTCCATTAGTTATGAACTTATTCCAGGTCTAAATAACAGTTTGCCCGCTGTGTTACCTACCACACACAAGAGGTAGACACTTACAAGTGTCCGTCCTCGAAGCAGACTTGAGAATTTTCGCGCAGTTCTCTCTCAACCTAGAACCCAGAGTCCGAGGCCCGAGACAAGTCGATAGAAATAGGAACATAAGGCGTCTGCCAGTAGGCATCGACGAATATGGCTTCCCTCTTCATGCATGACGTAAGAGGCACGAAGCGGATCAGCTGTTAGTCCATCGATCATAAATGGGAAAAAATCATCATCGACGTCACGTTATTTCTATGTTACCCGACACTAAATAGTAAAATATTTATTCTCACCAAATCATATTCAGCTTACTACTCAGCATGTCGTATGAACTCTTACCCACCAGTGACCCTTCTCAACGCGATAACGCCTCCTCACCATCTAACGACAGATCCGATACCAAATCAACTACAAGCATTAGAACTCACCCACTTGTAAAACTAATCTTCACCCGTCTTCTCGTCGCATTCGTCGTCATGTTCCTAGCGTTCTCAGGCTTGCGGTCTCTCACCCTCAGCCGATCAACCTCGCGTATTGCTTGGTCATCTGGAGTTGGTAGTGCCTGTCATAGAAATGGAAGTCTGAAGGCTGGGTTGAGTACTTTGCCTTCGCATTTTGAGCTTCCGTCGGGTGATAAGATTCCGTCTGTTGCACTCGGTAAGATCGGATATATGTTCTTTTATTCCTTCCTTTGCGTGTTGAAGAAGTACTTTTTTAAGGAGTTTGGAAGGCCAAACCAGGTGAAGTTGGTGCTGCTGTCAAGGTATGATTTCTCAACTACTGTCTTACGTGAAGAATAATGTATCTTGATGGCGAACATTATTGAATAATCTAGACAGCTTTGAAGACCGGCTACCGGCACATCGACGACGCTTGGATATATGGCGTATGTGGTCTAGTTTCAGAGTGAAGCCTTCCTTTAGAAACTGATATTGAATTGCTGTGGTTTAAAGAATGAAAAAGAGGTCGGGCAAGCAATAAGAGAAAGTGGCGTCCCTCGACAGGATATCTGGCTCACTTCTAAGGTCGGATTACTAAGTCCTCTCTCTCATTTCTCAGACTAATATATGGTCTGTTCGAAGCTATGGAATAGCTTTCACGCACCTGAAGATATCGAACCGGCTCTCGACGAATCTCTGAATAATCTGGGCACAGAATACCTCGACTTGTACCTCATTCATTGGTACGTATCCATTCCATTACATTCTTACTTTTTCTTCTATTGGCGACACGGAACTAATCCGTCTTTCGTAATCAGGCCAATTGCATTTAGAAAAGGCGGCAGCGGGTATGATAAAGAGCTGACCGAGAACACATATCCAACTTGGCAGAAGCTGGAAGAGATGGTGGAGAAAGGGAAAGTAAGGAACATCGGACTTAGCAAGTACGCCTCCTTTATCTGAGTTCCATATCTACATATGAACTGTATGCTTACGAACTTTCTCTTTCGTTAGCTTCAACATTAGACGGTGACTAGTTTCTCTTACAAAACAAATTTGTCTCGCCTTCTAACTAATGCTCGTTTTCCGGCGTATAGAATTCAAAACCTCACAGCAAACACACTCAAAATCAAGCCCGCCGCTTTACAAGTCGAGCTTAGTTATTGGAACCCGCAACCTGACCTGGTCAAGGTCAGCCATTCGCGCAGAATTAAGTTGTCTTAAACCCTGATTGCTGACTGGGCACAGTGGGCGAAAGAAAACAACTTACCAGTCGAGGCTTACTCCCCGTTAGGCGGTGACAAGCAGGTCAAGGAGACACTACAGCTGCCTGTGGTACGTTACTCTACCTATATCCACCCCAATGCTCGTAGTTGCATCTCTCATTAATTATCTACCCACCGCGCAGGTCAAGAAAATCGCAAACCAGCTGGGTATGACACCCGCGCAAGTCATCATCTCGTGGCACATTCAACGAGGCGTGCGTGTACCTCCTTAACTGATTGTTCGCAATTAAAACCGATGCTGTTTATTTGTGTGGTTAGACGATCGTACTCCCCAAGAGCGTCACTCCCTCGCGAGTCGTAGAGAACTTCCAAGGTCTGTATTTTGTTACTGTTCAGTTGGTCACTCAACTGAAAAATTACATAGTGGCAGCCCTTCCAGACGACTTATTCACCGAGCTCGAAGAAGCTGCAGTTTCGCACAAACCTCTACGAACCATGAACCCCAGCAAGGACTGGGGTCTCGACTTTGATGTCTTTGATGATTGAATTTATTGTAATATTGGAATTTTCACATCCCCCACTCTCTCTCTCTCTCTTGTCTTGTAAAATGAAGAAATCTTATGGATCTATTATGGAAATTGCAACTTGCATTGTGGTATGTTTGGACAAAATGATAGTTGAATAAAAAGAGGAAGCGGTACATACGAGAGACGAGGGAGTCTAGGCGAAGTAGACGAGGTCGTTCTTCTTCTTCGCTTGTACTGTAAGAAAATATATTTAGTCTCACTGTTCCGCAAAAGATATCATGACAGTCAGGTAAAAATTATGCACTCACCCTCAGCAATACCCGAATGGAAATGCTCATGACTGATTATGCTCGCGCCTTCCCTAAGCGCAATCATACCCGCCTCGACACAGACAGCTTTAAGCTGAGCCGCGTTGAACTCGTCCGTGCTCCGCGCTAATTCTTCAAAATTCACGTCATCCCTCAATGTCATTTTGCGGGAATGGATTTCGAGGATGCGAGCGCGCGCGGATTCGTTGGGGAGCGGGAACTCGATTTTTCTGTCGAGACGGCCGGAACGGAGCAGTGCAGGGTCGAGGATGTCGATTCGGTTTGTGGCGGCGATGACCTATAGACGCGAATAGAGTATGTGATTAAAACGAAAGGCAGACTGGATAGACAAAGATAAAAGAGTTGTTACGTACCTTGATACGCTCGTCACTGCTGAAACCATCAAGCTGGTTCAGCAACTCCAGCATAGTCCTCTGCACCTCCCTATCCCCACTCTTCTCCGAGTCAAACCGCTTCGTTCCAATGGCATCCAGCTCATCGATAAATATGATCGCCGGTGCTTTCTCCTTCGCCAGTTCAAATGCATCTCTTACGAGCTTCGCACCGTCGCCGATGAACATCTGGACGAGGGATGGGCCAGCGAGTTTGAGGAAGCATGCTTGCGTTTGCGCGGCGCAGGCACGGGCCATGAGTGTTTTGCCTGTTCCCGGCGGACCGTACATCAGTACACCCTTCGGGGGTGTGATACCCAGAGTCTTGAACTTGTCTGCTTGGTGCATCGGTAAGACGATCGCTTCGGCCAGTTCCTCGATCTGCTTGTCCAGACCACCGATGTCAGTATATGTCTCGGTGGGCCGCTCGTCCACTTCCATAGCTTTCACGCGGGAATCGTATTCTGCCGGAAGCTGGTCGAGGATGAGATAGGAATCTTTGTTAACGCCGATGAGATCGCCTGGTCTGAGTTTCTCTGCCGGGACGAGCCCGATGAGTGGGAGGAAGACGGTTTGTCGTGTACTAGTTTTGATCACGGCGCTCTTTCCCTTGCGCATGGAGTCGAGGTCCTGATTCGCGCCATCCTCTTCGCCTTGTGGGTCTATGTCGAGAATCTAATATATACAGTGAGTCTGCAGATCGAGATGTGTTATATAGGGGGAAAGCGCACCTCTACAACATTTCCGACAAGGTATGGAAGGACTTTGTTCTGCTTAATCTTCTCCTTATTGTCGCGAATCTTCTCCTTCATAACGCCTTGCTCGTGTTGTAATCTCAATGTTTCCGAGTGCATGACCTATCCCTCACATAAATCCAACCTACCTCAAGAACAGAATTGGAGCACACCTTGATATCATTCTCAATAAGCCGTATTCGTGAGCTGATCTCGTCAGTACTGAGCGCCATAATCTCCTCCGGGATATCGTCCCACGTCTCTTCGACTGGTTTCGTCTCTTCTGGCGTAGTATCCATTGCTACTGGTTCTGAAGGGGCTTCTTTTTCTACTTCGGACATGGTGGTACTAAGAGAGTCGAGGAAAAGATTTTGGGTGTTGAGTGTAGGAAGCTGAATGCTGACAAGTGGACGGTACACGAGTGACGCGTACGCGTCTTCCACTTTCGGTAATGAGATCCCTTGCTTATTTTAGTGAGTATGATCAACGAGACGATCTGCGCTCTTTATGATATCGATAGCTGGCAGCCTCGACTTGACTTCAATTCTCGCCCGAACAGAGCATGAATTTACCGCCAGGGGATCCAGATCGCCTCATCACACCTCAGTCTCCCTCACAACTACCCGCATCTCACGTCAAGCATCATCACCCATACTTCTCGCCTGCAGAAGTCGAGTATCTGTCGGACAAGCAGCGCGGAAAGCTGTCCATGCCGCAGGAGAGACTCCGTCAGCAGGCGTGTGGGTTCATTGAGGCTGTTGGTCTCAAGGCTGGGTTGTATGTATAGCTATTTGGTTGATAGTTTTGTAGTGGTAGTCCTGATGACGGTATGCAGCCCAAGAAAGACTATTGCGACAGCTCAAACGCTGTATCATCGGTTTCATCTGTTCTTTCCATGGAAGGACTTCAACTATTACGTGCGTGAACTATCGTTGCCTTTCCTATCCCATAACTTAGTCTGATAACTCCTGTAATTGTGTAGGATGTAACGATGGCATGTCTATACGTGTCAACCAAAATGCACGATACTCTCAAGAAGCCGCGCGATATCTTAATGGTAGCCTACACTGTACGCTTTCCAGAACTTGCAGCACGCTCGAAGGCGATGGGCGGCGAGGTGGAGATCGATCCTACCGTACGTTTCCACCCTGCAAATCTCAACCAGGAACCTCAACAACTCTATTGTTTAGACGGTCGAACAAGATCGACAAAACCTCCTGGGTATCGAGCGTCTCATCCTCGAGACGGTCTGCTTCAACTTTACCGTGCGCATGTCCTTCCCATACGTAATCAAGATCGGTCGCGCATTGCGTGCGTCGAAGTCTCTCACACGCTTCGCATGGAGGTTGGCTGTTGATAGGTACGTCCATATCACCCACCCCTCTTAGCTTTGATACTAACTGATTATCGAACTCCTAGCAATCGAACTCTCGCGCCTCTGCAATATCCCCCACACGTCGTTGCACTTGCATGCATCTATCTTGCAGCGTTACTCTGGACTTTCGAGCAACCTCAGCCCCCTCCCGCAGAGAAAGCTGCATCTGAATCTGACACTCGAACTGCGTCCGAATTGATCACCCTCCTCGGAGGTCACGGAGAATGGGGAAAAACTTATAAAGCCTGCGTTGAGGATTTAGAAGGTTCGTGCGTTATCAGTTTTCAACCAAACCCCGTTCTTATATTTTGTTATATAGAGATATGCCACCTTTTACTCGACCTCCTTATCCACGCTGCCCAAAACCCATCTGCGACGACTTCGCCTAGTACGCCATCCTCTCCTTCCCCGCATGCTCCATCTCCACGAACACCCCACCCGCATCACTCTCATCCGCATCCGCACCCGCATGCTCAGCAACAACAATCCCTCCCGCCTCCAGCACCGTACAAACAAGACTGGCTCATGCGGTTGAAGATCCATTTACGGGAGCACGAGCACCCTCCAAGACCGCGCGATGCATCATCATGGGGATCTGGATTATCCGCTGACCACGGTGTTTATGGCTCGTGGGGGGGTGTAGAAGATGTGCTTAGCCGGAGTGGTGCGATCGATACGGAGGGACTTGGGAAGAACGAAGGGACTGTGAGGTTCATGTTCAGGCCCGAAGGGTTTTCTGGAGCCATTTAGAGACATCTGGCGTACCGTTGATGAGTGCGTTCCTGCAACGTACTGCTGTATGTATTTGATTTTCCACTTTTCTTTGCCTCCTCTCTGGTGGTTCGGACCGAGCAGTTAAACTAAGGAGTTGGTATATGGTTGATTATGTTTGGTTAGCAGAGACTTTCTTCAATGGAAAGTTGAGTCCAAGCGATGACGCGGGGATCGCTGCTATGATACATCCTCCAGGCTCACTATTCAATTCTATTATGGAGCAGAAGGTGCCCTTGTCAAAGGCGCAATGGTCTAGTCGTATGATTCTCGCTTCGGGTAGAATTGCATCGATATGTGATTTGGCATTGCGAGAGGTCCCGGGTTCAATTCCCGGTTGCGCCCAGTTATGTTTTTACTTGTTTTTGAAATATCTAAAAGTTAGAAAGGTAAGGGGAGTACTTTTCTGCTTCTTACTGATGCGTCTAGAAGTCTAGAAAGTGGGAGGATGAATTATTGTAGAGGAAAAGTGAGAGAAATTATTGCTTCTATCAATTTTAATTGAGGCTAGATGTTGGGCAAACCTCTTTCTTCTCGCTTTCAATATCTACACGGTTAATAGCTCTTGTCTCTTTCTCCTCATCTATTCGAAGCCATTATCTATCAACTCATAAATGGACAGGAATTCAATTTTATAATATTTTTGTATTAGAGATGTAGATCTAGAGTTATTGTTCTGAAAATTGTGGCTATGCATCGTAGGATAAAGAAATCTTACCCACAGAATTACTATGCCTAGCCAGGAGTATTATATAAGGTAGAGGAAGTATAAAGTCGACTAGCCGTGACGCGACTCACGCGACCCTGACCTGCCTCATTTAGCATCACAACACAACACTTTAATTCAGCCTCCCACAACACATAGACATAAATTTGGCCTCCATACATCTCTCCAGATTCCAAATACCTACAGATGTATGGTTTTATTTTCTTTAAATATTGAGAATTGGTCTTCCAATTAAGGAAACAAGTTTTTTATGCTAAATGGCTCAGAACTTATTTTCCAACATCCTGGCGAAGTTTCAGAAAAAAATGAAAATTTGACCCAAGAATTTTGCCGCTTCCCGGAATAATCCGAATTACTAATATGCCCAAATATAGTAATATTGTATATGACTAACAAATATTAGTAATCACTAATTCTGGCTGGTTTCATGGGTGATTGGAATGGAGAGTCAGACTGACTATATATGAAAATAAGTCTTTTCAGAGATGTCCAGACACATTGGTGGACATACAGCTCATGTCCCAGTGGTTTTCAGGTATCCGAGAAATCTTGATTCGAGATTTTTGCCGCTAGGGTCCTTCCTAATTGGGCTAGATCAGGGTTTCTCAGGGATATCAGTCACATGTGACAGCTAGTCGACTTTATACTTCCTCTACCTTAGAATAGATTGTCCGAATAAGACGCGCAATCATGCGCCGTCCCGTGATCGACTCGACTTCGTTGCAGGTTCCCTGCTCAGTGCTCTCCTCCACCACCACTTCGCATGCCTCGACGAGCACGGGTTGAGTTCGTCTCTCTTCGATCCTCACTCGTCAATCTTCCCATCTCTGTCTATGGACCTCTTGTTGAGCGTCATGTCGTAAGCATCCTTCAATCCAAATTTGTTTCGTACTGGTTTGGGTGACATGTGATTTTGTATGGAATATCTGCGCGAACAATGTAGCGCCCTCAAAATCTCGCGGTGCATTTACTAGTAGTCTCGAGTCCTAGCTCAGACTCTGTATCGAATCTGAATGGTACAGATGCGAGTGAGAAAAGAAAGGAAAAGGGAAAGAAAGGAGTATATGTAGGATGGACTGGAATGGCGAGTTCGTCGTCTTTGGCGCGGTTCAAGGGCTCTGGAACTGGTCCAGGAGAGAGAGAGGAAGTTTTGGAGACGATTGAGATCGATCCACAGTTCGCTAGTGGGGTTGGATTGCGGTTGGGTGATGTGGTAAGTTACCTGTGCCTTATTTGTGTATTGCTGAAGATGCCATAAGCTGATCTTGTCGTAGGTCGAGATTGGTCTTCTGCATGATTTACCCGTTGCAAAATCTGTAACAACGGAACCATACTCGGCTGATGACTGGGAAATCATCGTATGCTTTACTTCTCTCGGCGGAGTTATGCACCCCTTCTCATAGTCTGGATACAAATCAGGAATTACACGCATCATATGTAGAACAGAATCTACTTTCACAAGTCCGCGCTGCAAGTATTGGCCAAGAGGTAGATGTTTGGATCTTTGGGCGGACGAGAGCTAGGATTAGAGTTGGTATGACTGGGATTAAACTCCATCCTCTTCCGTGATTTCTTAAATTTCCATTTATTGCAGTCTCGTTTGATCCTGCTCCAGAGAGGCATGAGGCTGTACTGCTCGGAACAAACACAGAAGTGTCCATCGCACCAAAGAGACGTCAAAATGGAATGGAAGCGTCCAAACGAGCACTATCAACTTCCGAGGATGAAAAGAAAGATGGCTCGAAGCCGAAGATACTGAATAGCGTCAAGTTGCGCCTGCTTCCGCATAATTTCTTTTCTCTTCCCCCAGATTCGGACAACTTTTCCGAAAACCCGACTGCGATTGTATCTATCTGGACATACCGAGACCTCGCTAAACAGGAATTCCCTCTTGAACTGTCTGAGGGATTCGGACCAGTCAACGTTTATCGACTGAAAATGCATGACTCCGATCCTCTTGCAAATGAGCCTCCCACACCTGCTCCTGGAACAGGAATAATTGGCAAGCAAAACCCGAAGGTCATTCATGCGCCTGAAGATTCTCTGCCGAATGGTTCTGCAAAACAGGACCCAGGAGAGACATCGGTCAAGACTCCGGAGACGGTTACTCTCAGATGGTCGAGAGAAGTACCTATTGGACATGTCGTATTCTTGTCGTATGATGGAGTCAAGGATTGGAATAATTGGTCAGGGTCAATTTATAATATCATGTGTCCGAAGTGCGATCTGATAATTTGTTCCTGCAAGGATAGTGCGCTGTCGGCGACCACACTGTCAAAGAAACTCACTGTTGCTGAGGATATTTCATCCGTAAAGTAAATACATTTTCTGTCTACCCTCTTGTTCTCGAATTTTTACAGCGCTATCTTCAGGCGTGTCGACGTCAAGCATGAGCATAATTTAGCCGGAATCGACGACTTCTTGGAAAAATGCACGAAGGCCCTGAAAGTAATTCATACTTCGCATATCGTATTTGATGTTCCTGTCTTTAGTGGCAAGTATTCTTCAGTTTACATTTTCCAGGATCCATATCTGATGACATCGTTTAGTGATGGGTATGCTAATTACGGGAAGGCAAGGATCGGGAAAGACAGGCGTCGCGAAAGCCGTTGCAACTTCGATACAGAACTCGTTCCTGTTGGCATGTATGTAGTTCGTCAACTTTTCCTCCCTTGAAGGATTCTTACTTACTTGATGTCTTCTTCGTTAGACTCAATCTATGTCGACTTCGCGAAACTAACAGAAGAAAGAGTACCTCGCTTGAAGGCGTACTTCAAGTATTTGTATGACAAGGCGGCCTATCATCGACCTAGTACGCTCATCCTGGACAATGTGGATAAACTACTCAGCGCAGAGCAAGAGGTTCGTTTTCTCTCCGTATTCGATTGAAGCCGTTCTAAGCTAGTGTATCCACCTATTAAACAGCACGCGGACAGCTTCCGACAAAGGCAGCTGACAGAACTGTTCTTATGGAACTTTGTGCATACAAGAAAGGATACTCGAGGAATTGCCATTGTGGCAACAGCTGAATCAGAAGCAACTCTACATCCTAGAATGTTGCGATCACACTTGTTCAAATACACGTTCAAACTGAAGCCGCCAAATAAAGATGCGAGACGTGATGTACGTCCTTACTCTGACGTCAACTCTCGATGTTACCTCATGTTCCGAACTTTTCTCTTCAGATTCTTGCTCAGCAAGTCAGGCTACGTACAGAACTAGCAGCCGAACTTAGGCAGAGTCCCGAGAAACCAATAAATTTTACCTTCTTGGCTACAGAAACAGAAGGCTATCTACCTACGGACTTGAACGATCTTGTATCTCGGGCTGTGCATCAGGCAACCATCCGGACTACTAAAGCGCGCTTAAAGACCAGGGTAAGTCATTTGCTTTCTGACATTTCTGGCCTTCGACATTTTTTAATACCAGACTGGTTTGGATTAAAGGAGATCCTCCCGGAGGATTTTGAGAAGGCCAGGGAGGGATTCGTACCGCTCTCGTTAAGGGATCTTAAGCTGCAAAAATCGGAGACATCCTGGGAGGATATTGGAGGTCTCAAGAAGACCAAGCAGGTCCTGCGAGAGACGCTAGAGTGGCCAACAAAGTATGCCGCTATCTTTGCGAGGTGTCCTCTCCGATTACGTTCTGGGTAAGCAGCTCATGAAGTTCGACGACCGATGGAGCTGACTGCTTCCGTCCGTCTTGCAGTATTCTTCTCTATGGCTATCCGGGATGCGGAAAAACGCTCCTTGCTTCTGCTGTTACGAAGGAATGTGGGCTCAACTTCATCAGTGTGAAGGGTCCTGAGCTGCTCAATAAATATATCGGTGCTAGCGAGAAATCGGTAGGTGGCTGTGGTTAGCAGCCGGAAGAATTCTTAATATTTTGCGCTAGGTACGCGATCTGTTCGAAAGGGCGAGCGCGGCGAAGCCTTGTGTTCTCTTTTTTCACGAATTTGATTCGATCGCTCCCAAAAGGTGCGCTTTAATCCTCTGTATAATACGATGGAATTTGACACCGCAGTACAGAGGCCATGATAGCACCGGAGTTACAGACAGAGTTGTTAATCAGATGCTAACGCAAATGGATGGCGCTGAGGGTCTTGATGGTGTCTACGTCTTAGCAGCTACGAGGTAATCCATCTCGTACTTGAAAGAATATTGAATCTCAAATTTGCTTGATAGTCGTCCAGACCTCATTGACTCGGCTCTACTTCGACCTGGTCGATTGGACAAATCTGTGCTTTGTGACATGCCAAGCTTCGAAGATCGAAAGGAGGTGAGTGTTTTTTTTTCTTACCGGAACTCAAGGGCTGTGTAGATGATTTTGTTCTTCATAGATCCTTCAAATCATTAGCAAGAAGGTTACAGTATCTCCAACTATTGACTGGGATGAACTAGCGTCCGCGACAGAAGGCTATACTGGCGCGGACCTCCAAGCGGTTATATATAACGCACATTTGGAAGTCATCCACCAAACTCTTGAAGAGAAGAAGTCTAGCGGGAAGGGCAAGGGCAAGGCAAAAGAGACCTCGCCTTCAAATGATCAAGAGGAAGAGGAGCGGATAGAGTACACTATCCTCGGAGGTGGTGAAGAGAACGCGCATCGCACCAAAGCGGAGGAGGCTGCTTTGCAGAAAAGGGTAAAGCTAAATGTTTTATAGAAGAGAGCGAAGTATTGATAGTATTCCTTAGCTACGAACAATACTGGCGAACCATACCGCGAGAATGTCCGGTATCGATCCAGACGTGGATAGTACAGCGAAACAGGAGAAACACGTAGTGAGTGGATGAATTCCGCATACACACTCTACTAGGCCTTTTATTAAATCCTAAATCTTTAGCACGAGGTCACAATGGAGCATATACGTCGCTCTCTGGCTTCGACTCGTCCTTCCGTACCACCACAGGAACGTTTTCGTCTGCAGAACATGTAAGTCTTTATTCAGACTCAGATGCTAACCCTGTCGAACTTTGCTGATTTGTTCGTTCCTTTCGTAGCTATCGCGCATTTTTAGAGGATCGAAGCGGAGAACTTCCTTTACCTCCGGATGGGCATTCTGTTGGCAGCAGAGCCAGCCTCATGTGAAAATATACACAGAGTCACGGATTTCTGAACGGTTCGCATATTTACATGTCATATCTCGAGATATTGCAAGAATCATCACGGAAGGGACAACTTCTGTCAGACTACGCGCCCACTAAGTTATTGTCTGCACCGTCGCGTACGTGCACGCTTTCTTTATCTTTTCATTTGAAGACTTCGATGAAACTGGGAAAAGATCTGAAGTCAGGAAGGTGCATAGTGCCAAGAACTTAGAGAGCTGGAGCGCACTGCTATCTGTTACTGTCAGGCTAATGGAAATCTCTAATAAGACAGATGTACAAATTGAAGGACGAAAGGAGGGATGACATACGCAATGACTCCTTACACACTATTAGGGTCGACTTCCTGGAGAGGTTCGCGGCCACCCCCAGATTGCTGAGGAGCGGGCTCTGGAGAGGGGGCATCCTCCCTTCGTGCTCTTTCCTCTGCGTCACGCTGGTCTTCTGGGTCCATATCGCAAGTATTGATTGATTATGAGTGTTGAATGGTGCTTGGCCCCATTGTTACTGACTCTTTATACCCGCCAGTCTCATTTGTATTCTCACGCAATACATACTGCACTACAAACTGTAGAGGCCGAACAGGTAACTTTACCTTATCTATTAACCTTGGCACATTTTCATTCAACCGACTGACGCCTTGACGACCTGACATATACAAAGTACTGAATCGTGCCTCAGGAACTGTCATGATCAGGTCATATGGACATGTGGCTTGTAATAGGCGCTGCCTTGAGGCAAGACGACTGATATACTCATGTAGAACTAATCAATGGGCAATCTGGGCGCTGAACGTGATGTATACCATAAGTAGGTGAGGTATCATTGAGCTATGAGCGCGGCCGTAAAAGAGCCTCAGGTAGAAGCCAACGCTCTAAGAAAGCTTGTCAATGTTCTCATGTATTAATATTGTCTTTCTTATCGTGACGATTCGGCCCTATATCGCCTGTATTGTACTGCCTGTGTCTGACAAACGTCAATAGACCGGATTGGTATAAGCTTGATTGAATGTATGCAAGTCGATATTGACCATACAACACAGTAGAGGAAAATGATAAAACAAATTATAGAGGCCCAACAGGTAGCCTTGCTTTATCTATGTATTAACTTTTATCAAACAACTGACGCCTAGACATGTACAAATTTGTGAATTGCGCCTAAGTTTGAACTTGATCACGAGCAGCGGTATCTCAGTGAGCAATGGACAATCTGGGTGCTGAAGATGGTGCATACTATAAGTAGGTGGGGTATTATTGAGTTGTGAGCGCGGCCGTACAACAGCCTCAGCTCGACGCCAACGCTCTAAGAAAGAAAGCTTATCGATGTTCCGACGCTATTGTCTCTTTAGAATCGTGGCAATTCGGCCGAACAACCACCCGTATTGCCTATGTCCGACAAATGTAATAATCCAGATTGGTATAAGCTTGATTGAATGTATGTATGCAAGTAGATCTTGATCGTACAGTACAGTAGGGGAAAACAGATGAGTACGAGGAGAGAGTACCATGGAACACCAGGGCCAGAAAAGAAAGCAGAGGAGAAAGAGAGCGAAAGTCAGATAGATAAATATTTACTTAATGAAAGTCCAGTCCAGTTCCAGTCCAAATAGCGGGTTGTCCTTCATCCCTTTCCCTAACGCGTCCAGCGCAAGCATGGTGTCCCTTCACTCTCCGGCAAACATACGGACTGTGAGATACGATACTGAACCGATGAATCGGACCACTGTACAACCAGTCAACTTAGTGCAAGATCCTTAAGAATGAAGGTCGAGAAAACTCACGGGCCAGAGCAGCGACGGAGAACAATAGGAATGCCATGTATCCAGATACGGTCGAGCTCGCACCGTCATCTTTTGCGCTACCTGTTGTAGAACTGGGAGAAAAATGTGTCGGTTAGATGCTGGTGGATGTGAGAAAGCAGATCGAATAGAAGCTTACACGACGATAGCAGCAAGAAGACCCTGGAGAACCGCGAGTCAGTCAGTCGGTTTTTCACAATCTAGGAGAACAGACTCACATTTGATAACGTCCAGAACAAGAGTACTCTATAAGCAGCAACGCCGTCAGTCGCCTTTCTGCTCTATTCCGATACAACTAACGCACCTCGTTCTAAACGACTGATAATAGTCCTTATTAGCCTGCTCCGGATCCTTCTTCGGCTTCTCGGGTACAGGCTTCGTATACAGTACGCTTAAAGCATGTTCATACGCGGCGTCGATATCAGCTTTATCCGTCGGTGCGTCGACCTCAACTTCGTTGCTCTTTGAGTCGGTTTTGACTACACCGAGATCTGTGCTGACTTTGTTATCGCCTTTCGTTCCCCAGGTGATATCACTACATGAGTGAATAGGTAAGTATATGGAAGGGTAAGGATTGGAGGTGTAGATACGTACTGGACATTGGCGAACTGTAGTAAAGATCGTACGATCAGTATCAGAACGGAACAGGAGCTGTGCTTATACGTACGGCGTAAACGTTCAAAACAGCGATATATGACGGTGCCATCAATAAATACTGAATAAAACTCGTAATCATATGCCACGGCTCAAACTAAAAGCACAATTATCAAGCAACAGCTGGTCAGCCATACCCTCGAAAGAAGAATCTCACGGCATGCAAGACGACTCACGAAAAGCAAGGACGAGACCAAGTACAGCCCCAAAGTCGCAGCCAACGAGATGACTATATTCCTGAAGATCGAATTGCCTATGAGGTCCCCGAAGCTCACACTTCCGCCATTGTCATTGATGACGCCCTTGACACCCATGTATGCTAAGACGACCGCAGCCGCCTGAGACAGACGCAAAAAGATCATTAGTACTCCTCCTTCGGACATGCAAATGAAGAAAGATTGCACTGACAGTCATATAGATCGTAACAAGCGCAAACCCACAGAAGGCGAGAGTATATGAACGTTTCGAGCCCTGTGGTCTGTTCCCGAGAGATAAGATGAAGCACATGACGAGGAGTCCGAGATAGAAGTAATTGAGGATGTCGTTCACGATGTTGATCCCTTTGATGTCGATTACGGAGTCGTCCTCCATACCGTTCGTCAGGACTTTGAACGCAATGTAATAGTTGCCCTATTCAAAGTTGATGATAACACGGTCAATACTACCATTTCCGGTATGTATGGAGGGATGACTTACGAGCGCAAACCACGAAAAAATCAGATTGAACACTTGGTACACCATCTCGACGTGTATCCAGAACTTACGCACAAACGTATGACTCGAACGATAGATGTACGAAAAATGGAATGTAGAATGGATGGCGGCGAAGAACGAGCCGTTCAACCAACGTCGGCGCTGGGAGATAAGCTCGGGCACTTGATCGGGAACGTCAGTTACAGCATATGCGGACTTGACGTAGTGCAGGATCCATGAACCGCCGCGCTTTGAGACGAGCTCCCAGCAAAGGATCTGAAATATATTATTAGGCCGGTTGAAGGAAAAGGGAATAAAGGTTGAGAAGAAACGTACTCGGTCCTCCGCGAGGTACATGTTCGAAGTAAAGACGTCGGCATCACCACCGTGCTAAAAGACAAGCGTTAAGCGTTTAATGAGATCAATACCAACTGAATGAGTGATATGTACCAGCGTCTCTCCAAGGAAGTACTTCTGCAACGGTCCTTCACCCTTCGCGTCGTTCTGGAGCGCGATATATCGATAAGCACTGAATGCGCCAGGCAATACAGTGATATAACCGAAGATCGATTCCAGTGGTTTGTCCAAGATATTTGAAATCTTGTACTCGAAATTTTGTGCCGCAACTGTCAGAATCGGTCAGAAACTATCGTAGATAGCTAAGTCATCGGACGAGTCTGTACCTAGTGGATTGAGCAAGTTCAGCCCCCATTTCCCCTTGAGAGCAACAATCTCTCCACAGGCACCACCGACATTTGAATTGATATCGAACGCCTTCCAGAGATGGTATATAGACGTCGGACCTGGTTGCGTACCAACATCAAGTAATACACAGACATTTGGCTGTAAGATAGGCCCGAAGGCATTGAAGAACCATCGATGAGAATTGATCTTCTTTTGGTTGTTCTCTTTGAGACAGAAGAGGATTTGTACAGGGACAATGCCCTTCTCCGAGCCTTCGAGCTTCCTGCTTGGTGTCAACGATACTAGAGATCAAGGCGATCAGCTAAAGACCAGAAGGTGTAAGAGGACAAGATGAATTGACCTTGAGTGGTATACTCATAAATATGTGCGACGACGGGTTTCTTATTAACCACGTTCTTCGCGACGCCATCTTGGTATGCACCGAGCGCTGCAACAGCAGACAGAGTTCTCGGATGTATCTTCTTTCGTCCATCGCTCACAATACATACTACAACCTTCTTCCATCCATCCGAGCCCCACGTCCGAGACCGACTTCTTGTACACAGATGCGCAATATTCTTCATGACACCATGCATCGTACGCGTGAAAAGCTCATCATCCTCATTATACATCGTCATCACAATGAACAGCTCCGTCCGGCGGGGCGGCTCGTACAACACCTGGCGTAACGTGAACCCTTCGTTCATGAACTCATTCGGGTCGCACGTGGCTGCGCTGTACCGCATATGCGTGAACTCGCGCTCGTTGCGGAACTGACACCGCTCGAGGAGCTTCTGCGGGACGGGGACGTCGAAGACGAGGTTTCCGTGGAACAACTCGACGCGCTTCATCGTCTTGTACCGTCGTGGCACTCGTTGGGGGATCCGCCCGTATCGGATGTTCGTCCCGTCTTCGTCGTCGTCATCTCGGTAGCTACCATCTCCGTATTGAGACTCGGCGTAACCACCTGGGAAGGGCGGTCGACCTGACGCGGCGCTGTCCCGCCGCAGGAGAGGCATATTGCCCAGGTCATCATTCCCGTTCCCTTCTGGCGTGTCATACGTCGAAAACTGCGAGCTGACAGGACGGAGAGGTATAGCTCCCGTATCCGGTCCCAGATAGTTCGTCGGTTGCTGAGGTGGCGAGTGATAGGGGTTGAACCCCGCTGGAGGCGGCGAACTGTGTATCGCTGCATGTGGAAGCGGGCCTGGTGGAGGAGAGGTGTGTGGTTGTAAGAGAGGCGGAGGCGGTGGAGGCGGGTTGTGTATCCCAGGCGCGAGAGGCGGCGGACTGAGGGAATGAAATCCTGAAGGAGGATAGGGCTGCATCCCCAGGCTCGGCGTTGCGAAGGGGTCTGGCAACTGCTGCTGTTGAGTCACATACGGCGGATTCTCATAAGGATTTGGCGTCGCCGCCATCTGAGGATGAGCTGGCTGCTCCTGCGGATTGCCATACGCTCCTCCGCCATACGGCGAGTAATTGTAAGGCTGTCCAGCGCCGCCGCGTTGCGCCTCATCTGCCTACAAGAATTGTTTGTTAATCCTTGAAAAAATCAAAGGCAGCGACTTACTTCAGGAAAATAGGACATGGCTGCTGGATGCTAACAGTAACCCGTCCGCAGTGCTGTTTTATATATAAGATGCCTCGGCACTGAAGGAGGCAGTGATTGACGCAGCGAGCGCTCCTTGCGCAGTTCCCTGGTGCAGTGATCCTTGATGATATTGCCCAATAACGGAAGGTCGATCGCTTACGTCACACAGCCTCAAACTCTCTTGCTTGCCTTGTTGTTTTGCTCTTGTCTACTACACATCCGCTCCTTTCCTTAAGTGTTATAAAACGACTCGAATCAACGTCTATTGAACTGATATCCATAGGAGTGCTGCCGTGTTACTATGCAAGTAACTAGAAACTCCTTGTCTACCACATCGGCCTGATCAGAAACAAATTATACACTTCTCCGCAGCTCGGCGGCCAACAGCTTGAAGCTTCGCTAAGATCGGTTGCCAGCCCGCAAGCTCAACCTATGCCAAGCTATTCTCATCTCAACGAATAGATATTTGAAGATCTGTAGTAACCTTATCATCTCAGGAACGAGCTACTGGCTTTCGTCGTGCCAGAGAGATGCACGCCGATTACGATCACCCTTTCAGATTTGTGTCGCCGAGTGTATTATCCGCCGTAGTATTCCTACAGTTTCAACGCGAAACGAAATGCCAGTGTCAGTTTCGGTTGTAATTGCTAATAAAAAATGAAGGAATTGGAGTCAGACTTATATTTCGCGCATAGGGAAACGGTCGATCGTCCCAAACCTACGACTTTGGAATATCTGGACGTCTAAATCGCGCAAGGAGAGTAGATATCGGAATGAAATGAATAGCGCTTGTAGCATACCTTCATATTTAGAGAACTCATCCGCCCGTTATTTACGAAGTCGGTATGATGCCTCAATTGAAGCTAATAATTTCGACGAGAAATTGATTCTGCCACTTGAAATTGATGCACTACTGTAATCCGATTGATGGTTAGTACGAATCGCAATTTTATCACGCTTCTTGACCATGTTCTAAGTAATCTGCAATTTTGCTCATCATCATCGAGCTGAACATCTTCTGCATAGCGATCGGATGAGTTTGCTAGGATCAGTCTTCTGGACGGCTCTTTCAGTGACCTCGCTTATACTTGTATCGATCGACAACAACATGAAGACCCATATTTATCTTTGGTCAGTATCGAATACTTGAGAAGGAAATCTGCTAGACACAGTCTCTCTCAGCGAGGCTTCGCCTTGGTGAATTCGAGAACGTTGTACAGGATGGCGAAACTTTGGCAGTGGTCAGTCAATGATCTGATCTGATACTCGACAGTGGCAGTGACGATGACAGTGACAGTGGCGCGTCGCATCGTGTCACACACAAGCTTTTCAAGGAAAACTCGGTCCAAGACAAGATCTAGTTCAGCGGTATAATTTGCACAAAACCGAACATCTCTCATGGATTATTTCTTCTGGTTTAACGGATGATCTCTATAGTCAAGTGGCCATTGCTCGGAACGCTAATCTTGAATTACTATCATGTCTTGGGCTTCAATGTGGAATCTGAATATCTTCATGGCCGCTGACTCCAAGACAGAAATCCTGGAAAGTATCCACACTGCCGAATTGAAATACATACCGTTCCATTGTCTGAGTAAGTCATGCTAATTCCCTGCACAGTACCTCAGCTCGAATTACAGTTCCGAAATCCGACAAGGCTTGTAAAATGACTTGCTACCGATATTAATGTCAGTCAAAGATTGATTCACAAGAAAAGTCTTCTCGGAGAAGGTTGGACTCATCGGTTTATTCTCATGAATGGAGAATCTATCCTACAGTAGCTTCTGTACGGCAGAAATGCTCTCCACAGAAGATTCGATTTGTCCGTTTACAAGCTCTCAATGCTCCATCTCCATTTCAGGCCCGCGGGGAGTTCATGGCATATTGTCACGCCGAATAGAGTAAAAGTGCCTGAGATGCATCTGAGAAGGAGAAGGAGAATCGAGCTCGACACCGCCCAGGATCATTCTCACCGGGACAAACGTCGTCAGATTGAAATAGAGCAAGCGGGGTTCTCAGCAACCTAGCATCTCCCCATTGGGCCGACGTCCTTCGTAAGTTCGTTCTCAGGCACCTCAAACGATCTATTCATAAAGTACTTACCGTGCTAGCGAATCATTCAAATGAATGCATGGCTTGCCGAGGAGGAAGAGATAGGAATTCGAACCGAAATAGTGGTCAGGTCACAGAATCCAAACGCAAACTTTCTGGCTATGGCTATGGTAGGACAGAGTCTTGAAAGCGTATCTTGATTTCCTCTTTATATTTCGTAGCTTTTCCCTGGGACGTCCAATACGAAATTACGATTAATCCTATTCGTTTTTGAACTCCCCTCGCTGACGACATGTAACTCTGATTGAATTTCCAATCTTATCTATTCAATCAGTATCAGTTATTCTGGGTGCGTCCTGTTCCTCCGGGCATTAATTATCTTACGGCTCCGCTTCACCATCTTTTGGGTGCTCTTTGCGATCGTCGATAGTCTGGACTGACAGCATATGACCTCTCGTTCAAACCAGAGACACAGTTGGTCTCGTGAGCATAGCGGAGACAACGAAAGAAGAGATTCAGCCAAGAATCTTCGTAGAATGTGTATATTCATACCAGACTATATGATTCCGCTACGAAGGATCTCCAATACCACAGAACAGTTTGATATGCAAAGGCTGAGGGTAATATAATGAGCCACTCTGTAATCTCTCGGTGACAGTCTGATTAAGCTCGGCATGCATATGGATTGCGTGGAAGCAAAGAAGTCTTCAATATTTGCGTAAGGCGCTTGAGTGACTGTACAAGAGATGCGGGAGTCGAGAATAGTAGATACAGACGTTCCCCGGTGAGGTCCGACGTCGCTTGTGCGAGAATAAGGCCTGAAGAGGAAATGAGCGAAGTAAATCGACGGAATATTGAAAGGCGCCGAGACAATGCGGAGAGAAAGACGCGGGAGACACGAGGCGGGAGATTTTGCAGGTATTATTTTGATCGACGACAAGTGCGCGTGTTGAGCAGCGAACTCAAATTCTGGATAAACGTAGATGGCGCCCTGTGCCCACAAGTTTAGTTGGGAGTCAGGTACAAGAACAGAAGGCGTGGAAGCTCGAGAATAATGCAAAGGACCCGTGAGAAGTCAGGTACGGTGGTAAATAAACGAGTAGACGAGGGGTGCTGACGCTGCAGTGCGCGTCACAGGGTGATTTCGTCGGCGGCCTAGAATGTAGGATGCACTCCGAAGAATCCAAGGCAGCGATAGACATCACTATAGCGCATAGGGCGACACGGGCTTCGAGATTGGGTGTCCTGCGAGGCCGAGCTCTTGGGAATACGAGTGGCGTCGCGGCCAGTTGTCCAGACTGGACGGACAAATCTTCTAATCATCGGTGGAGCGAGGATGCGAGACAAGATGCTACCGGGGGAAGAGCGGAATGCATGCCGTATATACAGTAATAGTATGTGACCTAAAATGGATTTGCTGACCGTGTATCTTCTGCAATCACTTTTTCCATTCTGTTGGTTTGTACATGCGGTCGGCTGAGAATGTTGGATGTGTATGGTTAAACTGACGCAGATGCATTGTCCCACAGCGATTAGACGGCAGAGCGACAGGAACTGTCCGAGAAAGCGCCATGAACACCGACCGAAGCCTCAAGGCAAGCAAACCAGACCGGCGGGTGCGCAGATTGCACGGCGCAACGTTTGACAAGGCCGCACGACGGTAACTGAGAGCAAGTTGAAAAAGTGTGTCTATCTAAGCAAGTGTCCTTGACGAAAGGAGTAACGGATAATGTGAATAAAATATGATGGTCGGCGGGTACCTCGACCCGTTGCTTATTTTCACACTTACTCATAGGGAAGCACTACTGAGAGGTCAAGGCAATCTTTGTAGGAGAAATATCGGAAGAAAAGGAGAAACTTCTGAGCAGCCGAAACACCCACCCTTGGTCTTCTCTTCTCGTCGACGCGTGACAAAATAGGGTATACAGTCCCACGCATTACGCGGCCTATTCTTGATTCCTCAAAACAAATCACTCAGACCAAGGTCTTGTCTTCTACCTCCCATCTCACCTTATCTACGTTTAGGTACTTATACAGTCCTCTCCGTCGCATCTCCTGCTCACTGTTTATCGTCTTGCACCCAAAGGTTACACTTCTCAATACACAGTATACAGCACAGCGTTCACGCGATGCCAGGCGCGACTATGATTGATGTTCCACAATCACATAACGGCCAACCGATGCAAAGACAGTTCAATCCGTACACCGAGAACGGTGGCACTATTCTCGCCATCGCCGGTGCTGACTTCGCCGTCATTGCTGGTGACACCCGTCAAACAGAGGGGTTCAATATCCAGACACGTTATGCACCGAAAGTATTCCGTCTGTAAGTACTTGTACATACTCGCTACTTGCTTCTCGTTCCCCCGTAATGCGCAACAAACGGTCTGGACGATTACTGATCTCGTGACGCGGTTACAGCACCGATAAGGCCGTCTTGGCAGTAAACGGCTTTGCTGCAGACGGTAATATGTTTGTAAAGAAGGTTAAACAGCGGTTGGAGGTGTGTACGCGTCATACTCAAAGTCAAATCAGATGTTCACTTTCGGCTCATCATCTGTATCTGCTGCCTATTCAAAGTGGTATCGCCACGCTCACGCGAAGGACATGCCATTACGCGCCATCGCTCGATTAATCCAGACAATGCTTTACGCGCAACGTTTCTTCCCGTACTACGTATATAACATTCTCGGTGGTATCGAAGACGACGGTGAGTTTAAAAGTCCTTTTGGCTCCATAATCCATGCCGTTAGGATGAACATTTCCTAATCCCATGATTCTCATTCACTCGTATTTCATTCTTCCCGTTGTTCACTTGATTGATTGATCGTTTTCTTTTTTCCGCATTTTCGTGTGTCATATCCGCCTTCTACCGCTTGTATGCTCCTCAACGCTTCACAACGTCGACCTTCCGACGCTTGCCCGCATTTGTTACCCTGTCCCGCGTGTTTCGTCCTACTGGACTGCGGGTTCTGCCCGGTTTCACGCCTGCGGAAATTCCGATGAAATCACCTTGATGTTTCGGCTGGCTTCGCCGATTTTCCGAACTCGTCTTCGTGTTCTTGCCTCGACCTACGTTTATTCGAACCGTCGATCGTTTCTAAAGGTTCGGGTGCTGTCTACAGCTTTGACCCCGTCGGTTCGTACGAGCGCGAAACGTGCCGCGCGGCTGGGGCTGCCCAGCAGCTAGTACAACCCTTTCTTGACAACCAGGTGCGGTTTTTTCTCTTTCACACATCCCTATTTGTCTTGGAAACGAAAAAGTATTTTTGGAACCATATCTACACGCATTGGGTACCGTGGTGTATGCTAAGCATGCGCATATCCTAAAACTTTCCTCCGATGTGTTATGTCTTTCACGCGGCATGCCTATCTTTACTTTTAATCGCACTTTCCCAATGTCCTCATCTTTATTCGACTCCACTTTCTTTCCATTCCCGTTGTCGCTCGAAACTTGTCCCACCAATGCATATTGTGCATATCTGACTACCCGATGCTCTTCCGAATATTCTCCGTTTACGTACTCTTATTACCGTCTTTCTCGATATTTATGCTTTCTTATCTTCTGTGCTGACTGATGTCTTCATCTTTGGCAGATTTACTTCAAGAATCAAGTACCTCCACCCGGTGTAGCTGGAGGGCATCCGACACACCTTCCTCTGGATCGCGTTCTTTCGATTGTAACTGATAGCTTTACAAGTGCCACTGAACGTCATATTGAGGTGAGTTTTTGTTCTGTTTCTGGGCTCTACGCATCAGTCTTTCCTTCCCTGCATACCGCTTCTTCCATTGTGCCAAAATGATCTCATCTTTTGTGGCTTTACGGTTTCGTCTGGAGATATTGAGCTGACCGACATTCTTCCTATCTTTTGCTCTCCGTCTCTCGGCCCCACCTATCCTATCGTCTTCGGAATGCTGTTACGTCCTCGTCGTTCCGTTCCTTATCGTACACATCCCTGAACCTTCGCCGCATGATAATGACTGCGCTCTTGCTCCACATCGGGCTTCTGTCGTTGCTTTCGGACCACTTTGATCGAACGAATTTATCGCCTCCGTCGTCCTGATATCGTCACTTCTTATGCAATCACATCACTCTTGACGAATGCACATACGTTTGGTTACCTCGACACTGATATGGCTATCTACACTGCAATATTGGGACATCGGGACATCTATCTGGTCTCTTATCGTGTGGACAATAGGTCGGAGATGGGCTCGAACTTTACGTCGTACTAGCAAAAGGCCGGTCACCTCAAGGCCTCGAGGGACTACGTGCGGCACACGTGCGCGAAGTCACCGGACATACGGATGGCGAGCGCGTGTTTGTTATCAACCAGGAGCTGAAGAAGGATTAAGATAGAAAGAAATTTCAATTTCGATTGTAGACATTGGCGCGGGTTCTTTTTAATTTTGGGGGGAGTTGTTGCGAATGCATTGTGCGGCCGCTGAGTAGTGTAATGGAGGGAGAGAGGCGTGAGTGGAGTTTTCATGGATGCAGACGTTTGATGGCAGGACTGGGGAAGGACAAATGGAACGGCGGGTGGCCGACCGGTTTGCTGTCTTGTTCAGTTTGACTCAGGCTCGAGCTTTCTCTCCCTTTCATGGTTCGTCTCTATGCTTACTCGTACTCTTTCGTACGTACTCTTTCGTTCCATCATCCACCTAACCATGACTCCTATTGCTTACTTAATTCTGTACGTGACCCGCGTCCCATGTACTATTTATTCTGTTCTTCCTCCTCTATTTTCTTTCTATCTCCCTATCTCCTTCTGTGCAATCATTAGTTTCTTTCCTTTCTCCCTCTGTCATCAGCAACCTTAATAGGTTGCAATGGACTCTGTTTGTCAGACACTGATTAGACTTCGTCTCTCTCTGTCTTCGCCTCTTGTCCAGAATCATGAAACTTCCAATAAGCAATAAATAATAATTTACATCTGCACATACTCTGCTTGTTCGCCCTTATCTTCCACTGTCACAAATTCACAGCACGGTATATCTTGATCAGCCATATAACCAAGAGACAACGCTACTCTGAAATTTTTCATTTCATCCTAAAGCATGCCTTGGTCTCTGGTGCACTAATGAAGTTATTACCTCTGCGCCAAGACCCCTATATATGTAACAACATGACAACGAGCAGGGGAGGAGAGTCATTAGCAACACAGTATTTTGTAGATAATGAGAGGAAAGAACAAAAGAGAGGAAGGAAAGGAGCGGAAGTCTGCAGGCAGAAGGCAGGGTATAATAATAGGAGTCCGAGGGGCGCGAACGGTGGGAAAACAAAGGGTGCATGCTGCGGATGGAAGAACGTGCTGCCAGACACGGATTGGAAAGGGAAATAGAAGCGACCGGTGACTGTTTCCGATCGTGTGCGAAAAGTTCAAGTGTCTCTCAAGATCAAACATTACGAGAAAAAAAAACGTGGTTGTGTTGGAATGATTTGAAGAAGAAAAGGCGGGAGAAGAACTGCAAAGCAAAAAACGGAAAACTGCGGTACATCATGTGCGGGTGTGTGGGTGTGTGTGAATGAAATCTTTCCTTCTAAAGCGTGACCAAGAGCCCACCGGCGATCACAGAGAGCAACATGCTGACACTTGTCACGTCGCCCAGTCGACTGCCAGCAGCACCGGTCTGGGGCTCGGATCTCTTGATTTCGCGCTTGCCGGTGTTGACGAAGCCATCCTGAGTCTGGAACTCGGCCGTAACGTTGCGCAGCATCTGCAATGGGAGCATGTTGGGCTCTGTCGATACTTGGTACAAAGGATTTATGGGTGAGCCGTCGTATGAAAAGAGATGCAGTTTGGGTCCGTCGGTAGGGTCCTCAAAGATGCGCCAGGACTCGTATAGCTCTGTGTCATTGAAGTTTTCGATGAAGATCGACCGTGCGCCGCACGGGTCTTGCACTAGCTGGAATCCATCTCCCAATGGATTAAAGATGATGGAGCCGTTAGAAAGTAGTTCATAGTGCCCGTGAGCCCAGTTCAGCGCGCCAATGATGCACTGATGTTCTGTGGCATTCGAGGTGAAGCGGTATCGAGCAACTTCATACCAACCATCGTCGGTACTGGAAGAAGCTCAACCATCAGCACATAAAAAAGCACTGATGCAGTACATACAAGGCATAACCGT
The DNA here is from genome assembly GCA_009806525.1 of Sanghuangporus sanghuang. Classification (NCBI taxonomy): domain Eukaryota; kingdom Fungi; phylum Basidiomycota; class Agaricomycetes; order Hymenochaetales; family Hymenochaetaceae; genus Sanghuangporus; species Sanghuangporus sanghuang. Next base: position 164,718 of record VVIT01000013.1, on the reverse strand, counting down.
AACCAGTACAGGATGGATATGTGAATGAAGTGTTTGAAGGGTATGCAAAGGCCTGAAGATAACACGGACGTTATTATCTTCAACGAGCTAGACGACCTTAATCCACGCACCAAACCCGTGTTGGGGTCAATACCAGTCAACACCGTCCTGGACTGCGATGTCCATGTACCAGTGATCGATGTTGCGTTATGAATTGCATCGAAGTTGATCTGGGCTGCGGCAGGGAGCGACGCCGAGAGAAGCAGCGAAAGCGTAGATGCTACCTGCCAGGGACGCATTGTGACTCGAATGCAAGTTTATTGTCGGGACAAAGAGCGGGTTGTTTGATGAGACACCGACGTTGAGGAGGCGAGGATGGCGGAATGAGAGAACTAAGAGGATGGACGAGGAGAGGAGCTGGCTGTAGCGGTGACGACGACAAGGGCGATGTGGGTGGGAATATTAGGCAGTCTATTTACTCTTGTTTACATGTCCGCCACTGGTTGTATCTTCCCACGCTAACAGCTCCCTCTTCTGTAGCAACTCAACTTGGACCTGACCACCGTAAAAGCAGGCAAATCATTTCGGAAAAATCTGTCTGAACTATCCGCGCATCCCGAATCTCAGTGCCATACCGCTGCCTCAAAAATGGAGCAAATTTGCACAAGCCCGCTACGTAAAGAACGAACGATGTGTTGACGGAAAGGAATAGTAATGGTCGGCCGAGTCTATTCGGATAGCAAGACAGGCATCTTCACTGAAATACACAAGGTTGTAGATATCGTAGTCTTGTGATCAACCTTTGAAGCATATCCTCAAAGAGTACGATACCTTCCTCCACTGCCGGCGTTCATCTCGTATTTTTCTCGGTGTTCTGGACTCTTTATCCAATCGTCAACTCTCTTTCTCCTATCTTGAGCGCCCAGCGAGATCAGCCGCGTGAAATCTCACTAAGCGGAGAGATCAGCTGCTCATCGTTGCCGACGCGTGACGTCGCATGCTCGAGAGACGAAGCAATTCATCAAGAAGTGGCCTTATACTGACCGATGAGCTAAAGCATTTCGGGATCTGCATAACTGCCTCAGCGGAAGAACAACTGAAATAAATGGGTCTGTATTGACGCTTCCCTGGAAATGAATAAACTCTCTTCACTTTCAATTACAGGCGTCTAAGCATGCTATCTATAACTTTCAATTGCTCGGATCGGTCATGGCTTCGCCCAATTCAAGAGTCTTTTCTCCATAGCTCCCATAGCACCCTGGTTTTCATTTCTTTATCTCGGTACAGTCAGTTATTCGGTAGCAGGATGCTTTTCCTCACGTCTAGACGAGACCGTGAAGTGTCAAGTTTCTGAACGAGGACTCGATATTATCTACGCTCTTACTGGCTTCGAAAGTTTCCAAAATTGTCACTACGTCCTTCTCAACCGGTCTGTCTAGTACGCCGCCGATCCATCAGCACGAGCCCGTCCCCCTCAACCTCGGCGAAATAGCATACTTCTTCACTGCCAACTATTCTCGATTCCGCTATACACGGACCTACTTTCTCGTGCGGGAAGTCATCGAAGTATGAAGGAGAATGAGAACGAGGACGCTGTATAGGATAGGGATTGCTTATTCACCGATACACTCCCTTGAATCGACTCCCAAAAGGAAGTCCTTGATAAAATCGGACTCTCATGCCACATTCCCGCTAATTTCCCGAAGAAGTCAATCAAACACATTTATAACTTGACATTCTTGGGCCAAGAAGACGAAACGACAGCGGCCTCATGAATTCTTATACATGTGTTCTGGCTGTGTGCGCGAGGTGAGAGCTTGCTTTGAGTGAATCAGACGATTATTGCAGCCCAGTCCTTTCGCTTCAGTGCCGTAACATACAAATCGTATTTGACTTATCTTCTCACACAGGTAGGGTTCGTCCGAGGTTCAAAAACGTGCAGGATCAAGTACTGATAAATAGTCGAGAAACTATACGAAGCATGGTTACAGTCATAAACTCTGTTATTCATTTACGATTAGAGAGGTTTCCGAATCTCTGCCACCGAGGTTCTGGGATTTGGAGGTTAGATATGACCATCCACGGACCTATTCAGGTTCTCTCACCGTCTGAATTAAGAGGGTCGGACGATCCATCGCTGTCATAGTCAGATGCTTTCTCATCGTCCGACTCATCTGACTCTTGCCTCGCCGCCTTGGAAGTGCCTGGGTTATCAAATTCAATTGCCCGTGTTGTCGGTCCTGACTCATCTTCACTGCTCTTTGTTTCTTGAGGAGCAGGCTTGAATCGTTCCAACCACATGTCCGGCAAAACACCGCCCGACGCCTTCCGCAAAAACACCTCAAGTTTCTTCGTCTCGACACGGTAAACGAGCGACAAGTGGGCATCTTCTCCATGTGCAACGACAATTTCCTTAATCTTTTGCAGGAGGACATGCAACTTGTCGAAGGCGGGCTGCTGCCTCTGTTTCTGGACAGAGAGCACGCTATCATTCAGCGCACGAGCGTCGATGCGGCGGAAATAGCCCTTCTCGTGCACGCCTAAATGGTGATGAGGCGTCTGCGACAAGAAGAGCTGCGGGAAATATTCCAGCCAGTCGATACCCTGCAACTCCATCCCCCTCGCGCTCTTCGTGCCTAGTTCGATTAGCGAGCTTTGTGGAACCAAGACACCGCGCGAGACGATTTCGATTTTATCATCTGAACGGATTGACATTTTCCGCAATGCGGCGAGGATGTCTTGTGGTTCGTCTCCTGGAATGGGTCGCATTGCTTCAGGTCTGTCCCTGCGGTCCTGGGTTGCCGTATCGTTATGGAGGCAGGCATCTACCTCGAAGCGGACCATGAGCTTCAGGTTACCATAATCCTAGACAGAGACGATTGGTTAACTTATGTAGTCAGATACTGTTGCTTAGAATACCCTACATAGGTAATAATCCTGTGATGTCCTGTACTGCTCTCACACCCAGCAAGGCGCTTAGTCGTATACTGTTCAAAGTTCCGCCCAAAGCCGAGCCTTCCAGACTCGACTTCGACTTTTGTTGATTCATAGCGAGCAAATAAGACTGTTGAACCGGAGAGCTGTAGATCGATACGAAAGTCGAGAGAGATAGTTCCGTTTATCCAGCGTAGGAGTTTCCGGAGGTTGTTACGGTCCGTCACAATATCGATAGATGAGAAATCGAAATCGGGCGAAAGATGGTCGACGGCGCGAACGAGAGGAAGGAGCGGATATTGCGGTACTCTATATTTGTTTTGATCGATGAAGCTCACGCCACTGTCGCGGTCAAGTGGAAACGGCGTCGGTCTGTTTTGCCAAATAGGCGGACAGCCTATAAAGGTAATTTGTCAAACCGACTATCCAGAAGGTATTTCGCTAGAAAAGAGATGGTGCGAGAATGAATAGACCCACCTGGAACGAAGATGGTGGGTTCTTTATCATTCGTCCAATTGTATGATGCGATAGGAGTAACCTCTCGAGGTTCGGCGCCTTCGCAATCCTTCGTTTCATCGTCAAGAGGACACCGGAGTTCTTGTATAGGCTTGGAATCCAGGCCCTTCATGATATCAGAGTCAGCCGTGGGACGCAGGACTCTGTCGTTTCGAGGAAAGACCAGGCCACGATTCTGTTTTTTGTAGTTAGGATATTTGATCATCTTGAACGCAAAGACACTATAGGGGGGATGGACGAAGTCGTATCGTGAGGCACAGACCACAGGTCGATGCTCTTGGGTTTATATGCTATGCAGAACTAGAGTTATGATTCGAGGGTCATTGCAGCAACAAGACTGGGCGTCTAAACTTGTCGGCTTCGGAGCCTATGAAGTGTATCACGAAGTCCCTAGATGGCGTTCTTTATTGATGTTGTATCCGGTAATGGGTGGGCATTTATGCGGTATGCGCACTAGTGTACCCATTCGGTCCAGAGAGAACGACAAGAAACTACCCGGTAGAGCTTTCTGGATACTAGAAGAATCAAGTCAGTGCCATGAAAGAGGTTCAAGAAGCAGTACTCGTGCTGCAAGGGAGGCTGTGGAAACCTTGATTAGGGCATTTGTCAGCTAAAGATAGCATGCTTCGAATAAGCGCCCATACCTCACACCAGTACAGCACAGCAGAATTTGTGAGAGCTATGTCGCAAGGTTCGTTATTTGGGAGATGAATACACGCACACATCACCGCCTCCAATCGTGATAGAAGCGATAGCGCAGACAATGCAATTCTGTAGGGCAGGTGGACAGCACAGCGTCTGCAAGGCATATTACACAGCTACATAATTGATCATGAAGACAGCAGTGTCGTACGAAGAGAAAGTGCCTCATTGCGTTGAGCATAGCTTCTATGATGCCGGCGTGGAGATGAACCATCTAAAAGTGACACTTGATGTGCTGTTAGAACTCAGATACGGGCCAAAGTCGAAGGTCGTTGGGGATTATTTCCATTAGGTACCGAAGCGTAATTGAATACAACAATTCTGTCTATATTTTGCTTCTACCTATCTAGAAAAGTCAGTCCAGCTCAGTAAAGCATGTGAATCAAACTCTGGGACGAACCTTGTACAAAATCTACGCTCGGCTATACTCGACAGTTATCCAGCTTCAATAATAGTACATCTTCCGCTCCTGTTGCTACAAGTTTATCCATAACTGTCGCAACGTTCTTCTTTTCCACCATCACACTGACTGCAACCCAGTCGTTCTCTTCTAATGGACTTATCGTCGGTGCACGTCTCCCGGGTGCAATTGCCGTGCACTCGTGAAGCTTGTCTCGCGGAATGTTGTACTGACATAGTACATAACGAGCGGAGGCGACTACACCCGCTATACGGGAGGCGATGAGCTCGATAAGCGGGATATGCTGCGCATGCTTGGGTTTTGAAGACTTGATGAGGACAGCTTCTGTCGACAGTACAGTTGCAATTGCGTGCAGGCCGGCAGCGCGCATTGTATCACCGGATTCTTCGTCAAAGTGTCAAATTTTGATGAGTAATATATAAGTAGAGTAACCCACCGACAAGATCCACTAAAATCGAAGGAAGACGTCATTTTAAGCTCTTTCATCAGATCTGGCTGGCTCACCAATCCCATCCGCAAGACCAAGAGCACAAGCAGCTTCGACACTTCCACCGACGTACTCGATCTGCGTCCTATGTTCACCTTGCAGACCGAGTTCGTTGTCCAGTTTCGAAAAATACTCTCCAGCAAGCACCTCAAAACTCGTAACGACACGCTTTCCTGCTAGATCTCTGACATCCTTTATGCTTCCAATTTCAGGTACTTGAACCTGGAGAGCGCATTTTCCGAATCCTAACTTCAGTATCTCCGTGACGTGCTCCTGCATATTCGCTTCGAGGATAACGTCATGGCCCGTTATTCCTAAGTCAACGTTTCCTTTTCCGACGAACGACGGAATGTCAGAAGCTGGAAGGAAGACACTGGATTTGTGTAAACTTTCATCGATAGAGAACTGATTGTTTGTGAACTTACAGCACGATATTATGATTTTGGACGAGGCAAACGTCTAAGCGATTGTGTCTCCTAAACTGGATGTCGGCACCTATGCTTCGCGGTTTTGGTCTTTTGATACAATCAATTTGGGAGAGATACTAACCTGCTAGTAATTCCAGGCACTTTTCATGGAGACGACCTAACGTGTCTTTCGTCAGTGAAGAGACAATTTACTTCGTCCAAAACTTCCGAGTCACCTTTCTTGGGAATCGCAAGTAATAATCTTCCATCCAGAGATTCAAGGTTTACTGAGTCCTTAGATATATTATCCAGTCACAACACATTAAGAAAAAAATGCAACGCACACATTGTGAAGATTATCGGCGAAAAGGTCATCGAGTCGAGTCAGAAATTTGGAATTTGGAAAAGGGCAAGTGGGCGTCACGTGCAGCTCTCACTCGACGTGACGTTCGCGTTATTCTTCTTCAGCCGGTGGCTCTTGAGTCTCGACTTCTTCCAGTAACCCAGGTAAAAAAAATAGCATACTCACTCCATGACATTGCGGGATTGTTCTATGTGTATCGAACAGAATTTGTGAAGTTCGCCAACGGAAGTTCTAGATCTGCAATAGGTCCTCTCCCGCATTTTTAGGCCCTAGCCTACTCAAGTAAAGTACAAAGTGCAGAGCTATTCATCTTCTCTATCTATACTTTCACCGAGGACGTGTAAAGATTTAACATTAACTTTCATTCAATCTCGGCTCATCTCGACGATCGTCCTTATAACCACGAGCAATCCCACTTCGTCCCTGTTCAAGTATACTCGGCGTATCCTGGCCTAAGCGTGGATCTAGGCCTTGGTACGATCGAGCGTGAAGGAATTGCGCTGCAGAAAGCACGAAGATTGAGAACCTCGCTGTACGAGATAATCTGGTAAAAGAGCCTACCGGCTGCACTATCGGCCATCTTCGACAATGCACTGTCCTGAGAACGAACAGTCAGCTCCTGGGAGAATTCCGCCGCATTCTGGTTTCGCTTTGATGCTGGTAAAACATGATCTATTAATATCAATTAGACAATAAAGATGATGGAGACTCTTACAGTCGCCGTATCGCTTGGGCTGACGATACTTTCCGCTAACGAGAGAAAACATTGGCTGATCAGGATCGGTTCCTCCGTCTTCTTTTCCATCTTCGGAATCTTCTTTCGAATCAGCTCTTAGTTTTTAGATACGAGAATGGGACGGCTAACGACTCACCGTCAAGTGTGACTTTTGATAATAGCTCTTCGAAGTCGAAGATATATTTTCCAGTCCACTCTGGCTCGGGTTGTAGCACTAGCTCAAGTTCAAATGGTGTGATGATCGGGCGAAGATAGTCCTAGCATCCTGTGTTCAGTATCAATGGATCAGCAGGACACTGCTGTTGATGTACCTTTGAATCCACCATGCCTTCGCTACAGGCAACCCATACCCAGCATTCGATCTCCATGAAGTTTGCAAGCTTAGCCGGATTGATCTTCCCTACAGAGACCGTGTATGACTTCTTATGAGCTTTTCTGAGCAGCTGCCGAAGATGTTGCACCAGTGGTAAATACGACGCTATAACACTTCTAATCAGCTTGAGTGGCTTCTGCCGATAAGCTGTCGAATACGTACAAACTCCTAGTGTTCCAATCAAAATGCCGAAAACATCAGCATCCCGAGCCTTTTGGAGAATCCCGTAGCGCCTCATAAGTAGTCTATTCGTCACATGTGTTTGCTCTTGCACCGTGCCGGACCGGGGAGAATATGATATTACCTAAAGCAACGACTTCAATGCCATGCTTCCTCAAATTGCAGCAAACCGGGCGTACACTGCTACCAGATGAGGTCATTAGGAGTTTCGTGAGTGTCGTTGACTCCTCGCCCACCCAGACTAATGTTTTTCTTTTCAGATCAGACAAATGTGTGTCCTGACCGGAATCGTCGGAAGATAAGGCATGTTGATTGAGGCTTGAATGACTTGACATAGGCATAGTCTGCTCAGGAAGAGGCTCGTATTCGATATGATAGCGTTCCTTCGTTGCCAGACGAAGTAATCGAAAGAGATCATCTAGCAACAAATTTGAGTATCTAGTTGGCTTAGTTGCAGGACTAACAGGAACCTCATACCACTTAAATGTGCGAAGCCGACATCATGTCTTAGATGGAGAATATTGATATCTTGTGCATGTCCCGTTGTGATAGTACCTTCCAGATACGCCGATATTTTATCCACACATTCTTCTACATTCAAGCGTTTCCTCCCAAATACGTATATAACCGGAAGACGTGAGGTCCTACGTTTAGGATTCAGATAAGATTTGAAGTCTGGTAACGCTGCGACCAGTTTGCTCACTGGCTTAGACACGCATGTCCATAATGCACCAAGACATCTGCATCGACATGCGAAGCAGCTACTTCATCGACACAGCAACTTCGAAAAAGAGAATGATTGTGTTAGCTTTTAGGAACTTCATTCAAGTCATGATAAGAAGCACGCACCTACCATAGGAGGTGTCGGCAAGTACATATGCTTCCCGCTGTGGTCCCAATCTCTCTTGAAGTGCTCGGTACACCGGAACAGAATCGTGAAGCAGTTCATCAGGAAACTGCAAAGCTATCTGTAGAGAATGTATGATTCCCTTTAATATCGATTTACCGAGCAGAATGAGTAGCAAACAGACTCGCTTGTAATCCCCCTTCTGAATTATTTGGACAGTTCTTTCAATCTCGTAGTAAGCATAGAATTCCGTTGTTGCAGGAGAGGGCGTATCTTCACGAGATACATTCAGAGTCCTTTCAATTGCGCCTTCATCAGAAGAAGAAAATGCTTGCGACTGAAGACCTGTTACGCTCATGACTGGATTGAAGCGAAGACGTAGTACTGATAATTCAAATTTTGATTTACAGTATAGCTATCCACGTGCTCGTGAGAACCGAGATATAGACTCGGGTTCATTCTCAATCTCTCAGACTCGCACCACCATCGTGGTGCTCCTTACCATGGCAGAAATCCAGACCATCCAGAAGGCATGGATTTCTGATGTCGATTTCTCTTGCGCATGCTATGTCGTGTGCATGGTCGGATTTTCCAGGCATCTTTTCATCGGGCTAGGCCAGAAATCCCTTAATCGTCCAATGAGACTTGCCCTCTTGGATATACGAACAAACTGGTTCCATGGAACCCCGCGGTTAACTAGACAGCTCCCGAACGCTGAGACTCGCGTAAAGCTCGGCTCGCTTCTTTTATTTCATGGGATCTCGTGGGCTGCCCCCTCCATGATGCCACTCCGGAGCACGCTTCTCTTGACAGGCTCCAATGTATCTTGACTCTCAGACAAGGGGAACTAGCTTCAGTCTTACACGCGCATATCTCTAATGAAGTCACTGCATGCTTCTGAGCTAAAATGAGATCACATTTTCCCAGGAAGCTTGTTTGTGATGTGCGCTTCTCGTATTCAGAAGTCAGTGGCTTTCGAAAAATCATCAGGAACTAAAGCTTCCTTAAGTGTCTTTGTACTTTATAAACCCCTGCGGCGGCTCTTGAATCCTTCGGTCATCCGTACAACAATACCCAACATGCAAGCACTGGTCGTTTTTGCTTTTCTCTCTGGCGTTGTCGTCAGTGCACTATCACCTCGTGCAGACCACTGTCTACACGAGACACGAGCTTTTGAGCCGGAAGATTGGGTGCTATCGCGTCGTTTGGATCCCAATCATGTTCTTCCTCTTCGTATCGGTCTTTCACAGAGCAACCTTGATAAACTCGAAGAAATGCTGATGGCTGTTGCTCACCCGAATTCCCCGGACTTCGGCAAGCATATGACACCAGAGGAAGTTATTGAGACCTTTGCACCGAGCACGGCTACTGTCGAAACAGTAAAACAGTGGCTCATAGGATCGGGCTTCTCTGAGGAGAGGATCAAGTTGTCATTCAGCAAAGGGTGGTTGGGCGTTGCGAATGCGACAGTTGCAGAAGTCGAGAGTTTGCTAAGCACCGAGTATCACGTTTACACGCATCCCGAAACGGGCTTGGAACAGATCAGTATGTCTTTCGTCACATTTTTTTTCTGCCTATAAATACTAAGACGAGGTCTAATCAAGGTTGTCATTCGTACTACGTACCCAATCATGTCGGGAAGCATATCGACTTGATAATGCCCACGGTTCACTTCAAGCGCAGCCTATCGGTCACATCAAAGCACAAGCGCCAGTCCGGATTGAAGCCGGAGATAAATTCCCACTTACGCGGCCCGATGCACCTCAGTTCCTCGGTCACGATAACACCTGAATTAGAGAATTGCGATGAGATGATCACTCCCGCATGCCTTCGAGCCTTGTATTCAGTAAACTATACACCCGTTGCGACGGACCGGAACACTTATGGCATAGGTGAGCATACGCAAGGAAATACGCAAGGGCAGCGTCTTATCTCCTTCTCAGTGGAGTTTACCCCGGTGTCGTTTTTGCAAGGCGACCTTGGTACGAGAGTATTTTACAGTATTCTGACAAAGGCACTTATAACACATGCTATGCAGACCTTTTCTTCGGGAATTTCTCTCCTACTTTGGTCGGAGTCTCTCCCGATCTTGTATCCATTGACGGAGGTGAGCCTGAGAATATCGTATTGGTATCACTAGGCTGACAGCATAATGCAAGGTGTTGACCAGACGGACCAACAAGGCTTTGATTTCAATGGAGAAGCTGACCTTGATCTCGAGTATGCCATGGTCTTGACGAACCCACAACCGATCACATTGCTTCAGACAGGTGACCTGGTAGAAGGCAAAAACAAACCTAGCTTAACCTTCCTGTACCAAACTTATACAATCTCACAGGAGCATCCTTCGACAACTGGTTGGATGCTGTAGACGGATCGTTCTGCACTTTTGATGGTAGGCTCTAGCGTCACCCCGATCTCTCCTTTCTGAAGTGCTGCTGTAGGTGGCGATGATCCCGAATTTGACGGAATCTATCCCGACCCGTTGAGCGGCGGATTTGAAGGTGCGCCTCGCTTTCTAGACATATCCAGTTAGAACCTTTTTTACATGTGTGTATGTGCATAGGTCCAGAGTCGTGTGGAATTATTGCGCCTCCGAATGTATGTACTATTTTCATCGGCTTATGGTGCAAGCACAAATTGCTTTGATAGGTTGTCTCCGTTTCATTTGGTTCGGACGAAGCAGAGTTCACTCTGGCCTACGCAAATCGCCAATGTAATGAATACGGTAAGGTAATGTGGCACGTTCCATTCTAACTTTGAAGTGTCGTGTCTCATTAGTTTCAAGCTTGGTATGATGGGAACCAGTGTCCTGTATAGTTCCGGAGATGATGGTGTAGCTGGAAATGGTGGCCGCTGCCTAAATGCTCAAAGTACGCACCATTTAATTCCTCTGTAATGCAGAATACCGACTAATGATCTTTTTGGTCAAGATCGTGTCTCCCAATCGGGAACAAAATTTAATCCGGGGTTTCCAGTCACTTGTCCATTTATCACTGCAGTCGGAGCAACACAAATCGATCCAGGAAATACAGTAAATGATCCGGAAGGCGCATGCGAGCAAGTCATCTTCAGCGGTGGAGGATTTAGCAACTTTTTCCCAATGCCATCATATCAAGCAGATGCGGTTACTAGTTTCCTTACGGACCATCCGCCTCCCTTCACTTCAGATCAATTCAACAATTCCGGGAATGTGTGTTGCTTCTTTGCTTACATGTTTTCATCGCTTCTGAACCCTCTAGGTTCGCGCGTTTCCTGATTTAAGTGCAAACGGGTGAGCCTCTGTTTGTATCCCATTGTACGGCAACTAATCGCGGGCTTCGCGATCTCTAGAGCAAACTATATCATTGGGTGCGTTCTGGATAATCAAATGCTCCGAGCAATTTCTGATGCCTTATTTCAGCGTTGACGGCGAATTTGAGCTAGTATTTGGAACATCTTGCTCATCGCCTGTCGTAGGCGCTTTACTCACGCTCGTAAACGATGCTCGCATCGCTGAAGGGAAGGGTCCCGTCGGTGAGTAAATATCGTATTCATTTTCTCTAAAATATATAAAGTTTTCACTGCTCGTGTGGCTAGGTTTCATCAACCCATCTGTAAGTATCATGATATATACTCGGTCAGAGGAAGTCTGATGCAATTATATTTCAACAGATCTACTCTGCGGAGTTTGCTGACGCTTTCAACGACATCACACATGGCGGCAATCAAGGATGCGGTATGTGCTTCTTATGATGTCTGGCCTGATCCGCTTATAGTCGTCCAGGTACCCCTGGTTTCACAGCGACGACTGGCTGGGACCCGGTTACTGGTGAGTCTTCGTGGTTCGTCACCCAGATTCGACTGAGGTTACATTTGCTGAATAACAGGTGTCGGTACACCTAACCTTACCAAACTCATGGAGCTTTGGCTTGCTCTTCCTTGAGTGAGAACCAACTGTCGAAAGAGAATTGCACGGGGTGAATGGGAGCTTTGCTGTTATTACATACAGGATAGTTAGTTTGGGAGACAATTACAACTTTCCAAGTCATGAAGTGATGTACACGGGGAGAAAACAAACCAGCACCAGAAACCAGTGGGCTGAAAATAAAGCATCAAAAAAATAAATACCAGATCCCCAGGAAATACAATGGAAGGCACGAAGGGGCATATCACGCAAGGAGATTAGCTTCAGCGTTGTGTGCTACCGAATGCTTCTTCTGGCTTGCTAATGATGATCACGCTGTCACCCTTCCTGGACATTAAGCTCGCTCTACTTTGAGGTGTTATGTATCCGGGTGGGGTCGGTGCATCAGCCTGATGATCGTTGCATATGGCCCTGCTAGCGGGAGAAGCATGGTTTGTGAATGGAGTGATGGTATCTTTCGGCGGAACAGGAGGCGGACGGGCTGGTAACCAAAATACCCATGTTCGCAAAACATCCTTTAAGATCAGAAAGTGATGTGGGAAGCCATCAGTTGCACTGTTCGAGGGCAAATATGTGAAATAAAATACTTACTGCCTGTGTGCCAAAAACGAGAAAGACAGCCATCCCAACTTTAATCGATGATTGAATCAATAAGGTTGTATGGTTTGTCGGACAGCTACTTACTTGATGCTGCAAACAAATCTGGAGCGACGCTTGTCAAGCTGGGAATGGACGCAACACTAAGACTAAGACAACATGGTCAGCTCTCATTAGACCTCAGTCGAGTAAAATTAAAACATCCAGCTTACACAAGCGCAACGAGCAAATACCCTTGAAAGATGAACAGTCGGATAACTAGGTGCTTGTCGAAACCACGTCCAGTTACCCCAGGTTTATAGTCCTTGAACGCACGCCACGCTCGGAAAATCCGGATAGCAATAAGAACTGGGGAAATGGGAAACAGAGTGAATAAGCACCATCCATAATAGTCAGAAGCAAGCGAACGTACTCTCAAATAAAACACAGATAAGGCAAACGATGGCAGTAAACATGCCCATCGTGTTAGAACTCGAAAACCGTGTCAATAAAGGAATATCGCTGTGCATGTATAACGCTTACAGATGGTTATTATTCACGGAGCAATAGAAGAATCGTCGAGCACGATCAACCTTCGACAGGTCTTGTATTGCAACAAGAGACGTTGCCAAAGCGAATCCGAAAAGAGCAGCATATGGGGCAATAATTATCTTTTCAACAATAAATGATTCAATTTCGCACAGGTCGCAGGTTCAAGACACCATGCTTACGGCGTAAATCCCATACTTCATCGTCCCAGGTTGACGATCATTTGATATGTAGATCATGGATCTCCAAATCGTGTGGATGAGCGCCAAAGCAGATACTGAGCACCTTGGGTCGAGATCATCAGCGCAAGTTAGGCGAGAGCACGTAAACGGCCCACTGACATTGGTGGAGTACCTTCCAGCATCGAAGCCTGGAAGACGCAGAGTGCATGACTCGGCTCTGGCCCGGTCTGCTTCCCGGCATACAACCTGACACGTTCATAAATAAACTCGTCCCCAGTTAGCTGTGCATGTAGGACGTACAGCAATGTGGATGAGATGCCCGCAATGATCCAAGTGATGCACATATTAATCAGGATAGGGTTGCGCTTCACCTTTTTCGCCAATAAGAAAGTCGCGACGAGGATTGGCAAGAAAACATGGTCCGCTGCGATCTGAAAGAAGAACCAAATCGCAAGATATGTCCCGGCGCGAGGATCAGATGGCTTTATGCCTAGACGAGGTGTTGCTCAGCGTCAGGTTCCATCTTCCACGAGCGCATCAATCTGGTCAGCCGTACCATTCACTGAGCCTTCTTCGGTCATCTTCGAGCGCCACCTTGTAAGTTCGGAGTACGCGGTGCAGCAAAGCCAGCTTGCTGCTCTCTGAGAATAAATTACAACGCGGACAAGAGACGAAGAGGAAAGGAGAAAAGACAGGAAGATCCAAAGGAGAGGGAGGAAGGAACGAGAGATGAGAAGTCCCGGGCGAGCCTCCTGGCTCGCATCATAACAGCGAACCGCTCTGTGAGAAATCTTACAGTAGTCGCCCAGTGCAATTCGAAAGATGATGGGAGGGACGTTGTGCAGTAGCAACGCCAATCAATCAGAACATCAAATGCTATGCTGATCATGAAAAGTAAGCCCGAAAAGGGATATGTAAACCGTCTTCGTCGGTGTTCCTCATCGTCGGCTCCGCAGGCGACGCGACGGGCTGTCTGTTGGTACATCACTGGAAGCTTCACAGGACCATTAAATTGCACTTGAATGGATGTATGACTAAGCCGTACCAAAGAAACCAGGTTTCGATCGGCAAGGTTGCAAGTTTGCACACCAAGATGAGTTCCGACCGCCTTCTTGACCACTACCACCATCTCTTGGATCCGGAAGATACAATCAGGCTCGTCTCTTGCCCCCCCCAGAGGACACTGATAGCATGGCAGATACTAAGAATCGTTCCATCAAGGACGTTTTACACCGAGCACGCACGAAGTTACCTATCAATTCTGCAGGATGACATGTGCAAAATTCAATCGTATGGGGTCTATCCGTGTCAGTGTGGTCCTGTTGTATACATAGATGCCCTCGCTGGAGGTGCTCCTCTGCGTCCAGAAAGCATTCCAGAGCGATTAGGAAGTCCGAGCTTGCTCTCGAACGTGATCTTTCTTCTTGAATGTAATTGTTGGACTGCCCTTTGCGCATTGCACCAAACTTGTAGGCACGAATGACACGAGTCACTCTGCTAACTGCAGGACACACCAAAGCATAGTACCTCTTCATAAAATAGCCAGTGTACGATTCTCTACAGCGATGGGAGAGAATGCATGCCCGTGACCGAAGCGCGACAGAAACATGCCTCAGTCTCCCAGAGGTGGTGCAGCAGATTGGCTCGTATCTCTTCGAGCCGATCGATTTGTACGAATCTTCCTGCGTCAACCGCCTCTGGTACGCTGCGCTCCTTCCTCTGCGTTCTCAATATCCACACGTCGCTCTCGAACACCTTCCGTCGTTCCTTTCATTCCTTCAATCGAACCGAAGAGTAGCCCACCATTGTCGAGCCTTACGCGTAAGTTGACCTTGAAACTACCTCGATTCGTCACGGTGTTAACTCTCACGCGATTTCTTAGATTCTCTCCGATGATCTAGACGAGAGACAAGGCTCAGACGCCGACTCCGACTCCGACTCCGACTCCGACTCCGATTCTATCTCCATCGCCACCGCCGACTCTGACGTCGAAATGGACAGAGAAAGCGAAGATCCCGCAATCAGCACCGACAGGAGCCTCACAAAACGTACCAAACAGGCACTAATGGACCTGAGTGCTGTCGCCGGTGTCATAAATCACCTCGCAGAGGGTGGAAGACTACAATTCTTCATGTATGCCTTGCCCGGCGAACCACAACAGCTGCTTCCGGACGACGTCTGGCTTGCATTACGGAAGACGTCAGATAGTCTACAAGGCCTGTACATCGAAGTGGTCGCAAGGCACTGGGTAAGTCCTTTCGCAGTGTATCCGAGGTGTCGCGCGCTAAATTTGCTCCGTAGGACATCGTCCTCGCCAGCCGGTTTAGTAACTTGACGTATCTGCGCCTTTTCCTCGACACTGAGGAAGAGATAACGAGCGACGGGCATGGCCAAGCGTTCGATCCTAAATCGGCGCTCGTCACCTTTCTACAGTCCCACCCTCGTCTTGAAGTCCTGCACCTCTACCTCGGCACCTGTTTCGCGCACCTAGACCTTTCCCCCGTCCGATTGCCTCTGCTCCGCTCCTTCCTCCTGATCTCCAAAGCGGAAGACGTCAACATCGCTCCTTTCATCATGTCGCATCCCACGCTCAGATCCCTGGACGTCTACACTGATACCGAGATCGTACCATTTCCAGCCGAGAGCCTGCCCAATATCACTGCTCTCCAGGTCAGCGCGATGACTGTCTCCTGGTTCATCAACATCCTCAACACAGCGACAAAGCGCTCCCAGCCTATTCGTCATCTACAGATCACCGCGGCGAGACAGCAGAACTTCCAGGACGTGCTAAGTCTATCGGCACCTCTCGGCGCAACCTTGCGATGCCTGGAGTTAATCTTCTGGAGTAGAGACGTACCGCTCCTTAGAGTACTCGAGGACGTGAACCGAGTGTTCCCGAAGCTAGTCGAGATTTCGCTGTTCATTCCGAGCTGGGGCTCAGCTGAGTGGGAGGAAGAAGGGAAACCACTCGATCTCGTGAGTTCATTCATGAAGAGCTAACTAGTACTGCTTGCTGATGCGCTGTGTCCTAGTCTACTATGCTCGAGTGTTTCGCGCAGAACACCGACTTGCTGGCATTCTCCATTTCCGACCCTCAGACCGAGCTGCTCACAGCTGAACAAGTTGCGGCGGTACCCATATCTTGCATCCCGCCGCGGCTCCAATACATCATATGGCGTTCACAGACGTTCCGACTTCGCCGCAGACAGACGACAACCAACGATGGGGAAGTAACCACGATGTTGGAGGCCGAACGAACGTACCATCCTCGAAACTTCCGGGGAAGTCGATATTTGAGGGACTGGCACGAAGAAATGGTCCTAGATCATCTCGCCAGCAATTACGAAGAGCAACTTAAGTTGTATTGATCATCCACAAGACATTCCTTTCATAGAGCCATGCATCATGCATAGATAGACACATTCATTCTAGACATTCGTTTGTCCAAAACTGTCATTGACGAAATATATTATACTTGCGTTGATAAGATGTCGTATGATCAATGATCGCTAGCTTTGCCTTCTGGTCTTCGCGTCTTGAACAATCCTCGTTCGCGCACCTGCTGGATGATGGCAAGGGCGTTCTCGATGGATCGTGACTCGTCGCCACATCGTTTCCTGCCTAAAAAGGGTACATTGCATGTTAGTATTGCCATCTACCTAAGCTGACTTACGACGAGCAAAGTTGGGACATACCAACGAGTGCCCAATTACGAGTGCTCGGAATGCGTAACATCTCACTTTCAGCAACCCAGCCGCATTGAACACCGAGACATGCTAACCATACGCGGTAAGCCGCATATGCGCTTTTGAGCGCGTCGCCGGACATTCCGCCCAGACGAAGACTCTCAACAAAAACATCGACTTCAGTGTCGTCTGGCGGTGTGAGGGCGAATGGAACGTCGCGATTCATCTTTCTACTATTATCAAAAGACATTTGCGCCCGATCAAAGCGTGCATCGAATGACCACGCGCAACAAGGGATGGAAAGGAATCCACTGGCTGCGCTCAGAGTTGCGAGAACGGGAGTCCACGGCGAAAGTTCGTCTGCATGGTTCGCGATGATAAATACGCCTGGTTTGAGAAACGGGCTTAGGGTCACAGGCACAGGTTCCGACGAAGAAATAGGAAGATCGAGAGGATTGAGAGCATGGACGTGAAGACGGGCCTGAGTTTCGGGTGGATAGTGTTGCCATGACTGACGCGCACGAACGTCAATGCCTTCGCCAGCATAACCTTCGCTGACAAGTATGTGAACCAGGAGACCGTTCCCGCAACTATATTAAGAATACAAGGACAATTTTAGTCGGAGGCGTCTGTAGTAATTGAGCAATAACCCATACCCAAAGTCGAGAAATCCGCCCCGAGGTCGCGGCCAATCGCGCCAGGGCTTTTTCTCCCCAACCTCCTTCTCATTGACGTTTTCCGAATCAGAAACAGATTTAGACACTTCGCCCGTGCCTTGCTTCCACAACAGCATGAGAAACGTAGCGATACCGATGTCCTGTCGTAATCCTCAAGTTTAATTCTCGATCAACGGGACAAATCAGCATTAAATTTACTACCTCGTACACGTGCTTGAGAGGATCGGTGTTCTCGTGCCACCGATTCACGAGGTGTTTGTATCGCTCACGCATGACGAGATAAAGATCCTGGTATTCTTCGCGCGAGACGATACAGTCATGGTGAGCTTGTTTGCGATACTTGACAACGACACCCCAGCAGTAGCGATGTACAGTCTCAAGAAGAGCGAGACAAGTCCGGTACAGCCGTGAATTGACATCCTTGGGATCCGGTGCGCCAGGTTGCAACACGACTTCAATGCGTATGCGTGCATCTGTTTGATCGTGTTTGGAGCTCTCACGACCAACATCGTTTCGAGCAGAAGAAGATAGATAACGAAAGGCAATGTGGAAAACAGCCGGGTGGTAGTACGGCATTTGCGTGTCCTTCTCCAGTCTCGGGGTCAACACAACGCATGTCACCGGCGTTTCAGAGCCTCCTTTTGCAGAATCAACGTCACACAACGAAGCATTCTTCGCAGCGGGAGAATAGAACGAGCAGTTCTGTTCAATGGGTGGGTCGCGACCTGGGCGCCGAGGAAGAAGTCTTCGATGTATTGTCCTCTTGAAACGGAAGTTTTGTAGTTGGGGGACGACCCCGTCCGCTGGAAATTTATCCGACTCTTCAATGATCTCCGACCGCAGGATTAGGCTTGAGTTGTATTCCGGATGATGAACTAGCTGCGAAACTGCCGGTTCGAACTAGAAAATGTGCGATGCGAAAGATAATTATATCGTTTGAATTATGTGTAGAAGTTGTGCGCACAGTATCGAGTGGGGAATCGACCGGACACCAGCACACGGGAATCCAGTCAGAGTTTCCTGTTGTGAATTCCAGTGAGTCCCATGGATCGTCCAACATGCATGGAAGCGGTGTGAATCGGGGTCGTACTGATTGGGACATCACTGAACACAGACGCTTTGAGGGAAACAAGGACCGAAGAAGTCCCGCAGATACAACGAGGCGCGGCGGGATCAATACTCCAAGTATATGAATTACTTCTGCAGATGCGATTTTTCTATTCTATAATTTCTCTGTCTTCGAGTGAGCGGTGCATTTGGATGATGATGGTCAAGAGCAAGACGCGTGAGGCTCATTCGACGCGACGCGAGCGCGTCAAACGAACGTGACCTTTCCTGGCTTTCATTATTTCGACCATCATCAGTTCAGTACGAATACGAATATCGGATACGACGAACCTAACCTTGTTCTCTTATCGGCTCAGCTCAGCTCAGTCTTTGCCTTGGTCTGGCGCAATCGCAGTCATCTCGCTCGCAGTCGAAAAGCATCCGAGACTCATGAGCAGTGCGACAAAGGTCGCCGTCTGAGCCTCCTTGAATCATAGATAGATAGATAGATATTCTCTGGCCGCTACCAACCAGCTCCTATATCAGATAGACACGACGTACGTCCTTCATCATCATTTACGAATTCAATTCAGGGTTGCATACGTTACATAGATGCCTCCATTCACAGTTCCACCAGCCGTCGCATCGCACATCGCGCGCTACTCAAACCAACACACACTCGCAACGCTCACCCGTACGACGCGTACGTTCCAAGAAGCAGCCGAGAAGCTGCTCTACGACTACGTCGAGCTCTTCCCGCACCCGAGCGTCTTCCCCCTCCTCGAGACTCTCGCTCGATGCCCACGTGTGGCTCGGTACGTCCGCTCGTACGTGCTCACGACGAACCCGCCGTACCGGATCACGGCGGAGCTGCAGCGCACGATGGAGACCGTCGTCTGCCTGCGCGAGTTCTGGGAGCGCGTGGGCGCGAGCCTCGTGCACCTGGCGGAGCTCGACCTTTTCATCCTCGTCGACCCCACGATCGCGCAGTCGTGGATACTCGACCGCGCGCGCTCGCTGCGCGCCGCGGAGGCGCAGCTCGCGATGGCGTGGGACGAGCACGTTGCGGAGTTCCTCAAGGAGCAGGACCGCCTGCGCTGTCTGACGATCACGGAGGTGGCGGAGAACGTGCCCATCATGGTGCTCCCGCGCGAGTCGCTGCCCTGTCTGTTCCAGTTCGAGGGCCCGCTGATGATCGTGGACCTCCTCCTGCACTGCCCGATCACGCATCTCAAGTTCCCCGTCGACACGGAGGACGCGGTGTCCCTCCTCCCGCTTGTACTTTCCGAGCTCAACCAGCTCAAGAAGCTGCGCTCGCTCTCGATCACGCTCCTCCCCGCGGACATGGTCCTCCAGTCTATGGAGATCATATCGACATCATGCCCGAACCTCCAGTACCTCTCGCACATCCCGTTACCAATGGACCACAAATCCGTGAGTCCGTCCCAATCCAATCCTATCCTATCCGCATCATCTCGTTCAAAAATAAATAAACAAACAAATAAATAAACTTAACTAGCACATGGCGCTCCTAGCGCACCTCACGCGCCTCGCGCACCTGCGGGTCCTCGAACTGGACATCCAAGACTGGGCGCCACCGCTCTCGCCGCCGTTCCAGCGCGCAGTCGCCGCCTCGCTGCGCATGGTGCTCCCGAAGCTGCGCTTCGTCTTCTTCTGGGGGCGGTACGAGCGCACGCTGTGGTCCTGGGCGCCCGAGGACGTCGAGCCCGTCCACGTGCGCACGCAGCCGGTGGTTTCCTCTGAGGTGCAGGATAGTGCTGGGGGAGGGAGGGGAGGGACGGGCGAGGGCGCGAGTGAAGGCGCCGGTACTGGTGGTGCAGCTGCTACTGCTGCTGCTGGTGGTGCTGCTGCGTCGGCTGTGGAGGAAACGATCAGTTATGTTGGCCTTGAAGGGTGGAGGAACTCCTGGAGTGCTGGACAGAATTATGCGAACTCGACGGTGTGGAGGACCGCTGTATGATCTTGGTCGAGCAGTCTAGATCTCTTTGCATCCTTTTACGCATCTCATCTCATAAAGTGAGCTGGTCTTCTAGCTCTCTGCATTGTAATCTGATACGCTATGTTCTCGCCCTCGTGCATGCACTTCTGCTATGAATTCTAGACTTCGCGCTTTGTTGCATTATCGTCACGCTGTAATCGAGCAACCTTGCTACCCACATGTACTTGTCACAATCATAACTAGGAGAATCTACTGTGTTCAATAGAAAGCACCGTTATAGACATATCTATCAAATAACCCTGTCTGAAGGACTGCCATCCACCCTTGCTTCTCGTTCACGTATGTTCAACGTCCGAAGCCGGGTGCACCGCGAAAGGAAACAATCAAACTCCAAAGCTCCCAACGAGTCGTCACTCACGCCAGCCTCGTCCCCAGAGCCAGAGCAAGCGTTCCCAGGATCGATATTCCGTATCTCCAACCGAATCAACTCAGGAAGGTACGTTTCACCCCATTTAAGAACCAGTCCATCCAGGATTAACTCCCTCAACCGTGGAAAGTTTTCATGTTGCAGCGCGGGAAGGACTCGAGATTCTTTCCTTTTATCTTGCATAGTCTTTTTCTTGCTCTTTCTGGTGCCGGAGTAGGAGGAGGGAGTACTACCGTTCCCTGAGGCGTGTCCAGGTCCTCGCAGGACGAGCCTAGTCAGCCGAGTCCAAGGATACGAAACGAGCTCTTTCCAGGGTACGAGTCCGACGAACTTCGTCGTCCCTAGACTAAACTCCAGCTCCTCCACCCTCGCCCGTTCGTCCATAATCAGATCCAGCTTTATCTCCATTTCGCCAACTTGCCTTATCGTGAGGCTGTCCGCAGGAGTATCATCCTCATCCTCATCCCCAGTAATCCTAGTAGTCCTGACAGTAGTAGTAGTCTTCTCAGCAGAAGTACTCGTGTCCCAGAAGACACGAAGAGGTTCCTCCGCAGAGAGGATGAGCAACGAACGCACGAGCTCGCGATCATACCCCTCCGAGAGGTCGACCCAGGTCCAGAGTCGGGGACAGGTGAAGGCGGTACTCCGCCAGCGCCGACACACGAGCGTCACGCAAAGCCAAGCGTACGGTCTAAGAGCCTTCTGGCGAGTTCGCCAGTCTGGACTATCTTGAGAACGGGTAGTAGTGTTGAGGAAGAGATTTCTGAGATGTAGGAAGATGCACGCGAGGAGGGTGCGAGGGAGTCGGTTTACCGGGGGCTGAGCTGATGTCGATGTCGATGTCGATGTTGATGTAGGGGAAGGTGAGTCGTCTCCTCGATTCCGAATATTCCGATCCCTCCTAGGCCTCTCTGCTTCAAGTTCCTCTTCGATACACGTCCGGGCGTACAGCCAGAGCGGTAACAGCGCATCTTGACCATATAGCTCATCATAAGGTCTATTCCCTATAAAAGCAAAGAGTCTCTGAATCACGAGATATGATGAAGAACGAGCTGTGAGAGCCTTACTATTCGTCAGACGCTCCTCTTGGAAACACTCGTGAGCATCTGTCCATTCAGGTGCTTTAAGCAGCTGATCAAGTTCGATATCATCGAACAACGACATTCCTGAGCCATCGAAATGGAGATGGAAACAAACCACTAGCAGTAGTTTGCTCGAAGCCAAGCCCTACACTCTGCTTTGCATTCCCGTTGTCGTGCAGAGTACTTTCATCAGACGACGTCCTTTTGAAATGATTCCATATGCCAATGCTCAGGATAGAATAAGTTTAGCTAGTCTGGCTGGTAGTGATGAGTAGCTGAAGTGGAAGGGAGAACGTCTTGCGCGAGCATCATGATGAGAGTGTCATTATTCATGTTTTTTTTTCTTTTTTTTCTTTCTCTTTCCTTCTTTCAAGTTCCTTTGAGGTCTCAGATGTCTGATGAGTTGGCCAGCTTCAAAGTTTTGATGATGTTTAGATGAGTTGGAGTGACGATGAGACGAAGTTAAATAAAATTCAGGAGGGAGGAAAAAGAATTCGGACACATGATCGACAATGTCCATTTGTTCAGGGCCGGTTTTAGCAGCCTGAATATTTTTATTTTTATTAGACCGGCCGTTGGACTCGATCTCAGCGGACTGTTTCAATCAACACCGACGACGATGACCGTCAGAGCCGGCATTGTTCAAAATCACCATGATCATGTTCGTTGAAGTATAAAAGGACGGCGTTGACTGAGTCGCGGTCAGACCCATTTTACAGCCGTTTATCTCACCGAGTCAGTCAAGAAAAAAAAGAAAACTTTCTCTTCAACGTCCACGACCCCGCGCATACACACGCAAGCCGACGATATCGATGTCCTCTCTATCCCCAGCGACTTTCCGACCGCTCCTCTCCAAGCTCGTCTCCACACCAGAGTACTTCAGCACCGCCGACCTATCTTCCGCGCTCACGCACCTCTTCACGCCGGGCAGCGCCGAGCCCGTGCAGATCGGTGCGTTCCTCGCTGCGTTGCACCTCTCGCGCATCGAGCGCCGGCCTGAGATGCTGCTCGCTGCTGCGCAGGCGCTGAGAGAAAGGGGGCTGAAGGCGGATATCGAGGCGAGGGAAGAGGATTTTGTGGTTGATATCGTTGGGACCGGGGGCGATGGGCATGATACGTTCAATGTGTCGACTACGGCTGCTGTCGTTGCTGCTGGTGCTGGGGCACGGGTCTGTAAGGTTCGTGTGTTCATTTATATATTTCCGATATTTTATTAAGAGGGTGTGGTATGCTAACGAATACTTCTGCTCTGCATATATGCACTTTTATTGATACGATACAGCACGGAAGCCGAGCAAGCACATCGAGCTCCGGGTCCGCCGACCTCTTACAATCCCTCGGGTGCCTCTTCACGCCCCCAACGGCCTCCACGCCAATGCACATCCGGCGCATCCCCTTCACATTCATCCTCGCGCCGCACTACCACCCCGCGCTGGCGCACATCGCGCCATACCGCAAGGCGCTCCCCTTCCGCACGATGTTCAACATCCTCGGACCGCTGATCAACCCGGCGTTCCCGCACGGGATGGTGCTGGGCGTCGCGGACCCGGCGCTCGGCGAGCCCTTCGCGATGAGCCTGCGGGAGAGCGGCGTCGAGCGCGCGCTGGTGGTGTGTGGGCGCGAGCGGCTCGACGAGGTGAGCTGCGCGGGCGAGACGGACGTGTGGGAGCTGACGGGGGACGGGCGGATCGTGCGCGGCACTCTGCACCCCACCGTCGACTTTGGGCTGCGCGTCCACCCGCTTTCGCGCGTGGTGGGCGGGACGCCCGAGGAGAACGCGCACACGTTCAGGACGCTGCTGACGAGCGGGGACGCGATACCGGAGGCGCTGGAGCCGATACTGGAGTATGTGCTGATGAACGCGTCTGCGTTGTTGGTCGTCGCGGGGATTGCGAGCGACTACCGGGACGGGGTGAGGCGCGCGCGGGAGAGCATTGTGAGTGGGAAGGCGTGGGAGGCGTTGACTACATTCAAGGAGGAGGGCGAGCGGGCACGGGCAGCTGCTGACGTAACCAGGAATTAGATAATATAAATATATTTTATGCTCAGTCTAGATCTCACGAGAAGTGACCTGTCTTGTCTTTCGACCACACAGCAGACGAACTAACGACTCGGGACTCAAGTGAAGCTACTAGTACTGCTACTGAAATATTCCGATTATCTGAAGAAACTAGAAAGCGCACTTCGCCGACGCCCGGAATATTAATTCATCACCAGACTTTTTCGTTGAATATAAAAACTGGTTCCAGTTGCAGTGTGGGTAGTACTTCCACGCTCAGCGACGCCTTATCGCTCAGTCCTGCTTTGTACTTCCATCGTCTCATCCGTGAGCGACAGAGGAGGACGTCTGCGAAAAAAGTGAGCGCATATACCCACATATTTACATCATAGACGCACACAATTCCAACTCTTGCATGCATTCCGGGGCTCACACCCCACTGTTTCTCTCCCAGAAACCACCACTACCACCACCGCTAGCAAACAGTGAAAGCCTCGAAAATGACGTCCTCTAAAGACGAGAGACCGATGCGCGAGCGCATGGCTGAGTACGTGCTCGACCTCCAAGAACGCATCGTCACCGCGCTCGAGGGCGTCGACCCCGCCTCGCCCAAATTCAAGCACGACAAATGGACGCGCGCACAGGGCGGGTACGGCATCTCCTGCGTCTTCCCGCCCTCTACCCCCTCTTTCGAAGACGAGCCGAAGACGGTGCTGGAGAAGGGCGGCGTGAACGTGAGCGTGATCCACGGGCGCCTCCCCGCCGCGGCGGTGAAGCAGATGTGCGCGGACCATGCGGCGATCAGGTTCGACCCGGACGACCCCGCCACTGCGACCAAGACGTATCCGTTCTTTGCCACCGGCCTCAGCCTCGTCATCCACCCGCGCAACCCCAACGCGCCCACCGTGCATTGCAACTATCGGTACTTCGAGCTCGGCGAGCCTTCTTCATCCCCTCTCTCAGCATCGCAAACAGAAGGAGCAGCAGCAGGCGGCAGGCCCGCGCGGGCCGCTCACAGGCGTCCCGCTCGCCCAAAAGGCGATGGCATGGTGGTTCGGCGGCGGCGCGGACCTCACGCCATCCTACCTCTTCCCAGAGGACGCCGTGCACTTCCACCGCACGCTCAAGACCGCATGCGACGCGCACGGCTCCGCGCTCTTCCCCGCCTTCAAAAAGTGGTGCGACGAGTACTTCTTCATCGCGCACCGCGGCGAGGCGCGCGGGATCGGCGGGATCTTCTTCGACGACCTGAGCGACGCGCCGCACCCGCGTCTCTCCGCGCTCGGGTCCTCCGGCGAGGTGGAGTCCGCGCGCCCGACGACGCTGGAGGGCGTGTTCGCGTTCGTGAAGGCATGCGGGGACGCGTTCAACCCGTCGTACGTCCCCATCCTCTCGCGGCGGCACGCGCTGCCCTACACACCTGCGATGCGCCACTGGCAGCTCATCCGCCGGGGCCGCTACGTCGAGTTCAACCTCGTGTACGACAGGGGCACGAAGTTCGGGCTCATGACGCCCGGTGCGCGCATCGAGAGCATCCTGATGAGCCTGCCCGAAACCGCGCGGTGGGAGTATATGAGCGAGCTGGGCACGCAGGCGGAGACCGAGGAGGCGAGGCTCGTCAGTGTGCTCAAGACTCCGAAGGAGTGGGTGTGAGTGTGAGCTCGTGAGGAGAGATTTGAGCTCTTTTTTTAAAAAAGAAAAAAAAAGGCGGAAATGTAAGTAAATAAAGGAAAGGGAAGGTTTGGTCTTGGTTCTGGATTGGATTGGATTGGATTTTGGGGGCTTGGTTGTACTTTCTAGCTGCTCTGACTTCCTCGCGATATAGCTCTCCTCACTCGATAGATAGATATCCCCCGCTCTGTGTATCACTACAAAAACATCGGAAGAACAAAATCTATATGAAATGAAGTAGAATGTCTATTCTACAGCTACAGCTACAGCTACACTATTCGTCGAGTGACGACCGGATCCGCATCCACATTTAATCTCTTTTCATTCTCAACTTCCCGCCTCTCGCCCTTCTCCCGCTCATTCCCACTCCCCAGCTCTTCTCCCGATCTCATTCCCGCCTCATTACCACCCTCACTCTCCTCTTCCCCCACCACCTTTCTCTTCTCCTTCCTCCACTCCGCCCCACCTTCATACCCCACCCACGTATATCTCGGGCAATGCGGTCCTCTCAGGAGCAAGACGCACACCTGGAGCGCGTAGAGGCCGAGCGAGAAGGCCGCGGCGGCGCGCCAGGAGAAGGAGAGGAAGAGCTTCGTCCCGACTGCTGTGCCCATTACTTGGCCGATGAAGATCTGGAGTTGGGATGAAATGAGAGGAGGGACAGTGTGTGGACTGTGGGGGACGTACCCAGATGATGAGGACTGCGTTCATCCGAGAACGCGCTGCGTCCGAGATACTATAAAATCCGATGAATGAATCACTTCTCCCCCCCCCCCCCCCAAAAAAAAAAACGTACCTATAAACAGCAGTAGTGAGCGAGACCTGCTGCATCTGCCGCCCGACGTCGAGCCCGAAGCACGTGATGACGACGGCGGAGATGTTGACCCCGCCCGCGCCGGTCTGGACGGCCTGGAAGGCGATCTGGATGAAGGTCGCGACGAACGCGGCGTACCACGGCACGAGCCTGTCGATGAGGCGCCCGACGAGCGGGCCCGTGCAGACGCCTAGCATCCCCACGAGGCCGAATAGGCCTATGTCCAGTCTGGATGAACGTACCGATGAGTTCATATCTCGAAGCGAAGAATTGAAAAAAAAAGGAGGGAGGGGGGGGGGATGAAGATGCGAGGCTAGCACGTACGTCGAGTAGTTGTACGGCGGGCCGCCGAGGAGGAACGTCAGCGTCACCCAGAAGTTCGAGAAGCACGCGCTCGCCGCGAACTGCATGACGCCCGCCTGGATCAATATCGGCTCCGTCACGGCGTACTTCGCCATCGAGAGCAGTATCCCGGGGTACGTCGCGCCCGTCCCGGCGTTCTTCGCCGGCCAGTCCGGCAGGAGGAGATACAGCGCCGCGAGCACGCCGAATTGCACGCCGATGGACATGTAGTAGACGACGCGCCACGTCGTGAACTCCGCGAGCACGCCTGCGAGGACGCGCGCGAGGAGGATGCCGAAGAGCAGGCCGGAGAGGACGATGGAGATTGCTGAGGCGCGCCGGTGCGGTGGGGCGAGGTCCTCTGCGAGGGGCGTGAGGATCTGTGGTGTGACGGTGAACGTTCCGACGAGGAACGAGAGTGTCTCGAAGACTACTAGGGATGAGGTCGTTGCGAGGCCTATGCTCAGAGAGCCGGAGATGAGGACTAGGAGAAGCAGGAGTGGTCTTCGACGGACTAGGTCGCCCAAGGGCGATAGAAGTAGAAGTCCGGTTGCATATCTGTGTTTATTGAGATTGGCTACCTGATTATTATACGAAGACAAGAAACGACTGACCCGGCTTGGATGAGCGTAGGGACTCTGTCAATGAAACTATCAGCATGAGAAAGGCAAGAATATATTTTCCGCATGGCCAACCTGGATATTTCATCGTGGGTGACGCCAAACGAGGCAGCCAACTGGACTGGAATAAGAGAAGTACTTCCGTCAAAATATCAACATTCCGAACAAGTCCAACATATGTACGTACTGAGCAAAGGTTGGCAGTAATACAAATTCGCAACCGCTAAATCACACCCATGCAGCAGAAAACAAAATCAATTTCACCATTATATATGTAAACACGACATTGCGTCAAATAAATAGCTCACTAAAAGTGCTCGCAATCCCAAAAGTGACATTCAACACAGTCGTAAACTTGAAAGCCCGCTCAGAATCATATTGCAGTCGTTTGGGAATCGGGAAGAGCCCGAAATCCTTTGTGTTCCCTCTAACGCGATGTTTCTCCTCAACAGCATTATTCTCGACTGTATTGGCGTCTGATGTTGCTGGAATGCCGGAAGCAGGCGGGACCTCGGCAGTAGTAGCCTCGGAAGCACTGGACTGCCTGGGGTTCTGCGCGTCAGAGGGCGCAGGGTTGCTCATCGTTGTCGGTGGTCAAGAGGTGAGATGCATGAAAACACCACGAGAGAGACCGAGTCGAAAGGGCATGGTGCTGCTAATAATATTGATGGTGTTTACTCAGCTGCTGGGAAAAAAGAGATTGAACACGGCAGAAGGCCATGATAAGAAACTCGTGTCGATCCCATCAAACAACTACTGAGTTTGGGTAGGAACGTGCATGTGATCGTGTGCACACTCAACGATAGTTATATGATATTCGACTTGAACTTTCTTCAATTCTCCGTATTAATGTGAATTCCGAATGGATAAGCAATACTTACACTTTCCACGTCGTGTCGTGCTGGAGATGATTTCAATCCCGACCGAGAACACGTCTCAGATTATTCACCTCTACTACAGTCCCATCTACTTCTGGGCGAGACGATAGACTGAAGCTGTGTTGCGGTGAACCCTCAGATGCAGTCTGCGACTTCTTGGCCCTTCTGTTCGTCTGCCTGTCTGGAAGATTTGATTCTCCGAGACGCTTATAACCATTCGGTACTTTGACTTCTACCACCTATAGTCATGGCCTCTGTCGATACCACTGTGATTATACTGAAGGAACGAGAAAATATGTGAGTGAACTTGCTCTGTTTTCTGTCACCGGCTGACCAACGCGCATATTAGAATAGCGACAAACGTACGCCCAAGGCATCTGGCGAGGTACATAGAACTGACAGGCTCACGATGATTTCCCTCGTAGTACGTTGGTGTCGCTAGTTACGTTATCCTCATCTACGATCACCTCTTGACATTGTCGGACGAGGTCAATTATATTTGGAGAGGTGGGAAAGGACCAGGCGTGTCTTGTTCAATGCCTTTCGAATCCAGTATTATAACCCTGACGTACGTTATAGTCGTTTACTTGTTTCTTCTGGTGCGTGAAACCGTCCCAGACATCCCAATGGATGACGATTAATCGCCGAGCTCAGAACCGATATTTCTTCCCACTTGCATTTGCTGTAAATCTATATGGTACGTCTCGCTTTCTGGTAGTTGGCGCGCGTCTTCAAGATATATATATATTTATTACTCACTTAGCTTACCTATCCCGGACGTTTAACCCGGCGGCATGTAAGCACTTCGTGCGATACGAGGGTGCAACTACCGTGATTGCGTTCGGAGTAACGGGGCTTATGATGATCTTAAGGTATAGAGAAGCCTATTTTCCACGTCTGCCGACCGATGTCTAATGAAAATACAGAGTCAACGCACTGTATAGCGGAAGGAGCAGACTCGTGCAAGTGATTCTGTGCTCGCTTTGGCTCGCCCAGGTCGGTGTGTGCGCTTGGCTACTTTCCACTGGGATGCGTGAGCCTCTAGACGCTTCTGTACCTTGCACGTCGGCTCACAACAGCGCCTGTAGCCGTTCCGCATTCCACTAGCTTGCACAGCTGCAGTCTCATCCTCGATCCGAGGAGGATGTACCTCGCTGCCCTATTCACTACGGCGCCGCTCGTCTTCGACACAACTGTGGTGGTCCTCACACTGTACAAGACTCTCACAGTCCCTTGGAAAAGTGCTACCGCTGGGAAATTACGATCGTGCACAAGCTTTGGGAGTAATAATGCATTAATGAAGACGATTCTGAAGAATGGATTGTGGTATTATGCTGTGGTATTTTCGACTAATCTCGTAAGTATCCAGAGTTTTTCTTTTTGGTAATGCTCAGCTGACGAAGAGCATAGACACTGATGATCATGATCGTGACAGCATCGGTAAGGCTGACTCCTAGGTTCTTCGTACCTTCTGACAAGAATTATCCTCTACAGGATGGTCTTAAGTACATTCTTGGACAGTTCTCACAGCTGTAAGCTCCCAGTTCTATCATCCTTGTCGAATATCCTTTTAATCGCTTTCTCATGAGTAAGGATCTCGGTAACCATGATGTCCCGCATCACTCTCCATCTGCGCAAAATCGGTGCCAGACGGAACTCTACCGTCATCATGTCGCCCAACTCGTCCGTACCGCCCCCTATATCAAGCTTCAACAGCACTGTAGCTGGAGGAGGAACTGAGTACACGACCAGGAATTCAGATATGACATTCGCGAATCTGCAGGACCCCCGGTACTAGTGGAGGAGGTACTCTCTCATAGAGCAAAATTCGAAGGTCGAGTTCAAGTCGGAGCTTGGTCAGGCAAATAGGCGTACACGAGACATCCGAGTCTTCCTCGTCGGAACTCAGCAATCGGTACGCCGACAGACTATCACGATTGAAGGACTGGAAATCTTATGCTTAGTTGGGAGGAATAACTCTTAGAACTCAGCTTTCTCTCAAACAAATTTGGCGATATGTTTGATACCAAGAGATTCAGCGTTCATTCATACTCAGATATTGTATCGTAACCTTTCGTATTCCTGTAATTTCCATAGTTCTTCACAAACGCTTGTTATCCTTCCTACTTTCCTCATTTCGAAATGCACGACTATTTTCAGCTTTTCGACGAACGACCCCGCGGGGAAGAAGGAATCCCGAACGCCGAGGATCACCAGATGAAACCGGGCCGTGTCTATTCTTAGTAGACCCCGTGACCTCGGGTCCGACAGCCTCCGTCCAGTTATATATGGACCGACGAGTGAGCGCTCGTCTTTTACTCACGACTACATGCACGCCAAGTAGTGCTGACGAGACAACGAGAACAAGTAGGATAGTACTATTAGATAGAATGGTCCTTTCGCTCGACGAGGTTGCGAAGCACAGTTCTGCCAAGTACGTATCTTCCTCCCGTTCCTTTTGGCCGTTGGCTGAATTTGGGAAAATATAGGTCATGCTGGGTGATCATTAAGAATAAGGTGTACGATGTAACGGAATTCCTTCCGGTGTGTAGGCATTTAAGTTGCAGGCTTGTGTCACAGGTGAGAGGGCATATGTTTAGGAACACCCTGGAGGAGCCAAAATCATCCTCAAGTATGCTGGGAAAGATGCAACGGAAGCATATGAGCCTATTCATCCACCCGACGCACTGACCAAGAACCTTCTGCCTTCAAAGCATCTCGGAGCACTAGACACGTCTTCAGCGAGTATCCTCGACAAAGCGAAGAAAGAGCGTAAAAAGACGCAAGATGAGATTCGCGTAGAGAAGGCCATGAAGGAAAGGCCGCCCTTAAGTAGAGTGCTGAATGTTAGAGAGATGGAGGATGTTGCCAAGAAGATATTGACGTATAAGGCGTGGTGCTATTATGCGTCTGCTGGAGACGACGAAATCAGTGAGTAAATTTAATTTTTTCATATTCAACCACCCTCCTAGCCTAGATTACGAACTAAAACTCCTGTTTGTAGCTCACAAAGAGAACATCCGCGCATTCACGCGATTCTTCTTCCATCCTCGCGTTCCTGCGCCCTATATCCGCTTGTGATCCATCAACTACGATCCTGGGGTTCAAGTCGTCCATCCCTGTCTTCGTCTCAGGTTCCGCTCTCGCTAAGCTTGGCCATCCTCTCGGAGAAGCCAATATCACGCGCGGATGCGGGCGGACAGGGACAATCCAGATGGTCTCTTCTCACTCTTCACTCTCCTACGCTCAGATCGCCGATGCGCGCATAACCCCTACTCAACCTCTCTTTTTCCAACTATACAAAATAGGAGGGGACGGCGAGCGCGCGTTAGAGCGTATACGGGAAGTCGAAAGATTAGGGTATAATGCGATCTTCTTGACTGTCGATGCGCCCGTTGCGGGACATAGGGAAATGGATATCCATGCGCCTTTTGTCCTTGCTGAGCAGGAGAGGGAGGCCGAGAGGGCCGCCGCTGCGAGCAAGGGTGCTGGTTCTCCGGATGTACCGCAACAGGAGAAAGAGATGGCGGTGGATGAACCGAAGCCGGATGAGAAAGGTGAAGGTACGGCCGGTGCGTTGTTGAATAGTGTTGATCGAGATATGACTTGGCAGAAGGTGAGGTTTCTCGATTACTACGTGGAAGGTTATCCAGCTTGACGAGGATGATCGAAATCGCAGACTATACCGTGGTTGAGAAGCGTGACGAAATTGCCGATTGTGATCAAAGGTATTCAATGCGTTGAAGATGCCGTACTTGCGGCCGAAGCAGGCGTTGATGGTATATTGATATCTAATCACGGAGGTTAGTCCGACGTCTGTTGTATCAGCCTGAGTTGAGAATGACCAACGCTTTGCAGGCCGGCAATTAGATTAGTACGTTGCTTGCGAGCGGAAAGAGATTTCTCACTGACATTATTTCGTTTTGCGTTGTAGTTCAATGCCTTCAATTGAGGTGTTGTACCGACTTCACAAACAACGACCAGACGTTTTCTCTAAGTGTGAAGGTGCGCTTACTACGTTGCTCGACCATTCGTACTTCAGTCTGATATCTGCTTTTCTTGTTCAGTCTACATGGATGGAGGCGTGCGTCGCGGAACAGGTGAACGCTAGCCTTGTTCTCTGTCATTATGACAACTGACTTCGTTCCATAGACGTTCTGAAGGCATTATGCATGGGCGCAAAAGCCGTAGGAATGGGTCGGCCATTCCTTTACGCACAAAGTGTAAGATCAAACCAAACCAATTCCTTCCATTTTCACTACTAACCACAACCCGATAACAATACTGACATTTCTCTTCCCACGGCCGAAACAAAAGGCATACGGCGAAGGAAGGTGTTGAACGACTCGTCCGTATTCTCGAAACGGAGATCATACTCGGGATGCGTCTCCTCGGAGCGACGAAAGTCAGCGAACTTGTACCTGAGATGGTAAGAATATCACGCCTACGTCTTCAAATCTCTGTTTGCTAACATGAGAATGACTTCTGATGAAGGTCGAGCGTGTGGACTGGCAACCGATCTTAGCGAAACTTTAGACAGCAGCTGCGCCGCCTCTGGATGTTGAGGAAACGTAAAGTTCATGTCCAGACCGATTTAGATAGAAGATTTTTGGGTTCTTGATTATCTGCATAGCTTTCCTATAGATCTCAGCTCTTTGTCTTGGATAAACATGAATTTCATTAGAGTCGCACCGTCTGCTTGAGCTGTCCGTGTCCCACATTCCAAGTATGTGGTCATGCAAGAGATGACTCGGGATACGCTTGTCTTTGACTTGAATGTCTGTCATTGATCTCTTGTCTAGAAGTTGTGACGGAGCATGAAGCGATTAATGTGTATACTACCGATGGTGCAGTTTGCATACTTTCGATGAGCCAGAAATCAAAGAAATCGATTTGGCGAGCGCTCCTTTCCCTTGACGAAATAAGGTCGACGATCTATTGACTGATTCTATCGAGCAGACTCGCGAACGAGCTGGGATGGCTTCCAGGATAATATTATCGGATTAGAAGCACTTCCATTCATAGTCATTAGTCATGATATATATATAGAACTCATGTAACGAAAACTCTCCATAATCAGTTGACTAGCTCAGTGCAGCAAACGATTCCAATGATTCTTGATTCCAGTATGATTTGATTGTATGTTTACATGAGCTGAGACACCGAGATGAAGTACACTGGACGCGCGTACGTAGGCCTAAGTATGTATTTCGTGTAATATGATTTGAGATGGAGGAAGTGTTGGCCTATATTGTCACGAATAGTGGAGTGGTACGCAGATTTCATCCTGAGTGAAGAAAAGTTACCAATCGGACGAGGTATAGTTGGCTTCGGCACATGTTCGTGAATATGAAGGCAATAAGGCTGTTTAATTTTCGAAAACAAAGACCCGAATTAGCCTATTTTTCATTATTGTCAGTCGCTGACAGAAACAAAAAGTCATTTGCACGTACTCATAGACATCTCTTATACAAAGAGCGGCCGGTACATAGCTCAGCGAGCTACCTATAATAGTTGCCGTAGTAATTCGATCAACCGTGTATCTCGGCCTCGAAGTCGAAGACATCAGTGTCAGAAGAGGAATCCAAGGAAGATTCGCCCGAATCAACTTCATAATCCTCATCACTATCCTCCGTATCGAGCGAATCGAGATCTCTGGCTGTGGATACGATATTAAGAGGGTATGAGTCGCAATTGAGGAGGCGTACTCCACGACTCGCCAGTCGCGCAGAGTAATCACAAAGCGTCTTTACATATGAAAAAGATAAAGAGTTGACATCGACGAATCTTCCGCGTAAAAGCGGATCAAGGATCACGATCGTGTCCAGGGAAGGGAAAACCAAGCGGTCTGAAAACTGTGTCAAGTGCCGTCGCAAACACGCGTCTGCAGTACCCTCGTCCATCATGCAGTATGGAAAAAACGATACACAGCGCAGCGTTCCAGGCATCAACATAGGATGGACTGGAGAAGACTCGTCCGTAGACGGCCGCAATGGTGGCATGAGGTGGTATGAATAGGTCAGGTGAGTGAGATTAGGACAAACTGCAAAGATCGAGGAAAGGTCATTTGCAAAGGGTCTGTGTACACCACGATTGTCGAGCATCAGAGAAAGGAGCCGAGCACCGTGTCCAGTGCAAATAATCTTAATCGGCCCTAACGGTATTTCAGTTCCTGGTTGATGGGCACAAGAGTAGACTATGGATAAATCCTGCAGCTTCGGAAGTTTCCAGTGGATCGCAATGGCAAGGACACTGCCGATTGGCTCCATCGTCGTGAAGTCGCAAATAAACGTCTCGACATTTGGCAGAATTACATCGAAATGCGGTCCTTGGTACGAGTTTACAGCCATGCGTATTATTCTAAGCTGCGGGAAGCACGAGAATATGTGGTGGTCCAGGTCAATAATTCCGAAGAAAGGTTCTCCCAACTGAAGCTCACGCAAGTTCGGAAACGGGTCATCAAAACGCAATATCCGTAGCAAATTTATGGCGCTATTGTAGACTGATGGATCGTTGTCGAGACTCGGCTGATACACTAGCTTTCGAACGGTCCGACACAGTGATAAGAGCTGTGTGATGTTCTCGGAGTATACTCTTTCGCATGTCAGAGGAACGTACACCTCGTAATAGATACACTCTATCCAATGCGATATTCCGCGTTTCGTTGATTGGCGCTCGTCAAGTATGCGGACCAAGACAGAGAGCTGTTCTATATGGCGCAAATAGACCACCGAGTACAAGATCGGTGCGGCATACTTATGCCACACCCGGCAAACCAATTGAATCGCCTTGAGCGTTCGGACGTGCTCGAGCCAAGGAACGTGGCGTGTTACTGGTAAAGTCGAAGGTTGTTCAGAATCATTCCAATGAAATTCCGAAAAGATTAGAAGAAGAATTTCAGGCGGAAGTCGATATATTGGATGATACTGGGAGTTATACATGTCCCTCTGTGCCACAAGTAAAAAATCAGTCAGTGAGCTAGATGAAAATTGGTTGTGTTGTCCACGTCACCTAAAGATCAATCGGCGTCTCTATTGTCACATACAAAACACTTAAGATTCAAGTCAACCAAATCGGTTTACTATGGACTTTGTAGACTGGCGATGGCGTGCAAAGAGTACTAGTAGCATATAGATACTTGGTTGTTGAAGTAAGAAAGAACAATGGGAGATGTTGTATTACCAGACATTCCCACGCGGATCGCGAATAAATCTGGCACCAGTGCCCGATCAATCTCTCGGGGACGGATACAAAAAACTTTCTGGATGCAATTTGACAATGTCTGACACGGACAATCGAGGAAGAGTGTACAAGACGATATAGATGATTATCTACGTTCAACTACGCGTGCAATGTCATTTCAGGAGCTCTTCTACAACCCGATCTTCGTTAATGTTGGCTACGTTTGCCCCTCGATAGTTCAGTCGTCGGAGTACATCGATCTGTTGAAGAGGCCCGACGTCAGTTAAGTATTCATTGATTGGTAATATTGCAATATGGTTCCACACTTACCACCTTGCTCCTCTCAAACCCAAGACTCTCAAATTGCTCGACATGTGCCTTCTCCAGACCCGCGATAGCAATTTCATCGCGCGCAGCACCAGCACCAGCTGCAGGCTTTCGCGCATTGCCTTTTGCAGGCGCTCCAGCATAGATCTGTGCCCAGTATCGCGCAGTCTCCTCGAAGCTCGCTCGGCTAGTCGTATAGTGCTTCGCGACTTCTGCATCCTGCGGATCACTCGGTTCTGGAGAGCATAGAAGAGACTGCAGACTGATCAGCGTCGATTTCAGAGTGAGCACGGGAGACCAGGCGTCTTTGAGGATATCGAGACAGATCGCGCCGCTCGCAGACGAGATATTTGGATGGTAGACTTTGGTGATGAATTTCATCTTGACGGGTTGGAAAGGGTATGACTCTGGTACGACTATATCCTATAGTAAAAAAATATTGAAACGAGTTCAGACATGATTTCGAGGTTCGGCGTTACTCGAATAATTACGCTCTAAACTCACCACATCATATCGCCCACCTTCATATGGTGTACCCTCCGGACCATCAAAGGAGCCTTTTAGATGAAAGGGTGAATCGTCGATTAGCTCAATGGAAATATTCGACGCCTTGTCATTCTTGCAGTCTTAGGCGCAACCATCCACACGATCAGAAGCTGATTCAGAGATCATCTGAATTGACGCATTCACCTAAAATTTCTTTTTGTATGCGTCTTAGCCTAGCATCCATGCTTTGAAAGAAGGTCTGAAACAATGCAGGTTAGGCTGTGAGAAGAAGAGGATGAAAGTGCAAGATGAAAGACGATAACACTTTACGTTGCGTTCGGCCACGGCGAATGGATCGGCTACCACGTGATTCAGACGCGTCGACGCGTCGCACTGAAGATCACCGTCGATCACCGCTATAGGAACAAAGGAAACTCACTCGAGAAGCTGACCAACGGTACTATTTAAATAGTCTTCATGTATTTAGATTTTAGATATAAACGTGCGCTTATGTAAACATAAGCTGGCCTAAGCTGGATGAGATTAGATTACCAAGGACCAGCTCACGTTGCAAGCTCGCAACGAAAGACAAATCCAGAATCTATCCAAACCGAGTCCTTTGCTTCTCTTATAAAGAGCATGAATATTACAGCAGTACAATACCAAACATAAGCGCCTAACTAGTTCCCGACACGCTGAATCCCATTCGAAGCAAGGAACGAGTCGATCTGGTTCACAGGCACAAAGTACCACCATTGCGGATCATACACGCGCATATCGTATGCACTCGTCACGTGGAACTCCGCCCGTAACTCTGTCTTTGGATAAAGGATAGACTAACATGAGCAGAATGAGCGAGTCGAAAAGGGTATATTTACATCAGTTGTGCGTACGTGCATAGGCGCGTTGATGGAAACACGAAGATCACTCGTCAGGATTCTAAATGCAGAGTAGGTACATTAGGTGTGTGAATAGGCGGGCATGAAATCAGCTTACTTATAAGCAAAGGGTTTACTACCATGACCAATGAGCGTCCATGACGTTTTTCTGCTTGACTGGACGACTTTGCTTCCCTGGACGAGGTTGTTCTGGTGAAGAAACAAGGAGACAAAGCCTCACGATTCATACCTTCCTTGCGACAAATCCGGTAGTATCTTCTGTTTCATCTTCATGCACAGCAGAAGCAGATTGTAGGGTCACCCGCGGTCCGTATTTCACTGTCGCCGGTCGAACAGTAGTAACCTTCCACTAGGAAGAGGATATACTCAGCCTCTAGACGTAGCCAGAGAAGAAATTATACATGAAGAACTTACAATCCGGTTATCCAGAGTGATCCCCTCCTTCGCTTGTCCAAGGGGCTCACAATCGATGATCCCACCGTCTAGTTCACCACCACGTTGCCGCCAGAACTGACCATACTCTCTACTGAAGACGTAGTATAAGCCATCAGGAGGGTAGAAGATCGGAAAACCTTTTATTTCCAGCATAGCAAGATTACTTTCCAAGGTCTGAGTGAGAGGAATAAGGGGCCTGGGGAAATGGCGAGGGAAATTGATTCAGTTCAGACTTTTGAGCAGTTTTAATGCTGAAGACTAACGACGCTTTACGACACAGTAAGAACTGTGAACAGATGGGACCGAGGCACAGAATCATTGGATAAGCGAAATCCTGCAAGTCTGGCCAATGATACGGCTACATGTAGCACCTAGTCGCCCTTTGTAGCATGAAAGCAAATACTTTTTCTTTAATTGAGTGGAGTCGCACACTCAGAAGGCTCGGAGCTAATATGATAGGAGGAACCATGTCGGGAGAAGGATTGGCCAATACTTCTTTTAGCTGGGATTCCGCTTTCGACGCGGCTAGTTCCAGGCAGATCGCAGAAAGGTTGATGATCAGTCCTCCAGTATTCAATCCGAACGTTTCTTGAAGGGTAAGTTTTGAAGAAGCTAAGTCGCTGGCTTCCCCGGGTGGGAAATCAGGTACAAGATCGGCAAGGCGTTATTCTCGAAAGCATTCATTTTCTGCTATTGTACCTTGCCAAGGTAAAAACGCAACGATCCGATACCGGCGAGATGGGATGAATAGAACTGTATCAAATAAACGCCATTTCTGAGCCGAAAGCAAGCGCCTACCGGTGTG
Organism: Sanghuangporus sanghuang; assembly: GCA_009806525.1. NCBI lineage: Eukaryota > Fungi > Basidiomycota > Agaricomycetes > Hymenochaetales > Hymenochaetaceae > Sanghuangporus > Sanghuangporus sanghuang. The sequence continues at coordinate 126,221 of VVIT01000013.1, read as the reverse complement.
CAACAGAAGCCCCTCATATATGGCATGTACTCTCGAGCTAAAGGAGTATGCACGAGTCCGAAATAAACAGTCCTTTACTTCTCATATCTGAGTTGAGCCGTTTTCCAGACCGACAGCCTGAGATGACAGAAGGTCATTCAGACAACAGACTTAACAGAGAAAGACCTGCTGCTTAGAGCCACCGCAATCAGAGTGGGTGTTGTTTTCGCATGCATCGGGAAAAAGCACGGTTGACTGAACCAGATATGAAGTAAGTATCACGGCAGTTGCGTTCAAGGTGAAGCTGTTTGACTGATGATCGACGGAAGGCTTATCAAGCTGGACCTTATGAAGCTCTCAGCTAGTTTTGGTCTCTCACTGCGACATCCAATATTGTCAGATTAAATCACTGATTTATTTCTGCTTGCAAACTATCGCTCTCGTAGTAACTAGCTCGAACCAGTACGAGGTCATTTCTGTCTCACTGACATGTTTATTTGCCAGGTGTCCATCCGCCCGGTCCGAGTTTAGAAGGCTATAATTTGACAGACACGGTCAGTATCCAGAAAATAGAAGTCATGAACATATATCCGAGCTTGACTTACATCCTTAGGAGGGCGTTGCTGGAACATCGGATCTCGGGGGTTTGGACCTTTAATAGTCGCTTTGAAGGCATTTGGATCCACGTTGCTGGTACGGGAGCTCTTCGTGCTCTTTGAGTTAGCCTTAGCGGGCTGGGTTGCTGGAGCTGGACCTCTCTTGCCTGACATGTTTTCTTCTGAACAGTTGCTTGAAGCTGGTGTGTGATGAGGAATACTGGTGAATTCATGCCCGATTTTATACCCTCCAGAATTTCGGATTGCATTTCTTTCGGCACGTCTCGAGCCCAAGTTTGTGAGTTGAATTGAGGAGCTGCAACTGTGCGTTGCAAAGGATTTGGAGTTACCAACGAGCAAGCCTCAGTCTGCAGCACTGTTCTACAGAGATTTTTTCAATTCGCAAATTCGTAACAGGGACCACCAAGGTTTGCGTGGCTAAACTACTACATAGCCTGTAATGTTGCAATCTCAACTGAGTGAATCAGGTTCTTTGGCATGATTGCAAGTCCGCCACTTGATTCGAATAAATCCGATCCCGGTACAAAAAGAGCTTAGTTGGCAAAGTAAATTGGATATTCTGAAAAGATCGTGGGAGGGCATCAATTCCGTCCTCAAGTTGTGCTGGGTTGAGGTACCAATGCCGCAATTAATGTTTCGGTGATTTGCAGATCCCTGAATCAAGTGGGATACACACCTGCATACGGACAGGATATGATATGGGCTATCCTGTACACGTGGGCTCAGTCGAGATAGTTCTTTTCTTGAAATCTGAAGCCTTCTTTTTCCCCTCATCAGATCACTTATTTCGATAATGAGCATTTCGACACATCAGATCTTTAGCCAACTAATACCAGAGAGAAGTTATGCAGAATATCCGGCGGAAAGGGGCACAGTACGGTGAACAGACGGATATCTCGTACTTAGAACCTTGCACTTCGCAATCCCTTCCTGAGATTATTTCTCCTTCATACCACCCATCCTTGAACCCTGGAGATGTCACAGCTCTAAGCATCTATGCATGTACGTCCAGTAATAGACAGAAGAACGTCACTCATACGACAGGTATGCAAAAAACGATGTTCAAGCACGAGAATCCCATGAGCGCTTAGCAGGTAAGACCTCAGGCTAAACGGAGAATACGCAAAACATGCTTGAAACTTTAGGTCGATTGCGCACAAAGCACCAGTACCTGTTTCAGATAAGCCTTGAGTTGAAACACGATATGAAAGGGACGGCCTGAAGAGATCATGACAGAGCAAAACAGACGGTTCGAGCTGAGGAGCAAGTTCTGCTGAGGTAAGGCACGACGATTCTATGATCGACGTCTTGATAATCCGTCGATCCCTTCTACTCTGTCGTCCTCCAAGTCTGCTCATCCTTCTCCTCAACCAACGTCGACGATGTCCAAATCAGCCCGCCTCCTCTCTCCTCGCACTCTCTTACTCTCATCCTCATCGACACAATCTCTCTGCAGACGATCGGCACTCGACACGCTCGTACGTCCTACAAGGCAGAGGTTGCTGTATACCACGCGTCCGCTTTGCGCGACGATTGTTACATCTGCGACGGCAGCTGGGTTCTTGCCTTCGACGGATGCGGCGCTCTCGTCCGCTTCTTCGTCGCCTTCGAAGCCTTTGAAAGGGAGTGGAAGTAGTTTGGGAATGGGTAACAGTGGAAGGCAGACACCGGGAACAGGAGTGGGGAGAGCGGAACTGCTGAGGATACCGAGTAAAGAGGATATTGAAGAAGCGGAGTTGGATGTGGAGATTTTACCTCCTGAAGATTGTAATGTCCTCGTTACAGAGCGAGCTGCTGAGGTGCGTCTCTTCCCCTTGCTTCTTTTTTATTTTATTTTAAAAATGAAACGCGTTTCTGACTACGGACTCTTCGTTTCGCTCACAGCAACTCCGCCGAATATCAACGCGCGAGAACGACCCGGATGCCGCTCTGCGGATCAGCGTCGAGTCGGGCGGGTGCCATGGGTATCAGTACAAGCTTTCCCTGACCTCCGTGAACGAGCGGCAACCAGACGACTAGTGCGTTTTCTGCCTCTTCCTTGTGCATATATAAACTTACTGACTCGGATGCATGAACAGTCATTTCGCCCATCCGACCCTCCGCCCGTCGAATATCCTTGTCGACGCCGTCTCGCTACCTCTATTAAAAGGCTCGACACTGGATTTCGTAACGGAGTTGATTGGGAGTTCGTTCCGCGTATCGGATAACCCACAGGCGAAGGGAAGCGGGTGTGGGTGCGGAGTTAGCTGGGAGTTGAAGATCTAGTTCTGAAAGCGTAAGCATGTCCCTGTGTTAGAGCCATGATGCTCAGTACTGACTGTGAATTTCTGATAGATATGAATGTACTTTCATCTTGTATTCTACGTCAACTTCAACTTCATTGTACACTTTAGAACAAACAAACAATGAATGAAGCGATACCTAATCCCTAGGCCTCTAATCAATCTACCAGCAACACCGAATCAAGCACTGAAAAGCCAACAGCAACACCGCCCTCATCGCTCTCCCTCCCCTTCGTTCTGACAAGCCATCCACCGTCACCCTGCCGAACAACACCTCCCTCCTTCCGAGGCCCACCGAACAGCGCCCATCCGAACACACCCAACTCACTGACCACATCTTTCCTAGCGGCGTTGCTCTCCCCCGAACCGGCTCGCACGAGGTTCCCGCCTAGTCCCTGCGGAGGTTCGATGAGACGCATGGCGATCCACGCGGGGAGAGCGGAGGCGGGGAGGGAAGAGAGGAATGACGGGATGGAAGAGTGGTAGATGTTGTTCCCCCCGCCTTCGCGCTGCGGTTTGAGCACGAGCGAGGCGTGGTGCGCCAGTGCCTGCGTGACTCCGTCTGGGGGACCCGGATCGGAGAGACACCACATGTCGACCCAGGTTGAGCGGATGAGCGCGACGTCTGCGGGTGTGAATTCTCCTGGACCGGAGCTGTGTGCTTCTGCTGTTTCTGTCCCAGTGTACTTGGGAGATTGTAGTAAGAACCGCTCTAGCACGCCTTCCTTCGTGAGGACTTGCTGGACTTTCTTCCCCCCTGCGAGCTGCAAGGCGAGCGTGGGGCAGTTTATCGCTCGCGACCTGCTGAGCGTCTCACGGAGTGCATAGTGAGAAGGTGTGGAGTAATCTTTGGGTGTGTATCCCGCTCGATAGTAGACGACGGAGATTTCTATGGTATCACTGCTCCCTGAGGTGGAAGAAGGAAGGGCGTTTCGAAGGGTGAGCACGCGAGAAAGAGAGAGGGAGGCATTCGTGCGGAGGTCGTCGAATGTCTGTCGGACGACGTGGATGTTGTGTCTATACGTGCTTTCGTGAGTGTGCAAGCGCCACGCAAGTTGAATGGCGATGCGTACCGTTCGAGCAATTCATATTCAAGCCAGCGCTGATCGAATACGTTGCGTTCGCCGGGCTGGACGACGAAGAGGATGTATGCGCTGACAAATGCACGGTATCAGCCTCTTTACTCTAAAGGCTTGTGAGATACTACGCACTCATGAACCCCGTATGCCTTATGCGCAGCTGCGAGACCTTCCACGACCGTGTTCGTCGCGCCGTTCGGAGGAAGGTTGTCCTTAGTTAGGTATGGACTCAGACCAAAGTAGTTCGTCGCCTCCAGCAAGTAGCTTTAGATCAGATTAAGAAGATCAATTCTGCTAAGTACCATGCTTAAAGAATTTGAGATGCGCGTACTTGTGTAAGCTCGAAGCACAATCGGACAGAGCACCGAATGACGATGAGATGGTATTGAACTCGACTTGTTTGAGCGATATTGGCGCGGTAGAGTCTTTGGGAGCGTGGAGGAGGTAATCTGAGCGGAAGATGCCCAAATGATAATCCTGTATCGTATCGTATCTTCTGCATTAGCTCTATTCATTCAATACAAGAACATCGAATACACGCCTCAGTGATACCCTCATCCCTCAGCGTCTTCCAGCTCCTCCAGAGTTGACCGGTGAACTCGTCGACCTGCGCAACTTCACCCATCACAGTATCCAGGAACTCCTCATCCAACGCGATCCGCGCATAGAGGACGTTATATATCTTCTGCAATCGTAACGCATTTTGGAACAAATTGCGAGGGAAAGGAGAGGGTAAGATGGAAAGTGGGGCGTGGATCGCGCTTGTCGGTGCTGGTGTCGACGAGGAAGATGACGGAGGGAGGTAGAGAAGCCCATGAGCGAGCGCGTACGTTGTTGCGAGCTGAGTGAGGTAGGATTGTTGGGCGTCTGTAAGATGTGGTGGCCAGTCGGAGAAGATGAAGCTGGAGGCCATAATTGATGGGTAGGAGACGGAAGCAAGTGGTGAAGCTGGATATATGCGTGAATAGTCGTCATGCTTACTCGAAATGATACAAAATCCTAGATAATATTACTATGTAGTGTATCTACTACATGAAATCATCCAGCATCTCTTGTACACTCTTCGGCTTCGTCGCTTCCTCATCTTCAGGATCAACAACATCCAATAGAGCATAATCTCTTGCAGCTTTCTCCGCTGCGCGTTGTTTAGCAAGCTCTTCTGCTTCTTTGCGCTATGTAACCAATTATCATCAATCAAATCAAACAGCAGAATGAAGGGCTTGCCTTGATAGCAGCCAACGCTCGACTCTCGGCTTTCTCCTTCTTCTGTCGCTCGATTTGTTCCTGTTCGTGATCAACTACCCGCTCGACCTTCGTCTTGTTCAGTCGGTTCACGATCGGATTTTCGCGTTTCGCTACATGCACTATTTCACCGATCATCAATAATTGCGTGAGAAGGCGGATTTCGAGCAAATCCTCGTACCTCGTTTCACCTATCGTGCAGTCTGAATTCAGAATAAAGCGACGCTAATTGAGAAGGGAAGGACACACTCACTTTCTTGTCGCTCTTGAACGAAACCTGCCCAACGGCCATATCTCCTGTTTTCTATCCAGATATAAGGAGTCGCTAGATCGATGTACGATCTCCCGTGTCCTATTGTTTGGGAGGTAACGTACCTTGAGATTGCTGGCTGGCGTGTAAATAACCGTGATATTCTCCTTCTTGTTCCCTAAATTTCATATCAAATTCAACAAGCTGACTATTGAATAAAAGGAATTAAACAGAACACACCTTCAATAGAGTTCGCCTTCACAAGCTGCGCCGCATCCGTCAGGAGTGCCTCGGGGATCTCCTCCCACGAAGGGATCGATCCAGGTAAGCGGATGTAGACGTGTGCGCTGGAGAGCTTGTCGACGTGGAACCACACATCTTCGGGCCAGGCGTATTTGATTAGATCCTCGTCTGCATAGCGGCATAAACGAGATGGGATTGAAGAAACGTCGACGTGTTTCATGTGAAGATGACGGGAAGGGCGGATGAAGGTTGTGGCGCTGGATGTTAGCTTCACCTGTATGGCATTAAGAGGCTTAGGAACGTACTTTCGTACTTATCCTTCCCCATATAAATCGTAACAGGCGGGTCAACCGCTTCATGATCAGATCCATACGAGTCATCAGAACTTTCTCAGGTAGAAATAGTTTGAAGCGAAGTACCAGTCGAAGTGAAGAAAAGAACCATTATAGGTTATGCGCGATGAAAAATAGAACCAACGTGTGGAATTGACGAAAGCAATCAAAAGACTCAAAGAGATCCCAGTAACGAGTTCAAGCTGCGGGAACTGTAGGTCAGCAGGCGCCGATCTATCCATATCAGGGCATGAGCTGCAAATTCAGATGATCTGCTTTGAACCCGATTTCCTTCGAAAATTAGAACAGCATCTCTATTATCTTAGTAAGTATCTCCACAGCATTTCATTATGTTGAAGAATGATCTTACAGATGTTAAAGCAAAGCAGTGCTTAGCAAAGAAGAATGATAAAAAAACAGCTGTTATAGTAGAGTGAGGTGGAGTAAAGCAGAGTAAAGCAGAGTAAGAAATAGAACAAGAAATAGAAAAGCTGAACATAGGTAGATAGGTCATCTCTGAATACCATACCATTGCTTTTGCAAAGAAAGATTGTAAGCAGTATAGCTCTAGGCCTACTCTCTAAACTACTTGACATTTCTTCTTGTGAAGCTGATTCAATTTCTTAAATACCATCAAGAAGCCTGGAAATGAACTGCAGCAGGAAATTCTATGTGTTGGTGATTTTAAAATTGCAGAAATAATGGATTTGAATGCTTTTAAATAGCTTATGACTTGCAAAAAGCCAAATGATGACTGTTGTGGCTGCGTGTGACCTGAGAGGTATTACAGTGAAGTCTTACAGCAGAGACATCATGATAATCGCAGTCTGCTAATAGCCGAAGCAAATGATAGTGAATCAGGGGAAAATAAAGCAATGTTTCTTTATGAAATCTGCAAAAATGCTGAGTTTCTAAAGCCGGGTGAGAAGAGCAAGCACATATGAACATAAAAAGACTATTACTCACTTTTTAATTCCTTTATTGCACGAGAAAGTTTAATCCAATAGAATAATTATGGAGTGAGAAGGCTCAGACAATGGGTGCAGATAAACATTGGTCCAAGGATCAACTATAATTTAGTGATTAGGACTAGGAGCTACAGGCAATGACACAATGATAAAAATACAAGACGACATATAAGTTTAAGAGAGAAATAGATGGGACAAAAGATGCTGTCAAGAGGAGAACCGATCATGGTATCCATCACAGATAGAACTCGAACAAGAGAGAACACATAGAATAAAATAGTGCAAAATAGATTGAAAGGATGCTGTTCAAAGGAGAATCAAAGTCGTGTCACTATTCTGCGCAGTGTATTAGTCAATCGTGCGTGACGGGAAGTTGAAATAGATATGGCTGCTCACACAGACATGAAAATGCTTGAAAAGCGGATATAATTGAACTGCGTCGCCATCTTCGCGTACTGAGTGCGAATTGAATAGAGAGACTAAAAGATTTGTCATACTCTCGACTTGAGCAGTGACTCCGAAATCACTGATATACGAAGAGAGGCGTCAACGTGACGTCTTTCCAACGGCACGAGACGGCGAACCGGCGGACACGTTTCCTGCCTCTCCCCAACCAACACCCCACGCAACTTCATCGACCATGTCAACCGTCCAACGGTCAGGCACGTTATGCTCAAGACAACCCCTTAATATGCTCTCGGCTCCATGGCCAATGCCTGGAGGAGGATCGTATGCACCTAGAGACACAGTGAAATGATCGCACAGTGATCTACATTACAAAAGCTAGGAGACTCACCATGCAGAATTTTCATCCGCAATCTTGGTTCGAAACTATCATTGAACGGTAGATGCCCAGTAAGAAGCGCGTAGAGCAATACCCCAAGAGCCCACATGTCTTGAGCAGGATTTGCCGGTGGTAAACGCGGATGAAGTGGACATTGCGGGGGTGGCGGTGCTAGCAGTTCCGGAGAAGCGTAGGGCAAAGAGCCCCGGGGAAACTGCGGATGCGGCATAGAACGCGGTGTGTCATGACCACTTCCAAGTGGCGTAGAGTTGCGGTGTCGAATTGATCGTTGTAAGCGTCCATGCTGAGCGTGTCTCGAAGAGGTGTGAGATATAGTCGTGAATCTGCGTAACCTATCAATTGCATGATCTACCGCTTGATCATGAAGACAGGCACAGTCCGTCTCGGACTGTGGGAGCGACGGATCTGAGATTCGTCTTGCCAATCCAAAATCAGATATACGACACATTCCTGCTTCATCAACAAGCACATTTTCGAGCTTGATATCGCCATGTACGATTCTCGCTGTGTTGTGGAGATATCGTAGGCCCCGTACCACCTGACGGAACATCATACCAGCGTCATCTTGGGGTAGAGCAGGATGACCATCCCGCTTCAGAATATCGAATAATGATCCTGCAGGGCAGTATAAGGTGATGAAGTAATCCGCATCAAGAGTACGCTCGACGTCGAATAGAGGAAGTATATGCTCGTGTTTCAGCGTTCGCCAGATATCTATTTCATTTTCGAGCTGTCGACGACACTCGTCCGGATCCTCTTGTCGTTCCAGATCCACCTTCTTCATTCTCTTTATTGCTACAAGATCACCTTTGGAAGAAACTCCTTTCTTGACAGTTGAGAATCCACCTCTTCCGATAGTCTGCACTAGTGTGTATCCTGCAACGACTGTTTCCTCTCGAGCCGCAAGGGCAGATGCCGATGGGGGAGAAAACATAGACAGAAAAGCTTGAGCCGGGGACGATGACAAACCACCGCTGACGGCTCGTTGCCTGATCTTTTGCTCCGAAGGGAAAGCATTGCCATGTTCTGGAGCTGATGTAGAATTCAGAATATCCTCGTCCGAAATGAAGGAGCTGTCCCGAGTCTCAGGAACTGCCTCAGAAACTACCCCCAGCCTTGTAAAGTGTGCGTGTGCATGTCCAGTATGGTCACTGCCTTGCTCGTCTGAATGTGTAGAGATCCGAGACAAGAGGGGCCTGCTTGAAGAAGTATTCAGCGCGGATTCGCCACACAAAGTAAAAGAGCTATCGACGTATAATTTGGAAGGTGAATCTATCTGCATAGACACCCGCTGGTGTGAGTCTGCAGTAAACAAGGGAGATACAAGGCCAGTGGTGGGTGTAGGGAGGAAAGGCGCTGTGGGCGCTATGCTAGCGACTCACACTGGCGTTGGAGGAAGGCCGAAGGATTCCGAAACGGTCCTGTGATCTTCCTGCACGTGATTTTTGATGGCCTTTTTAAAAATTGGAAGCACCGAATGGAATGGGTAGTGAGGGTCAGTGATGCGCTTATGCCATCAGAACTTATGTCATCATGAATTCGAATGAGTATTCCAAGTTTAATTTTAATGTACTTACTGAAGGTTCATTCTTATGCCGTTACCGTTACCACCACCGTCGCTCGTTGGATCGGTTGTTGAGCGGTCTCCGAGCTCATCATCTTCATCCAGGACCGTTTCTTCACCCTCCCCTTCTGGGTTCCCCGTTGTTCAACATCGCTCAAAATCGGCATTTGCGCGTGCAAGGGAGGCAAAGCGAGATGGAGCTAAGAGAGTGAGAGAGGTACCTTTAGTCCGTGCCAGCGGTAGCTTGCTGAGCGGCACAGGAGATGAAGAAGGAGACTTAAAAGCTGGTGGTGAGCATCTCATCGCATTCCTTTGCAATACGTTGTCTTATTTAAGAAAGACGTTTCTGCTGGTCCTTCAAAGCCTTTACCTTCTTCCGGCGAGAATGAGGAACAATGGAAGATGCGAATGGGTAGAGATAATGATCGGGCAGTGGAAGCCATGTCGGAGGAAGAGCGTGAACGCCACGTTACCGAGATTCTGGAACAACTGGGTCCAAACGTGGGTGAACTCCTTCACAAAGCACGAGAGGCACGCACACGAACCGAGACGAGACCCGGTACGTCTATGCATTTCATCTTCCAGAATGCTTGGCTTACTTCTTCTTGCGACTTTTGCTTGTCTCTATATCATATTCGAGCAGACACGCACGAAGGGGGAAGACGAGATGACGCAGAGGAGCAACATGCTAGTAATGATGCTACTTCAGAACACAGAATTTCGCAACCGAGACCGACTCTACCCCAACATAAGACCAGTATGTAACCTAACGTTGTTCTATCCTGTTTCTCATCTTCTTTCTCAGAACTCGCGTCGCCACCTCGGAGTATTCTGTCCCAACCAACATCACGAAGCTCATCACCAGGGCGAAGCGCTCGTAAATTGCGCTTTGCGGATGTGACACCGAATGACGTTCATATCTACCAGTCGGAGCCATCTTCCCCTCGAAAACCGATTGGCTTGCTGCTTCCTCCATCTGAGCCAGACAGGAAAGGCGGCAATACTGAAATGTCCTCTCGACCACCGCAGCAGAACGAAGAAGCAGAAGAAGGGACTCCCGAGGACATTCGACGACGTTTCTTTCCGGATGCACCAGCGAAAGAGCCTGCTCTCGAGTGGATTGAAACAAAGGATGCATCTTCCGATCCCGAGCCACGGTTCGATTTATCCGGTGCCTTCATTCCTGTATCTCTTCGCCGTTCTTTGCCGACGTATCTCGGTCTTCACCACCATAGCGGACCTTCGGCAGCGGGATACACGCTTGCTGAGCTCTTCCTTCTTGCCCGATCCAGCGTTCCGGCACAGCGATCAACAATTCTGAGTGTCCTCTCCAAACTGATACGTAGACTTGCTCGCAGGGAGAGTGAAGTGTCAGAGCTCAAGAATCGCGATAGCGTACGGAACCAGGCGCTAGTTCTTGGATTCGCCGCACTTACGGAAAAGGGCACTGTAGGTGTTCAAGCTGTCGAGCTGGTATGGACGTGCGTCGTCTATTGGGATGAAGACGAGGTATTAGGCTTGGATGGCGTCGAACTCCGACCTCTGGGTGCAGGGGTGATGCGAATTGACGAAGAGAACCAGTCTGAAAGGCCTTTACAAACAACTGATCCTATCTCGTCGCTACCATTTTCCGCCTTACTACCACAGATTACCAATTTACTGGAGTCCCGAAGCTTACCAATAGAATCGTTGGTGCAGTTACTTTCTATCCTTCACCGCTTTGCACGACATTGCGTCAAGATAGCCAGTGCGATCTGCGAAACACCTCGCCTTATTGCGAGCGTTGTCAGTATGTTCTTGCTTACTCCCATTCCTCCCGCTGCGAATGGTCCACTTCCCAATTCTCTTGCTCTTGACTTCCTGAGGACATTGGCGCTTTCATCTCGCGGTAATGCTCGAGAACTTGAAGGTCCCGCAGATGCTCTTCTTCGATTTATCACGATGGCTGCACTACCATCTTCATCTCCTTCTTTCCCTCCTGAACTTATCGATGACCTACTGCGAGGCACTCTAGACTTGTACGCTACGCTAGCAAGATATGGGTTGTACTCCGGCGTCGTGACGACTGCAGCGGAGCATTTCAATCATCTTTCATCCAACACTCTTCGACCATTCGGTGGTATGTCTCCAGAGTCACAAATATCGTGGTTACGATTATTGTCGGTCTGGATGGTTTGTGCCTGTGACCCGCATCGTACGACTCCCCCTCATGACCTTCTTTGGAGTCAGGTCGTCGGATGGACCTGGGGTGTGGATATTTTGGAGTTCAGGAGAAATCTTCTATCTAGTAAATGCGATAACAGTCGCCTGTGGGCGGCCGTGTGGGACGCATTGGCTTCATGGTTGGAAGGTTGCCGAATCAACAGTCCTGCAGCGGGTCAGGATGAGCGCGACAAGCTCAACAAGGCAGTGGAGCAATCATGGAAGGGCGGAGCTGAGAAGCGAATATTTGAGGAAACGAGTTCTCGTCTCATGGAGGAGTTGTCGGAAGTTTCCTCGCGGGGATCTGAAGCTGGCCAGCGGAAAGATCGCTTTGCACGTATCGCCGACTTAAGCTTGACGCTCACCAGTTTTTCAAGGCTTTGTGTGGCATCCCTCCCGAAGCGTGTGTCGGGATCGGTTCCACAGGGAAGTCCTTCGTGGATCCTCGATGCGAATGCTTTTTTGGAGTTAGTGGTCTTGACAATGCTATCCAGTAATGCTCTGGCGGCGATCGGAAGGGGTATGGAAAAATCACGAGATGATCTGTCGTTCAGAGTGGAAATTCTGCGGATGCGATCGACATCTACCCTCCTTGCATCCTACGTAAAACTCACACGATCGATAAGCGGTGGGAGCGAGTGGTCGGTATTTGGGCTTTCAGGATTACAGACATTTCTTCCCGGAGACGAGGACACTGTCAGATGGGTGATCGAGGAAGTCATCAGCGGAGGCGGATCTCAGATGGAATTTCCAGAGAAGTTGCAGTTCCTCTTGCCGTTCTTTAATAACATGATTCGCCCTGATGACGGTTTTCGCTTGTCACCGCTCATTCCGACCCCGGAGTCAATCCAGAAGAGCACAACACAGACCCTTCCGGCCGATTGTGCACCTCGCACTTCAGCTACAACATGCGTGATCGGACTTCCGCTTAGTCCTGATTGGCCTTGCATCGCTCTGGATCATCTTTTGAGGTCCGGGACATCGCCGATACTTACGAATCCGGACTCTGTTCCAGATTCGTGGAATGCGTCTGAAACGGACCTTGTACAAGCATCACTGTCCTTGATGCAATACGTACAGAAAAGCCTGAGTAGTGGATCTTTTCAGAAGTTCTCCCCGAGCTTTGCGCATGTGGTGTTCAACTGTATGAAAGTGTTCATGCTCGAGCATAATCAGCAACAGAGCGATTCGAATCAGGAAGTGTTCCGTGATCCGTCTGTCGGGCGTCTCATGGATGAGCTTCTTCGACCTTACACAGCTTCAGTGGTTCTCGGTCTACGTCTTGTCCGAGCGGCTCGGATTTGGAGGTAGTGGCCAAAGAGTTTCTTGGAGAAGGAACTCCGTTCTTCCAATTTTACACTGACTTCGTCGCTCTTTATGATGCAATCTCATTCTCGCATACCACATTTGCTCGCCTCCTGTTACCTCCAACGTCTATGTCATACGCTCCGGACTATCGTAAATTACTATGGGGTGACTTCGGGCATACTTTACGCGCAATACGAACCCCGATCGAAGACGTCCCTGCGGTAGACATCAAACAGCATTTCTATCCGGCGGAAACTAACGCGGAGATTCTCGGATGGTATTTGCGAGCTCTCGTCAAATGGCCGCTCGATGGGTTCGTGCGTTTCGTCGCTGTGCACCACATAGCATGCAATATTTGGCCTGACCTCCGGGAGGGAGGTGAAGCCGACTCCACGCGAGAGCATCGCTCACAAAAGCTTCTGGTCGCTCTCTTCAATCAGGCGAAGGCTGACGTTATCAGGGATGTAGTACGATACGTGCAAGGTCATCAGTCCGAGTTTCTGTTGCCTCCTCGCTGTTTCGCATATGATGAAGAGGTGAAACGTACGAGGCTAGTCTTCGTTCGCTCTTTGGGAGAGGAACGAGTTATAGAGAGTATAAAGAAGATCTTTGCAGAGACAGATTGATTAGTATTATCTCTCTCTTTTCTAACTTTGTAGTTGCGCTATTTCGTATTCGACCAGTATGAGCACCTGTACATCTGTACATTAGAGCTGCTAATCTATTGTATGAACTCCCTTCCAATACTTACAAACACTTGAACCGGGCCTTGCAAAAAGCTAAAATAAGTCACTAGAGTGCTCCAATTCGCTGCGAGAAACACTTTGGTGGCATATGGCATGTCCCATTCGTTCGCAGAAAAATGCACTATTTACATCTCTTTGAACAACATTTTGAATCGGCGCATGATGAACAGGGACGAGGAAAAATATCGCCGATATCCTGACAGCAAATTCAGAGAGAAACGGCCGCGTGAAGGTAGGATGATACGAATAAGGGGAAAAAAGAGGGATAGACTGGTGGAAGACGATTGGGTAAGGAGTAATCAATGACATCTCATCAGATCACTCGCAGGAGCTGTCGGGATGCCAAACGAGAGAAGAGGTACCTTTTCCTCTATAATCATCAGACATTGAATCAATCCATCTCGTCATGCGTCATTTCGGAGCTGACAGATAGCACGTTGTTCTGGAACCACCGAAGAGCCTCCTGTTTGATTAGAGGACAATCATCGATATTCAGGGAGAGTATTGGCAATGGTCCATCTTGGACATAGTTTGACAGTGCCGGCGTGGCTGGATATTTTACGACAGGTGTTGCTGACGAATTCGCCTGATGCCCCTCGACAAATGAGATGAGAGGGCCAGGTTCCAGATCCGGGGACGACGAAACATCGAGATGCTGCAGTTTGGGACAAGGTATCGATGATGAAGCATCCTTCGCCGGTTCGTATAACGCTTTAATCACCGAATTGATGTCACCGTCGTCAAACGTACAGCGGCTCAGCTTGAGAAGCTTCAGAGATGGCGAACTCTGAAGAAGTGATACGAGGATAGGGGACGACACGTTGCATTTGTACAAGTAGATTTCAGTGAGACTGGCAATTCTTTGGGACATGATATCCTTCAAACAATGTGTAGTATCGGAGCGATGCCCAGAATTCGCGAGGCGAAGTGCACTCAGGCAAGGCACCTTCACACACTCGAAAAAATTTGAGGCGTATTTAAAGGCATCCAGCTCGATTCGGCGCACAACGGGAAATTCGACAGGCTCCTTGACAACTGAAAAAAAATCACTCGTACTCGATCGTGTTAGGATAAGAGTATGAAGCGCGGAATTTCGTCGTAGCAGCTCAATGAATGGCCCAGGCTTGAAATGTCCACTGAGCCGGAGAGATGTCAACCTGGAGAATGATAATCCCTCCAACTCAATGAAACTCCTTTCAACTGCGATAGAAAGGTTATACGTAGCCGATGTATCTAGACTACGCATGCCTTCCCACAATTTCTTTCCTGCAAAATAAGGAACATCCACGACGAGACTGCGTAAACGAAGCTGACGGATGGTCTCTGCAGGCAAATATTCGAATAGAAAAGCATTAGTCAGCTCCAACTCTTCGAGCTTCACCCAGAAATCCTTCGAAGCATTCCTTAATTTGCTTTGCTTCTTGTAGCATAGTGTTGGATCATCTACGCGAAGGCTCGTGACTACGCCTTTTGCAAGCTTCAGCCAAGCATCCGCCTTTTTCTGTGTCGTTCCATAATCCAAAATAAACCGATGGAAGCAACTTGGAGATCTGAAAATGAGTTCCTTCCAAGTAGGACAGACCGTGACGAGGGTCACCATTCTTGCACGACTCCCATCGATCACATTCGATAATATTTCGACTTGCAGCTCGACAGGGAGCTTGTCAAATTGACTTGGTGGTGGCTTCATCGCATCGAGAATTTCCTCACGGAATGTCGCCAACATCGCCCGTCTCTCTGCGTCCGTCGGATGCACTAGTTCCAGGGCCAATTCTACCATCTTTAACGAAGCAAAGAACTTTCCTGCACGAAGAGAAAGGCGTGATGATCGCCTATGTTCCTGAAGTGCGGATGTGAGTAGTCTGGAAATGACATCGTAGGAATTAACGTGCTGACCTGCCAATCGGTGAAGTCTTTGGAGGCGTTCAGCGTATCAACAAGATCGTCTAACTTTTTGAGCACCGCAGCTCTTCTTGAATCGGATAGAATTTTGCGTCTCGAGTTTTCGCGTGAGGCCTCGAGGAAAGACTTAGATTAATGAATCTAGCGAGAGAATGCCGCGTACCTGTTCAAAGGCCTTCAAAGCATCCCGGTATCGCCCCTGTTCATAGAAATTTAAGCCCTTGTTTAATGCATCGTTACGGGGCATCATGTACAAGCTTGGTGCAGCGTTCGCGCAGGAGGTGATGGCCTAAGGGAAGCGCCGACGCGACCTTGATGTGAGACACGCGTCGATCATACGTGTCGATCTCTATTTTCCAAAATCAAAAGTCATTCACAAAAAAGTTCACAATTGCTGCACTTGTCTGTCCATCATGTTGAATCTCTCGGTCTCAGCGATCAGCGACCCATTTCCATTTGCATGCATTGCTATTTCATCGTACCTGAAAGACCAAGTTAACATTACCACCTCATATGATCGTGGCGAGTCCGGCTGTATCTTAACGCGTCCCGATGGAACACAGATCGAAGACGGAGAGTCCATCGTCAGATTACTAGCGAAAGAAGCGGGTGCAGGGAGTAATAGCACCCAAGTACGTATCCTCCGATACACAAATGGAACTATCTGATGAATTGATTGTCAAGGGAGAAGCCATCATTGCTCTGGCGAAGTCATTGTCAGCGACGAAGGACTTCAATGCACTCGTGGCCGCACTAGACACGCTAGATGATCGTCTTGCGTTACGTACATTCCTTGATGGCAACGAACTCACCGTCGCTGATTGGTTGGTTTGGGGAGCAATCAAAGGTCTACTGTTGTTAGTTCATCGTCGAGTAGAGGTCTGACAGAAAAGTTAGGATCATTAAAGCCTCTCGGAATCATGAAGGGTGGGAAGCATCCGCACCTGCTCCGATGGTTCACATACATCGAGACGTTGCCAACGACGCAGGTGGCACTCAGTGAGTTAGCGGAAGCCAGGTCTCGTGGCGTAAGTATTTGCAACAACGGTTTTCTAAGAGGCTGTGCTAACTGTCGCGCAGGCTAAAGCAGAGAAGGGCAAGGCTGCATCATCATTCGCGTTGGGTCTTGAGAATGCTGAGATGGGAAAAGTCGTTACTCGTTTCCCGCCCGAGCCTAGCGGGTATCTGCACATTGGACATCTCAAGGCTGCCATTCTTAATCAGTATTTTGCGGAAATGTACAAGGGGAGACTCATCATAAGGTTTGACGACACAAACCCGAGCAAAGAGAAGGAAGAGTTTGAGAATGCTATCCTCGATGATTTAGCAGATCTGAATATCCACGGAGACATGGTTACTCATACATCGGACTATTTCGATCAGCTTTATAATTACGCTGTCCTAATGATCAAAGAGGGAAATGCATATGTGGATGACACGGAACGCGAGATAGTGAGACTTTCTTATACTACTGTCTCGCATGGGCTGAACTTGGATTCAGATGAAGCATGAGCGTATGCACGGTATTAAGTCTCGTAACCGTGACCTATCTATAGAGGAAAACTTGAAGCGATTCCAATGGATGAAGGAGGGCAGCGAGGAGGGTGTCAGAAACTGTCTACGCGCGAAGATCAGCTGGACAGACCCTAACAAGGCCATGCGCGACCCAGTTCTCTACCGTTGTAATCCAGAATCTCATCATCGCACTGGGTAGGCATAAACCCCTTCTCTCCGAGGTGAATATTCTAACCTTTCACAGTAACAAATGGAAAATATACCCTACGTATGATTTCGCCTGCCCTGTTATTGATTCATACGAGGGCGTCACCCATGCACTGAGGACAAACGAGTATCGCGATCGAAACCCACAATATCAATGGGTCCTCAACGCGCTCAGATTGCGCAAGGTCTACATCTGGGACTTTAGTCGTATCAACTTCGTTTACACGTTCCTTTCAAAACGCAAGCTGCGTGACTGTCTCGCGGCTGGGCTCGCGCACGGTTGGGACGACCCGCGTTTCCCTACGTTCCGCGGAATGCGCAGACGAGGAATGACCTGTGAGGCCCTCCGCCAGTTCATGCTTGCCCAAGGGCCTTCCCAGAATCAAGTTCTGCTTGAGTGGGATTCGATATGGACTATCAATAAGAAAATCATTGATCCTGTTGCGCCGAGATTCTGTGCCATCACAACAGAAGAAATGTATGATTCTTCTAGATTGTACACTGATTTCGACCTCACGCTCTATCTAGGGTGGAGGTAACGGTGAAAGGAGGTCCAGAGCAGCCTGAGATCAAGGAGGTACCCAAGCATAAGAAAAACCCGGACATTGGAACGAAGAAAACCATCTACTCCAATACAATCCTTCTAGAACAAGAGGACGCTAAGACGTTCGCTGAGGGCGAAGAGGTGCGATTACGTGTTTTCAAACTTGAACTTGATAATCTGAGCATATGGATACAGATCACACTCATGGACTGGGGCAATGCGATCGTCCGCTCCATCTCTCGTTCAACAGCAGGCGATGTCACTCATATTGACTTGAACCTGAACCTCGCAGGCGATTTCAAATCAACCGAGAAGAAAATCACCTGGCTCTCTAAACCCACTCCCTCCACGCCCCTCGTACCTGTCACGCTTCTCGACTACGATTACATGGTCACCAAGCGCAAACTCGAGAAGGAGGAAGACGTTGCGGACGTCGCTAACCCTAACACAGAGTTCAGAGTCGAAGCTGTGGCGGATGCGAATGTGCTTTCGCTGAACGTTCGGGATATCATCCAGTTTGAGCGAAAGGGGTATTTCATACTTGATAAGATCATTGAGGAGGAACGTGAGAAGAGATTGGAGTTTATTCAGATTCCTGATGGTCGTGCTGCTGGTATTGCGCTCAAAGCTCCAGGAGGGATTACCACTAACGTTCCGACTCCGCCGTCTACCGAGACGAAGTCTGGTTCTAAAGGCTCACCGGCTGTGGATTCATCAATCAAGATGTACAAAGTCAAGCCCGCTAACGAAGTTGACAACATCGACTATCCGACATCGATGTATAAAGTGAAAAGCGTTTATGAGGACTAAACATGCGTTCATAGATATAGTATCGATGTATAAAATTAGAGTATACTCGATGCGTACCGATTCCGAACAGAGTATAAGGTATCATTGACAAATGTCGTTCTTTGCAGATAATAGAAATCACACGACCCGCTGAAAATCAGATGAGCTCATCAGTGCAAACGGAACGTCGTGGCTGTCATGGGTATAATAAATACGAGTGCTTGCAATCTATAAGACGAAACATTCGATGTCACGAAAGAATCTACGATACAGTCCTGATGTCGGGGAATAGAGAACATGAAATAGTCGTGTACAGAAAGATCCACTGATGATGGTTAGAGATGATCGTGATACAGAGGCTATAGGTGTGTGTGGTCAATAGAAACGAGAGAAGAAGAAATACGATAACAGTTCCACAGCGTAATAGTTGGTAATAATGTGTTGACAAGATGGGAAAAGAAACGCTCAAAACACGAAGAGGCAGGGCCAAGACGCAGGTCAGGGTGCTCCGTCGGGAATCTCAAATGACCTGCTGTTCTGGATTTATCCGATGCGAACGCGCTTAGCATCACTTCCATCTGCAGTTGAACGGTCATCCAAGCGGGTAAAAGGCTGCCTCACTTCAGATCTGGCCTGCGCAGCCGCCTGAGCATTAGGGTACGAAATTCCAGAGCTAGCGTCCCTGCTGAAATGCACAGATAATTTTATATCAAGTATCCTCTTACGAAGGTATAGACTCACCTCGTCGAATCAACAGTCCTCTTGAGTCCTGCTTGAACATTCGCGACTTGACCCTGTCGCATAGCGGAGGATAGAGGAGCAGACTAATACTAATAAGCGACTATTCATTTTTCCCCAAGGACAGAAACAAGCTTACCATACCAGGAGGGAAGTTAAATCCGCCCATTGACGACGTCTGCGGCTTACTGCTTGAAGGAGTCTGTGTAGGAGCATTCTGAACAGACGTCTTCGGAAGAACGTTCTCGTTGATTGTCGGAGTGGACGAACTGGTGGGCGCGGCAGCTGACCTGCGCTTCTGCCGCATTGCAATGATCTGTCTTGCTATTTCATCCTCAGACTCGGTCGTTGGCTTCGGAGACGCAACTGCCGGCGCTCCCATAAAGTTACGAGGTTGCATGACTCCGCGAGATACGGCTGGTACAGGCTTGGGATTATCCGACTTAACGATAATACTTGGTACACTCGTATTCTTGCTTTTCAACGCCTGAGCTTGTCTTGACTTCTCTTCCACAAGCGTCTTTTCATCCGAGCTCGAAATGTAAATAGCCTCTTCTTCAAGCTCTATTGCGCCCCCTATACCCTCATCTTCATCTATCGGTCGTCCCAAATCTGCTGCGCGGTCATTATAAATTGCATCCCCCTCCGCCTTCTCCAGTGCGGCAAGGAAATCTTCATCTTCATCAGAGTCAAAGGAGTAAGTGTCTGCACGCCCTCCATCTTGCAAAGGTTTGAATGCTGTCTTTAGCTCTGTTGAAGCTAGAAAACACGTCAAATCATAATTAGTCCTTCTTGACCAACAACACAAAACGCATGAATCTCTCACCTGCAAAAGTCTTCCCTGCTTGCCTGGAGGTGTAAATATTCGAAGGATAATCTACGGTCTTGATGCTCGAAGGCTGGCTATTGGTGACGTTTAACGGTGGCTGAGGTTTCGGGGGCAAGCTAGTGCTTCCATTCCTATTTACTCCGGAAGCTCCTGGAATTGCTTGCGGTGTTACGCTGCGCAGAGGAGTGCTGGTAATAGGAGGTCGTACTGGCGCAGGAACGGAAGTGGCTGACACGTTTGGGGGGTTGCTACTCTTGTGCGGAGTGGCTGAAAACGAGTTCATGCCAATCGCCTTGGGAAGTACAATAGGTTTAGCAGGAGCATTCTGGGCGGACAAAGCTGTCGTAGTTGATGGACCAGCAGCATTAGGCACTGTGGTAGCCGTGGAGTTGCCTTCCTGAAACTCGGGTCTTCGGTGCAGTGCATTTTTATCAAACTTTGCCTGCACTGGTCGTGAGCTACACTGAATAAGAAATAAGTTTAAATTAATCGCGCTTACCGGAGGAACCTTTATCTTGACGATTTCTTGTGTATACTGCTTGTCATAAAGACAATTTCCCAGCAAGTTTCCGAAGTTCCTTAGAGCGCGCTTGATGCCATCTGTCACAGCTTCCTTCTTGCACTAAAGGATAAGGGTAATCAGTCGATATCAAGTCGCATATATAAGTAAGAACCTACCTTATCCAGGGCTGCGCCTTTACTTCGACTCCCCTCCAGCATCCCATACCCAACATCTTCATGATATACTCCGTCTCTCAGTGTAACCTTGATAACAGCCGACACTCCCACATTAAACTTCTTCGTCTCTTCATTATAGTCAATAAAATCCGTATTCAGATTAACGATACTCGAGCTCCACCCGTTGAACCCGAATACTTCGTTCGCCAGATTGATTATCTTCCAGCCTTCGGCGTAGGTGAGTTTCATGTTCCCGCCGGGACCAGGTCGTTGGGATATATATTCTGGACCGAGTTTCTTATCAAGCTTCGCTTGGAGCATTGCAATCTTTTGAGCGGAGGACTCGGAGATATCCGTAGAGAATGAGGGTGCATCGGAAGTGATGCTGTGGTCGAGGAAAGGTTGTTGCATAACAGACGGCCCATGCACTTGAGGAGCATAAGGCATTGGTCCACTCATAGCGAGCTGCAACGGATGAGCAGGAGAAGGTTGTCCGAATGGCATACGAGCAGCACGAGCAGAATTGAATTGATCAAGAAGATGGGTGCTTAGCGACCTGTTGATCATCAACTTTCAGGACTTTTCTCCCTTTTCTTTAAAGCATTCGATGCACTTGTGTTATTTTATAGCGCGTACCTGCTCAAGATGTGACAGAAAGGAGAGAAGAGACAGGAACGAAGAGCAAATGAACGGTTCAAGGTCCATCTTCTAGCCACTCTACGGTCACGTGTAGGACTCGCGTTTCGTTCCTCGAGTCTATTGTTTACGCGTCTGAGTCACATTTCCCACGCAAGTCACAACAGCCAAACAGTCAAACAATCACGGTTCGGCGCTTAGATATACGAAATTTTTTGTCATGACATGAACATTTACGATGTTCAGCTAACATACAAACACGGTAAAATCACAATACTAAGAAAATGCAAATAGAAAGTAAAGAACGTGAAAAGGACGTTGGAAAAAAAAAGGTCGAGAGCAGGTCATAGTTTAAATGAACAAAAATACGAAGAAAAAGAAATAAGTCTGGAGAGTAAGCTATGAACCATGAACCCATGCGATGCGAATAATATGACGTATGAGTCTGTCCAGTCAGTATCATCGTGACGATACTACGAGATCACATTGCCGCAGCCGTCATACTCAACCCGGGATACGTCCCACGCACTATTTGCGAGCGCTGAGCAAGCTGAACCACAGAATTCACAGACGGTGGTACCGCACCTGCTTGAAGCTGCTGGCCCTGTGCTGTCGGCTGCAGCGTCGGCCCAGCAAACGCTGGTGTCTCCTTATTCTCCAAATCCGCGTACATAACCGTGAACTCCTTCGCGCTCTTCTCCCACATGTCCGGATCCCAGTAGGTGAACATCCCTTGTTCCCCTGCACCGTTGTCAATTGTTTTGGAGTTTCGCGGTCGGCCAGGTTCTTTTGTCAGCCATAATCGGAGCTCTTTATTGAAACGCCAATTTCTTTGGAACCTAAACCAGCACACTGTCAGAAAAGAAAAGCAGGGCACACAAAATAACACTTACAGTTCCTGAGCAGCGACTTCTTGTAACGCGTCGCGAGGATGCGCATAGAACATGTAGAACAAGGTTTCTTCGCTGAACGCCTGAGCTTTCGCGGGTCCGGGAGGGGGAGCATTCACATTATAACAGGGTGGGAGGTGGAAGTCGGGTTCGACAGTATGTGCTGCGGACGAATCGGACCAGGGAGTAATGAACGTAGAAAACAACGACCTGATGCGCGATGAGTTTTAAGGAAGGATCAACATGCATTGGATCAAACAAACCCTTGATGTTGCATGTCCAATCCCATCGTCCCAAGGTCAGTGCCTATTGAAAGCAGATTTTGATCCGCATCCGCGTTTTTGATGGCGTTCAACAATCCTAACAATCCCCAACGATCAGCCGCAGACATAAGAATCTGCTGAGCTGGAGTTTGCGGTGCTACGTTTGGCGTTGCTCCTGCATTCCCTGGAGCTGATGTTCCTAATACACCATCTGCAACAGCGCCGTATGACGGTTGTTGCGTTTGTTGCTGTTGAAAGGGAGGAGGAACACCCGGTGGAGCATTTAATTGTTGCGGCGCACTAGATTGTAACGAACCGTTTTGCTGAGCCGAAGTAGAAGCGTTCGTTCCATTCCACGTGTTGTTCACCTTCGCATTTGCCGCCCTCTTATCTGGGTCCGGAACTGTTGCTAAGCCACGCTGTGCTGCACTGAGGTTCAGTAGGCCGGGGGGCATCGTCTGACGAGTTTCAAAGCCGTTTAACCCAGGCGGATGGCTCGTATCCTGACTAGACGGTTGGTTCTGCGAAGACTGCATTGTCGATGTAGGTTGCCCGCCCAACGCAGGGAAGTCATCCGGCGTGAATTCTCTCGTCTGCGCACTCCCACTTGCCGCACCTTGCCCGTTCGCCCCGGTCCCTGGAGTAAGGCCTGTCCCTGCTTGACTCGCATAACTCGATGCTAGTGTCGTAGCCGGGCTATTCGTCGACGCATTCAAAGTTGTCCCTGTACCCGAACCCAGCGCAGGAAAGTCATTCGGATCTAAACCAGCCCCCGAGTCGTTTGACGACTGATTCACTTGCCCCGTGGTGGTCAAACTAGGATTAGGTAAATGAGACGCCGACCCAACTACCGATGACGCATTCTGCTGGCTTTGTTGCTGCTGCTGAAGCTGCTGCCCGAGTAACGACGTAACCTGTGACGCAGGATGTTGATGTTGCGATTGTTGCTGGCTCTGCTGAGGTTGCCCGAGTGCATTTCCAAATGGGAACCCTGCTTGCCCGCGTTGTTGTAAGAAGCTCGGCGAAGGTAGCACCATGCTCTGTCCAGCGGCGCCCGCACCTGTCCTATGCGCATTCGGCATACCAGGAAACCCTTGAGTCTGCAATGGGTTTCTTGAAGGCAGTCCAAACGCCGATGCCGGCGGAAATGGAGCCCGAAATGGTCCGCCGAGACCTTGCGTCGGCCCAAGGTTTGGAGGGCGTTGCGGAGGTTGACCTATGATGAGTTTACCGCACTTGTCAGTACGACGATCAAATAAAATTTCAATAAACGGAGAAAAATAGACCTGGTCTGTTCATGATTTATCGATTATTTTTAAGATGAGATGTAAGGGATGATGAGAGGAAGAAGAGGTCAAGCAGTTGAAAGAGATGCTGGCGTCGATGCGTTGTCGGGATTCAAGGTTTGCCTCAGTGGCACGGGCATTTTGAATCGAGTGATGAGAATCACTTGCCTTATTTGACAATGCAGTCATTCCGACAGACACCGAATTCCGCAACTCCTTCGACTCAATCTGTAACGCAGTAGCAGTACCATGGCAGCTACAGCAAGGTATTCCTCGGGCAGTGAGAGATACTTATTTCTGTACTAACCCCTCGGTGAATCGTCGTTACAGATCACTCGCTTCTTGCATTTTCTGCAAAATCATCAAAGGTAAGTGTCTCTTATTTCATCGTCCAATGAATCGCATCATATCAATCTCTTGGCAGGCGATATCCCAAGCTTCAAGCTCATCGAGACAGATTACTCGTACGTCGTCCATCAGGAAGGCAAATAGTTGCAGTGCTAAACTATGATTGAAGTTTCTCATTCCTAGATATCGGTCCTCTCGCGCGCGGACATGCATTAGTGATCCCAAAAGGTATGAAACAGTGATTGATTCCCATTACAAATGTATTTCAAACTTACTATTGCGGGTCAATCGAATATCTAGACCATGGTGAAAAGCTCACTGATGTCGACGATGCCTACCTCGCCGATTCCCTCATCGTAGCAAAAAGGATCGCAAAGGCTCTCGGAAGCGAGAATTACAACGTTCTGCAGGTAACAAATCAATTCTATGCATCTATTCTGAAGTCGGTTATCTTCACACTCTCTTTAGAATAACGGCACATTGGCTCATCAGGTCTGTATACTTGATCGTCACTTTACTGCGGCCGTCTGATTGACGTTTCACTTCTTATGACACTAAAACTTACCTAGATCGTCCCGCACGTTCATTTCCACGTCATCCCGAAGCCTAACGAAGAAACAGGTCTCGTCATCGGCTGGCCTACTCAGAAGATCGAGATGGACGAACTCAAAGCATTGCACGAGGATATCAAGTCCCGGCTCTAATCACAACTTGAACTATTGACGAAGGAGATTTGTGACGACGTATCTATGATTAAATGTGTGAAGTGCAAGGACGCGGAATGATAGCATAGGCATATATGTGCATGTAGTGTATATGAATGTATATTAGGAATTAGTAGCCAGACTGACGGATGTATAGTGGAAGAATTCTATTCATCGTAAGAATTGTGTACTGAGTCTTGAAAGCCCTGGTCAACTATTAAAGTAGATTTGAAAGCGGTAATATTAATTTTCTATCGAAGCCATCGCTTTGTGCACTATCCTATCTTTATAATCTTCGACCAGTAATCGGCAATAGACTCTCAACAATCATCTTTTTTGCACCTCCGCCAATTCAGCTTCGAGTTCTTCCGGACTCAACAAATCCTCCAGTCCCTGCAAACCAAACGTCAGTTCAGAGCGGTCAGATACAAAATCAGGTTCGAAGGAGAGCACATACAAACTCGTCATTGTTAATTATAGTTAAGTTATCTTCAGACTCGAGTCGAGGTTCAGGCTGGTGCTTAGAAGTAACTGCGTTAGCTGGATTCGATCCCACTTCTACTCTCGAAGCAGATTTCGGCGAGTCCGGATTGGGCTTCTGGACATTTGGCGGTTGAGAAGTGGCAGAGGTAGTTGGACTACCATTATCGGCTTGCACTGCGTCCCTTGAACCAGAAGTGTTCGAGGCGGAGGTAGATGTCTTCTGCGCAGGAGTCTGGTCGTCCACAGCCTCCATGTTCGGCTGTACATCATTCTCTGTGGGCATATCGTCACTGTTTGCGATGTCGACCTGAACGCCCTGGAAAAAACGTGACGATCTCAGAAACAGTCCTGAATTCCAAGCTGTTATTGAAGTAGCTCGACCTACCTTGTCCACAACTTCCGGTCCTTCCTCTTCTGCTAAACTGTTCCGGACCTCCTTAATCAACGCCTCGATGCTCTTCGTGTCATTCTCCCAGTCCCTTTCCCGTGCTTCCGGTAGCCCTGCTCCTAAATTTGCCTGAGTATCAGCGCCTTCATTCCCTTCGATCCCAGCATGTCCTTTCACATATACGAACTTCACCGGAAATCCTTGAAGTTGCCGGAGATTAAGAAGGGAGAGGAGGTACTTGATGAGCGGGGCGTTGAGAACTGGTTTTCCCGCCGAGGTTTTCCAATTTCGTTGGGCCCAGTTTTGGTGCCATACTTGTAAGCCTGCACGAGATTGGAGAGGTCAGTTAATGCTACTTTTGCTACGCATACGTAGCAAGATGAAGACGCACATTTGATAGAGTACGTGGAGTCAGTCTTGATCATAAGCGGTCGACCGAAGGGAGCTGTTTCAAGGACACGAACTATAGCCTACATCCATCTATTAGAGCTGGATTAAACATGGATCTGTGAACACGTACGATAAGCTCGGCTCTGTTATTCGTCTGTGCACCAGGACATCGTTCCGCTATATTTCTTCAAAAACATAGTCACATAAGAGTCAATTAGGACGGGACACCTCCTACCTGGGGTCATTATGTCCCCACCAGACGCCCACTCCGGCAATGCTGCCAATCTGGCCATTTCCCTTACAAGCGCCATCGGCGTACACGACATCAAAGCCTTCCTCATCAACACCATCATCTTTCCTAGTCACATCCAGCTTCGGCTTCTCGAAAATGTCCGACTTCTGATGCTGGGTCATAGTCCTCGAAACAGGTACAGGGACTGGCAAGAGTCGACTTCTGCTACTAGAAGGAACGAGTGCAGTGGTGGCGGAGGAATGCGACGAGATGTATTCTTCTGCTTCTCGCTGCGTCTTGAACTTCTTATACCTGGCGCCTGCATACCCCTTCACCTGGGTCTCACAGTCTTCCCTGGGCGTCAAAGAATGAACAACGTCACATAATTCACAGATAGAAAGTTAACCGCGGTCAGCTTCTTTCAATTATCGGTATCAATTCTACAAGGAAATAGGAGAATCAAGAAAAAAATAGATTAGTCCCTAGGATAGCATCTAGGATCGAGATACCAGGGACCATTCAATGAAAACAAAGCATTACTTACCAGGATGCAAAAATCCCTGAGACACGTCCCTTTGCGACTGCATAGAAGCCCGCTTTGGCCATTTTTATTACCGAATTTGCTAGCACAATACGCGAACGAAAGGAGAGTGTCCGCGTTGCGGCATGAAGAGAGCCTGAGAATATACTAATGGCTAATAACACGAGAGTAGGAAGGAAAGGGCGATTGAACCTCAGGACGCGGTCAATGGCAGATTCTGAAAAGTTTCCTCACGTGCACTCCAAAGAAAAGAACTCGACGCGTCTTCGCGTTGTTCTCCGTCCGTCGTCATGTCGCTGACCGAGCAAACAGCCGAGGATGCTCAACGGGCAGCCAGGACCATCAACCGCATCCTCAATCAGCCCAAGTTAGCCGGTTCGGCTCAACAGAGGACGGATAAGCAGATCGAGGAAGGAATCAAGAAGCTGCGTCGAGTTATCCTCGTGGAGGGTATCCCTCACACGGTTGTAAGCAATACCTTCTGTTGAATTACGTTTCATTTGTTAAGTTTTTGGTGCTGACGAGGGTAATGGCAGGACCCAACGCTCCGTCCACGTGTGTGGAAGATTCTTTTGGGCGTTAATAGCATTTCGGCGGATAAGTACTTACGGTATGTCCGGCGAGGGCCCTGCGAATTCAAGGAAAAGATTCGTAATGATACTTTCAGGTCAGTTTGGATTTAGCTTTTTGTTACCTACCTCTTTTAATTATGAAGCATGCAGAACGCTAGCTACAGACCGAGGCTTCAAAGAACGCGTCCGAGAAGATATGCTCGTCCGTCTCCTCGACGCCTTCGTCTGGCGAAATCACGAACGACAAGAACGTGCAGAAGCTCAACGTATCCACCCTCCGCCACTAACATTCACATACGTACAAGGCATGAACGTCCTTGCTGCACCGTTTTTGTATACTATGCCTTCGGAGTTGGACGCGTTCTTCTGCTTTGCGCGATTCATTGAGCATTCATGTCCTCTTTATGTACAGCAGACATTAGAGGGTGTGCATCGGGGGCTGAAGGTGAGGAAGCGTTATGCTGTATTGATTGGAGAAACGTTGAAAATGGCGCACAGCTCCTGGATCGATGTCTAAAAATCGTTGACCCGGAACTCTTTGACCGCCTCCGATCAAAACGTCTTTCGGCAGAGATCTACGCGTTTCCTTGTACGTCTTTCCATCTTCCTTCAGCATTATTCAAATATCTGACAACAATTAAATGACTTGAACAGCGGTAATGACGCTCTGTGCATGCACTCCTCCCTTAGACCAAGTCCTCCAATTATGGGACTTCCTCCTCGCTTTTGGCGTACATCTCAACGTACTCTGCGTCATCGCACAGCTCCTGCTCATAAGGGACGAGTTGATGGCTAGTAAGAGGTGAGCTTTACGTTTCTTCCATATTCAGATACGTGTGTTTTTTTTCGTCTAGCGCCTCGGATCGTTTTTCTTCACGGCCGTTTTATATGTTCTTGCATCCCTCTTTATTTTATTTCCGGTGCCTGTGAACAATGAACAATGAACACAAATACTGATGATATTGCTTTCTATTCCTATGAATCTCATCATGACCATCACTCCTGCCATAATGCTACCGCACCAAACACCGATTTGTAAATCCCATATCGTATTCCGTGACGCACCTCGGTCCTTCCTCCATTCATTCGTCTTACCTATCACAGTCCGATGAAGCTGCTGCGGACACTGCCCCCCTTGGAAGCACAGCCCGTGATCGGGATCGCTGTCACCCTCGTGCGCGATATCCCAGCCGATCTGTATGACGAACTGGTCCGACATCCGTTTGAAGTTCGATGACTTTGTCTTGAGTGCTTGAATCCTTGAATGCCCTGAGTACGTATATCGAGATTGAAGTTTGTCTTGGACTCTTGGAAGTGCAGCGTCGTTCTTACGACTTCATGGTTTATGAAGTCTGAATTGTTGTTGGTATTATATTGGGATCCGGATCGTTTTCATGTTCGTTCATGCTTTTTTCTTGTCTTCTCGAATGTGTAGTTTTACATATCCACATTGTCACTATCTCTTCCCTCTCTCGTCTTATTTCAAGTGAAAATGTATCTTATCACACTGCTTTCCCGTCTATATTGCACATTTCACCGGACTACCTCGTTTTTCAATCCGCACTTTCACATTTGGCGAGAAGACTGATCAGTCAGATTACACTGCCAACTTTTATGCAACCCATCACTTTCATATCGCGCACAAGAGTCCGATCATGTCTATCTAGGCTACATCAACACTCCACAAAACCCAAACAGAAAATAATGGACGGAGAAAGGAGACATTCACGGCTGCAATGCACAGAGGGAAGGAGGAAGGATGTTTTATCTACTTTTTGAATAGCGATGTTTATACTACTGCCAGGTAGTACGTACATAGATACTCTGAAAAGAGGGGGGGGAGGTATAAGTTAATTCCGAGAAGAGTCGGGAGGCGTGTATGATTGTCAAAAAAAGTATCCGGGTAAAGCGAGTCAAA
Source organism: Sanghuangporus sanghuang (assembly GCA_009806525.1). Classification (NCBI taxonomy): domain Eukaryota; kingdom Fungi; phylum Basidiomycota; class Agaricomycetes; order Hymenochaetales; family Hymenochaetaceae; genus Sanghuangporus; species Sanghuangporus sanghuang. Next base: position 96,751 of record VVIT01000013.1, on the reverse strand, counting down.
TCGAAGAAGAATGAAAGTCAAGCGTGGCTGATGTCCGCTTTGAAGTGACGAAAAGGGTCAAGAAAAGTTCTCGAAGAGAGGGGCGAAGGAGTGCTATGATATGTGATGCTGTGTATGCGTATACGTATGCGAGTGCGCACTCGAGTGTGCACTAGTCTCGAAATCGAAGATCTTCTATTGAGTCCTACATCCCACACGGTCTAACAGTAGGCCCCAAATTCAGAGCAACGTCTCCCGCATGACATCCGCGATCATACCCCACGCCTCATCCCTCGCCTTGTAATTCAGCATTCTCTGCTTCCGACTGCGTGTCGGGATCCCGTCAAATCCATGTCCGACGTCTTCAAATCTGCGATGTCGGACGCAGACACCGAGGGAATGGAGTCGGGAGGCATAGTGATCGGCTTCGTGTGCGAGATAGTCGTATGCGGCCGTGAGTATGATGGTCGGCGGGAGGCACGAGGCGACGTGGTCTGAGGCGAGGGCTGGGGAGATGAGCGGGTTACTGGCGTGTCGTGGAGGAGGAAGGTATGCACGCTATTATTAAAATTTAAGTTACAGACCTGAATATAGAATAAGGGGAAAGTAAGTACCAAAAAGAACTGGCTCATCCACGGTGGCAGAACCCTCCCAGGATCCACCTTCGCTAGCTTTTCATGATACGGCACGGACAAGTTCAAAGCCGGATAAAGCAACCCCTGTGCACAGATTTTCGCGCGATTGGGCAGTGGTCTTGATACACACAGCGTCGAGAGTGCACAAGCAAGATTCGATCCCGCACTTCCGCCTGTCAATCCAATGCGAGTGGGATCGACACAGACGTTCTGCGCATTAGGTACACGAGACGAAGAGAGGGCGTGCGAAAGCCCGCCGCTACGATGGTGAAGTGAGAATATATGAGATTGTTATTAGACGATGAAGAGCGTGGGAACATACTTGGCTATCCATGATGCGATTTGGAAGATCTGCTCCAACGCGTGAGGATAAGGATACTCTAATTGTACATAGTATTTGTTAAGAATAGTTCGTTAGGAGGTCAGCTGAGCTCGACCTACTTGGAGCTTTTCGATAGTCGGGGGCCACAACTACCACGCCAACGGTGTCGGCGATGTATCGACAAATCGGCGCTTCGACCTCTGGTCGGCCACTTCCGCAGCAGTCAGCCTGTGAACGCCGGTAAAAGAAATCAGCGAGAAACTCACATTGTCCATCCACCACTGTTGAGATGTATCACCACCCCTCTTGGCGTCTCCGTGTCCTTGAGCGTTTTCGGTACGTATATGCATAACCGACACTTCCCCGTTCGACCAGTATCTATCCATTTTTTGAACCTGAACCTGTCGTATGAGAGGATAACAGGCAGCGAGGCCATATCCACAAGTAGCCGGAGCATAGTGCCGACTTCATTCCCCATTGCAATCAAGGGTCAGCACAGGATCTACGATAGACGAAAAGAAAAAGAAAAAGTGGCACAATACATACAAGCCATAACTCGTAGCTGCTCGACCTGCGAGCGATGATTGGACAAGTCGAGCGGCAGTTCGTGCGTGCTCTCCAAGTCGCTGTCGTAGCCATCAACTTGGATGAGCACATCACCGACGGAGACCTTTGAATCGTTGCCCATGTTGATTTCTTTCAAGCTGTTCTTGCTAGTCATAGCGATAGTAAGTTCGAAGAAAAGAGAAAGACAGCGAGGGAAAGAAAGACGAGAAAGTGAGAGAGGGACTATATGTTAAGCCAGGGCGGAAATAACGAGAGCGGTACTAAATAGCTAGCCAAGGGATGATACGGTTGAGAAAAAGACTCCACATCCATCATCCATTCACGGCTCCCATCACCCGGTATCGTGACGATGCACAGCTTCAGGGGTTGCTTCTTCTTATCAGCTGTTTTAGGATAAGTTCTGGCACGGGATCGTGTGATTATAGCTACTGCTTCCCACGGCTCGGAAGTAGGATCGCATAAGGTCTTGTCCCGAGCACTCACTTCGGCCCCCGCTCATTCCTCCGGTTCTCGCAGCCCGAGACAATACATTCTTGACTACACAGAGCCATATGCTAGCTTGATCTGTATTTAACAATGTCTATGGAGGTGCGGACGGAACAACAGTCCTGACAAGAAAATCATTCTTGTTGACCACGAGACCATCTCGATAGGTGCTCTCTGCCCGCTCGGCCCTCCTCTCCAACCATGAAGTCCTTACTCTCCTCAAGGAGTTGGAGAGTGAGCAGCTCGCGAGGCAAAAAACGGCGATAAGGATAAAGAAGGAAGAAGACGAGAGAATCGCCGCAAGATTAAACGCCACCGCAGCACCGAATGATTCGAGTTTAACGAGCACGTTGGTACAGGAGGAGGTCTGTGAAAACCTTAGGACCGTGGAGTTCGAGGTATGTGTAAGGTAATATCGAGCTCGGCCTTCGCTTGAACTAAAGGTCTCCTTTTACATCGGAACCTCCACGTGCCATGTATCGACGTTGCACATGCATGCTACAACTTGATGCACTCAGGCAATTCAGTACCTGACAGCAGACTATCAGCCTACGAAGCAGCAATCGGCGGAGTCCATCACGCAGCTTGTGCGCGATTTGAGCAAGTTCGATTTGACCAAGGCAGAGAAGCTACAAATCGTGAACTTGGCCCCGACAGAACCTGTTGAACTCTATGTTGTAAGTTGCTTTATTGGCTTCCTTTGTTTTATCTTGTAAGTCACTAACATTTTTTCCTGCAGATTGTGGAAGAGATTGAGGACAGGTTTGGAGATAAGATGGACGAAGTCCTCGACGTTGTCCGTTCCTCGCTCGCTCAGTCCAATCCATTGTTCTTACCACCCGACGAACAAGGACAAGAGCAGGCTGCTCAGCCTAGCTCATCTGCTCGGATAATACATATGCAAGAACATGAATCACGGCTAGGATGGGAAGAGGAAGCCGATGGCGAGCATACAGATGAGTTCGACGACTTGGGTACCGGCGCTGGTATTGAGGGCGATCTTGAGATGGGCGATGATAATGACGATTGACGGCCAACTTCTGAGGTGGATGATCTTCCCGGACAAAGGGTGGGCTCGGTTTTGGATATTCCAGTCGTTACTTTGCAGGGCGCTATACTACTGTACGCGCAATTCTCTCGACTTCTCTTGTGTCATGCAATGTTCGATTGACGTGCTCATCTATAATGTAGATGTAAATCCATATATGCGGTATAAGATGAACAACACGCCACATTTGTACTGTACTACCATGTACCTCGTATGAACCTATGCACAGTCGGTCCCTTTCCAAAAAAAAAAAAACCACATCCATGCGGCTCTTCTCGCCGCAGATTAATGATTTTCTACGCAAAATTGAAGGTGACTAGTGTGATTTTTTGACTTTGCACGGATAACTCTTTATCTATGATGACTGTGGTCCTTTGGCGCGGGATGTATATAAATGTGGCGCGCCTCTCATTTTCAGTGATCTGCAGCAGTAGCGCTTTGCTGTGGTGAACACGAGAAACATATACTGATCTTTCTTCAGGGCATATCACTATGCCGTGGAACTACAGACTGATCAGTAATCATCCGCTTGGTTCGGGACCCGCTGGTTCGTTCTGGGTGAGTACATTTCCACCCTTCTTAGTTGTTCATCGGCGTCTTATCTTGCACATAGAAATATGAAGACATACAGACTAAGGAACTCGTTGCCGTCAAACGAATCGATCCCGGTACCATCATGGACGTCGAAGCCGAGGTCAAGGCACTACAAGCTGTCAAAGCAAAGCCGCACCGGCACATCGTGCGTATCCTTTCATACCTTCACCATCTTTCCTTTCTGTTTATGCAGGTTGAATATGAAATTCAGGTCGAGTTAGCATGTGCGACGGCGGAAGAAGTCGAAGGCGTCCGATACAACTTTATTGTGTTCAAGTATCTGCCTGGAGGCTCGCTACTTCATTTGATGGGACGCCTGAAAGCTCTTCATATAGACTTTGCGAGGAGCATAGCAAGGCGAGTCGTTAACGCATGCTATAGCTTTAAGTTCGTTCGACTGTCAAGCTAATATCTTGTCGGGGGAGCAGACAGATCACAGAGGGACTGGATCACTTGCATAATGAACTCGGACTTACGCACGGGGATCTCAAGTTGGTTTTTTTTCTTGCTCTGGAAAGTTCTATGTTTGTTTAGATCGCTTTGAAATAGGCCAGAAAACATTTTGTTCAAAGATCGAGAGATGACCCAAATCGCTATTGCGGATCATCGCCTGTAGGTATTCTCACCATCTTCATGTACTATCCCCTTCCTTACGATCACTAAACTCGTGGGCTAGAGTCCTAGCGGCCAACGTGAACGAAGAGCTCAAGAAGACCATCATCGCTGGAGGGACTACCGAGTATCTGGCTTACGAAGTATGGAAGAGATCGGAATTGGGTAAACCGATGGACATGTGGGCTCTTGGGTATGTTGTCTTCCTTGCATGGATGTAATCATATGTATGCTGATGACGACCTCGTGGAAAGCGTCATCACCTACGTGATGCTTACACACAGGTTTCCTTTCGAGTTTAATCTGGCGAAGCAAATGAAAGAAACGATGACCTCAAAGTTGAAGTCGACGGTCGTTGGAGATCTAAGTAAGGACTACCGGCTTGTCATGATCATCCCCGTACCCGTTTTGCTGAATTGAACTTTCAAGTGAACGTCACGCACAATCCGTTGATGGAAGCTACACAAGAAGCATCTGCAAATGCACGTGAAACAATAGAGAAGACGATTGAAAAAGGTGTCGATTGGACTGTGTTTCCTGTCAACGAAGGTTGGTCTACTTCTGCCTCTTTTAGCCCTCTGCTAAATCCTATTGGCACCGGTAGAATATGCTCAAGCGAAAGGCTTTATACAGGACTCAATAAACCTAAATGATAAGGAACGATTGACAGCAAAGCAAGCTTTGGAACATGAGGTTCGTCATCCACGTGGGCAATGACTCAGATAATTTACTCTTCTCGCGTAGTTCATGAAGTCCGTAGATACAAATGTCAGACCAGCACCCATATATCCAGTTGCTGCGGCTGGAGCTTCGTGGTCAATGCCCATGTCCCCCCCTGCGTCACGACCAGCAAGTATAAAGAGTGTAAGATCCAATATATCTCAGAAGTCCAGGCGGTCATCTGGTAGCAGATACTCTGACGTAGAATCGCTCCGTGGGGATCCTATAAGTGCGACAGAGAAATTGATGCACAGCGAGTATACCGGAAGGAAACTCGATCAGATCAGCTTGCGAAGTGTATCGTCTCTCGGAAATTCTTCCATTGGCCTCGAGGATTTGTCCTTCTGGGAACGGCATGATAGGCTGCTCTCCATGACTAGCGCACAAATAAAGATTCTTCTGGTACTCTCTGTCAGAGCTGGGTTTACGATTGTGGATGGGAAGATGAAATTCGTAGTCCCGAATATACGGAGTCTCGAAACATTACTTCGACATAGTTACCATGCTCAGAGGAACGAGTTTTACGCCCGTCCATCTCGACAGAACACTCTGGAGATGATCAGGGAGGAATCCGGTTCTGAAGGTGGCTCTCGAGCTACGTCTCCCGCTCCGAGCCATCATCAGCGAGAAGAGCCTGCCAACGAGTGGCAAGTCTCCAATCTTCCGTCAAGGGCATCGAGTAGGGCGAGCGTCGGCAGGAACGAACGACGCTCGCGTCCTCCTAGTATTCTTGGAGTGGCCACGCCGCGGTCGTCCAGACCCCCGAGTGTCTCTGGAGAACAGGCAACGATCGCGCCACCCGCAACTCCCGTTGTGGCCGCTGAGGGTACAACTGGAACGGAGCAGCAGAAGGAGCCAGAGCGCGCACATTCCCCGGCTCCCAGTAAACGATCAACACACTCAGAGGGCGGCAAACCTAGGTCCAAGGACGGGAGCAGGCAGAGCAGTCGCCGGCCTTCACCAGCTCCTAAGAAGGACAGTGCTCAGACAGGCACTAAACCTCCGTCTCGTGCGCCTACTCCGGCACTTAGCATGAAATCAAAATCCTCCACGAAAGAAAAGAGTAAAGAGATCCAGCCGGAGTCTGAGGCGAAAGTAGTTGAAGACGCGCCACCAGCACCGGCACCGACGGAAACTGAGCCTGCGCCGCCACACGCACCTCCAGCAGAGGAGCCTGCGTCAACACCCGCTCCGGGTGATAGTAAGGCGACCAAGCCGCATTCGAAGCCTCCGAGCGTCCGGAGTGTCAAGAGCACGCACTCAGAAACCTCGAGTGCTCCGAGTGCTCCGAGTGCCCGGAGTGCCCGGAGTGTGTTTTCGACGGCATCGTACAGAAACAAGGCCAGGAAGCTGGCACAGGTTCCCAAGCGTCCATCCTCTACCCCTCCTACATCCGGTAATATGATCCCGCCGTCCCCGGCAACTCCTTCCACTCCCGCTCCTCCTCCTGCCGAGTCGAGCAGCGTGAAGGAGGAGGCTGGACCGAGCTCTCCAGTTATCGCACACTCGGATACTTCAAAGACCAAAGAAAAAAGTTCTCCGAAAGCGACTTCAAGACCTGCTTCCAGAGCTGCTTCTACTACATCTGCGACTCGTAGGAAAGCTTCCAAATCTGGGAGTGAAGAAGAGAAGAAGCACAAGGAACGGAAGGAATACAAGAAGCGCCGAACATGAGAAGTGATAGGAGTGGTGCAAACTGGAAAAAGAACCGGTGAAGTACATAGAGGGCGACATGCCGTATCTGAGCGTACAAAGATGCTTGTGTCGACATATTTTGTGTAAAAAAGCCCACGATCGGTACCGTTCTCAAAAGCAGAAATTCTTGGTTTTAGAAAGACAAAATAATAGTACTACATGAACCCAAACCCAGTAAAATGACTGCCCTAAATCCCAGGATAGAACTGTGTAAATCAGAAAGAATGATGTGTGCTCTAAGAAAAACATGCCGGCATGATTCTTTCCCAGAAATCCGCCCAGGAAGTGTCGTAACTAAGAAAGTAAGATAAAGCGGTATTTTGTGAGTAGTGAGTAGATAATAGTGATTAGGAGGCGCAAAGTCAGGAGGAAAATCATGAATGACGCAAACTCATCCCCGAAGCCGTTCAGGTACTAAAGGGGGATTAGTTCCTTTCTAACCGCTATATTGGTCCCTTTTGTTGTGACCCTATCATTGATATCATCCCACGAATATTGGGATGTTGGTCCGGGTTTCTCGACAATAATTTCCAGCTTATCCAAGGCCCTGTCTTCACGGTCGAGGAAACGCAGAAGCTCGTCTTTCTGTGCTGAGCACCGACCACAGTCGACTGGTGAAAGATGGAGTAAAGTCAGGCGAAGAGCGCGAACTGTGTGTGGAAGGCAGGAGAGCACATCTTCCGTGAGAATGCCGGAGGAACCAGAATAATCGCAGGTTATGTGCAGCGTGCGTAGATTCCCCGGACTGTCAGCCTTTCGCATCAATGTCGACAGTGGTGGGCGAAAATCTGCAACTGGATGGGAGTACCCGAATATTCGAGAGAAGTAGCCTGCTCGCGGAGGGTGAGGGAGTTTGAGATGGAGTGAATGTAGGCGTAAAAGGATGCTGGATGAGGAAGCAAGAATCGATCCGATCGAATTTCCCCGGGTGTCTTCGTAAGTGAGTGATCCAAGCGTTGAGCTCAAACCTGAAGTTGATTTGACATTCGAGTCTTGCAAGAGCCATGATATGCAAGTATCTTCGAGTGGACCGGCTGGGTATAGGATATTCGTAAGCGAAAGTTCTTCCAACCTGAAACGGAGTATATCCTCGTCCGGACGAAAATCTACCCAACCGCATCTCGCGTTATGAACGGCCAATCTACGTAGGTTCATCAATGTGCAAGTGGAGCGAAGTATATCCTCGACATCCACGCATGCGGAGCGCATGGCTCTATCCGGCGTAGTCCAGCAGAGCGACTCCAGCTTCCTGAGTGATCCGATTACTTCGAGCACTCTTAACAGGCACCCTCTGCTTTCTCGTGAAATATAAATAGGCGAGCGGATGCGAAGATGCTTGAGCTCCGATAACAAAGGGCTTCGCAAAATCTCCGTAACACAGTATAGGATATCCTCCGTTCCCGTGAATGACGACGATGCGCCTCCGCGAGGGAAGTTGAGGTTAAGCAAAAGCTCCGTTGTCCACGGACCGAGGAGTGGAGAACGTGACAGCGCTCGGAGCTGCTCTGCATTCTGCACAATGATGTGCTGGCCGAGCGCGCGTTGCGCGATTGGTGTGAGTGTCCTATGGGTTAATGCGAGCGCTTTCAGGCGCGACGAGATTCTATCTGGCGCAGCACCACCAGAAGACTTCCCAGATCCGAAGAAAGAGCTCGAATCATCTGTCCATAGCGGAAGTCGCTCGTGCGCTATTGCATCAATCAACAGCACGAAAATATCATACGGCAGAAGCGCTCTCGTCGGGAACTCGATATCGGACGTTACCATCGTTGCACGTTGCACAGTCTGCGCGCGTCGGTATTCTGCAACGCTTCTGTCGATGTCGCCGCACGATTTGAAGGCCAGCTTCCTCAAGTCGAATTGCGAGTTGTGAAGAACCTCAAGAAATGAATTAATGTAAGGTGCCGGTATTTGTGACTCTAAGTGGAGCTTCGCGATCAACGCGTTGGTTGGGGTGGTGTAGTGTATCCACGCGCCGCTTTCCTCGTCAAAGACGCGAGATTGCGCATTCAACCTTTCTTCTGCATTGGCGAAATCATTAGTTGTAGTAGCTGTAGTTAATCCACCAGACATTTAGAAAGCAGCAGTAAAGGAAACAATGAAAGTGAATTAGTGTCGTCGCCGGTAAGGCCGAATGGTCGTCGTGTATGTCCAACCGTCAGGCGTCGAGAAGGTGGAAAGCAAGAGAGAGATGTATTTATATTTATTATAATGTAGTAGTAGATCATTTCCTTCCCTGCTTATCAATTTGTCCGAGTCGATACTGTGATTGTCGTCCGTGTATAAACGACGGTGAGTAACCACAATGAATCTCAGCCAATCACAGCGCGAAAGAGTGATAATGCTGACGTGTCCGTCTTGGGCAGGGCAAATGCGCCGATTTCAGTTCAACTCATCAAACAAAACAAAATAAAACAAAAGACGTATCCACTCTGGGCGCAAATGATAGGAGGAATGTATCTTGTTCGTTGGCGGAACATCATTTGTACAGGTTCGACAATGTTTCTGGTGATCGCTTACCGCTTCGAGTTTTCTTGGTAACTCTTTTAAAGGAAACGGATTTTGATCTGATTCTTACAATGTAGTCAGTTGCGAATGAGGAGAATGTTTTCTTGGACGAACGTCTCACGGAATGGTTGAATTAATGTGGAAGAAATGGGTACTTAAGTGAATTGTTGGATTTACAAATTGTATCGAAAAAAACTTGAGATCAATTTCTCCTTTAGGGACTTAGGAGATCGACAGCTATGATCGACGGACGGTCAAGATCGACGACATGTCGTCGCGTCGCGTCGCGTTCTACGGTTGCAACTATCACCTTCTGCATTGCCATCGCACCGACCGAGCTTTAACGAAATGGCACCAAAGCACGTTTTGAGCAAGGGCGTAAGACTCTATCAAGAGGGACAGTATGAGGAAGCTTTGAAAACCTTTGACCACGTACGAGCCTAGCAACCATCGGTTTCAGTAATCTAACTACCCTTGAAGGCCATCCACCGAAATTCAAAGGATAAAAATCTGTTCGATTCGAGAGCTGCTGTTCTCGAGAAGCTTGACCGTCTAATTGATGCTCTGAAAGACTCCAAGAAGGTCATCGATTTAGCACCCGATTCATGGCAGGTTGGTATCCACATTCCATTGTACATTAGCATCTCCAAACTAGACCACACTTCAGGGTTACAGACGATCTGCGCGTCTTTTCTCGCAGCTAGGAAAGCATTCCGCTTCATTGAAGATGGTCGAACTAGCTATGGAACGGGTGAAATCAACGGACGCGAAGAGACGAGCAGAGCTGGAGGCATTGCGTGAAGAGATTCTCAATGCGATGAAACAGACGCAGTGCCATTTTGCAAAGCTTCCCGTCGAACTGCAAACGGACATATTTTCGCTCGTAATCAATGGCAGCAACGCGAGGATGCTGGCTCTTAATCTGGTCTGTCGTTCCTGGAGACAAGTCATGCTCGCAAATCCGAAGTTCTGGCGTCATCTTGACCTAGGACAGAGGTCAACGCAGAAGATGGTAGATGCTTGGCTGGAGCGTGCAAATGGCAAGATATCGAGTCTGCGCATAGGAACTGGATTTGCGTTCTGCGGGAAGCATAATATTTTCCGAAAGGCTTCCGAGGATATGTGGTTCAAGCTTGAAGTGCTCGAAGTGCACAATGACCCATTCAGATACCTGACCCCGAAGTCCACCCAACAGCTCAGATTACGGAGTCTTACCATAGATGTCAGCTCTATTTCTCTACCGCTGGAAGAACTGTGGAAAGGTCTGCGCAGTCTGGAGGCTTCAACTATCCGTGACCTTGCTATCAGAGTCGGCAAAGGAGCCAGATTAAAGTTGGACGGACTTCCATTCTCCAGGTTGACGTCTCTTCAGCTCATCGGAAGATTCGAAAATCAGCCTCTTTATGAGCTGATACGGCGAAGTACCACACTTGAAACCTTGCTCGTCTCATTTCTGGGTCAAGACTGGACAGAATTTCTGGGGGACGAGATCCTTAATGCCATCGATCTCCCTCATCTTCGTCGATTCGGTCTAACCGGTCAAATTGATCCTCGCGCCATACATATGTTCAATTTTCCCAGCCTCAGTGCGTTCAAACTCGAGACGAGTGTCGAACACGCCGGTACAATCTGCACCCACGAACTCCTATACCAGAATGTTACATGTCTAACTGAAATTGTCTTTCACTGTTGCATTGTACCGTATAACCTCCTTCCCTTACTTTTTCGGAAGTCCGACTCTCTTTCGACTCTGAAGCTGAGCAGATGCACGTTTCATAAACCCGAGAAAATCAACTTGATGATCGAAGCATTGGGCGGAGGAGCATCCGACGAGGGAATTCATATATCATCATCATCATTACTCTGCCCGAAGCTGCAGCATCTCGACGTCTCGTCGTCACCGGACCTTAAAGCCGGTCCCTTCGTTCGGCTCGTTAAGGCCCACCTCGTGAACTCATCAGTTCCGTCTGGAAAGGAACTTCCAGCCACGCCGGTATCCTTGGACCATTCCCCAGATACGCCACTACCAATCCTTTCTCTGAATATCGATGATTGTCCTTTGATCGATCCGGACGCTCTTCAGTGGCTACGTGCAACCGTGCCGTCTGTCAGCAGCAAGATGAAACCTGTGAAGATGGGGAGGAAAAAGCTGTGGTGACCGAATAGCGTAAACGTTACCTACTATCCCCTCATCATCTGGGATCTTTCAGCTTTTCCGAACTATCCGAAGCTTCTGCGCTGGAGGTCGGGTGGCCGCTGCGAGCTAAGATGGACCTTGTCGTGTATATAGCGTGAACGCCTGGTTAACATGCACAGTGAGGTTGTTCTGGTCACCCCCACCGCATCCATTGTGTACGTACGTCTCGACATTTGTTTTTGTTCTGGATGCACGAAATAGACTTCGTATAAAAAATTATTTGAGATCCAGACTGAATGCTAAGGTTGAAACAAAGACCGGTGTGTTCAGACAAATTTTGTCCGTGCTTTTTCTCCTTGACTTCTCTCCTGGATTAGGAAGCAAATGCTCCGCACAAATTTAAGTATTTGGAAGTGGTATAGCATCTTATCCGTGACCTCGCGGTCTCGTCAGTACGATCTGGGGAGGAGTTTTCGACCACGCCGGCATCTTCAAGCCATTCCTAAAATACGCTACTACCAGTCCTTTCTCTGAATGTTGATGATCGCCCTTTTATCGATTCGGACGCTCTTCGGTGGTTACGTGCAACCGTGCCGTCTGTCAGCAACAAGATGAAACATGTGAAGACGCGGAGGACTCAGCACTGGTGACTGGTTAGCGTAAACGTTACTTATTCTTCCAGCAACTGGTGCCTTCCGGTCTGTTAGAGCTCTTTGAGGCTTCTGCTCCGAAGTTCGAGATTATTCCTCCGAATTCTTACATATTTAAACTGGTATCTCTGCTGCGAAGGCTCCAAACGAAAGGACGGCATGAATACCGCCGTGGTCGTGGAACACCATTCTGATACGTGCATCTCGGTATTTGTTGGCTTCATATATTATATATTAAGTGCCAGAGATACTCGATACTCTGTAACAAAGGAACTGCAACCGGTCATAGTCCGCGAGTTTCGTCAAACATTTGCCCTGTTTCTCCTCCGCCCTCTCGATTCTTTGCCATATCTAAATGGTCTGCGTGAAGTCGGATGTTTCAGATTGAGATAATGCGGTATCCTCGTGGTAACGATGCAAGCAAGAAATCTCGGTGGAGATAGCTTCAGCGTGGAAGACGCCGATCAGTAGTTGATCACTCGCCGATCATTCATCTGCAGCCTTTCCACTTTTGTCAAAGCCTGTCCACCTCACACAGCACAGCATTATCTGGCAGGCGCGTCTTCATCTTCGTTTTCATCTGTTACTACTTTTCTTTATTCCTATACTTGTCAAGCTCCTCCACTCTGAACAAAACGCATATTAGAGCCGATCGAGGGAAGAAGGGCCTACAAAGATGGATAAACTCGAGTCGCTGGGCAATACCCTCTCAAACATGACGATATACGACATAAAGTCGATGTATAACCAGGTGTGTACAGGGCGATCTATGCTCTTCATTTCTGTCATAATTCCGCCATAGTCAACGTATAAAGGGCTGGTCTGACTGTTTGTCCGTTGGCTATAGGCGAAGAACATGGTGCTGAATGTGTCGGAGATGGAAGCAAAAGTGCGAGAGGCGACGAACGATGACCCTTGGTGCGTTCTGTATAGCTCAGCCTGGAGTTGCCGTTTCTAATACATCTATTCCGGAATAAAGGGGTGCGAGCTCGACGCTCATGCAGGAGATCGCGCAAGGGTGCCTGTCTATGGAGTTCTTTAACGCGTTCTTGTCAGCACTAACCATCTGTTTTCTTTCTTCTCTTTCTGGGCATTAGGACGCACAACTTGTAAGTCCCTCCCGTTGATTGATGTCTAAGTGTAGCATGTGCTGAACAGGGTCATGCAGCCAGCAGTTCAATGAAATCATGCCTTGCGTCTACTCGCGTTTTATGGACAAGGAGGCGCGCCAGTGGCGCGAAATCTACAAGGTCTGTCATCTCCTTCCGCCGCATTTCTTTCTGCTGAACTGCTAGGATTGTTCGGTCATTGCGAAAAAACGGCCTTACAGTTACTTGAATACATCATAAAACATGGAAGTGAACGCGTCGTGGATGATGCACGCTCACATCTCTCCACTATTAAAATGTTGCGCAATTTTCACTACATAGACGAGAAAGGGAAGGACCAGGGTATAAACGGTACGACTACTATGTCTGTCCGTCCATAGATCTGAGTGGCCGTACTAATTCTTGCTGCTCTATCATTATTAGTCCGAAATCGCGCAAAGGAGCTGACTGAACTGCTGATGGACGTGGACCGCATCCGAACAGAACGGAGGAAAGCCAAAATGAATAAGAACAAGTATGTTGGAACGGGTAATGATCCGATGAGTTTTGGGACTGGAAGATACGGTGGGTTCGGTAGTGATACCTTTGGGAGTGGGAGAGGTTATGGAGGTGGAAGCTATGATTCTGGTGGGTTTCATCTCTGTCTCTATTGTGAAAGGAATGTTGAATGATAACGGCCTTCGGTACAGGATACGGAGGATACGGCGGAGGTTCGAGCAGCAGCAGCTTCCGAGACGATCGACGCGGTTTTGATGAATATAATGCTGGTGATGACGAGATACCCGCACCGCGCCGCTCGAATTCGGTCGCGGCTGCATCTGGAGCCAGTCGTGCATCGGCGAGCAACCAAGCGGCAACGACTACAACATCGACAAAAGCACAGGAAAAGGTCGTTGATTTGCTCGGATTTGGCGACGATGATTATTCGACCGCGCCGTCTACGGCTCCTGCCACTGCGCTTGCTTTCGCTCCGCCGCCAAGTGCGAATGCGGCAGGCAAGGCTCCTGAGAAGGCGCTTCCTTCCAACCCGCTCGATGGTGAGTTTCCTCTGGTCTCATCTGCCAGATTCAAGATTAATTGACGGTGCCTAACCACAGAAGGAGACGATGACTTTGCCGACTTCCAGGCTGCACCTGCCTCTGCGCCTGTCTCTCCAGGCCCTGCTACGGGCGCAAACACGAACATCTTTGCCGCCTTGGCGCAAACTTCCGCTCCGACGTCTCAGCAGCAGAGGCCGATTCAGCCCATTGGGCTTTTTGGAGCAGCAGCATCTGCAAGACCGGCATCTGCTGGACCTGCTACGTCTATGTCAGCCATGTCGCCTATCTCCCCGATGGCGAATAGGACAGGCTACGTTACGAGCCCGCCAACAGTTGGAGGCGTGATGTCACCGATCTCTGCTGCTCCTGCTACCGGAATAGGAGCAGGAGCTCGGCCTACTGTTCAGACCGGCGCGTCGTTCTCAACCGTCAGAAGCAACACGAGCGCACCCGCTAGACCAGCTTCTACATCAGTCGGGTTTGATGATTTGTGGAACATGTCTCTTGGGTCTTCCAAGCCGACCTCTCCACCTGTAGGAGGAACGAAGTCCATCAAAGATTTAGAGAAGGAAAAGGCGCAGGCAAGCATCTGGGGTGGCGGTGGCGTCGGGCAGGGAGGTGCTGCTGCCAAGCCTGGTGGTGCTAACAGCGGAGCTAACTCAATGGAGTTCGGTCTCGGAAACGGTACGTTCGGGGCAAGCAGCAGCAGCAGCACTAGCGCTGGTGCGTCGGGGACGAGCGCTGGTGGAGACGATTTGCTGCTCTGATTCCCGAACTGATTGAAGGTTGTGAGCTGGAATATCAGTCTTGGCTGATTTGCGCGGTAGGGTCGCAGACTCAAGATGAAGGGAAATGATCGGTGTTATATGTTTAGTTTTCGATTGACTGATTTTATTTTATATTTTTTTTGATCGGACGGAATTTGATGGATGGTATTCGAGTCCGCGAGTGATCCGAGTCCGAACCGGACAGTGGGCTCAGAATTATGACACGGATGGTATGGATAGAAAACATGTAATAGCTTTTCAAGACGTCGAATGGGATCAATCAATACCTATGCTGCATGCATCGGTCTACTTTCCTCTCACGAACCTGCCTCGAGGCTTGGCTTAACTTGACAAATTATGAACGATGGCCCCCCCTTTGTTGCTAAATATACGATGAGCACCATATGGAAAAGGGATGAGAATGATAACGTGACGCCGGCCAGCGCATAGGAATCAATGAAGAGACGCTTGGATGGGCTTGAATTGCATGCACTACTTTGCGCGAGGGGCGGACCAAGTTTGCCGACTGAAGCGAGGCTTGGACGCATATGAAACCAAATGAAGCGGGCTGATCTGAATCGTTCTGTTCCATTTTGATGATTATTATGTATGTACGGTATGTATAACTTTTATATATATATATATATTCGGGGGATGACAAGACTACCACAACCTCCTCTTTGCGCTTTGCGTCCCTCTCTATTTGAAAGAAAAGAAAAGACGAAGATGAGAGCGACTCCGACTCAGAGGATGAATACGCTCACGTGTCTCTCCTTCTCTTCTTTACTCTTCTCCTCTCTCACTCTAACCAATGCTGCACTCTGGCCAATCCCTCGTCAACTCTCAACAGGCGACTCCCCTCTCCGTCTTTCAAATTCATTCTCGATTTCAGCCTCTTTTGACTCACCCCCGGCGGATTTGAGCGATGCGATCGCACGCACCTCAGAGCTTCTCAAGAACGATAATCTCGATCCATTGACAGTGGATCACGGTGCTGCCCTTGCAAAGAATGCCTCTTCTGCTCCGGAACTTACGGGTCTCGTGCTCTCCCTTGCTGATGGAAAAACCGCCCAGAATATCAGCGACGAGGCCATCAAGCCCGTTGAAGAACGGGATGAAGGGTATACTTTGAGTATATCCGAGGATGGCGGAGAAGCAAAAATCCAGGCGAACTCGACTCTTGGGTTATTCAGAGGCTTGACGACATTTGGGCAACTTTGGTATACTGTAGACGATACGGTGTTTGCTTATGGCTTCCCGCTTGAGATAACAGATTCTCCAGCTTTCGTGAGTAGATTTGACCTTGAATAGATGAAGCAGTATTGAACCTTTTGTCGCTATAGCCGTATAGAGGATTCATGCTTGATACCGCTCGTAACTAGTAAGTACCCGACGGTTTCGATTTATCTTGGAGACTGAACTAGCTAACTCGTCTCTTAGTTTCCCAGTCTCCGATATCCAACGCACACTTGATGCCATGAGCTGGGTCAAATTGAACCAATTCCACTGGCACATCGTCGACTCTCAATCCTTCCCTCTCCAAGTTGCTGCCTTCCCAGAGCTCTCCGGGTCTGCGGCGTACTCTTCCGCATCGGTCTACTCGGCGCAAGATGTCTCCGACATAATTTCCTACGCCGCCGCACGCGGGATTGACGTACTCGTAGAAGTCGATACGCCCGGACATACCTCGGCGATCGCCTCTTCCCACCCAGAGCACATCGCATGCGCTGAGAAGACGCCGTGGGCGACTTACGCTAACGAGCCTCCTGCAGGTCAACTGCGCTTCGCATCGAATTCCACGACCAACTTCACTGTCTCTTTGCTTAGCGAGGTGGCAAAGTTGTTCCCTAGCAGCTTGTTCAGCACGGGAGGAGATGAGATCAACGTCCCGTGCTATGATGAAGATGAGGAGACGCAGCAGATCTTAAACCAGACTGGGAAGTCTCTGGAGGAGGCGCTTGATGCGTTCACGGGAGCATCGCATAGTGCGATTAGAGAACTTGGGAAGACGCCTGTTGTCTGGGAGGGTGCGTAGTCTTATTTTACCAGCGAAACGACACGTACTAATTATACTTTTTTTTTGGTAGAAATGGTCCTCAGCCACAACGTGACTCTCGGAAACGACACGATCATCATGGTCTGGATCTCATCCGAGGATGTCCTAGGAGTTGCAGAGGCAGGATTCCGGATCGTCCACGCCGCCTCGGATTACTTCTACCTCGACTGTGGCGGCGGTGGATGGGTCGGAGCTAACATCGCCGGGTATGCTTTCACTTTCCTCAAAGAAAATCTACGAATCAGCTAATGCGGAAATTATCCGACGTAGAAATTCCTGGTGCGACCCCTTCAAAACCTGGCAGAAATCCTACTCCTTCGACCCCTTCGCGAACCTCACGTCCTCGCAACAATCTCTCATCCTCGGCGGTGAGTCGCTCCTCTGGACAGAACAGTCCTCGCCGGAGAACCTGGACCCGATCGTGTGGCCGCGCGCGGCTAGTGCAGCGGAGATATACTGGACGGGCGCGACGCTTCCCGACGGGTCGGTGAGGAACGATGTGGAGGGTGTGCGAGCTGCGTTGCCGAGGCTGCATGATATCGCGTATAGACTGAGGAAGCGGGGCATTAAAGCTATCGCCCTCCAACCGGAGTGGTGCGCTAGGAGGCCCGGAGAGTGCGATATAGATGCTTGATCGACATGTATGGCTCCATCCCGAGAGGAGGCGTGGTGGTGGGAGACCGAAAATGCCCACTTGCTTTGTATTGCTTTTCCCTTGCCTTGCCTTTTTTCTGAACACATTTCAGTTTTTTGCTTTTTGCTTTTTGGTATAGTTTGTCATATTTGCTTTTTCTGTTTTTTTTTTTGTCTATTGCATGTCGCCAATTGCACACATCGAGCACTCCCTCGAATACATTTTTCTAGTAGTACTTAATAAATAAATCACGGACTTGGGTTGGCATACGCTGCGTGAGTACCAGTGTTACTTATTGGTTGCAATCGATATCAATACCACCTGCTGAGGACAGAAAAAAATCATGCTTCTTAATTGCAATTTTCAACCAGAGAAAGTTGCCGGGTCGAAAAATTTCCTGGATAGGTTTCGTAGAGTCAGTCGGATTGACAAAGTCTAACTAACAAGGCATGCAAATCGGATCCGCACACACACAAATACGTCTAGGAAGGAATTGAATTCCAACCACTAATATACACGACAATTTTACACCTATATTTTCTTCTCTACTCCTCTCATCATCAACAAAGAATTCCCAACGTCGCATAATCCCTACAAGTTCGCCAAGTTCTCGCGCATGTAGTCTTCAAAGAGCGGCTTATACTGCGGGTGCCAGCGACTCAGCGCAGGCCGTCCCTCGGCGACATCTCCAGCAGCCCAGAGCACTCTAAGCGCATCTACAGCCGGACGCGTCTCGTTGTCCGGGCAGATGATGTAGAAATCTCCCGCGCGGACTTTATCGAGCATGTACAGGACCGTTTCTTGTGGCGTCCAAGCGCCTGCGGGTTTCTCCTTGTTCGCGATAGACCCGCCGATACCGGTGAACGTCCATCCCGGAACGAAGAGGTGCGCGGTGAGCTTCACACTGGGGGTCTCGCGCAGATCGTGTGAGAGTTGTTCCGTGAGAGCCTTGACCGCTGCCTTGGACGCGTTGTACGCTGCGTTCCCAGGCGGGTTCGTGATCCCTTGCTTGGAGCCGGTGTTTATGATAACGGAGCTATTTGAAACATGCACACGGGAAGGAAGGAGGTTCTGGGTTTTAAAAGTGCGGGAGGAAATGTGATACGGGCTAAAAGAACTCACGGATTCTCTTGTGCTATCATCGACTAAATATAACGAAGTTCTTAGTAAGACGATTGGTTTAAGATAGAAATAGCTGGGAAGGTACTCGCACTCACCGGGACAAACGCGTGCTGAACATTCACAATACTATATCGTAGCACCAAAACAAGATATAAAAGTCAGCTCATAGAATAAGATATACTAATCAGAGAGTAAGGAATCGCACACACCCGAAGAGGTTGACGTCGAAGATCTTCTTCCAGTTATCAAGCCCGCTCCAAGAGGTGCCTCGGAGGCCAATGCCAGCGTTGTTTAGCAGCACGGCAACCTGTTGTACACACAGGAGTGGAAGTGTCAGACACGAATTATCGTCGTCCGCCCCAATCCCGTTAATTTGGAATGGACGGACGACTGCTTCTTCCCTGTCTGGTTCTCACTCGCAAAAGAAAGTAAAGGCTTAGGCCAGGCAAGGGGTGTGGGAGCCCGCAGCCCAGCCGCAGCCCATGCTCACCTCTCCCCATGTGTCAAGCACTTTTTCCTTCAGCTTTACGACCTCCTCGAAGTGACTGACGTCTGTTCGGACCACTAGCACATTTGCTTCGCCCGCTATGGCTGCAACTTCCTTCCCCGCTTCTTTGAGCTGTTCTTCGTTCACATCTGCAAGCGCAATGCGTAGACCTTGTCTGAACAATGCAAATGCATAAAAGTACAGCTAGTCAACAACCTAAGCGGAGATAATCTCGATAACTACTCGACTCACTTTGCCAACTCGATTGCAGCAGCGCGACCGATACCTGACGCTGCACCGGTAATGACTGCAACGCGTCCAGCGTGAATAACAGGATGAAGCTCCTTGTCAATCGGACTCATCGCTTCCTGCTTATACGGCGTTACGGGTGCCCGAAGGGGCGACACGCCTCGTCCGTCCATGAATACCATTTTACCGAGTCGCAGAAATCAGAGAAAGAAGAGGAAAGAGAGCGGAGGAGAGAAAAGAGAAAGACAGACTCGGTGGCGGTCAAGAAATAAGGTGAGTATATATGCGCGAATCGCAATGAGGAGTGATGGATTGCTCAAATGACGTGCATCACGTGCTCGGCCGGGGTACGAGAAAAACATTCCTTATTTTGGAAAACCACGCAGTTTTGCTGCTCAAAAACGGCCTGTGGACTGCGCAGGAACGTAAGTGGTGCCGGTTCCATTGCTACACGTTCTCGAGCCGAGCACAATTTCGAGTTCGAGGGTCTCTTCTTCCGCCAATGGGGATCACGTGTAAAATATTCACTTATACTTTCACGTGCGTCGGTGCTATCGGCCGATGGTAACTTGAAAGTAGACCAGTTGGTATGGAATACTGACTGTCATTTCTGAGCATAGAAAATGAAATATAATAAGTAGATCTGGTATCATCGTATGTACACCCATCAGCATCCTACACATGTATGCACGTATGAAACAAACCTGGTCGGTCTGCCTTTTAGATTTGAGGGGCGAGAAGATTTGGAGAGATGTCTGATTAAAAGATGAGACAGAAAAGCGAACACTCGGCGTCCAACATAGAATTAAAGGAACAGGAAAGAGAATGGAAGAAAATATAATTAAGATTCAGCTGGGAGATATTCCATTCATACCATTACCCAGTTCCGTGAACGCACCATTGCGTTCTAAGTTTGCTGGTCCACAGAAGAAACCAAAAATCCGGATCCAGTTCGTTTACTCCAAATTAATTTCCTAGCGCCGTGCCCACTGGGCGTAACCCCTTCATCCAGAAGAAGGCGCACCCTCGCCGTTGTCTGCGCCGTCAAACTTTGCCGCCGTCGTATCGCCGCCGGAGCTCGCGCTGTTCGGCATTTCGATTCCCATCTTGTGCCTCACTGTCTCGAAAGTCTTCAGCATCTTCCTCCTCGCCCCGAGTGCAGCTACGCCCTTCGCCTCGAGAGCGGCCTCATCCATAACTACCATTTCGCGCCACGTCATACCCTCGAAGTTCGGAGTGTACTTGTGCAGTCTCAGACTTCTCAACCACGCCGGCACATCATTTAAGAGCGACGGATCGACATCGTCCTCCTTATCCTTTCCGTCCCGTCCGTTGTTGCTTCGACTGCCGCTACCGCCAGATCCGCCGCCCATACGCGACGGGCCACGGGTGTTGTTCCGGCCATTCATGTTGTTGAGCAACGCAGCCTGTGCTCCGAAACCTAATCCGGGTTGCATGAACCCGCCCGCCGCCATCTGTGCCTGGAGCAAGGCCTGCATCTGGACATCCGGCATGCCCATGTTAAGACCCATCATATTCATATTTAGCTGCTGCATCTGCAGCGGAGTCAATTGTCCCATCTGCGCTGCAGCCATCAACTGCTGCATCGTCGCCATGTTGCCCAATCCGCCCATGTTTGACAGACCAGGAGATGGGATACCGAGGCCAAAAGCGTTGTTCATGTTCATCGCTGTCATTCCTCCATCATCACTTCCTCCGAATCGACCAGAAGAAACGTTGGAAAGAGCCGGGCTACGCAACGACGAATTGTTCGCCCAGCCTTGAGGACGACCGTTACGGTGCGGGCCAGCGTTAATGACATTCCCATCGTCACCATAAATAGCATTGTTCGCATTGCTCGCAGAAGGCCCGTTCTGCATGGCATTCGCAGCATTTTCGTTTCCAGTACCCTTTGACGGGCGTCGGAACTTTTTCGCGTCATCCAGACTAAAGCGACCGCCGGAATTGCCGACCTGCCACGAGGCCAGTTTCGCCGCAGCAGCGTCGAGGTTCTGACCACCGTTATTTTGTTTTTCGACATTGAACATCAAATCGTGCGGAGTGTTCACCATACTTGCCCAGTTGCCGCCGACCATTGGGCTAAGCTGTGCCTCGAGACTTTCGCCATCCGCAGTCTCTCTGTTGAGACGAGGAGAGCGTAAAAGACCACTGAAGTCAGTGCTTTTCGGGCGCGCGCTATTTATCGTCGTCGAAGTAGATGCAGGAATAGTTATTTCCTGAGCTCCATCGCTGTCCGTCATGCGTTCCGCAACCTGACCAAGCGAGCTGGCACCTGAACCACCCCAAACATTGTTACCTGCTGCGCCAGCGAGTGCGGGGGCGGAAATGCGATGGGCCGCGTTCGCCTTAAGTTTTGCACGCTGCTGAGCCAATGTCGCAGCTCCATCATTGTTCCCGGAGTTTGCCGCAGAATCGGGAGAAAGAAACGAGGACGAACTGGGTTCCACTGCAAGGGACTGGCGATTCGCCGATAAATTTCCACTGAAGTTGCGTGCGGAAGGCGAAGATGGCATGTTTGACTTCAGTCCGGGAGACTTCAGGCCCATCGATGCAAGTTTCGCTTCCATCTGGCTCTGCATCGATCCTCCCGCGTTTGGACTGAGAAGAGCAGTCATTGGATCTGCTCTGGCCATTTGCTGAAGAACCGTAATGAAAAATCGGATCTGTACTTGCGTCGAATGCTGCAGAAGACTATACAAAGCCGCCGTGCGCTCGGCCTCGGAGAGAACACGGAACCCTAGCATCACATTAAAACCTCGCCCATATGCATGAATTAAGATACTTACATTGTTCAATTGCACTGAGCTCCTCCTTGAAGTTCACATCCAGAGAGGCAGCTGCCATTTCTTCCTGTAATACCGTGAGACATCCGCATGAATTGTAGGAAAAGATCCGAAGTCTTCTTACCAAGGTGGCTTCATAATTCTGAAGGTTTTCAAACCATTGGTCAATCGCCTCAGCTATAAGTTCATCAGAAGAGCTATTTTTGATGGAGAACAAGGCAGGAAATCGAACCTTCAGGGGTCTGGAACATGCCTGAATTACCAAGAAGTTCGCTGGTGGGACGGCCCGTGCCAGGACGAGGCGACGCGGGAGGATTGAGGTTGATAGGAGCAGGACGATGGGATGACGGACCCATCGATGCTCTTGCATTGGTCTTGGAAGTTCCGTTTGGTGCCGGAGAAGGGCTAGGGCTAGTCGACGGTGGACGAAGAGACATTATAGTTATTCAGCTGAATTCGTCGTGAATGTTTAGAAAGAAAGACAGGGTTGGCGATCTGGCGCGGGGAGAAGAAGATACGCTAGTCTGTGCTAAGTGTGTTCTGAAATGCCGACGTCGAGTCGGCGAAGGCTACTGAGTAGAAAGTGTGAGAGCGATGATGTTGCCTGCCGCTATGGACGCGGTCTCCTACGTCGACTCCGAGAAAAAGAGACGAAGGAAAGGACGAAGCTGTAGCCTAGACAAGACCAGCGGGCCTGCCGGTCTAGTGAAAGACAAATACGAATGTGTGCTGGCCGCAAGACACGACGAGGACGAGGAGGATGATGAGGACAAGGAGGAAGCGGAGGATGGAGAGCAGAGGACTTGTCACAAGGGCTGGGGCTGGCATCCTCATTTCGCTTGCGTGACTTTCTTGCCTTTTCTGGTCGCCGCGCCACCGAACCTGGATTTCCCTTGATCGCTTTTTCTCCTCCGCCTAACCATCTTTCTTCTCGCATCTTTGCTCAAAGATGGCAGTGACCATATTCAGGTTCATGATCTGATCATGCCAGATTTTTTTTAAATAGTGGACCGGCATTTTTGGAACTATTCTTGGACTTTTTTTTTTTGAACCGAGAGAATTCCTGCTTTTCATGCGTCACGTCGGGAGCCGCGGAAGAATTTGCAGCACACCACACCGCCGGCCGCAAATATGCTGCGCTTGTTACGAGGCGTCACCTCGAGGCGGGTCACTGCTGTTCGCCAGACATCATAATCATTTGGAATGTAGCACGATCAAACCTTCTCAAACCCGTCTGGACGTGTTCCGAGTAGTTCTGTTCTTCCCCGAACTGATAGGTGCCTGTTTCCCTGTGAGCGTAGCGCAACGAGGCCCTGTTGCCAACTAGCCAATTTCGCTCCTCAAGAGCATCTCTACAGGTTCTTGGCTATGCTATGAAGTATGGCCTACCGACGCTTGGCGTATTCAATGTTGCACAGTTCACCGTTGTCCTCGCCCGCATGATGGCAAATGTACAATAAGGTCCAAGATTCTCCGGGTGCTAATCCAGCAACTGCATGCGTAACCTTTATCAGTCTCGCTTGCTGTCGAAGCGATGAGTTTCATGTCCTAACATTTGTGCTGACGTTGGCCCTCTTCTCCGCGGAAGTCTGCTCGAGTCGTTCACCATGTCTTCAGATCCGAGGGAGTAACAAGGCCGTCAGTAGTACTGGTAGTGTTCTTCCTTTGTTGTCCCGTGATGGAAGTAACTGCCAATGCCTGTCTTTTCAGCCAGACGATACAGTTGCTTAGAATTCCGTGTCAATTCGTTCTCCGTGCTCTTCAGTTCAGCGATAGGCAAAGCAACACGACCACACTCTAACTTGTTCCCAGTAAAAGTATGCTGTCTCGTATAGAAATATGAAAAATGCAAATATCTAATAATATTTACAAGTGTCGAAGTGGCATGTCCTGAGGATTGGCGATCCAGGATCTTCGTCATGAGAGAATCAACCGTGCAAATTGGAAGGACTCTTGCAATTCAACACATAATAGTAGGTAGAAGACAACGAGGAACGGTTCGCACTTGTACTGCCCTTGAAATCATTGATCAACGAATATAGTCTTCCATTTCAACCTCCAACTGCACATTCGTCTGGATATCAGCCTCACTAATTGTCGTGCGCAGCCACTCAGCCAGCTCAGCGGGTTCATAATGCAGGTCTTCAGAGTTTCGCGTGTATTCCAAGAATACCAACTTCTTAATTGCTGGATACTCCGTCACCGCCCCCGGACTTATCGCATCTTCATCGATTTCATTATTGGAATGAGAATGGGGCCGCTGCTGCTGAACTCCGGGCCGCTCGGGCAGGAAGCTATTGGTATTGGCTCCGAGGAAAGGACTGATGTGTCTTAAGATTTTCTCCCACTGTTGGTCTCGAGAGAATCTCTGGTTGTTGAACAAAGATCTCAGGGCGATGACGGGATGCGAGACATGCACTTTGACGACCTCTAAACATTCATGCCTCACCCCGACCCAGCTATCCCGCTCCCAGTCCCCCAGATAGAAATATTCAAGAAACTTTAATCCTCGAGCACTTCTCAGCATCTTGCGAGCCAGTGAAATAGAGACGTTGGAGCCTTCTCCGAGATGTAGGCAGCGAAGCGCAGGTTTGGGTGTGTCCCAGAAGGAGAATGCTAGCTCGCGATGGTCAAAGTAAGCCCAGATACTGCCTAAGCTGAGACAAGTGAGAGTGGAGGAGATGCGCCATTGCGAGATGAAGAGCAGGTCGTCCCGGAAAGCGCGCCGAATTTTGAGGTGCGTTAGCTCAGGGAAGAAGCTATCCGGACTATCGTTGTCTTCACGCGAATTTCGAACTTGAGTTTCTGCTGGAGGCATCGGTAGTTCAGCCAAAGGAAGATACCCAGTCAACTTGAGTACGCGCAGCTTCGACCTCGCAGAATAAATAAATTGATAAAAAGGATGATCCGGTTGCCTCTCAAAGCCTCCCCCGGTACAATCCCATTCAAAATGACTCAACTCAGCCGTTGGGATCGCTCCTACGATCATCCGCTCTCGCTCTCGAAACTCTCTTGATGTAGCATTCCATGAAAGATGGAACGATGCTAGATGTGGCGTACGTGATAGAATCCGCACCGCTGCGCTAGCCAACTCGGTGCTCGCTGCAGGATAGGTAAAGAACACGCCGACAATTGTGATGTGGCGTGTCCATCTTCCCGGACTTTCATATACTTCTGAATTTTCTAGCGTCTCTGCAAGGCGATATGCGCATCTGGGGTCGCATACATACAGCTTTTCGAAGAGGTAATCGCAGACGAGATAGTTAAATGTCCGGCAGACCAGGGCGATTGATCGTTTCATGCCGATTTGGCTGAATGTCTCAATAGCGGATTGCGTTTGACATTTTTTGCGGTGATAGAGGACGGGTGTAAGAGGAGCGTCATTCTTCAAGCATATAGGTCGGTCATCCACCGAGTCGATGCCTCGAAGTCTAGATTCATTATAAACCAAAGCAGGCAAGCTTGTCGATGTGGCGTGTCGAATGATCATCCTCCATATTTCGGGAGGTAGGCGACCAACGCCCGACATCGTGAAGCGCCTATACTCACGTCCTTCGTGGTCTTGATAGGATTGAATATTGGTGCAAAACAAACGAACGGTTTCGTATTCTGTTATACGCGGAACGTATGAGCTCCTTTGCATGCATTCATCCATTGCGTTTTGAGTCCTCGGCAAGAACCTCAGCCATCGCTCGGGATGAACGAATTTGGTTTAGTCGTCTTTCACAAGGAGAGGTATTTTGCGAGTGGATGCCGTAAAAAACATAGTTTGAACGGAGATCCAATACTACTACGCCAAAAAGTTAGACATATTGTAAATAATGACAGAAATTATCGAATGGAGTATGTCTTTCGTCAAGAAGACCATGGCACCTATCCACGGTTCTTCCTCCCATGCTTAAGTTGTCCGCGACGAAGTTGTCCAGATATGCTGACTTTTACGTCTCTCTTAGTGTAGACGCGAAGACCAAGAAGCACGTTGTTCACTTCGTCGCGGAAAAGCTGAAATCGAGGACTTCAATTCCTGGAAGTAAGAATGAATCAACTGGATGCTTACACTCTCTGAGATTCCTGGATGGAAATCGTCGGGATGTTCAATCTTCATCATGTCATGTTCGTGAGCGTCGGGCAGACTGTGGCACTTGTCGCAGAGATCATAATCATCGCACGTTCCACACTTCCACCTTATACCGACTATGTCTTTCTGCGATCGAGTAGCTTGGAATATAGAAACAGAATTGGTAGTCTGTAAATACCTTGCACCCATCGCAAGTAGCACCGTGTGATGGAGCAGGCAGAACCGAATCCTCTGGAGCTTGACATGATTTCGAAATCTTCTCTTCTACAGACACCATCTGCTGTTTTTCGTCAGTGCCGGAGCTACCTTCAATATTATCAGTGGTTGAGGTATCTCCACTGTCGGTCTTATTCGTCGCTTCAATAGTAAGTGATGTCATAGCCGCGGTAACTACGACGGTGCTTCCTGGGGATCCTACTGGAGACGTCGCTTCTGCATTCTCGTTGGAAGCCACCTCGCTGCTCAGGCTCTCAACGAGCGGTAAGTCAGACACCGAGCTGAATCTAGCCTCCAAGGTCTTCCTGCGCTCAGCCAGGGCTCGCAGTTCCTCTGTCTGTATCTCACGTAGATCATGCGGACCAAGTTCTTCCAGAGGGATGGCAAGGTAATTCTGCCACTTCCTGTAGATGAACGCAGTCAGTATTCATTAAGATAGATGGATCATTCGGACGGACTTTTCGTCGAAGTTCGCGGCTATGCTCTTACTTCGGGCGAGCTCGGTTAGAATTCTTGATACTTTTCGCTGATCCCAAGAATCGATGTTTTCTTCCACTTTCTAAGAAAGAATAAAGATTATCATTGACACGAGCGCGCTGAGAAGTCAATTCCGACACACCTTTTCTTTATCTACGTATCTTCGGTCGAGTCGGACGTGAACAACATATTCCCCAGACTCAAGATCGACGCGAAGCTTGCTACTTCTACGCAGCACGTAAGAGCGCTCGGAGCTGGAGATGGCGCGATCGCTGCCTTTCTTGAACAGTTTGAAATCGAAGGTCCATTTAGATGAACTTGAAACTGCTCTATAAAAACGCTCGTCCGACTGCGACAGAACAATGATTGTCTCGCATGCTTTGGGCAGCGTGAATGTGACTAGCAAACGAGCGTGTTATCTTAAGATAGTTTTTCCTGCATATAAGAATAATAAAAATCGTACAGGAAACATCTCCAAACTGCCAGGCACTCCGAATTGGCCGGCTTTCTACGTTCAGCCAATGGCTGCTTTGCGTCCATGATTTATCAAACAATTGCGTCCGCTCGACAGCCGTCCAGATCGACAAGAAGTCACGATATTCCATGATGAAGACGCCGTCATCACCAAAGCGATGATCAAGTGGCTTGAGTGCTTCAAGCCAGTTATCCTTCGTCCACTCATCGGAGCCATCCGACCACCGCCCTTTCCATTCCGTATTCCCCCACGGATTGCGGATCTTAAGGAAACGTTTTCCCTTGAACTCAACGGCCTTCAGAACCGTGTATGCATGGCCTACCCATTCAAGGATAAGTCACACAAGCAGAAGAAGTCATTTCGTTTCGTACCAGTCTGAATCCCTATTTGTCACTATCAGGGAATACTTCACAGGCAAACAAGAATCATTGAGCTTACCGTTGACTTCCCGAAAATCCATGGTCGGTGGACAGTCAATAGCACAGCTAAAAAGTAAATCTCCATTCGCTCGACAAAGATCGTTCTTCCAAAATGCATCGATATCCAGAATATCCTGTGTAAAGTCAATTTCAAGCAGAAATACACCCTACAAACTGCCGACCTTGATATACATCGCCTCTGAGACACCACTTCAGAAATACCGTCAAACAGGGAAGAATGTTGATATAAATACGACATACCCAGTAAGGTCTTCAATTCCTTCATTCGTAAATCCACCAGAGATGGCATCATAGTCCCCGTGCAATTTCGCATATGCTTTCTCTAAGAGAGGTCTAAGAATCCGATGAATACCCCACGCAATTAATAGAAACGTTCGAAACTCTTACACCCATGTTTCGTTCTCTTGGGCCGAACGAGCAAAGAAAAGAGTCTTGCCACCTTTTCGCGCAATCATTTCATACGCGTCTCTGTCATCGTGATAAATCGTTTGCGTCTACCTCTTCATCAGATCTTATGGAATTCAAGGACCCTCTACAGTGATTTTACCTCAAATGATACGCATTCCCACGATGGCACTCGTGTAGGCAGTTCACTGGAGATTATATCGTGATGAAAAGACGTCCGTTCGGCAGCAAGAAATACGTACTCATCGATAATCACGTCTACCCATTCTCCGTCACGACAGAATATAAAGCCATATATTCCAACTTTCTCGTCGTACTGGTTTCTGAGTAAGTTGCATGAAACTATCATAGCTTGTTTCCAACGAACCTCCACGCAGAGTTTCTTAATAAGCTCCGGTTTGGTAGCCACGGCAGACATGGCGCTTAGAAACCAGCAGTCTCCCAGACGGCCTATATCCTGGAAATCAGCGACATACACTTTACAGCAAAATGCGCTGACCTTGGACAATATCTGTCGCACTGACGTCTAAAGAAGGAATTAGTCCTTATACGATGAGTCTAATTTGAACGAAAATTACCATCTATATATAATCTCGGATTATCGAATATCTGTGTTACTCGGAGCACATCATCTGGTTCATAGGATCCTCTGCAAGAGGTTGTAAATAATGCCTTCACTCTTTAAGAAAATACGAACCCTCCTGGAGAACCCATGTACAGATATCTATCGTTCTCCAAATCCCACTCGATGTCTCTGTTGACTGAGATAAATAAGTAGATGAAACAGTTTGAATCGCAGCCAACCTGAATTTTTGGTTTCTCATTTTGCACTCTTTAGCGATCTCGAGGACTTTCTCTTTGCATCTTTGAGTAGCTTTCTCCAGTTCTTCCGTAACAAGGAGACCAGCACGGTCTTCCGGCTGTTCAAACACCGTTTTCGGAGTAGGCAGAGTTGCTGCTCTTTTTGGTGGCTGGCCCGCAGTCACTTTGAACCTGGAGGCAAGGGCATCCAAAACAGTATTCATGACAAGCTGAGGAGGTGAAGGATGAGGGAAAGATACGACACTACCGCCCCGAGAACCCCAGGATACTTATACCCTGAGTACATGTGCTTGATCTCCTTCGCAAATCCATGGCGTTCCGGTCGCATCTGATGTAACTAACCTCGAGGCGAGGCTTACGCTCGTTCTTCCGGTGATTGAGGTCTGGTATATTTGGTTATACAATTAGGGAAATTGTTTCCTGATAATGAAAACCCTAAATTTGAATTTTTTCAGTTGAATCTGCGGGCGCCAAGGACCCTGACAGTACCTATCAAAGCCGTCTTGAAGCCGGCGCAACACCGGATCGATTGTCAGCATAATCACTATCCAAGAACAGCTTGTAGGCACTCTTTCGTGGCGACGATGGGACCGGATGTGACTTGCCATTGATGAATGGTTGAAAGAGAGAACTTGAACGGGTATTGTTAGGGATAAAAGATCGCGCATCTATCTTTAGAGAAATGACATGAAAGCACGTGCTCAATCCTACCAAACTTGACGCAGGGAACCGATGGCGGAATCAGTACATGCAGGTATACCTGTGTGTAAATCCCTACTTTCGATCATTGGGTAAGTCTAACTCTCAATTTCGAGTCGAAACGCTGGTCATGGGTCACAGGGAAGCACGGCGGTCAGCACCCCTCTTTTGCCATTTGCCATCCTGACAAATTCACAATCTGAAAGCTCGGACTCTTCATAATCATAAAGTGAACTGATGCAACCTGCATGATGCGTAATTTGAGGTACAGGAGAATCCCAATGCATAGTAGATTATCAGTACCAGCTGAATGCCACAGTGACACGGTATTAGTAGAATGTGCAATAACTTAAGTTCTCGATCTGAAATACTTTGTACTCAGACGTCCAGAGTCCAAGTCCAGGATTCCGTAACCGAAAAAAGAAGCTAATCAGATTTTGTAGCCCGGTCGAACCGGGGCCGTTGACCAGCATCAAGAGCATTATTTCTTCCATCGTAGTAATTGTCCATGACGCAACTGTCCTGATATAGAGACGGGCGCCTGCCTGGTATACACGCGCAATCCCAATAATACCGCGTCGGCATCATCTTGAATCATCTGCTCGGGTTTAGAAGCATATTATCATCAGAAAGGTTCTGATTGCCTGTAGGTTCAACGCACCCGTTTTTCGACGCCTTTGAAGAAGTCATCTGGGTGCTCGATTGCCACCATATTATGCTCATGGTCCGCCACGCGATGACACTTATCGCAGAGGTTGTACTCGACACAGGTCAAGCAATACCACCTGGGACCGACGATCGATCCCTGCATAGACATGTTAGTAATCCTTCTGGGAATTAGGATGTAGCGAATCAAATTCTCACGCTGCATCCACTGCAGAAGACACCTTGATGGATGGGAAGAGGCGGTCTGACAGTGCTTTCCGGGACTGGAGAGGTAACCATTCGTGGTCGATTAACCGGCGACTCAGGAGGAGTCCCGAACTTCCCATGTTCCGCGTAATCAGCTTTATTCGCATCTTCCTTCCCTGTCTCACTGCGTTCATTAGTCGCAGGTTTAGCATCTACTGATTTAGCGCCTTCGAAACTAGTTTCCTTTTCTGAGGTCGGAACTCCGACTTCCCCAGCGGCATCAGGTAAAATAGATGTAGAAGATTCGACCTGAAGAGATGCCATCCCTGCAGTGACTGATATATGTTCCTTTTCGGTGCTGGAGGGCGGAACATCACCTGCTTCGCTAGAAGTCGAGCTGCGACATGATTCTGAAGCTGAAGACGAGCAGACGCTGGTGGAGAGATCCGGGACTGATCCGAATTTTGCTTCCAGTGTCTTCCTACGCTCGGCATGAGCGCGGATCTCCTCAAGTTGGACCTGATGAAGGTCACGCCCAGCGAGAGCCTCAACTGGTACCACCAAATGGCTTCTCCATTTTCTGGAATTTGGATAGCACTTAACTCTCTGACGAACAAAGAAACATGGATAATATACAACTCACTCTTCATCGAAGTTCGCGGCTATGGAAATGCTTCGTGCATATTCACTCCAGACTCGAGACATTTTTTGCTCATCCCATGAAGTCACTTTCTCAGCATATTCCGACCTCTATAAGAATGAAGAATTGGTATCTAAACCAGTAAGAAAATTTTTATTAAACACACCTTTTTCTTATCGGTCCTTCTATCGAGACGAACGTGGACGACATATTCGCCCTCATCGAGGTGTATGTGTAATTTGCTACTTCTGGCTAATCCCATCATACTGTCTGAACTAGCCAATTCGTCCTCTTCGCCCTTCTTGAAGAGCTTAAAGTCGAACGACCATGTCGATGAACCAGCAACGGGACGGTAAAAACGACTATCGGATTTTGACAGGACCAGAATAGCTTCCGATGTTTTCGACAGCGAGAATGTGACTACGATAGCCGTAGAACATCAGCAATGTTATGAAGGGCACCATGTGCAACGACGTACATGAAACATCTCCGTATTGCCATGAACTGGGAAGAGGCCGACTCTCGACTGATAGCCAGTGACTACTTACCACCCATGATGGATCAAATAGTTGAGTGCGCTCCAAGTACGTCCATGTCTTCAAAAAGTCACAGTACTCCATCACGAACACACCATCATCTCCAAATTGGTGTCCAAGGACCTTCAGAGCATCAAGCCATTCAGTCGTCCATTCCTTAGATCCATCTGACCAACGACCTGTCCACTCCGATTTGCCCCACGGATTGCGAACCATCAAGAAGCGCTTTCCGCGAAACTCAACAGCTTTTACAACGGTGTAGGCATGGTCTGCGAAGCACGCCGATTAACTGGCAAATACGCCGCCTAGAGGTATTGTACTCACTGTTTACGAGGCCTGGAATGAGGCGTATTAGAAGTAGATCTGGGAGATAAAAAGAATGATGAACCTTTTATTACTTCTCCGTCTTCTTTGTCGGGATTGAATAGGAAGCAGCTAAACAGAAGGTCCTCATTTGCTCTCAGTAGATCACTGTTCCAAAATTCATCTGGGTCCATGATGTCCTAAATCGGATTGGATGAGTTCAAGATGCAGTCACAGAGGATGTATGCGAGGTCACGAACATTTACAGATATACTATCAGAAACACCTCTGAGGATCAATAGAACGTCAGAAACCTCATCTAGCATTTCAGTTGAGGATCTACCCACCCCGTCAGATCTTCAATCCCTTCGTTAGTATAGCCGCCTTCAATGGCATTGAAGTCGCCGTGTAGCTTCGCATAAGCCTTTTCGATAAGAGGACTGGGCAATGATTAAAAGTCTGCCACCGACACCGAACTGATAAAGGAACATACACCCAAATTTCATTCTCCTGAGATGAACGGGCAAAATACAAAGTTTTGCCTCCTCTACGTGCTATGTTGTCGTACATGTCACTATCATAATGATAGATAGCTTGCGTCTGCAACGAAGTTCAAATATAGGTGACGAAGTCTAGAAGAGTTGCAAACCTCGCCGCTGATGGATTCCCACCTGGGCACGCTGGTGAACAACTGACTTTGCTGACGTAAGAACAAATGAAATGTAGAGAAAAAAGTAATGTAGCATACTCGTCAATAATCACGTCCACCCATTCTCCATCACGACAGAAGATGAAGCCATAGACTCCAACTATTGGGTCATACTGATCACATTCGCTTTAACAAGTCAGAGGTCAGAGAAGGAAATCTCACTTCAACGCATAGTTTCTTGATCAGCTCTGGTTTTGTAGCAACAGCCGCGATTGCACTTAAAAACCAGCAATCCCCGAGTCGACCTGTAATGCTGTGAGTCCCGTACCACGTATTCCGCAGATATTAAGGATCTCACCTTGGCATATATCAGAAGCGCTTGCTTCTATAGAACGTTTCAGATGCTACACCTTCGAGTAGTGAGAGACGAGAAACCCACCATCAACGAAGAAACTTGGTTTCTCGAATATCTGGTGTACGCGAAGTACATCCGCTGGAGAGTAATGCGATGTATCGCTAGGGGGAGTTGCAATCAGAATAGCAGAAAATGAAAGTTAAGACTGCAGCTTACGGATCAGGACTATGCAGGCAATCCCACCTGTTTCCGTTCAAATCAAATTCGATGTCCCTGGGACGAACATGAGTGCAAGTCGCAAGATTCAAGTATGAGAAAATCGTACCTAAATTTCCGATTTTTCCGGCGACAGTCGCGCGCAATTCTGAGCACCTTGTTTCTGCATCGCTGGGTCGCTTTTTCGAGCTCTTCAGTCACGAAGAGCCCGGCGCGATGTTCTTGCTGCTCAAAAACAGATTGTTTTTTGACTATTTTCCTTGGCTGCGCGTCGTCCTTCTTGACCGGTGCACGCCCAATGAA
Organism: Sanghuangporus sanghuang; assembly: GCA_009806525.1. Taxonomy (NCBI): domain Eukaryota; kingdom Fungi; phylum Basidiomycota; class Agaricomycetes; order Hymenochaetales; family Hymenochaetaceae; genus Sanghuangporus; species Sanghuangporus sanghuang. Next base: position 63,064 of record VVIT01000013.1, on the reverse strand, counting down.
TCGTGCAGTAATGTTCTCCAGCATTGTGGTCATCTTGAAGACTAGATGATGGTCGTAATGAAACGTATCGAGAGCGTCCGACCCTTATATGCAGACGGCTCGGTTCTCTGTTGATGGACCTTACGTTTTGAGTACTAGTCTCAACACAAAACCCCGTCCATCTGATGCTTCAAATAAAGAAGGGATCAAGCTCCTCGACACTGCATTATTTTCGTCTATGAGGCGCTCATGTTACCAGGAGAAGCTGATGTATGGTGTACAGCATCTGATCGAAAACAGCCTGGGACCTCCAACATTCAATACATTAGTCACTAGCGAACACAAGACAAATGATGAGATGGACTAGCTCTTGACCTCCGGGGTTATGAAAATAAACCGAACGAGAGCAAGGGACATCCTGAGACGCTTGTCGATGAAGTTGCTTAGTGACAGTTATTTACAGTCAAATATCAAGATTGTTGACATGGTCATGCCACGGCCACAGGCGGAACGCTCATACTTAGACACCGTACTCACGATGTCGAGTACTCGGAAGATGGACCCGTTTGGGATAGTGCTCTCACACGATGAAGATTTGTTTGCAATTAGCAAGAGTATGAATTCTACATGCTGCCCCCTCAATCCTTTTGAACAACCTTCTAAAGACCTAAAGACCCTGGTTTGGGCTTGCGAGAGGCGATTGCACAATAAGAGAATAGACAAGGTCAATGATTAGTGCGCATGATTCTTGTGATGTTCTGGTAGAATACTAAGAAACGATGAGGCATAGCAGGTAGCAAATTTGTACGTACTCAGATGCACTGTTCACAAGGACGGGGCACAGTATGATTAGAACAGTCAATGACTAAGGAGAGAGCGCAGACCGATAGATACGTACTGTTGTAGTCGATCGTGTAACCGAGACCAAAGATCGCAAGGATGGTGAACACGAGCGGCTTCCCAGAAGCTTTTGCACCCTCAAAGTACCGTGCTCGGATGCCCGAGGAAGGCTGTGCTGGCCCCTTTGGCAGCTTGGAGTAGAAATCAACGAGTGGTCCAAGGCCTGCAGTCGAACCAGTGCCGCCCGACTAAGAGGCAGAATACGACCGTATCACGAGAAACGCGAATAAAAGCGAATGAAGCGGCCATGAACACATGCCATCCAATTAACGAGTCGCGAAGTCATTGTCAATGGAAATGTGCAACGAGAAAGCATCGGTGAAGACCAAGTTAGCGACGATTTTCCACCAACAAAAGACACACGACGTACCAAGATTTTCGGAGTCGCAATCTTTGGTGGAACGAGGTTGTTTAACGAGCGGCGCACAAGTGAAGCATGCATCGCGGACACGGAGGAGTATGAGCGTCGTTGACGACGATGAGCTAGCTGTGCGTTCCGTATCGTGAGAACAGATTATGCTATTCGCTTGCTTATGTCACTCTTTCCTGTCTTGTTTTACTGCTCTCCGATTTAAACAATTCTATACATGATGTCTCTGATCCCTGAATTTTGACTGGTGGTCATTGGTCGCTCCTCTATATCAATTCGGAAGATTAGAACTTGGAGAGGAGGACCCCTTTACTCTTTACCCCACTGTGTATATAGAGCAGAGCAGATAGAGTATCTTCGTGTCGATTCTTCTACATTCACCTTAGTCTCGCCCTTCTTTCTCATTCCGCTAGTTCGTATCTACGTCTCGAACTCCTTAGCCCAAACCCGCCACCAAAATGGTGAAGAAACTCGTTGTCAGTGGCAAGGTTGTCTCTTGGACAAAAATAGCTCCGAAAGGGCCGCGCAAGGCAATCGTGGAAGCACGAGAATCAATAGAGAAACGCCCTGCCAACATAAAAAGACAAGGCACAGCGAGTCGAGCTGTTTACCGTACGCCTCTCAAGTAGCGATTTTAAGATAAAGAAGCTAATACTTCCGCAGAGGCATCCAGTGCAGTCTTCTTTCCTTGTTTCCTCTAATCCTTCGAGGAGTTTTTCTTTCTTTCTTTCGCTTCTTGTTCGATTCGAATCTGGCTGACTTGTCTCAATGTGATGAATGACTGCTCTAAAATTAGTATTCTCTCTGTTCTGCCCCATGGTACCGGAATTTGTTTTTTGTTCTGAATTCATCATTGTTGTCGAGGATGTTTTGTGTAAGTAGAACTGTAGTTGCCTGTGTGTAAACTCTAGAGTGTGGATAATGGTTTCTCCGTTGGAGAGCAGATCTTAAACCATTCCCTGAGGTCACATTATAATTACGGCTGTGGTTTCTCATAATACATTAACGTTGAGCTGCAGTGAGACCGACCATTAGTTAGTTGTCGATCGCCGATCGACGTCCATGACCAATAATCGTATCAGGCAACTCCGGATCGACTTCTTACACAACTAGTACATTCTATTGCTCGACTTATGTTGCCGCAGGGGCTTTGGGCCCTTAGTCTCTCGTGTCTTGCATTTCACTGCTTGGCTGCTGGAAATTCAGAGAACTTCGACGAGCTCTTAACCGTTCGACCACTCAGAGATGGGCGCGTCACGACGCGTTTTCTGTTTTCGATAACGCAGGCTGGCGCGACACCTCGAGTGCCTGACACGATCCTGGAGGAAGATGAACGTTCGTCCTGATAAAAAATCCTCAATTACTATAAGCAACTCAGATCAGAGATGTATAGCCCAGCATTACTCCTTGTTCCCGTTGTCGCTCGGCCAGATACTTCGGGAATATGCTGTGACGGAAGTTCATCTGAGCTTGAACGCTGGAAAATGGGATTACGGGAGTTGGGGTATGCCCGAAGATTTAGCTGTTGCGAGTGGTGCGGAACTTTGGGCATGGATGGGTGATTCTGATCGTGTAAGGTGTGTTCAGAGTTATTAGTGCGTTGACGTGTACTAAAGTAATATCAGCGTGGACGAACGATGGAAAGGTCTTCGAAACGCGCTTTCTGGGCTCTTTTGTGCAAGCATTGGCGAGATGAACGAGATGCGCACAACTTCCCCGACTTACGCCTTCCGACCTGAAGGGCAGCTTCCGCTCCTTTCCCCGAATCGAACCATCACATACCAACTTCGCCACGCTTCTCTGCCTTCCGAGCACGTCTGTACAGAGAATCTTACTCCGTTCCTGAAACTTTTGCCGTGCAAGTCTTTAGCTGGTATCGCATCTCTGCTAAACCCGCATCGACTATTCGACGCAGACTGGCACGGCATGAGTATTCATGTCACATGGGACGAGCACGAGGGGGTAAAGTTGCAGTTGAGCGTTCAGGCCGTATTCGATCCCGTCCGCTTATCGACCCAACAGAAACGAGGTAAATGCGCATGTGCCTTGTACCTTCTCTTGGAAACTCTGAGCTTGCCCTTTAATGTAGACTTTTCGTTTCAAAGCCTTTTCGATGGGTCGATATCTACGGCCTGTTCGGTCGCTTCAAACAGCAAAGTAGAAGTGGCCTTACCTCAGGGTGTAGGATACGCTATAACACCAGAGCCGCTGGCCTTCCGCGATCAAATCGCAGTCTATGATACCTCAAAACGTAAGTTCTTTGCAGTCTGAAACATGCTGGCGGTATCTAAGCGCGCAAGCTCAGCCGTGTCCCAACCTCTGGATATTTCCGTCCGCTATCCGGCAGAAGGCTCCTTTTCGTATTGTAAGGAGATGTTTGCTCTTCTTTTGTTTACTGACTGAGAAGAGTAGCCTTGGAACTTTGCAGCCCTCTAACGGAGTTTGAGATCTCGCGGACTTTTGTTGGAACCACGCAATCTAGCGGGAAGCTTACGGTTTCAATTCAAAACAATCGTGCGGATGATTTGCAGATACTTTACGTGGAGACAATGCCATGGCTAGTTACATTCTATCTCCACACCTTGGATCTGAGGGTTGACGGCCAAAAGCGCGGTCCGTTTCTTCTCCCTTTGAATGATAAAGAGAGCTATTGATGTTGATTTGACTCGTAGATGAACTGATGACGCGCCTAAAATATGCGCCACCCGAGGCACACGGACGCCCAACACTGCTTGAAGTTGAACTGACCATTCCGGCATCCTCAACTCTCCAGGTATCAATGGAAGTGATAAGGTCTTTCTTACGATACACCGAACATCCTCCCGATGCACATCGAGGGTGGGATATGCCACCCGCAGTCTTCGTGGTCCGAAACGGGAGCGATTCGATGACTTACGGCGAACGTGTCTACACCAGACCGGTCCTCGTTGACGTCGCTACCCCAGATTTCAGCATGCCGTATAACGTGATCATCATGAGCAGTACGCTCATCGCACTCATCTTTGGAAGTATTTTCAATCTTCTTACTCGGCGATTTGTTGCCATTAAAGTTGGTGATGGCAATACGGCGAACGGTGATGAAAATGAGCTTCGAAACGAATGCGGATGATGCCCAGGATATGTATTGCTGCCAATCTATTACTTTTTTGTTTCTGCTGTTCCTTTACTCCCGCTTTATTCGTTTGATTTAGCGGAACCAAGTGGGTAAAATAAGCAAGGCGTGTCAAAAAGGAACATCTTGTTCTGATGTTCCATTCTCATAGACGGAGAAACGAGTGATGACAGACGTAACTCCGCGTTCTAATCTCCCCAACTAAATCTTGCGGATCGAGTTCTTTGTGACCTCGTTTTTATTTTTGTCAGCCCGCTACAAAGGAAACCGGTGAGAATTTGTCCTTTGTGTCGTCACCTGACCGTATCTGGTATCGCATGCCCTTTGTAAATCTGTTTCTCGGCGACTGAGAAAACGGGACCTGATAGTGAAATGTATACTAACGCGAAGCCGAGGGTAATGTGACTTCCGCGTCCGCCGTCGCCGCAAACATTCGTTGTGGACATATAAATCAGTGGAGCTCGCCCGCACGACTGTACGTGTTTCTTTTCTATTTTATTCAATAATGATAGCTAGTTATTTTGGCGTTTGGTGGCGACCACCTGAGTGTGCCAAAAGCATGGCTTGAGATGTCACCGTCGGTCAGATGACTGCGCGCCTTGGATTCCAGTGCCACGCCGTCTGCTTTTTCGCTTCCCCAGAATTATGAGTGCTGTCCAAAGAAAGGTGACTTTTCTTGACATGGAAGTATAATGTGTCGTGAAGTATCAACCATAAAGAGAAGTTGAGTGAGAAAACACCCGAGCCAGCTCACACAGGTATGGGTTCCGTAATGCCCAGAGAAAACCATGCGGATAGTGGCTCTGTGATTCAACACGAGTTGGGAGGGTTCGTTTGAGTAAGCAGTGAACACAGACCATCAAAGCCGATTCAGCTCAAAGTATTCTCCCTTGTTGAATGTAAACGTTTCGGTATATAGTTTGCCAAATTAATCCGATGGGCTCCCCTAGTTAGGTTCACCCTAATTTACTTTTAACACGTTGGATGGAAAGTCTGTAATTGCCGCCTCATCAATATAAGAGTAATATACGAATGCGAAAGCCGAAAGCTTATACTGTCTTCGTCCGACGTATGGAAGCCAGATAACAAAAGACGTCAAAATCAGGGGACTGCACCGCCGCCAAGTGCACTCTTTCGGCGCAACTGATGACCTGTTTTTCGTTATCGTCGGCGAAGCCCTGCGGATATATCCTCGGGCGGGCAACACACTTCAGTGACACTCGTCCACGTTTTTGGTCATACCCCCATAACACGCTGCATCATGAAACTCGTATTTTCTATATTAAATTGCGGAGGCTCAGCCTCTTCCCCCTCCTCGCATGCGTTGTTATTAAGTACACGCGCGAATAATTCGGATTTGCTTCCATAAGTCTCGGCATGTGCCATGCGACGAATTGCTTCGGCTAAAAGGCACAGATTCGCACCATCCAACACGATCCTTGCATAGATTGATGACTTCCGTGATCCCCACCGTACATATACAGTCGCTTCTGAGCAGCAGGGAGGGGCACATGATGAGATGACTCCAAACCAACGACCAGGACGTGCTCGACCGGAGAGAAGAGGAGAACACAGAAACGCGCGATTGCACCATGCACGTGCACATCCTGACCACGAATGAGGACATTCGGCGAGCCACGCTCCCTGATGGATAAGCGTGATTCTTGTGTGGCGGAAGCTGCAGTTTAAAAGCCTCCCAGCTTCTTGTGTTCTTTATTATCGGTTTTTTCTTTCTTTCTTTTTCTCGCTCCGTATATAATCGGATCCACTCGCCATCATCATCCCGTATCCCATCAATCTCCCTGAAAGTATACTCAAGCTAGCTATGTGTCGAAGGATAGCGTGAGTGCTTGATTCACCCTGAATCCTTCCGAGAACGGTCGACTAATGCACGCGTTGTTCAGCAAAGGCCGTCGCTTTTCTCGCTGTGGAGTATGATTGTCTTTGAATAGAATGCGACCATGTTCTGATAATCTTGTATCGCTATACAGCATTTCCTCAGGCTACAGGTCACAGCAATGGTGGATTGCAGATGCCGCGACTGCGAGCTGAGCATCTGGCATCCCAAAGCATGCACGAGTAGAACTTGTAAACGAGTGAGTTAACCCTGCTGGATTCTCCGTTCGTCTCGAACCGTGGCCGAGCCCCGGTTTACTTTGGAACATAATGTTGCAGTGGAAACTGATTTTTCATTTAGAACTACGGACCAGATATCGAAGAAAATATCCAAATCATCGACGACTTCTGCTGGCCATGCACGTATGCGGCTCAGCAGGGCGCTTCGCCTGTCTCAACAGGTTGAGCTCGGAGGCAAAAAATCATCTTCCGTTTCTTGATCGACCGATCTCTTGCGCTGGGCGCTGCAAAATTAGCATACCACGGGGCGATAATCAGTCTTTGTATTCCATTTCTGCTACAAAACCAGGGTTGATATAACGATAGGCCTTATCGCCAATGCAGTTTCTTGATAACTATGACGTTGGGAGTAGTCGTGCTGAGGAGCTGTATCCGGACTGCGAGTAAGATCCGGTTGAATGATGCGCAAACTTTGATCCCGTCTATCCCTGTACAATAGAGCTTTCGTAATACCATGAGTATGATACAAGATCATCGGTCGTTTCCATAAATATATGCCTCTGAGAAGAAGACCAGGCTTGGAACAGTCTTATCGATCGCAACTGCGCTCCTTGGCAGATGCAGGAGAATTGAGGTGTTTCGGCTAACGTTATATTCCGCGGAGATGGTGAGAAAACGAAGAGAACGCTTTCGTTTTTCCAATGACGAGGAAATGCATGAGCACGTTGCGTCACAGAAGGATTCCGTATACATGCGAGGGAGATAAGGCAAGTTCAGGGAATCGAAGCCTTCTGATAGCAGAGCTGAATATATCATCCACTGCGTGCAGAGCGCCTCAGTGTCTGCGAAGCGTTCGAAACGTTACAGGCGAACTAGGAACGTTCGCGGCGAGCAGGCAGAGCAAGTTACGAGAAGATTGGTAATCTAAAGTGCCGAGGCACAACCGAACTCTTCGGTAACCACATATGGTGGACGAAACCATGCACTCGGCGTAAAAGCAAAGATAGAGGGAGCCGTCTGAAGCGAAGATCGACCCAAGTCGTGTCGCTTTGAATGCCTGATAAAGGCTTCTCCAGCTGAAGAAATCACATTCCTCGCGGACCGGAAGAGAACTTGTTCTGGTTGTCTACGCAAACGTCCTTTACCCCCTACTTTCGCATATTAGCGCCAAGCAATTCCCGGAATACGTCGTACTTCTTCATGGCTGCAGAACTGACGGTTCCTGGTGAGGTCCAAATGTTCCGGCGCCTCATGGATGATACTCACCAAGGAAGTAAGTTGAAGAAACTGTTCGTGTGAAAGGGAGGACCATGATAACAGCTTCTCACGAATAAAAGAGAATTAGTAACCGTGGGAAAGCAAGAATTTCTTTGTTTAATCAAATTCATGTCTGTCTAGATCCTTCTTGCCTTGTACCTTTACCGGGTTTATTGTGCCACTGCTTGAGCGGAGTAACCCTACATTCTTTGCTCTCGAATCATTCGATTCGGTAGCTTTTTTTGAGTCGGCCTGCGTGAAGTATTGCTTTCGACTCCGTTCGATTCCCGCATTCAGACGGCGATCCAGATCAGATCATGCATTATATTCTACCGCCAGCATTGTCCAGCCCCAAAAGGCGCCTTCATTTGAAGTCAGACCTAGTCATACTGGTGCATTCTTGGGGCTATCGGTTTCTTTGGCTTCGGGGTGGTCTGTCTCAGAACTGTAGGGTGTTCTTTAAATCTGTAAGCCTGTACCCTGCTGCTGAATCCGTCGCGTCTAGACCTAGACCTCTATTATAACATGTCGGAAACGACACCGAGGACAATACGCAAGTGGTCTAAGCACGTCCGAAGCTGACCTTTAGTTTCTGCCGAGACTTATGCACCACATCCGACACAGCGCGGGTTGGAAGGGCCGGGTGTCTGACCTTAGTTCTTTGCTATAGTCCTAGATTCGCGTGGCGATGCTGAGCTCTATCCATATAATTGTATGGTTGGTAAGGAATGGTAGGCCACATTCCTACTGGCACTGTGCGCCGTGTCTGAACCGACCACCACTCGCTCGATATCCACCATGACCACTTGGCATCGTCGCTCATCCAAGTTCCGTTCAGTACATCGAAACATCTTGGTCAGGCATGCAAAGGATTGTTCAGTTGACATTGATCGCAAAAGCGCGACCGGGAGGGCCTTTATGAGGAGGCACCATGAGAAAAGTCATGCGATCAAGAGTCGGCATTTCGGAAGTTATGTTCCTACGGACAATCGTGGTATATACACGCACGACGAACGACTTCAGAAGTCGTACCGAGAATCTGCATACCAGCGTCGAGAACGTATACGGAGGCAAATTTCGAAGCGTCGGCGCGACTCTCTCGAACCTACTTGTAAAGCGGTACGTTGCTCTTACTTTTTTTGTCTTTCATTCTTTCCTCCTCTATTAGCTTTATGTTCAATCTGTGTACATCAGAAATGCGCTACCCCTATGCGCCCATGGTCTTCAGATCAAGTGGAAGCCGCTGTCAAGATCCAACGGGCCTACCGAATCCATCGCGCGATCTTGGCCTTCACTCTTCTTGAGCACCGTATCAAATTTTCTGCATCACAGCACGCACGTACGACCTTATCTCACTTGCGAACCCAAGCAGTAGATCTCGGCATCCTGGGAGCGCTTCTAGACGCCGAGTCCTTCTTAAACCAAAATTCGAGGATTTTGAGTAAGGCCGAGGCTGTTACGAACATCCTTTGTCGGGCAATCGATCACGCTGTCTTAAGCGAGAAGATGCAGGGAGTCAGGGCTAAATGGGTCAGCGAGATGAGCTACAGGACCACAGAAGGCTTCGACGAGCCAATAGCCTTTACTGAAAACGACGAAGAAGATTCGTCCGACTCGGATTATGAAGATCTCACCCACGATATTTGCCATCCGAAGAAAAGAGACATGGAGGCGAATGATCAAGCAGGTAGTTCCGAGGGATTCGATGACGAGTCAACATGGGCAGATGTCTCTTCGTCAGACTCCGATCATTCTGGCAGTACTGAGGAGTACTATGAGTATGGGTCAGGCGTACCGGAGGATTCGGACGAGGATGTCTCGAAAGCGCGTCGTGCCGCCATCATCTCATTGTGCTCTGGATCCAGACAGAAGCGAGAATGGATCTCTCAGATTCTGACGGCCCCGCCTTTGAAGAAGCCAGCTCGACGTGCAAGCATTTCCAAGGTCCCTAAGCTGGTCACAATTTCGGAGGAATCGGAGTCGGAAGCTTAAAATATGTCTTGTAACAACCATTTTCCATCAAATGGAACTGTACCTGATGAAGTACTGTATTGCAGTTTTGTCATTTCCCAGCTCATTCGAATTCAATATATTCTTGTGTGGGGTTGTTTAGTAGTTTCGTTCGTTCCTCAAAGGATCCTGGGCGAATGTTGTGTTTCTTGTCAATTACGTAAGCGTGTATTGCGAGAGGGTTGAGGTTGAGCCGTGCCCGACAATCCTTCTTCACTTCCTTTCAACTATCACCACGAACGCGAGGGCATTCTGTCACGATGGGCGAGTCTCGCACAGAACTAATTGCGTGGGTCAATGAGCTACTTCAGCTCAACTACACAAAGGTAGAACAGTGTGGCACGGGAGCCGCATACTGTCAGATCATGGACTCTATCTATGGTACGTTCCGTGGTTGTTATTCGACTGTAGGCTCTATGAATAACTTGGTCCATTCAACCTTCATTCTTCTTTAAATCGCTGGTAATTGGTCGTGAATCGTTCAACGATACGCGTTACGTGTCTCGTTTGTTGGGTTCGCCGGCGTGGATAGGTGATGTGCCCATGCAACGCGTCAAGATGAACGCGAAGCATGAGTACGAATTCATCGCGAACTACAAGGTGCTGCAGAACGTCTTCAAGGCAAAGAAGATTGAGAAGGTATGGCATCACTACTCTTATGTGGCCTCATCCTGACACGCTTTCCGCATAAAAGCCAATATTGGTCGACAAGCTCGTAAAATGCAAAATGCAGTACGCTTTATTTCTTTCTTTTATCCTCACATTCTTCTGTTCTCACGCGATCGTGCTTGTGGCTCTCAGAGATAATCTCGAGTTCCTACAGTGGATCAAGAAATTCTGGGACGCGAACTTTGGAGGGCAACCCTATGATCCTGTTGCCCGACGGCGCGGTGCTCCTACTGACACACCAGCGACAATCGCACCCATCGGCGGCGGGGCGCGGCATGTTTCCGGTGCCGGGCTTCATGCGGGCGGGGCGCGACCAGGCGGGCGTACACCTGTCGGTGGTCCACGGGCGGCGAGTGCGCAGTCTAACGAACAGATCCAAGCACTTCGAAGTCAGCTGGCAGAAATGAGTTCGCATCTCGAAGGGCTCGAGAAGGAACGCGATTTCTACTTCTCGAAGGTACGCTAGATCCGCTTTTTACATCACGTGTCAGCTGCATTGATTTGATTTTTGTCCCATAGCTTCGTGATATCGAGATCCTTGTGCAGGCCCAGGTGGAAGAGAATGAGAAGAAGGGAATAGAAGACCATACCTTGGCAGAAATCCAGAAAATACTATACTCCACGGAGGTGCGTGCTTTACGGTTGCATTCTTAGCAGTCTTTTACACCGTTCGTCGTTATACAGGAAGGGTTCGAAGTTCCGGATGGGCAACCACTGGACGAAGAGGAAACATTCTAAACGACCCGTTATGTTAAATTTTCTCGTCCATGTTATTGCTCCATTCTTTGTATGTCGGCTTCTTGCAATACTACATCCCGTATTCCCCATCCCCCAGATTCTTAGTCGGAACATGCTATTTCTCCCTGGATGAATAATCGACCTTTGCCCACCATTCCCTCCCTTTCTTCTAGTTAATCTAAGATGCACCCTTGTTAAAAGAGCTACATGTAATGCAGCAGTTTCCTCGAATTCCGAAACATTCTGCTCGCGGCCGAAGGAGCATTGCAGTATGTTCATTCGTTCTGGAGTATTGTTGCAGGTTATGTTGATGCCAGTCTCAGAGATGTCTTATGGATAAATGCTTCTCGGCCGTTCTTTTTTAGTACCTTTCCCGTTAACCATTCAACAATAATTAATGCAGACAGCACGACACGGATGCGTAAAGGCTTACGCGACAGGACATCGTGAAGTTAAGTTATGTGCTGGACGGCTTCTTAGCTTGAGGATGCTTCCATGCAATCGATGAGCTCGTCTGAACGCTAACCTTCAAGATAGAATTAGTACTAACCCGGTGACTTTCCAGGTGGCCATGGCCAAAAGATGTGTGTGTTGTTGAATTCTACTTGAAGGTGGCAAGCTCTGATGCTCAAATCTGCTTAGTGCACGGTCGGTTTTCGGACGATCACGAACAGTCCGTGTAATTGCACATCTCATGCCAGGTAACGAAACCAATCTGATACACAAGAATACGGCGCATTCTTCAGGAACAACACTGCTTCGACCCATCTTTCGTGCTCCGCGTCTCTCTATGAGTATCGATATTTACTTCTTTCCAGGCGCTCTGCCACCTTTAGCACCATTCCTTGCACCTCCGCTCGCCTTAGGCGTGGGCGCGGATTCTTGCCCTGCGTTCGGGACGCGCGCAGCACCGCCCTGGGCGCGCGCAGAGGATGGTCCCTTTCCGCTTTCATTGGCGGCCTTTGTCTGACATCCATTCAGCAAGATGGGACTGATGTGAGGGCTCTAAACCCTTACCTGGGTGGGCGGGATACGCGCAGTGTCTGCAGCAGTCGGTCTCGGCATACTGATATAGATGATAAATGCGATAGACAGTAAGAGCAAGGCTGGTTTGGGATGCGAGTTGGTTTCAAGGAGCTCTGGAGAATGCTTTGTCGAAGCTGTCAGGTTTTATACCATTCTGAAAGCCTTATCTTCGTGGACAGACGGTATACGAAGCTCGTCATCAGAGCGAGATTATCGCAATTCGATGAACAAGGTATAATTTCGGGTAGATGGAAGGTAAGATGCTTGATCACCTGGCGGCTTGTAAGTGGCCACTAGTTGCTACGTAGGGCTTCTTCATCGCGATTCTTCCACTAGACGTTCATCAACCATCGATATACTTCTCCGGTAGTCTATGTGAATGAATGTTAAAATCAATCCAGAAGACAATCGTCGCAATTTATGCCATGAAACTATACGAAATGAGTCATAGTGACTGGTCGATTAGCTCTACAGTTTATCTTCCAGCATCTATTATTAGGAGATGCCATCTAAGCATCCGTTTGTGGTAGAGGACTTTATGCGTGAAGAGGAGCGCCATAAACTTCAATCTACTGATTTCAGAACCCGCATAACAGCTCTGCGTTTATGTTTCCATCGAATAACAAGAGGAAAATCCTCAATCCTTGACAAGAACATGACTCTCATACCGTGAACCCTTGGTAGAGTTAGTAGGAAACCTGCTGGCCCCGCTGGGCCGTCATAGACGCTTGGAAGCGTTTACTTATACTTACCTTCCTCAAAAATAAGTTCAGTCTACCGCGTGTACTCGGCTGTATTTTCCTCACGAAGTATACGGTCAACCTCAAAGATTCTTGTTACTTCGTGAGAATAGTCTCGATTTGCCAATCTGAAATCCGTGAGAAAGCCTGTATCGCTTTGTCAGCAAACCGGACCCATCACTGGCACTTGCGTTTATTTCCGTTTACCTGTAATTTTGGAAACAACTAATTTCTTCTGGTTTGAAAACTCTGTCTTTTAATGCTTTTCTAAAGACAAAGAAAATGCTTGAGACTGGTGTGTGTGGCATATGAAGACACGTTTTTCCACTGGTAGTAGGTGCAAACCCTGTTCCCGATTTGACGTTTGTTTCTCAGGACTAGGGAATTCACAGCGGAACCCACGCTCGCCGGTATATCAGCGGCTGTCTCATTTCTCTGTCCCTTCACGTCAGCTAAGGGTGGCATAGACGTTTCTACCACTACGGCTCTCACGCTTTCCCCTAGAAAACTATAAAAGCGCGGCAATCTGAGAAGAAGAATTGGTACTTGGGGATCATGGCTACTAAGAAAGGAAGCATCATGTGCGAACGAGGATACACGTCCATAGCCGACCATGCTCTGTAAGGAAGTTTCGCTCGCTTTGGATCTGTGCTATATTGAACATTTCTCGCAGTATTGGTAATTTGCGAACAGCTGCGCTGGTAAGTCACTATCACAACTTTGAAACTACGCATTGAGACCACCAATCTCCACAGGTCAGCATTGAAGGATCGAGTAAGTTATGGTATTCAAAATGATACGAGACTTGCCAACAGGCCATGTAATTCAGTTGAGAGCTATTGCGTCCCGAACTTCGATTCGCCATCAATCTTTGCTCGCATTCTCGACAAGGATAAGGTACATCTGACGCATCTTAGACCATTCTTTTCTTTTAAACCTGTCTCAGGGGGGGCATTTCTGCATCACGCCGACCATTAGGTTTACGACCAAGCAGGCATACATGCCAAGCTCAAATGTGCGTTGGTACGATCTGATTGAAATTATCTCTCATATCCTTTGCAGGTATTGCAAACCAAGTATGCAATGTCCGAGGCGTCCCTTAGGGTATGTTCGCTCAAGTTCTTTGTAGATTCCTGTCAGACCAAGGCATTGCCACGGTTACCGGTAAGCCAACAAGTAACATCATCCGGAATCGGCTTCATAAAGCTCTTTATCCCAGACTTCCTTCCCCGTCAATCCGATCCGGAAGCGAAGAAGTCCCCGTTGTTTTGGCTCATTCGTCGCGTAGAGGCACGTAGAAATATTTGTCCTATCATGAAAGGAAACTTGTGACTTAATTTCCTTAGGTCATTCGAGGTGCCATGCCGATGCGCATGGAATGCTGCCCAGCCTTCAATTACGCGCGTTCGAAGCATGAGACTACTCTCGTCCCGGACGAGAGTATTCCAGATCCCGGCCTTACGTCGTCACCAAAGTCACCGGAGAGCCCGGGAGATAAATCTGCTCCTTTGCCGCAGATGAAGGCACTGTTTCGATCCGAAGAGCTCAGCCTAGACTTGCGTTACGTTGCTGAAGGTCATGCGGAAGTTCTCGCTCCACCAGTCGAACTAGAGCTCTTAGATCTGTCTGAGAAAGGGCATCTTGGTCTGGGCGTGTACTGTGATCTGAATCTTGCGGAAGGTCAGGTGGCGACCTTCGTTTTACGTGTCCCACCAGACGCCCCTCCTCCAGCGGGCACCAGGCCTACAAGGCTGCAGGCGAAACAGTTGGGAGTGCCGATGCAGAGTAAGCATTTCCCATGGATATATTCCTCAGAATTGATTTAGATTTTGTCTCTAGGCCTGGTCATAGGAGCTTCCAAATTGAGGTCTAAGGATGATCCGGTCTTGACTGCGGTGAGAGACCTTTTTTATCAGCGTTCTGAAGCATTCTGAAGATCAATTGAACAACAGGAACTTCTGTCGTTCCTGCTGAAGGTCACCTCGTTTCATTCCGTTTGATCATGGTGAATCGAAGCTCATACTTAATACAAGGATACGAACAAGTATTGGATCTCTTGGATTCGTAAATCGACATACACTGGTTCATGGAAAGAAGCCGTGAATCGTAGTGCTCTTGCATTGAAATTATTAATCTATGAGCCGACTGGTGCTATCATCGCAAGCCCAACGTTCAGTCTTCCAGAACATATAGGAGGAACCCGCAATTGGCATGTCATGTCTTTCCTTCAGGCTTATTCCTACGGAACTTATTAACTTCTTCCAGGGATTATCGGTACCGGCTCCATTAATCTATGCTTTTTAGTCTGCACGATTAACCCAGAAAACAGATTCTCGTGGATCCGAGACGCCTCGTTCACGCTTTATGCGCTTATTCGCCTTGGCTTCACTCAGGAAGCAAGCGGTATGCACGATTTGAATTTAAATTGTTTTAAATATAGTCATGCCTTCAATTGCGCCAGCGTACATGGACTTCATATTCAAACGTCTACAGTCTCGCAACCCAGATGGATCTCTGCAAATTATGTATACTATCCATGGTAACGTGTCGTCATTCCGTAGACATCTGACGAACCGACTCAAAGGCATGTGTCAGGTGGCAAGGATATAGAAGAGATTGAGCTTACGCATCTCGATGGCCACAAAGGGTCCAAACCTGTCAGGTATGTAGGTTGCTAAGTCACTGACAATTTGTTTCGCTGACGGAAGTTGGTAGGATTGGTAATGGAGCTGCGGATCACATCCAATTGGTAAGAAATGGCATGACCACAGTCCGGTGTTGTCGGCACATCTTGACCGCACTCGCTAGGATATCTACGGGGAGCTGTATGTACACCAGTAAGTCTCCTTCTATCGGATAACTTTGAAGATTTCCCCATTAATGGGAAATGCAGTTTCGATAAGAAACCAGTAAATCTAATGGTTTCTTAGCATGGACTGTATTTATCTCGGGCAGAAGGTCGGTCTTTCTTTTTTGGTGTCTTCGATGCCTTGTTATATGACACGAAAATTATCACAGTACGGAAGACCTTTGGTGAGCACATCTTTACTGATTTCAGCAATTGTCGACTGAGTAAACAAATGGTAGTCGTACGATACGTGGTACGTTTCAGTCATCGAATGAACGGCCGGACAGACACTCATATAGGCTCTTATTCTTCAGGCTAGCCGTTCGAGAACTGTAGGGATTTATTTTTTTGTCAGTCCGTTTTGTCTGACGAAATCGTACCTCAAGCGTGGAATGTAAGTGCCCAAATCCATCACTAATCTTCTTGAGAGCTGGACTGCGTGTAAAGATGTAATTGCGCATCGTAAGGATGTCGATCTGTATGTCTCTCCCTTAAGTGAACTCTGTTATTGTCTGAATGACGTTCCAGATCCATCTGGTATGCTACCCGGAGCCTGACGAGCCAACAATGTCTAATTGTTAATGTAGGGAGGTTCGAGGACAAATGAAGCATTTCACAGTAAGCAGCTCTCGCTCGTCATTAAATTGTGCACATTGTTTAATTGTATCTCCAGTATTCGAAGGTTAGTTTATTGCTATTTCGACATTGTATTTGTGACTTGGGGCGCCTTCAATTCAGATCTTGATGTGGTAAGTAAGCTGATAGCAATTTCTCCTCCATACTTAAACTCGCCTCCGCCTGTAGGGTCGCCATCGACAGAGGTCAAAAATATTTTCGTCAAGTGTCATTCTCTTCTGAATCCATTCCAGGTATCCGTCTTGCCGACAAACGCTCATTGCCGTGTCCGCGTCGCAACGAATGGCTTCTTGCCAGGGACGAGTTGTATGAAGAAATCATGACACATGCATGGAATCGGGAGGAAGGCTTTTTCTCGCAGAGCTACGAGGACAAGGACATCTTGGACTCCGCCGTCTTGATCATGCCCTTGGTGTTCTTCTGCGCGGCTGTAAGTATGTGTCATGGGACGTATTCTACGATTGCTGAATTTTTGTTCAGTCGGAAGACAGGTTTTTAAGCACTATGTCTCGAATCCTGAAGACTCCCGAACGGGGAGGGCTTACCGCCAATGTACGTCTCTGGAACCTGACATCTGTCGTACCTTTCTGATTAGATTTCGACGGCAAATAACCAGAACTTGGTGTACCGGTATGATGTATCGAAAACATTCGACGGGGTCGGCGGCGAGGAAGGAACGTTCTGCCTTTGCACCTTGTGGTGCGTTGAAGCCTTGACCCGAGCGGGTCAGTACGATAAGTCGATGCTTGCGAGAGCTGTTTCCATGTTCGAGGTACGTTTTTTAATCGAGAGGTTTAAAATGAGGTATGATACGCCCTGGGGCTTTCTAGGACTTCTTGCAATACACGAATCACGTTGGACTGTGCACTGAAGAGATCTCGTCATCTGGAGAAGGGTGAGATTTATGCGTGCGATAGGCGTCTATTCTCCGTTCTCAATGACGAATTCCGTGTCTTCCGTTTCTGTTCTTTTTAGGATGGGCAATGCTGTACAAGGTTTTACGTAGGTGCCTTATTTATTTGACAAATTTCTGTCGTCTAATAACCAGTTTTCCGGTATCGGATATCTAGGCATGTCACGTTGATTTCCGCAGCGTACAATCTATCTAGAACGTTGGCAACCGGCGCCATGAGCGGGATATGGCATTGAAAAGGATTGTGGAAAGAATGCTTGGTCGCGGCGGAGTTGTGCTGTAGAATACTCCGAAAGAGCTGTCAACATCATGATTGTAAAGTAAAATAAAATAAATGTTACGATGGGCGACTACGTGCGCAGACGTGGCCCGGTAGCCCGGTATGGAAATTCTGATCGAGACCAGTGATTGGCGTTGTCGACTGCACTGCCGCCAGTCAATCGAGAGTGACTGTCACCGAGACACGGCTTCGGGATCTTCACTTCTCTCATTTCATGCCTTCTTTCCTTCGCCTCCGTCGAGTCTGCAGAGCAGATTCACACCTCACAATATAATTTATATATCAATCAATCCCACGTCCGCCAGTCATCACGTAGACAGACAGCACGGACTGTAGCAACCGGGTCGATTCGGGTGTCGGCTGAAACAGTGTCATCCTGCCAGGCACTGCCGACTTGCCTTTTCTTCAGCGAGGCTCAATAAGAATTGTTAGTGGCCCGACCTTCCGTTCTCCCGCAAGCGGGGTATTTATCTTTCGCGGATTGGGGTTTTCTCGCCTACTGACGGTCAAAGATAATCTGCTGCTTACGCGCCTTCTTCCACTCCACTATTGTATTTGTTTTGTTTTTTTGTTCCTCCGACCCTTCCATTGTTTCTATTCTGTCATTCTATCTTTCACTTACACGTGAACGGGACCCACGATGAACGGACATGCGCCTTACGCAAACGGGCTTAGCCATATTAATGGCAAGGCAACGAACCGGTCCCGCATGGACGGCACACAAATCCCATCAACACAGCTCGACATCATCGTCATTGGAGGAGGGATTGGTGGGTTAGCGGCAGCGCTATGCCTAGCTTTGGCGGGGCATAATGTCAGCGTCTTCGAGGCAGCTCGCAAATTGAGGGAGGTTGGGGCCGGCCTTCAGGTTTCTCCAAATGTCACGCGGCTGATGACACGCTGGGGGATGGCTGATCGTATGCGCAGTGTCGGCGTTGAGCCTCAAGCACTTGTGTTCCGCAGATATGTGGACGGCTCGATCGTCGGGCGCACACGGTGGGGAACCGTCATCTCCGACGAGTTTGGCGCGCCTTATTACCACATGCATCGGTCAGACCTTCAGCGCATCCTTTTGGAGCGAGCCCAGGAGTGTCCGAACGTCTCCTTTCGCGTGAACTCACGAGTGCGCTCGATTGATCCCCATCCTGACAATCAAGGAAAGGTTGCTATAGCTCTGGTTGACGGAGAAATTTTTGAGGCGGATTTCATCATTGGTGCGGACGGTGTACATAGCTTGTCGAGGCAGATTGTTTGCGGACGGGCGATCCTGGCTCAGCATACAGGCGATGCTGCTTATCGAACTGTGATACCCACAGAACGAATGATGGAGGACGAGGAACTGAGGTCGTTAGTTGAAAACCCTGAGCTGACAACATGGATGGGTCCAGGAAGGCACATTATGGGTTACTGTATAGTAAGTGCACCTTCTTTCTGGAGATGTACTTTAACCATTCATACATGCAACAGAGTGCGAATAAGGGTTATAATCTAGTAATGTTTTTTCCGGACCATGGCTCAGAGGAGTCGTACACTGCCGAGGGAAGCGTGGAGGAGATGCGCGAAGATTTTGCAGATTTTGAACCACGGTAAATGTGCATGCGTTTCTCCCCTACATTTAAAGTACTTATTCTATGGTCTTCAGTGTACGAAAGCTATTGCAACTTGTTGACAGTACTTTAATGTGGCGTCTTGACGGTCGAGAGCCCCTTCAATCGTGGTTACACTCAGCAGGGAGACTCGTTCTCCTCGGCGACGCTTGCCACCCCATGTTACCTTACCGCGCACAGGGAGCAGCGATGGCCATCGAGGACGCAGCCGTCTTGGGAAACCTCCTTTCTCGATTAGGGCCGCCTCACGTTGCTGGAAAGCATCTTGTTATGCTACTGAAGGCGTACGAGAAACTACGGCTTCGTCGTACTGTGGAGACCCAGGAAACAAGTGCGTTGAATAAATACACTTTCCATCTGGATGATGGCCCGGAACAAGAGGCCCGTGATGCCAGTATGCGGCGGGCGATGCTAGCTGAGGAGAGGGCTGAAGCTGCTGAGACCGCTTCCACATCAGCTTCACCAACACCGACTTCTGATGTCAGGAGCGCAGGGAGTGGAGGGAGTGGCGGTTTTCCTCGGGCGCGGAACGCCGAAAACGCCAATCAGTGGGCGGACAGGAAGAAAAATCAAATCCAATTTGGTTATGATGCTGATGCTGAAGTGGAAAGGTGGTGGATCGTTGAGGGGGAGAAGCAGCTCCGACGATTGCTTGGTGCGGACGATATCTCTCCCGATGCGTCTACACTCTCGAGCACTGTGTCGAAGAAGACGGTGATCGGGAAGAAGAGCTTCTGG
The DNA here is from genome assembly GCA_009806525.1 of Sanghuangporus sanghuang. Lineage (NCBI taxonomy): Eukaryota > Fungi > Basidiomycota > Agaricomycetes > Hymenochaetales > Hymenochaetaceae > Sanghuangporus > Sanghuangporus sanghuang. Next base: position 43,165 of record VVIT01000013.1, on the reverse strand, counting down.
AGGAAGCTACTAGGGAAGAAAGACAATGCTATTTTACGCGTTTAGGATATATTCCTTTTGTTAGAGTTCAACCGAGCGAGGAAGAATTGGGTGAAATCGGTGGGATGGAGGAAGCGCGAGGAAAGACTGAGCCGAGCATTGGAAAAAGTTACGCATGGAACTCTATGGCTAACATGCTTCAGCCTACTTCTATGATTTAGTCGGCGCAGTGAGTGAATAGGATGTACTAAGTATCTCCAGTTCTCTTCATACGCTATGTATCTGCCTTTAATTGACTTTCTCAATTCTTTGCTGAGACTCCTCTCCTGACACTCAACACCTCTCTGGTCCTTCGCACATCCCTTACTCGTTTTCTGATTCCCTGCATTTCCGTTTAGTAGGATAATATACGCACCTGTTCTACTTGGATTCTTCTTTCTCCATCTGCTGGTACAGGAAGACGAGGCACAATTTCTTATTTATTTATATTGCATCATTAGCTTCGGGTCGTGTTTCTCGATCTTGCGAATACTTCTGAATATTTATCCTTTTGGGAGCTCATTCTACCCAGACTTTACGTCTATCTTTGAAACAGGAGAGAAATCGCTCCTGATGCCGGTATGAATACCCGACGGCGCTCCCGGAGTACCCGGGCTCAAGTCCGTGTCGCGTTCGCGATGATGTGATATTCATCACATAAGCACCACATTTCTTTTTCATTCGCTTACGTAATTACAAAATAATTAAACGAAGGCTCTCCCCTACAGCCGACATAATTTCCTACGGATCTGTCTTTCTACTACATAGACCACTTTGATAGCGCAGCTCGCATAGGGAACAAATACATCTAACCTCGCCTCCTGACCGTGATCCTTAGGAAAACAGGGAAAACTGGACCTGCAAGTACTCAATTAATTTAAAATATCATTAAATCACCTATTGATCAAGATTACAAGTGCAAGTCATTCTCTCAATCTGTCTTCTTTAGGCGCCTGCGATGAACAAGCCTGAACGACTTCTCTTCGTGTACTCAATTGCTTGGAACCAAATTAATGCGCCCATTTCATTTTTGTGGAGTCATGGGGTGGAAGACACCACAAGGACTCTCATCAGCAACTGGTCGTGTGAGATTCACCAGATCTTCGACTCGCTTTCAAGGGCGTCTAGATTACTTTAAGAATGATTCCGGCGGTTCGCCATGTATTCTTCCCGCTGGGATAGTTCAGCCTTGAGGCTGGAATACAACGCACTACCCAAGAGAGCATCTGAATCTACTGTGAGGATGCTTCGTGGTGCAAAAGTTTAGAAGATGAAATGTTTCGTTTGCAATGCAATTCAGCCCGGCCCGATTTCTCTGATATCCCTGATAACAGTCGGCATAGATATTGAATTCGACGAATAGGACAAATATTGAAGAAAAAGTGGACTGTTAAGCGGAATAGTCAATCCTACGGTGATCTTCACTTCCCTTTGTGTCTCCATTTGACAGTCCGCGACGAGCGACCTGAGGACGCATTGTGAAGGAGGAAGCTTGGCCACGAGCAGCTCTGTATGCTGATCAGAGAATAAAGTTAGCAACATGAGGCGAAACGAAGGAAGAGCATACAAATAAGTATAGTATACTGTGTACGTTGTTCTGTATTGATGGCCCAGAACTGGCACTCGTCGTGGTCTACCAGCGTCGAGACCGACTACTATATTCTATAACACTAACGCCATGTTTACCTTCAGCCCCGCCCATCTTCTTCCTGGCACGCCCCCGCGTCTCGTCGCCTTTCCATTCCCCTCACTGGTATACCTGAGCCCGACTCCGACTCGTAACGATGATTCGCGCCGATTCGTACTCGCCTGACGTGTGGGAAGCCATCTGCACGCCCATGCATGAGATCCTCCCCGCGTCACCTCACTCGGGCTCTGGCGCACTTTTCCTAGGGTCCTGGACTGCTGCTGTAGATACAGATCTACTCACGCGCCACGGCGTTCGTGCGATCGTTGAGTGCCACGACTCGCCGTGGGGCATCGCCGAGTCTTCGTCACCTAGTGGCACCACGAGTAGCTTCAGCAGCACAGCTGGACAAGCACACGCATTCAATCGTCACCCAACCTCTCCTACTCTGATTGCCGGCCGTCCACATATCGCTCGATCCATATCGTCATCCGGCGTTACCCATCATCACCATACGAATGGAAGTGGAAATGGAGTCAGACCAGGCGAGATGGGCCGGTTCAAAGTTGCCATCCCAGACAGTGCTGCTCCCGATCTACTGGCACCCCATTTGGATGGTGCGGTCCATTTCATCCGCGAACGATTAAATCGAGGCGAGAACGTGCTCGTTCATTGTCAGCAGGTGCGTGCGCGGTTCAAACGGCCGTGATCCTAACCCCTGGGACTTCGTGAAGATTGACTGACTAGATGATATCACAGGGCATTTCTCGTTCTCCGGCTATCGTCTGCGCCTACATCATGCGCGAGCGGTCCTTGTCCTACGACGCGGCGCTTCAGGTCGTCAAGTCTCGACGAAAATGCATCAAGCCCAACGCGGGATTTGAGAAGACGCTCAGAAACTGGAAGTAACCAAGTGAATCCTGCAACTTTGGTGTACGATGCAATGGTTTTTCTATCTTAGTCGCGGATCGTGACTGACTGATTTGATCTGATTCAAGTCGCTATATCAACTTCACTCGCGGGGTTTTTTTTTTTTTTGCTCTGTCGGATCTGATACACGTGTACTATCTATACATATATTCCCACACTTTCTACTTCCGTTTTCGTACCTAGATAAGATAAGAAATATAAGCAATTATCTAAGTCAGGGTCTTCTATCATCCCAAGTGCAGTTTGCTCTTTTCCCAAACAGTTCCACTTTCAGCGTGAAGATTCTATAGTCATTTCTCGTCAATAAACTCCTCTAGAGAAATACTGCTAGGTACTCACCTCGACGGGAATGTGGAAGCTAGTCAGCGCTTCCAGAACAACACGTCCTGACCATTCTTCGAGCGCTGCGACTCGCAAGGGAGTGATGAAATCTTGTGAGCGTCGCTGAGCAAAAATCATCTGCACGGAAGCTGCGCGGATGCGTGGAGTAGTTGTCATAGGCGAGTCTGAGGCTTCTGTCTTTGCAGAGGCGCTATTGGGGGAAGTCGCGGCAGGAGGGTTCGAAGTAGCATTTAGGTCGTCTGAAGTTGGAGGGGGTGTGATGGATGGTGAGACAGGTAGACTTGTCGGTGGAGGCGGAGGTGCTACACTGTCGATATGGGCGTGACGTGGACGCCAGACAGATGCAAGGTGAAGGAGATAGAAAGTTTCCATCTAAGGATAAGAAGCGACATCAGCGTCAATCAAGGCTAGGATTGCATACAAGGACGAACCTCCAATGTTGCAACACCAGGCACTTCCTTGATTAAGTCATCGAGGAGCGTCTCATTATGGTCTGGGAAGGAAGTCTGTCTGCCCTGGGAAGAGTAGAAGCTGAAAGATCGTAAGCGGGTGCCAGAGAACGTCAACCAAATATTGAGGCTCGCCTGTCTGCACTCGCATTTACCGCATCGTCAGTTATGGTCGCAGGAGGATCAAGAGGTGTAGCACTCCTGAGCTTGTTTGCTAGCTACAGGACTAATGAGACAATCGTCAGCATAGCGGGAATCAACTCTGGGCTCACAAATGATTGGAGTTGAAGATCTGCAGCGACCTGTGATGTTTTTTTTTTAAAAAAAAAAAAGAGTGAGAAGAATCGCGTATTTAGTCGAGGACAAACGCACCGGCTTAGTGATTTGGTATGCAGAGCCATTAGTAGAACTTGCTGAATTCAGGAAGTCGTAGTCATAATTTCTTCGAACGGCTACGGACGCAGTCGGGACAACCAGCGTCCCGACAGGATGGTCGGTTAAAGCCCCACAGGAACCGAGTCTAGACGTAATACAATAAACACAAGAAAACTTCCGTCAATAAGACAGTCTCGTCCCCGGATTTGCTAGTGGAAAGTCGAAACGGTGGCAAATCAGCTATTGAATTCGGGCGTACCTGACAATGACTAAATCTCCCTCGACGCATTCACGCACTTCGCGGACAAAGAAATCCATGTTGGGATAGCCCATGCCGATGCTCACGATACTGATGGGAACGCCGCGGAAACGGCCCGTAATGGTGAGAAAACCGCGCTCTGAAGAGAGGCGGAAAACTGCCGGAACTGGTCTGTAGACGTCACCATGATGGTCGCTGTGCTCGCCCTGGTCGAGAAGGCGCGAAATTGTCTCCGCGCGCGAGGGGGAGCCTACGGTCACCTGGATGGGGTGGTTTTAGTAGAAGAAAATTAAGACGTTTGGGAGTTGTAGTAGAACTAGCAATTCTATTCGCGACTTCGCCTTTGCGCACACCGAGATGGTATACTCTCCCATCGGCAGTCCTCGGGAAGTCTGAATGTTAGGATTATCGTACACGACGTGTCTATTGCGAGCGATGTTTTTGCGTACTTGCGTTGGTAAAGGTTTCCTTCATTATCCGAGCTGAGGACGGGATGCAGAAGTACTCCTTTGAATGAATGCAGTTGAGTAGATAAGTACTTGATGATCGACGCGCTTTATTCGGCAAGCGTCTCGAGCACGTGAAGCCAGTAACTTTTTTGGTCGCAGAGCAGACTTCTAATTCTGTCTCCACTACTCACAGAGTTTTGGAAGCATCATAGACTCGGTGTCTGTTTCATTCAGGTCGTCCTAGGTCGTCCCGAACTCATAATCAGTACTAGCGACTCGGTAGTGTCGGACAGAAACCGTTGCTCGTGCGACTGCGACCTCGAGCACGTTAACAGATGGCAACCACCTTATCTTTGT